>JAJQKT010000058.1:9135000-10335000 GCA_030512225.1 Rauvolfia tetraphylla | reverse complement strand
AGGGAGGCAAGAAGAATTCACTCGCTCTCTCTCAAAGGCATTTCCTTTTCCTGCGTATTTATAGACTTGCGAGCTAAGAGAAGAAGGCTAAAACACCAACTGAAATCAGAACTCAGAAGGCAAGCAAGATGTGCTTAGGAAATAAAAGGAAAAGGAAGATACATATGTACCCTGATACAGTGATACTGACAAATTTGTCTGTTTCGTTAAGAAAATAAAGGGAAAAAAAAGATGCTTACATACATGTGTTAGGAAATGCAAGATGCATACACATAGTGCCGAATGCATACTTATCTTGCCGTGCAGGAACTTACCAACTCAATGATAATTAAAATGAGAAAATGAGAGAAGTTTCATTTTTGTCTAATTTGCATGTTATCATCAACTGCACAGTTTTTTTTTTTTTTTCACTTAGCGCACCCGCAATCCTCACCGAGTAGTGAGACTAATCCGGATTCAATTTGAGTTACGTACGCAGAGTCTAACTCTTACTCGGAGAAATGCCAGACCAAAAACTCTTTCAACATGGTGCCACGAGCATTAGTCGAACTCATAACTCTACATTAGCATTAGTAATCCACTTACCAACTGTATGAAACTATTAGGCTAAAATTTAGTATTTTTAATTCCATGCTTATCTCATCCCATTCCTATTAATAGTTTGGACTTGACACAAAGTTTTATTCAAAAATTTGAATTACATTTTAGAAAATTTAACCTAATTTAGACATATAAAAAATAATACACATTAGGTACAATGAATTTTTTATGATGTATAATATATGTTAAAACCTATATTTTTGTTGCAAAATTTAGCTGCAGTAGACATAAAATTAACTACACTACCAGAAAATAGTAAATCTGAACCCGAAATTTGAAACTACAAAAAATAATAAGAAACAGCTTTAAAACCGCTATGAGATCGGTTCAAATCGATTCAAAATTAGTTTCAGTAAGTTTCAAATATTTTGTATTGTTTGATGAATTTTATAACCGGTTTCAAAAATTGGTTTCTGACATAATCAGCTTTAAAATTAAATATATTTAAATGTTTTTTGGATGATGATATCGATTTCTAAACCAAATTATTTTAATTTTTTGATGAATTTTATAATCGGCTTCAAATAGGTTTCTAATTAGAAAACTAATTAAAATCAGTTTCAAAATTCAATTTCTAATCGGTTTCAAACAAAATCGGTTCCAAAAATTAAATATATTTTTAAATTTTCTTGGATGAAGATATTGGTTTTAAATCGGTTTCTGGACCACATTTTTATTTTTTGATTAATTTTATAATCGGTTTCTAATTGGTTACAAAATTAAATATTTTTAAATTTTTTTGAATAAAGATATTAATTCAAATCAGATTCAAAACCAAATTGTTTTAATTTTTAATGAATTTCATAATCAATTTTTAATTAGAACGGATTAAAATCAATTTTAAAATTTAGTTTCTAATCTTTTTCAAACAAAATCTATTTCAAATTGATTAACAAACCAAATATTTTTTATTTTTTGATAAATTTATAATCAATTGCAAATTGATTTCTAATTAGAAAATGATATAACTTGTTTCAAAATTCAATTTCTAATCGATTTCAAACATTATCAGTTTTAGAAAGAATTCTTTTGTAGTTTTTGAGGTTTTTAAAAATCGGTCAATTTCTAATTAGAAACTAATTTTTTAGTTTCAAATCGATTTCTAATTTGAAACCGATTTTTTTTAATTTCCAATTGATTTAAAAAAATATCAGTTTCTAAACTCTATATCCTAAAGTTGTTCTAAATCGGTTTCTAATCGATTTCAAAACCCTATATATTGGATTTCTAAACCAATTATATTCTCTTAAATATAATAGATTATAAATCCCAACCATACACATTCTCAACTTGCCTCACGAATGTTATAATTTCAGAATAATTAGATGAGGTGGCTGCCATGGATTTTTCACAAAATGCCATGAAATAGCAGTACCACCATATGTAAATACATAACCAATTTGAAAACATGTTTTATGTAGATCAAATAAATATCTAACATCCACATAACTAATCAACTTCAGGTTGGTTTTATTTGAATAAAATAATCTAAGATCTATTGCACCTTAAAGATATCTAAGCACATGCTTAACACCATTCCAATGTCGTTGATATATCATATTGGTGTTTTATTGAATGATCATTTTGATCTTGAATTTCTATTAAATTTTGGTGATTCAACCACCATTTACACACCCTTTATCTCTTCCCTTCGTTTAAGTGAGTTTATTGAAGATTTAGAGTAAAATGAAGCAAGAAAGGAGATTCTACATACTTAAAATGAAGAAAGAAGAAAAAAGCTTCTCTTAGCATAATAGAGCATTTTCAAGCGGGATTTTGACCTCCGTAAAGCTTTCAAATATAGAAGTGGCCTTCTTAACAATTTTAGAGAACATTCTGAAGTTTCCATAATAGTAAAATTCATGCCAATCCATAATGAGATTTTAGTTTTGACAGTGTCTAGTAAATGACCATATATTGTGTTCTAGACATCCAATTGTAGTGATTCAAAGTTATATGGAAAGATAATATAATGATCTATAACTTTTATGAATACATCAAGACCTACATCATCTATTTTCATGCTCTGAATTCACTAAGAAATCAAATAATTGTCGCAGTCATAGAACAGTGCATCACTATAGCAAAGCTGAGTTGAGGCAGTGCCACCTGGAACAACCTAGGCGGCACCGGTTGTAAGAGACCAAGTGGCACCACCTAGATTGCCGCAACAGATATTTCTGCTTTTTCCCTCTTTGTTTTTGGGGATGTGTGTATATATATATATATAGCTTTGAAGGGCATTTTGAAGGGAGGCGACTAGCGCTTGGAAAAGGCCAAAAAGGGAAGAGTTTTGAGAGAAAAATCTCATCCCGAATCTTCATTCTTTGCAAGAGAAATCAAGAGAGGAAGTGGAATCCTTGAAGAAGGAAGATTATTCTTAAATATTCAAGCTTAAGAACTCAACTTTTTAGAACCAATTTGAAGAACAACAAGCTTTGAGGAAGAGAAGATTTGAAGACATGAGACTGAGCAATTCTTCCTCTTCTTTGTTGCTTTATTTTCTTTGATTTGTAATATGATGATGAGTTAAACGTTTGAATACTTGGATGGTTATGAACCCTAGTTATTAACTATATGAATGAATTTATTCCCCTGGTTGATTGAGTTTCAATTTTTTATGTACTGTTTGTGGATTTGATTGCTTGAATGAACTTGATTGTTGGTTTATTCACGAGTTTGGTTTTCACTTGGAATTGAGAAAGGAATGGTGGAATAGACCATACACAAACAATGGGGATGATTTAGGTGACTAGAGATGGGGGTTTCAATATCTTCTTGATAATTAGAGAAATCTAATTGGAAATTCACTATTCTAAATACCTTCTTAGGTTAAATTAGTTAGAAAGAGATTTCAACTAATTAATCTAAGGTTAGAGAACTCTCACTAGAGATAGAGTGAGCCCTAATATAGGAATTTTACCAAACATAAGAAAGGAAAGATAATCAACCAAGAGGTTTTTTCTATCACATAGGTAATTCTAGGGGCATTTTCCATTCAAGTATTATTCTCTCAATTGAATTCCCTCTTGCAAGCAAGATTAGTTAAGCTAGTTTTAATTACTTAAGTTTGATTATTATTACTAGTAGTTATTTCAATCATTTTCATAATTGAATTGATAGACTAAACAATAGAGCAAAAACGAGTAATGGTATTTGATGATTCCTAAGGATATGACATTTGAAGTACTTTCCACTATACTAATCATAATGATGGTGTGCTTTCCATGTGTTGCTGTGCAAATTGTTGGAGATTGTGATAGAATTAAGTATGGGAGAACAAAACAAGTTATTGGCATCGTTGCTGGGGAATAAAATTGGTCAATATTAGGTAAACTCAAACTCTATTGATTTAGTCATTTTACTTGTTAGTTGTTATAATACTTGTTACTAGTGTTAGCATTTATTTTCTTGCATGTAATTTGGTTAGTTATAGGTGAATTGAAGTGTTTAGCTTGTGTTTTTTGTGTGTTTGTTCTGTTTTAGTGTTTAGCTTGCGTTTTGTGTGTGTTTTAGTGAGATCCTTGGGTTGAATTATTGTTTATATTTGTGGTTAAGGTGTGAAATTTTTGGTTTATAACCCCAAGTAATCTAGATGAATTAGTTGAACTTAATTTCGAGGTTGAGCAGACTTTCCTTAGGGATCCGAGGGGTTTAAATCTAGATGTGATACTTGAACGAGTTGAAATTGAAGGTGAAAATCCTCAACCCAAGAACAATATGGCGCATACTGGAAATGGTGGTAATGGTAATGGAAACTGAAATACAAGGCAAAGGACAATGGAAGACTTGCACAACCTTCTTTGTCAGGGGCAGAGTCAAGCATTGTCTAACCAAGAGTTGAAGCCAACAATTTTGAGATCAAGCCGAATATTTTCCAAATGGTTCAACAATCGGTGCAATTTGATGGTTTGCCAGACGAAGTCCCAAATGCTTCTTGGAGATATGTGACACTTTCAAGATCAAAGGGCTTTCGAAGATGTCATCTACCTTTGGCTATTTCCATTCTCATTGAGAAATCAAGCTAAGTCATGGTTGAAATCACTTCTGGAAGTTCCTCACTAAATACTTCTCTCTGGCACGGACAGCAAAGCTAAGAAATGACATATTCTCATTTCAACAAATTGAGTGTGAAAGTTCATATGATTCTTGGGAGAGATGGAATGAGCTCTTGAGAAAATGCACACATCATGGCTTAGATTTGGGTCTTCAAATGCAAACATTCCATAGTGGGTTATACTTCCTTTCCAAGCAGCTCATTGATGCTTCTTTGGGAAGGACTAGAAGTTTGAAGACACTGAAAGAATTACAAGACCTCATTGAAAACATTGCCATGAACAACTACCAATGGGGGAATTCTAGACCGACAGTCAAGGCTAGTGGAGTACACAATGTAGACATGATGACGGCTTTGGACGCTAAGTTTGATGCCCTAAACAAGAAGATTGAGAGCTTGAGTTTGTCACCTCAAACCTCCAAGTGATGATGGCTTGTGACTTTTGCGGAGGTGGTCATCCAAATCATCAGTGCCAAACTATGGGAACTTCTAATGCATCGTCAGCAGAGCAAGTAGATTATCTTAGAGGAGGAAAGCAACCCAACAATCCATATAGCAATACTTATAATCTAGGGTGGTTAAATCATCCAAACTTCTCATGGAGCAATCAAGGGCAACCAAGATCGATACATCCTTCCAGCTTCCAAGCTTCATCAAGTTCCCAACCCAAAGCATCCCTTTCTTACCAAAATCAATCTCCCCCACCGATGAAGTCTAGCCTCGAAGATTTGGCAAAGTTTGTAGTGGCTACTGAAACCCGATTCCAAACTCAAGAGATGCACTTTCAAGGTATTGAAACATCTCTAAGAACCAAGAGAACTCAACACATAACTTGGAGAATCAAATAGGCCAATTGGCGAAGCTCATCTCGGAAAGGCAAATGAGAAGTTTACCTAGCAATACAGAGACCAATCCGAGAGAGCATGTAAATATGGTGACTTTGCGAAGTGAAAATAAATTGAATGTTTTGGAGTGCAAGGTGCAGTCCCAAGGCATGGAGGAAAGTGAAAATCGAATTAAAGAAACGGTTCTTGAGAAGAAGGAAGAGCATAAGAAGAAGACAGTTTTGGAGTAAGCCTAGAATTTCATACCCCACTGCACTTCTAAGGGATAGAAAAGATGAGAAACTCGGTAAATTTTTTAAACTATTTAAACAATTGCACATTAACTTACTTTTTGTTGAAATTCTTTCGCAAATGCTGAGCTATGCAAAGTTTCTCAATGATGTTCTTTCAAAAAAGAAGAGGCTTCGAGAGCTTTTAATGGTAACATTGAGTGACGAGTGCTATGACATACTCTAAAATAAGGGAAAGTGATATTGTATATTTGGGCTTCATATAATAATCCTTTTTGAGCTTAAATTCTGTTGAATTTTGGTGTTTTAATCACCATTATACTCCTTTTATCTCTTATTTGCTTTAGGAGAGATTATTGAAGATTTGGAATTAAATGAAGCAAATAAGGAGATTATGTACAATGAAGAGAAAACAGAGAAATGCAGAGGAAAAACAGGGTGGTAGATAATTTTCAAGTCAGATTTTGAGCTCTATAAAGATTTCAAATGCAAACGTTATCTTCTAGACAATTGTAGAGAACATTATGAAGTTTTCAAAATTGTAAAAATTATGGTAATCAGAGTTTATTTTCCTACCCTGCTTATGCTTCAAAGTCAACTGTCCTGCATTGTGTTCCAGTTTTGACACATCCTGGTATAACAAGATGTCCAATTAAGGTGATTCAAAGCTTTGTGGAAAGATAAGATCACGATCTACAACTTTCATGAAGACACCAAGACCCAGATCAGCCGATTTCATGCTCTGAATTCACCTATAAGTCAAAACAGTGTCACATTCGCGCAGCAGAAGCTTGCCCCAAAACTGGGAGCAAGCGGCGCCGTTTGGTGTGATCCAAGCGGCGCCGTTTGCAGCAATCTGGACTGAGTTTTCAGCTGACTTTCTCTCTATTTTGAGGGGGATATAAATACCCCTTCTAGGGCACAAAATACAGAAGGTTGGGAGTGGGAGAAAATCTGCAAAACACCAAGAAAACACACCAAATTCTTCCTCCAATCCATCAATCTTGCAAGAGAAATCAAGAGAGAAGATTGAACCTTTGAAGAAGGAGAACATCCACCTTGAAGATTCATGGAAAAAGCTGCAATTTTTTCCATTGCTACAGTGACGAATTTCAAGCTTTAGGAAGAGAAGATTTCAACCATGAAAATGAGCAATTCTTCCTCTTCCTTTATTGCTTTGTATTCATTGAGTTGTAATATGTTTATGAACTAAGCTTTTGAATACTTGGATGGTATGAACCCTAGATTTTATCTATGTGAATGAATTGTTTCCCTTGGTTGATTGAATGCAAATTTCTTGTGGATTGATTGTGGGTTTGAATGTTTGAATTGATTTGGTGGATAATTGATGAAAATTTTGTCACTTGGAATTGAGAAAGGAAGGATGATTGAAATTGATTCAAAATCTGGAATTTTGTCACTTGGAATTGAGAAATGAAGGGTGATTGATAATTGATTCAAAATCTGGAAATTTTCACTTGGAATTGACAAAGGAAGGGTGAATTAGACCATACACAAACAATGGGGATTATTTAGGTGACTAGAGATAGAAACCTAAACATTTTATTGGCAATTAGAGAAATCTAATTGGAAATTCAAAAACCTAAATGCATTCTTGGGTTGAATTAGTTAGAAAGATATTTCAACTAATTAATCTAAGGGTAGAGGACTCTCATCTAGAGATAGAGGGAGCTCTAATATAGGAATTTCATCAAACACAAGAAATGGACACCTTCTTGGCAATTAGAGAAATCTAATGGGAAATTCACCAATTCAAATGCATTCTTAGGTTAAATTAGTTAGAAAGAGATTTCAACTAATTAATCTAAGGGTAGAGAACTTTCACCTAGAGATAGAGTGACTTCTATCATTGGAATTTCACCAAGTATTAGAAGGGGAAACAAATCAACCAAGGGACTTTTCTATCACATAGGTAATTCTAGGGGGATTAACCATTCAAGTATTGTTTTCTCTATTGAATTCTCTCTTGCTTGCAAGAAAGATTAGTTAAGCTAGTTTAATTAGTTGAGCTATATTTCTTTTCTTAGTAGTTATTCAAACCATTTTCAAAAACAAAAATTTATTAGGCTAAACAATAGAGTGAAAAGTGAGTAATGGTAATTGACCATCCCCGTGGATACGATATTTGAAGTACTTGTCATTATACTAATCTAAACTATAGGTGCGCTTTCCTAGTGTTTGTGTGCAAATTGTTGAAGATTTAAATAAAATTACGTATAAAGGCATATACAATAAAACACAACAAGTTTTTAGCACCTTTACCGGGGACAATTGGTTAATATTAGGAAAGCTTGAACTTTGTTGATTTAGCTATTTTACTTATTTACTGATATAATACTTGTTACTAGTGTTAGCATTCATAGTTTTGCTTGAAATTTTGTTAAGTTATTGGTGAATTAGAGTACTAAGTTTGTGTTCCTCTATTTTTATTTTTGTTTATGTTGTTTCTCTGTTTTTGTTCTGTTTTAGTGAGTGTTCCTTGAGTTAAACTCTTGCTTTTGTTTGTGGTGAAGGTGTGAATTTGTTTTGGTTTATGATCTCAAGTGATTTGGAAGAATTGGCTCAACATAATTCCGAAGCTGAACAGATTTTTCATTGGGATCCAAGGGGTATCAATCTTGAAGTAGTACTTGAGGGAGTCGATAGTGAAGGTGAAAGTATTCAACGAGTGAACAATATGGCACATAATGGGAATTCAAGGCCAAGGACAATGGGAGATTATGCACGACCTTCCTTGTTAGGAGCGGAGTCGAGCATTGCCTGACCAAGAGTTGAAGCCAACAATTTTGAAATCAAACCGAATGGTTCAACAACTGGTACAGCTTGATGGTTTACCGGACGAGGACCCAAATGCTCATATTGCCAACTTCTTAGAAATATGCTATACTTTTAAAATTAGTGGGGCTTCCGAAGATGCCATCCGACTTAGGCTATTTCCATTTTCATTGAGGGATCGAGCCAAGTCATGGTTGAAATTACTTCCACCGGGCTCCATTACTACATGGAACGATCTTGCAAAGAAGTTCCTAACTAAATACTTCCCTCTGGCAAGGACAGCCAAGCTAAGGAATGACATTTTCTCTTTTCAACAAATGGAGAATGAGAGCTTATATGACTCTTGAGAGAGATGGAAGGAGCTCTTGAGGAAATGTCCACATCATGGTCTTGATTTGGTGCTGCAAATGCAAACATTCCATAGTGGGTTAAATTTTCCTTCCAAGCAACTCATTGATGCTTCTTCGGGAGGTACCACTAGTTTGAAGACACCGGAAGAGTTACAAGACCTCATTGAAAACATTGCCATGAATAACTACCAATGGGGGAATCCTAGACCTAAAGCCAAGCCTAGTGGAATACACAATGTAGACATGATGACGGCTTTGGAGGCTAAATTCGATGCATTAAACAAGAAGATTGAGAGCTTGAGTTTGTCATCTCAAACCTCCCAAGTGATGATGGCTTGTGATTTTTGCGGAGGTGGTCATCCAAATCATGAGTGCCAAACCATGGAGACTTCTAATGCATCAATGGAGCATGTAGATTTCCTTGGAGGTGGAAGGCAACCCAACAATCCTTATAGTAATACTTACAATCCGGGGTGGCGGAATCATCCAAACTTCTCATGGAGCAACCAATGGCAACAAAGACCATTTCAGCCCTCCGGCCTCCAAGTTTCATCAAACTCCCAATCACAAATATCTCTTCCTTATCAACATCAGCCTCCTCCGACTCTTTAACAACCGGTGAAGCCTAGCCTTGAAGAGTTAATGACAAAGTTCATTGAGGCTATCGAAACCAGATTCTAAAATCAAGAAGCAATCCTGAGGAACCAACAAGCTTCCATTCACAATTTGGAAAATCAAATAGGTCAATTGGCGAAGCTTGTTTCGGAAAGACAAATGGGCAGCTTACCTAGAAATACAGTTACCAATCCGAGAGAACATGTGAATATGGTGATTGTGGGAAGTGAAAATAAATCGAATGTTTTGCTATGTAAGGTGGAATCCCAAGGCATGGGGGAAAGTTAAAATCAAGTTAAAGAAACAGTTCTTGAGAATAAGGAAGAGCATTCGAAGAAGATGGTTTCGGAGTACAAGCCTAGAATTCCATACCCCACCGCACTTCTAAAAGATAGAAAGGATGAGCAACTTGGTAAATTCCTTGAACTATTCAAACATTTGCACATTAACTTACCATTTGTTGAAATCCTTTCACAGATGCCGAGCTATGCTAAGTTCCTCAAGGATGTCCGTTCGAAAAGAAAGAGGCTTCAACAACTTTTAGTTGTAACATTGAATAAGAAGTGCTCTGCCATCCTTCAAAACAAGGGAAAACTACCTCAAAAGCTAGAAGATCCAGGGAGTTTTAATATTCCTTGCACTATTGGTAGTCTTTCTTTTGATAAATCACTGGCTGACCTAGGTGCTAGCATCAACTTGCTGCCATTTAATGTTTTCAAACAATTAGGTCTAGGTGAACCGAAGCATACTAAGATGGGTATTCAATTTGCAGATGGTTCAATTAGATATCCTAGGGGTATTGTTGAAGATGTGCTTGTCAAAGTAGATAAATTCATATTTCCTATTGACTTTGTGATACTTGACATGGATGAGAGTGTTGAGGTTCCTATGATCTTAGGAAGATCTTTTCTAGCTACTGCTAAGGCCAATATAAATGTGAGTGAAGGAAAGTTGACCCTTAGGGTAGAAGATGAGGAGGTCGTACTTAAAGCTTTGAAACCTTTAAAATATTCTTTAGATCCTAATCATTCTCATGGTAAGATTGATGATATAGATGCTCATGTCTCTAATTCTTTACAGGAAACCTTAGTGAGAGACTCTTTGAATCCATCTTTAAGCAAAGGCAGTGAAGCAAAGAAGAAAAAGAATAAGTTAGTAGAAGAGATTGTGGTTAATGTGAAAGGTCCCAATAGAAATGAGGAAAACCTTTGTACAAGAGATTCTTCTTCATTAAAGGTGAAAAGAAAGCAAGATCAAAACATTGATCAAAATCAAGATTTCAAGTCGGGAGAGCAAGTTTTATTGAATGACTCACGATGGAGGTTGTTTACAAGTAAGTTTAAGTCTAAGTGGATTGGCCCATTTGTGGTAAGTAAGGCTCTCCCATATGAAGTAGTAGAAATCTATCATCCGGAAAAGGGAACCTTAATGGTAAGCAAATATAGACTCAAACTTCATCATACTACAATGAGAAAGAAGCTGAGCCAATCATGTTGGTGCTCCCCTAACTTAGGGGATGAGTAAGCTTCCTCAAGCAACGTTCTTCATTTATACATATATTTTCTTTTCTTTTGTTTTAATTTCTATTTTGTGTGGGTACTTTCTTCTTAGGTTTGAGACTTATTGTACAATTTTTGTTTTTGTACATAATTGTCCCTGATGTGGTTTTGAGTTCGAAAATTTTAATTGTTTGAATTGTGAAAAGTATTCTAATGTGTTTTTTGGTGTGATTTTTATGTTTGCAATCAATTATTTTGTTAGATTTTGTTGTTGAAATTGTAGTTGAGTGTTTCTATTAAAAAAAAATTGTAGCGTTTCACTGTAGCAAAACTGGGTGAAACGGCGCCGCTTGGTGCACTGTTCACTGGGCACTGTTCATCGATGGAGGTACTGTTCATCGCCGGACTGGTTCAAAACGGCGCCGCTTGGTGTGGTTCAAGCGGCGCCGTTTCACTGTTCACCCAAAAAAAATTTCTTTTCTTCCCCATTTTTTTTGTTGGTTCTTTTATGCTTTCTTCTATGCATACCATGTTTTTAAAAAAAACACCAAAAATCCAAAACCAAAACTTGTATTTTTTTTTTGTGGTGCAAATTTTGTTTGTTATTGGCTTGAAATTTCTCTATATTTTTATTGGTTCTCTCCTGTTTTACTCTATGCCAGGAGCTGTTCCATGCTCGAGTGGTGGACCGACGGTATATGAACGAAGGGGAGTTCTTTCTTTTCTATTTTTGTCCTTTTATTTATTTCCTTTATTGCTATATTTTTATGCTTTAGTTTTCATTATGTCCTTATTTCTATTTTGCTTTCATTTCCTTATGTAAGCCATGTTTTTAACTGTTTTTGTGTTTGGTTATTTGGTGTTGAGTTTCTTCCCTAACATTGCGGACAATGTTGTTTTAAGTGTGGGGGAGTTGGCTTTAGTATTATAGAATATTTTCATGATTTTGGTTGAATTTTTCTGCTTTTATTTTTAGAATCTTCAAGGTATTTTAAAACTTGCATGTTTAATCTTTTCTCAAAGAGTAGTTATACAAGCTTTCTAAAGGTCATAACTAGTACCTTAAACTTAGATTAAACAAGCACCTCATGTATTCTTTGCTTGTATGGAATTCATATTTTAAGCACATTTCTGCCTTGCTTTTGGTGTGAAGATTATGGAGTTGAATCTTGTGTTATTGGCCTTAGAATTCAACATAACTTTTACCCTAGAACCCGCATTCACTTGCCTTGAGGCGAAATGAATAAGTAACCTTAGTTTGATCTTGAAATGATGGTAATAGGCCTTCTTTGTCCCGATTGAGTCTTTCTAGCCATCCTCTCTTTATTTTATCCGTAGTACCCTTTCTTGAAGCCTTTGTGCATAAATTTTTAATCTATATTCTTGATTCTTCCTTCGTTCAAATTTTAAACTCCACTCTTTATATTTTAAACTTCTTTGTGAGAGCTAAATGTATTTTTACCCTTAAGTCGGCAAAGAGTATTGTGGAAAGCGAAACAAAGGGTGGAGGGGAAGATGATAGAAAAATGGCTCTATGGGTTGAGTTTTTCAAAGAAAAAAAAGGAGATGAAAATTCGTTATTGGATCGGGAATTGAAATATACCTAAAAAAAATCGAAAAAAAAAGAGATTGAAAAAAAAAAGAAAAAGTTATGTATGTTTACTACTTTGAAGGCTTAATACATTTTTTGATGCCTTCAATAATGATATATAGTTACATTATTATTGTGAATTTTGTTATCATTGAGGTATAAACTTGTGGTTGAAAAAGATAGATGGTGAAGGAAAAGTTGTGGTTTGAATTATGATTTGGTGCAAGTTTGTTGAATTGTAGGGTGAGGAGAGCTTGTAGAGAATGGGAGTTTGTAGTTGAATATATGGGAATGGTGATATTCCTTGTTGCTAATAAGGGTTATTACTTTTGTTTGATATCCCATTCTTTACTCTTTAGCTCTCATTTCTTTGACTTTGAACTCCTTACCTTTCATTTGGCACCTTAAATTTTCCCTGAGCCTAAAGTTATAAGCTTGAAAGTCCTACCTAATCAAGGTTAAATTTTGGTTACCGTATTAGTGGAGAGGTTTTGTAAATGTAGGGTTTATGGGGTATTATGCTTTCTTGATGAGAATTCCTTGTCCAATAACATGAAATTCACTCTTATAATTGTTGAGCATTTGTATTGGCTGGAAACACAACACACCCGGATTCTTGCTTGCATTGTAAGACAAGGGGGTGATTGTTTGATCTTTGTGATGGATATTTGGGATGACTTTTAGATTGACTGCATAGATTGCTCAAGATTTCTCAAGAAGTAATACAATCTCTGTTTTGCAGTCCTTTGTAATGCTTTAAAACACTTGTTATTTCTTGTGGATTATTGTTCAAATTTCTTAGTTGTTTTGAAGTATTGCTTGAGGACAAGCAATGTCTAAGTGTGGAGGAGTTTGATATTCTATATTTGTGCTTCATATAATAATCCTTTTTGAGCTTAAATTCTGTTGAATTTTGGTGTTTTAATCACCATTTACACTCCTTTTATCTCTTATTTGATTTAGGGAGAGATTATTGAAGATTTGGAATTAAATGAAGCAAATAAGGAGTTTATGTACAATGAAGAGAAAACAAAGAAATGCAGAGGAAAAACAGGGTGGTAGATAATTTTCAAATCAGATTTTGACCTCTATAAAGATTTCAAATGCAAATGTTATCTTCTAGAAAATTGTATAGAACATTCTGAAGTTTTCAGAATGGTAAAAATTATGGCAATCAGAGTTCATTTGCCTACCCTGCTTATGCTTCAAAATCAACTATCCTGCATTGTGTTCCAGTTTTGACACATCCTGGTATAACAAGATGTCCACTTAAGGTGATTCAAAGCTTTGTGGAAAGATAAGATCACGATCTACAACTTTCATGAAGACACCAAGACCCAGATCAGCCGATTTCAGGCTCTGAATTCACCTAGAAGTCAAAATAGTGTCACAGTTGCGCAGCAGAAGCTTGCCCCAAAACTGGGAGCAAGCGGCGCCGTTTGGTGTGATCCAAGCGGAGCCGTTTGCAGCGATATGGACTGAGTTTTCAGCTGACTTTCTCTCTGTTTTGAGGGGGATATAAATACCCCTTCTAGGGCACAAAATACAGAAGGTTGGGAGTGGGAGAAAATCTGCAAAACACCAAGAAAACACACCAAATTCTTCCTCCAATCCATCAATCTTGCAAGAGAAATCAAGAGAGAAGATTGAACCTTTGAAGATGGAGAACATCCACCTTGAAGATTCATGGAAAAAGCTGCAATTTTCTCCATTGCTACAGTGACGAATTTCAAGCTTTAGGAAGAGAAGATTACAACCATGAAAATGAGCAATTCTTCCTCTTCCTTTATTGCTTGGTATTCATTGAGTTGTAATATGTTTATGAACTAAGCTTTTGAATACTTGGATGGTATGAACCCTAGATTTTATCTATGTGAATGAATTGTTTCCCTTGGTTGATTGAATGCAAATTTCTTGTGGATTGTTTTTGGGTTTGAATGTTTGAATTGATTTGGTGGATAATTGATGAAAATTTTGTCACTTGGAATTGAGAAAGGAAGGATGATTGAAATTGATTCAAAATCTGGAATTTTGTCACTTGGAATTGAGAAATGAAGGGTGATTGATAATTGATTCAAAATCTAGAAATTTTCACTTGGAATTGACAAAGGAAGGGTGAATTAGACCATACACAAACAATGGGGATTATTTAGGTGACTAGAGATAGAAACCTAAACATTTTCTTGGCAATTAGAGAAATCTAATTGGAAATTCAAAAACCTTAATGCATTCTTGGGTTGAATTAGTTATAAAGAGATTTCAACTAATTAATCTAAGGGTAGAGGACTCTCATCTAGAGATAGAGGGAGCTCTAATATAGGAATTTCATCAAACACAAGAAATGGACACCTTCTTGGCAATTAGAGATATCTAATGGGAAATTCACCAATTCAAATGCATTCTTAGGTTAAATTAGTTAGAAAGAGATTTCAACTAATTAATCTAAGGGTAGAGAACTTTCACCTAGAGATAGAGTGACTTCTATCATTGGAATTTCACCAAGTATTAGAAGGGGAAACAAATCAACCAAGGGACTTTTCTATCACATAGGTAATTCTAGGGGGATTAACCATTCAAGTATTGTTTTCTCTATTGAATTCTCTCTTGCAAGAAAGATTAGTTAAGCTAGTTTAATTAGTTGAGCTATATTTCTTTTCTTAGTATTTATTCAAACCATTTTCAAAAACAAAAATTTATTAGGCTAAACAATAGAGTGAAAAGTGAGTAATGGTAATTGACTATCCCCGTGGATACGATATTTGAAGTACTTGCCATTATACTAATCTAAACGATAGGTGCGCTTGCCTAGTGTTTGTGTGCAAATTGTTGAAGATTTAAATAAAATTACGTATAAAGGCATATACAATAAAACACAACAGAAAGCTACCTCAAAAGCTAAAGAATCCATGGAGTTTCACTATTCCTTGCACTATTGGTAGTCTTTCTTTTGATAAATTATTAACTGACATAGGTGCTAGCCTTAATTGATTTCCATTTGAATTTTTCAAACAATTAGGCCTAGGTGAACCAAAACCTACTAGGATGACTATTCAATTTGCAAACGGTTTAGTTAGATATCATAGAGGTATTGTTGAAGATTTCCTGTGGACTTTATGATGCTTGACATGGATGAGAATACTAAGGTTGCTTTGATTTTAGGGAGACATTTTTAGCTACTGCTAAGACCAATATTAGTGTGAGTGAATGAAAGATAGCCCCTTAGGGTAGAAGATGAGGCGGTCGTATTTGAAGCTCTGAAACCTTTGAAGCATTCTATAGATCCTAATCTCTCTTATAGAAACAATTGATGATGTAGATGCTCATGTTCCTAATTCTTTGCAAGAAACCTTGGTGAAAGAGTCTTTGAATCAAGCTTTAATCCAAGACGATGATGCAAAGAAGAAGAAGAAGAATCAATTAGTAGAGAAGATTGTGGCTTATGGTGGATGTCCCCAAGGGAAATGAAGGAAAGTATTCTACAAAAGATTCTTCATCAAAGGTGAAAATGAAACATGACCAAAACATTTACCACAATTGAGATTTCAAGCCAAGAGAGCAGGTGCTATTGAATGACTCTGGATAGAGGTTGTTCACAAGTACGTTTAAGTCTAAGTGGACTGGCCCGTTTTTGGTAAGTAACGTACTCCTATATGAAGTGGTGGAAATCTCTCATCCGGAAAAAGGAACATTGGGAGTGAGAAAAAAGTTTGGGACAATCGTGTCCATGCTCTCCTGACCCAGGGAATGAGTAAGCTTTCTGAAACAAGGTCTCTTCTTTGTACATAGTTTTCTTTTGTTTTGATTTCTATTTTGTGTGGTTACTTTATTCTTGTGTTTGAGGCTTGTTGTATGATGCTTTTGTGTTGTTTTGTATATTTTGGTTTTTATGTTGGGTGAATTGTTGGATTTATAGTGGCATTTTATTGTTTGGGTGAAAAATTAACTGAAGAAGGATTTGAGTTCCTATTTTATTGTGTTTCCCTAAAAATATTTTTGTACTTCATGCTTTACTTGAATGGTTGGATGGAGTTTTGTTTAAAAAAAAAAAGCCTAAACAGCGCCATTTGGAACAGACCAAGCGGCGCCGCTTGGCAGTTTCAAACCAGTTCTACAAAATTTGATTGAAGCGGCACTAGCTGGAATGGATTAGGTGGCACCGTTTCACTGTTTATCCTTTAAAAAAATTTGTAGCTTCTCTCTTTCTCTTCTCAATACATTTTCGTCTCTTTTCTTCTCTCTCTCTCTCTCTCTCTCTTCACCCCAAGCACATTCTCCCAAACTCCCTCAATTATCCATCAAAATCCATCTTTCAACTCCTAATTTTTGTAGATTATCCTTCTTGGGTCAACTTTGGGGCTTGAAAGTTCAACATTTTTCAAGAATATCATCCTATGCCTTGTTTGTTTTCTAACTCTTTCTCTTGAATTCATGATTTCTCTTGTTTTAACTGTTATAATGCTGATGTTTAATGACGTAAATTGTGTTTGATGGATTGGTTTGTGTTGTTGGTGGCTAGAATAAATATCAATTTTCATGTTCCTTCCTATTCTACTTTATGCCTACCATGTGTTTGATGAGATACCACAATTAACTTTACTTGTTAAATTTGTCAATTTCCTTACTATTTGTGGCATTTGTGTTTAACCTTTGGTAGAGTATTTGCTCTTAAGTTGAATTGTGGGAACCGAAACATGCCTAAGAAATTCATCAAGCCCAAGACCGAATTTTCATCAAGAAATTTATCAAGACTTAAGAAGGGGGTGAATTAGGTCTTTGACTAATTTTCGAAATCTTTTCCTTTTTGAGAAGATTTGGAAGATGATTAAAATCAAACACTTAACAAGATATGCAAGTGAACACAATAATATTCCAAATTTAAAAAGAAATAGAAGGCAAGAGACAACACAAGCAATTTATAGTGGTTCAAACTCAAGATCTACATCCACTACATTGAGGCTCGACTCAAAGATTTCAACCAAACTTAACTATAACACAAGTAGATCAAATAATACAATAGAGGCTAACTCCACAAGGGTTTTACTCCACAATCTCTTTTCAATTACAAATAATCAAGGCTCACCCTATCACAAGGGTTTTATATCCTCAAGATAACCTTGAAAACAATAAGTATATGAAATATGAGATAAGAAAGTTACCAACAACTTGGTAGATGATGACAAATTAGAACACCTTCACCTTTTTGTCTAAGGAATCTTGAATTTGAAATTTTTAGTACAAAAAAAAGAGAGATTTTTAATAGAGAATGATTGGAAAGAATAAAGATTTTTTAATGCTCAAAAACTACAAAAAATCTGAAGATATGTCTTTTATAAGGTTTAAAAATCAGTTGCAACATTTAAATAATGGCTAGTAATAGTAAAATTAGGTCGACCAAATTGGACTTCTGCGTCCGAATGATCGTCTGAATTTTTCCGTTTCTAGCTGCCAAGATAAATTTAGTCTACCAAATTGGGACACAAGTGTCCGAATAGTCCTCCAAATTTCTCTATAAATTCAGCAGCCATGAAATAAAATTCGGACATCCAAATTGTAGTCTAAACATTTCAAACTTAGTCAAAATGATTAACAATCAAGCAAACAAGTTTGAATAATTTTGGACAATAAAATAGATCTTTTCAAAAGCTTTTAGTCCAAATGCCATTGTCAAGAACTTGGTAAAATATATGTGAGATAAATTATTTGAGATTGAAAAATCAAGTTTTAAGCTCTCTTGAAAATACTTTAGATTCCAAAGACAAACAAGTGCAAGGTTTATAAAGATATACCTATGAAGCACTTGTAAACATATACTAAGTTCTTCAAAGCCATCAATAATCTTGAATCAACTCTTTTATCCTTAACCACTTTGGTAACCTTGAGTTTTACTTACACTTTTAGCTTTAAGGCAATGAGATTTGCATTCTTCTTAATCCAAAAATCCTATCACACAACAATTAAGCACATTAGTCCATATCAAAGTTAACCAACATTATTTCCATATGACTTTGCACTTATCAATGTTTGTCATTAATCAAAGCAACATGATTTGCCCTTAGGGCTTACAGTCTCCCCCTTTTTGATAATGACAAATTTTAATGTAAAATGTGATGAATTTAGACAATTTAAGCACAGAGATTTGTTTATGTCATGTACTAATTGAAGATGATACCAATTGAAAATCAATTTTAAAAATAATGTAGCATAATGACATAAACATGGCTCAACAGTTGAGCCTGTGACCCAACCAACCTCCATAAACCTCCTTCCATCCATCTAAATAGAAAACATAGTACACAAGCATTTAGATCACATTCTAATAAGGATTTTAGAGGTTATAGTCAATATGCAAATCTCCCCCTTAGATAATGCACATATTTGGACTTGAGTTTTGAAAATTTGAAAGTTTTGAAAGATCAAGTCAAAGAATCCAACACAGTGAGTTTTGAAAGATCAAGTCCTCTAAAATCTTCATTTTTGAACAATAAATTGTCAAATTTTAATTTTTGACAGAAAATTCAGATGATCAAATTTTGGGTCTTCGTCTGAATTTCAAGTTGAAACTTTTGTCAAAGTTGTCAAACCATAGATTTTGCAATATAAGTGCTTATAACCAATCACACAATCATCAAATTAAGGTGATCAGCTATAAACCACTTTCATAGTCATCTTAATCAACCAATGCATAAATCACCTCAAAACTTCTCAAAGTATCAAAATGCTAATAAGCACCCAATGACCAATAAACCATAAGCCATTCATTCATCACAATATCTAAGTACTTTTTCATCGCTTAAATGAGCACACATCAATAAATCACTATGGCATATACTAAACCACATTCCTTATCAGTAAACCATAAACCACATTCATCATAGCAAATATCAAAAAAAAAAATCAAAGTACATTTTGCATAACACTTCTTCTCCCCTTTTTGTCATCAATCAAATGCGGGGTGTTGAAAGTGAAACAAATATGAAAACAAAAGTAACATAAGCTCTCAATACTATGACATCATCATTGAGCTTTAAAAGATCACATGAACTAGAAAGGCACATTGAAGGTCAAAGCTAGAAAATACATGGACTATTCTAGATACCTTAACTAAGTATGAAATAAAAGTACATAAACTAGACTAAGTACATAAGTAAAATGAGAGAGAGGGTTAGGGAGTGCTTAATCTTTGATTTTGGTCATCGTCTTCACTCCATATTTGTTGGTAGTGATGGCCATATTTCCCTTAAGCTCAATGTGGAGTGGCCCCTCACTTATTTACTCTTTCTGGTATAGTTTGGCTTTAGTGTTGTAGCTAACCCAGAGGATCTCCTTGTGCCCTTCTTCTTTATCGCGTGCTTGACTCTTCCTTGGCCAAATGATGCGGTGGATAGTGAAGTGATCTCAGCCCTTTCTATCATGCTTCCTTCTAGACTTTCACCTTAAAGCTTATCTTGAACACCCTCATTTTTCTTACTTTCTCTAGCCACAAACTCAAAGTTGCCTCCTTGGTCATCATCTCTATCCTTATCCTCTTCATTATCATCATCATCTTCATCCTCTTTCCTTTTATTACCTTCCTCACCTCATTCATCATCCTTGTCATCCTTAGCTTGAGGCCTAGAGGGTTCTTCACCACTTTGTGTGTTCTTCATCAATAGTTCTTCAAGATTTTTCACCCTAGTGTCCAAGCCATCCAACTTACTTAGCACTATAGGAGCAAAGAATTCGAAGAACTTGTACATCTTTTCCATCTCCTTTATGTGGTTGATCAAGGCCTCCTGGAACACCTTGACTATAATAGTGTCACCTCTAGTAAATTCCTCCTCAATAGGAATGTCTCTAAAATTTTGTTGAGATTGAGGAGAGAGCTCTTCCTCATATAATCTCCTATTTGTGTGAGGTCTATCCCGCTCACTTGATAAATCATTCCTCTTCTTACTTTTCCTTTCCCTAGCTAAAGTTTCCTCCTCATCTAGGGGTGTTCATTATATGGGTTGATCCGAAAATCCGAACCGATCTGAACCGAATTTCGAAATTTGGTTCGGTTTTTTCTTAATTTGGTTCGATTTGGTTTGGTTTTTAAAAATTTAAAGAATTTCGATTCATTTTCGGTTCCTAAAATCGAACCGAAAAATCGAATTATGACATTGAACGCATACTTGATGCGTTCAATGGTTGTCTAGCAAAAAAAATAAGACGCATTAGTAGAATGCGTTCAGTCACGGTAAAAGTAGGCAAAATTAGGGCTTTTTGAACAAACTCTCAATCTATTCTCTTCTCTTCTCTTCTCCCCAGCCGCCGCCTCCATAAACCATTCACCACCGCTGCTACTTCTAGTAAGCCCAGCTGCTCTCCGCTGCTACTTCCTGTAAGCCCAGATGCTCCACTTTCTTCTTTCTGTTTTCCGCGTCTTTTACCAGTGTAAAAGGGAAGAGAATACTCTTCGAACGCAGTTGACCCCCTCCGATCCACTTCTTTTGCTTTCGGTAATTACCAAAATCCGATCTTGATCATGTTCTTTGCTCTCACTTTCCAGCAGTTTATTCCAAGTCTTGCATAGCTGATCGTGGGTTGTTCATCTGTCACTCTCTTTGTCGGTGATAAACAATGCCTCATGGATTTCTGGATCTGTGTCCCGTCTCCTCCTTTTCCCTGTCTGGAGTTTCTTTTTTGTAGTCTTTTGTTCCCTGTTTTTATCCTGTCTGTGTTTGTTTAGAATAAAAGATTTCTCTTTTGATACAAGAATGATTTCTGCTTCTTTCTTTTATGCTTCTTGCTATGTATGGATCTACTGTTTCTTGTGTTCATGTCCTAGGTTGGTTCCGGTTGAACTTTTGGTCGTCTGTCTGGATTGATCCGCGATCCACTAAGACTTTAGTAGATAATCCCAATGCTTACTCGCATTTTTCTGTATAGAAAGATTCTTATTTTTTTTGTGGCTAAGTTTGAAAGATTCTTATTTCCATCTTACTTGATGGAACATGCTTACGATCTTATATTTGTTTGAGAGTGATATTAATTACTTGGTTGAGAGTGATGGGAGGAAGTTAGTGTCTGGATTGATTCCTGATGCGGGACTATTCATGCACATTGTTCTGAGACTGTCACGATACCTATTAACCTCATATATGATGACATAAAAATCACCTATCATGATATACAGCCCGGAAGCATCATTCCTTAAAAACTCAAGGTGGATCTCATTGTTTTTTGTGAGCTTTGTTCTTTCATTAGTTTTACAATTCTAATTTGTAAGGATTTTTTTTTCAATCTGAATTTCGGTTTTTTCACTAATCCGAACCGAACCGAAATTTATAATTCGGTTCAGTTCGGTTTGGTAACTGTTCATAATTCGGTTCGGTTCGGTTTCTTCAAAAAAAAATTAAAACCGAACCGAAAACCGAATTACCAATCCGAAACCGAACCGTTTCACCGAATGAACAGCCCTATCCTCATCATCCTTTTCTTCTTCAACTTCTTCCTCCTCTTCTTCATCACCACTAGTTTCTATTTTCTCACCCCTTTGAGGGGTTCCTCATCTAGTGTCAATTGCATTATCTTGAGAGATTCATTGGTGTAAATTTTCTCACTTTTCATCAGATTTCTCTTCCGGTGAGTTAGACATTGAAATGCTTGAAGATCTTTGTTAACAGTCTCAAATAGGGCAAAGCTTTATTTGCCGTTTTCCTTGCACTAATCATGTGCTTTATTTCCATGAATCCAAAATTTAGTCTTCTATGCTCATGCAAGGCAAGCATAATCACCACATGCATATTACCAAGCGATGATTTATGTCCAAAATTAGGGATGATCATAGTAGTAATCATGTGATGCATAACACGTCCTCTAACATCAAATGCTTTGATTTCTTTCTCTAATGGACCTAAATATATTACCATTAGTGAATTCCTCTTCAAACCTTTCATTGGTGAATAATTCATGGATATAACAATGTTGTCCCAAAGAATAATACCTAGCACCAATGTGATCAACACCACAAATGCGATTCACTAAAGCATCATTGAATTCAAAGTCTACTTGGGATACTCTAGATGAATACCATTAAATAATTATATTCCCAACATGCTCAATCCTTTCTTCCTTAAGATTAGCATAAAATTCATAGACAAGTGTGGGATAATAATCCTCATTTACCCTAAGCAAACTACCCCAACCTATCTCACCAAAGAGCGAAACTATTTTACCCATATTGGTGAGCTTATCCATATCCACTCTATGGCCAGGAATAATCTTTCTACTTTTCTTGCTCCAATCCTCAAATTCAACCACAACTCTTATAGAAATGAATTGATCAACTCAAAGATTTGATTGTGGAATGCGAACCCACCTTGGTTTGCTAATAATGAACCCTTCGTCTCCAACTTTGTCTTTTCCTTTGCCCTTAGCCACATGAACCCTCTTTGAGCAAACCATGATGAGTTTCTCTTGAGAAAAATGGATTTCAAGGACAATAAATGGTGGAGAACAAGAAAATCAAGAGATTTTCAAGAAATAATGCTGAAATATGGGATGAATTTGTGTTTGGATGAGAGTGGGAAGAGTGGGTTTTGTAATAAGAGAGAATTCGGATAGTTTAAAATGAAGAATTTGATCGGTTGAGCAGTTTAAAAACCACTGAAATCACAAAGTTCAGACGAACAAATATTCAAGTCTGCATCCAAATTTGTCTTTTTTTTTTTAGTTTAGCAAATTCAGATGACCAAATGTTTTGTCATGGGTCCGAACTTGCGTCTGAATCTTTCTATCTGGAATTTTCTAAGGGAAGTTTGGATGTACGAATTTTACTCCATGCATCCAAATCATGCATCAGAGTTTTCCCTATTTTTGCACACTTCAAAACACACATTAGTAATTGAATTTTAAAATTTCCAAGCTTCTTTTAAGGTAACAAAACCTTTCCCAAAGGCTTGGTAAATATATCAGCAATTTGATCATTAGTATTCACATAGTCCATACATATATCACCTTTAGCTACTTGATCATGAATGAAATGATGTTTGATCTCTATATGCTTAGTCCTAAAATGTTGAATGAGATTTATGCTCAAATTGATAGCACTAAAATTATAACAAAAAATAGGCATACGTTTGAAATCTAAGCCATAATCAAGTACAGTATGCTTCATCCATAGCACTTGAACAACACAACTACCGGCGGCGATATATTCAGCCTCGGTGTTAGATAATGACACACATTCTTGTTTCTTAGTATACCAAGATACAAGGCAACTACCAAGGAATTGACAATGACCACTAGTGCATTTACGCTAGATTTTGCATCTGGCATAGTCAGCATCCGAATATGTAACATGGTCAAAAGAAGAGGATTTTGAAAACCAAAGGCCATAGTCATGTGTTTCAATCAAATAATAGAGAATATGTCTCCTAGCAACTAAATGAGACTCTTTAGGACAAGATTAAAATCTAGCACACAAGCAAATGGCAAACATAAGATCCAGTCTACCTACGGTAAGATAAAGTAGACTACTAATCATACCTTTCTATATACCTTTTTATCAACATTTTTACCTTTCTCATCTTTGTCAAGTATGGTTGATGAACTCATTAGAGTGCTTATACCTTTTGCTTGTTCCATTCCAAATCTCTTCAAGAGTTCCTTGGTATACTTGGATTGATTTATGAAGATGCCATCATTCGGTTGCTTGATTTGTAGACTAAGAAAGAAGTTGAGTTCTCCTACCATGCTCATTTCGATCTCACTTTGCATTAACTTGGAAAATTCCTCACAAAGTGACACATTAGTAGCTCCAAATATGATATCATCAACATATATTTGGACAAGTAAAGGATAATTATTGCAAGAGGTTTTTATGAAAAGAGTTGTGTCAACTTTTCCTCTTGAAAATCATTTTTAAAGAAGAAACTCACTCAATCTATCATACCATGCTCTAGGAGGTTATTTTAAACCATACAAAGCTTTGGAAAGTTTGAAGACATGGTTAGGATACTTTTCATGAGTAAAACTGGGAGGTTGTTCCATATAAACCTCTTCTTCAATAAAATCATTTAGAAAAGCACTTTTGACATCCATTTGAAAAAATATAAAACCTTTGAAGCAAGAAAATGCCAAAAGCATTTATATGGATTCAAATATAGCTACCGGAGGAAAATTTTTAAGATAATCAATGCCCTCTTCTTGATTGAATCCTTGGTCAACAAATCGAGCCTTGTTCCTAACAAATTCTCTGGACTTATTAAGTTTGCTTCTAAAAACGCATTTTGTGCCAATAAGGGGATGATCAAGGGGTCTTGGGATAAGAATCCAAACTTTATTTCTTTCAATTTGATTTAATTCCTCTTTCATAGCAATAATCCAAAAAACATCACATAATACATCGTCAATATTTTTAGGATGAATGTGTGATAAAAGTTCAAACTTGTCAATAAAGTACCGTCTTGTTCTAACACCTTGAGATACATCAGCAATGATTTGCTCCTTACGGTGGCCTCTTGCATATCTTAGATCCTTTGGCAGCTTGTGGTCACCACTAAGTTGATTGTCTTGTTCTTGCTCCATCATCTCTTCTTCATTGGCATGATCCTTCAAGGTTGGAGCTTGAAGATGAGTTTGATTATCATTCATGGGTGTGCCTACATCATCATCATCATCTTTTCTATCCAAGTACATGTTAGATTCATCAAAGCTCACAAACATGGTTTTCTCAACACATAAAGTTCTTTTATTATAAATGCTACAAGCTTTCTTGTTAGTGAAATAACCAAGGAATATGCATTCATCTGATTTCCTATTAAATTTTCCCAAGTTTTCACGGATATTCAATATAAAGCACTTACAACCAAACACTTTGAAATATGCAATAGATGGTATTCTATCAAATAGAAGTTCAAAAGGTATTTTTCTCAAAAATGGCCTCAAAAGTACACTATTCATAACATAACCTGCGGTGTTTACCGCTTCGGCAGAAAAATATTTTGGCAAGGAATTCTCACAAAGCATAGGCCTACCCATTTCTTATAAAGTAAGATTTTTCCCTTCAACACCCCATTTTGTTGAGATGTTTTGGCAGCCAAAAAGTTGTGTACAATCCCATTTTCCTCATATTTTTGTAATGTCTTGATTGAAGAATTCTTTCTCATTATCACTTCTAATGGAAATCAATTTGCAATCAAGGGATGTTTGAACCTTTTTAAAAAGTTTCACAAATTCATGAAATGCTTCATCCTTTTGTGATAAAAAGTGTACCCAAGTGAATCTTGAAAAATCATCAACAATTACATATGCATACCTCTTAGCAATAAGACTAGTGGTCCTCATTGGCCTAAATAAATCCACATAAACATGTTCAAGAGGTTTTGAAGTGGAAACCATTTTCTTGGGTTTGAAAGATGGTTTTATTTGTTTTCCATATTGGCATACATTACGAAGACAATTTTTCTCAAAGCGCATTCTTGGCAATCCTCTAACCAAATATTGAGAAGAAAGTTTGTTCGACAAATCCATTCTTACATGTTCTAATCTTCTATGCCAAAGAAAACCATCATTATCGTGAACGGCAAGACATTTAACATCATTGACAGCAAGTTCATCAAGATATAGCACATATACATTCCCAACTCTATTTGCAACAAAAATGATTTTTCCACTTACACTATCAAGAGTATCGCACTTAAATTCAACTTTGCATCTATTGTCACATAATTCACTAATGCAAAGCAAATTATATTTCAAGTCATCAATGAGTAAAACTTGTTTAATAAAAGAGGAAGATCCTTTACCAATATTACCTACTCCAAGGATTCTTCCTTTCTTCTTGTTACCAAATGTAACAAATCCATCACTTGAGGCTTGAAGTTCACTAATGAGTGAAGCATTCCCCATCATGTATCTTGAGCATCCACTATCAAGAAATCATTCGGTAGCACTTGATCTTGAGGGAATATGTACGACATCAAATGAGAGGAAGTGACTTCTAGTGCCCATATTTTCTTGGGTCCAAAAGGGTTAGTGATAATTCCCTTAGCTCTCCAAATGGTCTTAACACCACTCTCAACCTTTCTTTTTACAAAGTACCTAGTGGGTTTGTGACCATTTCTACCACGATAAGTACAACATGTATGAGGCATAGAAGTAGAAGTAGCTTTAACAAAGTAATTGGTGTAATTTGAAAGATTATTTACATGATTGTATCCAGGACCATTTTTAATAAAAGAAGATCTTTGAGATCCAAGTAGTTTGTCAAGATTGTCCCTACTATTTGTGAATTTTTTAGCACATAAGGTGAGATCATCTACTTTCTTTTTCAAACAATCATAATCCACAATCATTTTTTCTAGAGAAGATATTTTGGCACAAAGAGATTTTTTTCCAAGAGAGATGTTTTGCAAAGAAACATTTAAAACTTCTTTTTCAATATTCAAGCAATCAGTAGATTCAAGAATTTTTTATTTTCACATAATAGTTTTTAGTTTTCCTTCAATAAATCATCAATCTTGAATCTCATTTGTTTGTTTCTTTTTGAAACCTTTTTCAATTCACTATATATATCTATAAGCAATTCACTAGGATCATCCATGTCATCATCACATTGTGTAGAAGTTGAAGGAATAGATTGTACTTCATCATCCATAGCCATGAAGCACATATTTGCTCTTTCATCATTATCATCTCCACTATCTTCATTGGCTTGTTGATCCCAAGTGTCTACTAATCCTTTGCCTTTCTTAATAGACTTCTTTTTCTTGAATTTAGCATCTCTTTCCTTCTCCGTTGCTTTAGGGTAATTCGCTACAAGGTGTTCGGTACTCTTGCACTTATAGTATTAAGGCTTGAACAATGAAGATGGTTGTCCTTTCTTGGAGGGCCTCTTTCCTTTCTTGAGAAACCTTTTTTTTTTTGTAGAATCTCCACCATGGCCATTTCCTCATCTTCTCCATCTTCATGTTCATCACTAGATGATTCCTCTTGTTCACTTGCAATTTTGGAGGCTTTAAGTACCACTCCTTCCCCCCCCCCCCCCCCTTCTCCTCATCTTCAAGATCATTTAATATCTTTACCTTTATCTCATGAGTGAGCAATGATCCAATAAGTTCCTCAAGAGGAAGAACCTTCAAATCTTTTTATTCCTCAATTGAAGAGTTTTTGGTTGCCAAGACTTGGGTAGAGCATCCAAGATTTTTCTATTTTGTTTACCGAGAGAGTAGTTATTTCCATATGACTTTAATCCATTTGAGGTGTTGGTGAATCTTGTGAAAATCTTACTAATGCTCTCTCCTTGCTTCATAGTGAATAATTCATAATCCCTCACAAGTATAGCAAGTTTTGACTCCTTCACTTGATTAGTGCCTTCATGAGTTACTTGAAGAAGTCTCTACATGTCATGAGCAGTGTCACATCCACTTACTTGGTTGTATTTATTGATGCCCAAAGCACAACTTAAAATGCTTATGGCCTGGTAATTCAAGGTCATCTTTCTTGAGTCACTTTCATCATATTCATCCAAAGGCTTTGGTTCCCTAGTGACTCCATCAACTCTCATCCTCTTTGGTATATAAGCTCATTGCTCAATGATATTCCACAAATAAAAGTAATAGAAAAAATATATATCTTAATTCTAAATTTTCAAAACATATAATTTGTTCTATCAAATAATGGAGGCCTATTTGTGGAAGATCTTCCAAATAAGGTAAGTTGGAAAAATTAGCCATAGGATCTTATCTTCTAGGTGGTAAAACTTTTGCAAAAAAAAGTCCAAGCTTTGATACCCATCAAACGACCTAAGGGGGTGAATTAGGTTTTTGGCTAATTTTTGAAATCTTTTTCCTATTAGACAAAATAAATTTGGAAGATGGTTAGAATCAAATACTTCACAAAATATGCAAGTAAACATAATAAGGAAGTAGAGAGCAAGAGACAACACAAGTAATTTATAGTGGTTCAATCACACAAGATCTACATCCACTATCTTGAGCACCCAACTCAAGGATTTAACCAAACTCAAGTATAATCACAAGTTGATCAAATCATGCACTAGAGGCTCACCCTAACACAAGGGTTTTATATCAATAAGATAACCTTGAAAACAACAAGTAGATGGAGTATGAGATAAGAAAGTTACCAACAACTTGGTAGATGATGACAGATTAGCACACCTTCACCTTTTTGTCTAAGGAATCTTGAATATGAAAAAAATTTTGCACAAGACAAAAGAGAACTTTTTGATAGAGAATGATTGGGAAGAGTAAAGAATCTTTAAAGCTCAAAAACTACTCAAAAATATGAAGTTTATGTCTTTTATAAGGTTTGAAACATTCAAATAACGGCCGGTAACAGTAAAATTCGATCGACCAAACTTCGACCTCTGTGTCCGAATGATCGTCTGAATTTTTCTGTCTTACGGCTGGCAGGGTTAATTCAGTTGACCGAATTTGGACACAATTGTCTGAATGGTCGTCTGAATTTCTCTGGAAATTCAACAGCCATGAGTTCTAATTCGAACATCTGAATTAATCAAATTTAGTCAAAATTATTGAAAATCAAGCACAACAAATTTCAAATAATTTTGGACTATAAGATGGATCTTTTAAAAGGCTTTTAGTCCAAATGTCGTTATCAAGAACTTGGTAAAAACATTTGTAAGATAGATCATTTGAGATTGAAAACCAAGTTTGAAGCTCTCTAGAAAAAGTTTTAGATTCTGAATACAAACGAGTGGAAGGTTTACAAAGATATACCTATAATGCATTGTAAACCTACATCAAGGTCTTCAAAACCTTCAATAATCTTGAATAAACTCTAACTACTTTGATAATTTTGAGTTGTTCATGTGCTTTTAGCTTCAAGGCAATGAGACCTGCATTTTTCTCAATCCAAAAATCCTATAACGCATCATATAAGCATCTTAGTCGATATCAAGGTTAATCAATATTATTTCCATAGGACATTGCACTTACAATGTTTTTCTTTAATCAAAACAACATTATTTGCCGTTAGGGCTTACAGAACGAAGAATCATTGAAGATGTCCAGAATAATTGTTCAGAAGCATCGTAATTTATCATATGGAAAATAATTGTTAACAATTATGCAAGAATAATTGTTCACAATACCGATGATGTTGAAGCTGCAGAGAATAATTATTCCTATTGAGAAACAATTGTTATATATATACAGAATAATTGTTCATTAGGGCTGAATATTTTATAATGTTTCAGGAAAGTTGGAAGAAATGAAGAAAACAGAGTTCACCACTTTGGATGATGCTTATGAATACTATAATAATTATGCTCACAACACAAGCTTTGCCACAAGGATCATTTATGAGAAGAGGTGATCCAAAACAAATAAGATGAACTATGCAAAGTACGGGTACAACAAAGAAGGATTCCGAAAGGGTACCATATTAGAACCAAAGAACATCAAAACAGCCGATTGCCACATTGACTCAAGGCCTTCGATTGAGCAAGCAAGAAGCAAGAAGAGAACAAGCTGTGGTGCTTACATACAATTGCAGCTTGATGAGGTGAGGGGTGTTTATTTCATCATTGACTGGGTTGTTGACCATAATCACAAATTGCATCTTGCACAATATTGTTCTATGTTGAGATCTAATCGGCATATTAGTAATGTTCAAGGCATAGTGGCTGAACAACATGAAGATGTCGGCATTTAGTTGAGATCTTTATTCGAAGTAAAGGCTTTGGGTGCTAGGAGTAGAGCAAGCCTTGGTTTCCTTGCCACTTATCTTAAGAACCATCTCTTTAGAAGAAGGCAAAGGGCAATGGCACAGGGAAGCCACGGCTTTACAAGAATATTTCGGTTACGAAGCATACCTAAACCCATCTTTTTACTGTGAGATCTAAGTGGACAGTGATGAGAGGATTGCCAACATATTTTAGGCAAATGGCAGAATAAAGTTGGACTATGGCCTGTTCAGTGATGCAGTCACATTTGATACAACATACCGCACAAATAACACTTATTGCGCAATTGGTAGGTCCCGAATAATTATTATAAACAGAGAGTATAATTGTTCATAATCTTCTGAACAATTTTCGACCCCATGCTTATTGCGTAGAAAAATTGTTAAACATTTACCATAACAATTATTGCTTTAGTCTCTTCAACAATTATTTGTAAACATGGCACAAGTTGCAACATTGAACAATTATTTTTTGTGACTAAACAATTATTCATTACTGATACTTCCTCTTTCAACTCTATTCATAGGTTTCAATTATCACCACCAAAGTTTTGTCTTCGGATCTGCTCTTCTATATGATGAAACGACGGAGTATTTTGAGTGGTTATTTAGGACATTCTTGAGGTGCATGTCTAGCGTGTTATCGTCAACATTTCATACTCTATATACATGGCACCTAAAACAGAATGCACAGAAAAATATATCCCATATGTATACCTCGCAGTTTTTTTGATAAATTTTACTATTTAATGTATGATGTTGATGATGAAGAGGAGTTCAACATTGCTTGGGATAAGATGATTGAGCAACGCTTCCCTAACGGGCCTCATAAATGGTTGGAAATGATTTATGCAATACGTAGGTAGTGGTCAGCGGCTTTGGTTAAACAGCATTTCATGGCCGGAATGGTCACGATGCAACTGAGTGAATCATGCAATGCAATTATCAAAGTTTATCTACAATCGCATCTTAACCTGATCCAGTTTTCGGGCACTTCAACAGAATGGTTGAGAGTAGATGGGAGGCTGAGAAGATATAGAGTTTTCATGCCTTTGGCAGGTGCACGAATAATTGTTTGAAACACTCTGAACAATTGATCTACTACTTTGAATATGTATTATTATTACTGTCGGAATAATTATTCTTTTTTACTGAGATATATATGTGTTTTTGAATTCTTTACAGACTTCTGAACAATTGCACGCAGTGCTGCCGAACAGTCCAATGTGTTTGCTATGTTTCAGGAACAGTATTGTACACTTTTCGAGTACATGATGGAGGTGGTTGCATCATGTGACAATGTCCAAGAAAATGTGATGTATGCTATTTATAAGCATCTCAGCCAGGATGAGGAAGGTCGATTGGATGAACAGTTCGGGTGGGTTGATCCTGGCATTCCAATCCTTGAGTACACATACCACTTATTTAAGACAGTTGGAATCCTTTGCAAACATATTCTTAAAGTGATGGATGTGCTCGGGTCCATGGGCAACAGAAAAATGAAGACACTCTCGAAACAATACGTTATGCGTAGGTGGACAAAAAACATACAGAGTGGCCTGGAGTTCCCAATTGCAAGCAATTATGAAGAAAAACCTTCTACACATGGTGAACGATACCAGTATTTGACCGGGCGAATGATCTTTTGGAAATGAGCATTTGTATAAAAGATGATGTTTTTAGCATTGTCGTGAACTAGTTGAACGGTATGATTGATAGAATAAAGTATATGCTTGCCTCCCCTGAGAGAAATGTTGCCTATCAGCAAGCCCTAATGTCGAATTCAGGTAAAACAATTGTTTACCGTCATAATAATTATTCAATACTGCTAGAACAATTGCCCAAGTGTGCACCAGTGTTTATTAACAATTGTTGCCTCTTCCAGCTATAACTCTCCTAGGAACGTCAGAAGATTTGTCATTCTGGTCAAGACAATCAAAATTAGAGAGAATCTAAATCGATCAAGGAAGCAATTAAAGAGTTTAGTGAAATAGGCCAGACAGAGGAAAAAGGCTACCTTGAAAGGACAGCGTAATAGGCAAAAAACTTTCGTTGAAAAGGGTTCTTCCACGCAAGTGAGACTCGGGGTGCAGATTTCAAAATTGACTTGCAACTTTCCTTGTGAGATGATGATTATTGTAACAATTATTATTGGTTGGAGTCGTTGCAAATTACTCGTTGAACAATTGTTTGGAAGCTTGATTGAAATCTACGCTAAGTGTTTGTCCTCGTACTTGCCATTGAATAATTGTTCGATTTGCCCAAAATAAAAAAAAAAAGTACATCTGAGGCATTGAACAATTGTTTGAAAGTTATATTTCCTTGATCATTATTATTTTAGAGGAAACAATTGTTCCAATGCTATGTATGAAAACAATCGTGAATAACGAACACAAAAAATGGCATTATCTTCCTCAACCTCTCTTTACCCAATTCCTTGTTGTACGGCCCAAATATTGCTTTTTCCTGGTTCATTATGTTAGTAAAAACTATGTTTTCTTTCTACAACAGAAGACGTGCAACTACCTTCCGCCTGCCACTCTCGATATAATCCCCCTTTACCCACAATACAAAGCACTCCCATGGGATATGCCCTAATATCTCATATTTGTGCTTCATATAATGATCATTTTGAGATTAAATTTCTATTTAATTTTGGCTTTTTAATCACCATTTACATTCCCTTCATCTCTTCTTTTCTTTAGGTGAGTTTATTGAAGATTTGGAATAGAATGAAGCAAACAAGAAAATTTTACACAATGAAGAAAGCAAAAAATTGCAGAGCAAAACAGCATGATAGAGAATTTTCAAGGGGGATTTTGACCTCCATAGAGATTTCAAATGCAAACGTAATCTTCTAAAAAATTATAGAGAACATTCTGAAGTTTTCATAATGGTAAAATTTATTCAATCCAAGTTCGTTTGGCCACCTTGCTCCTGTTACAAAGTCACCTATCATGGATTTTGTCCCAGTTTTGATACATTTTAGTATAATGATCATATCTTGAGTTCTAGATGTCCAATTGAGGTTATTCAAAGCAATGTGGAAAGATAAGATCTTGTTCTACAACTTTGATGAAGACATCAAGACCTAGATCAATAGATTTCATGCTCTGAATTTATCACGAATTCAAAATAGCTACCACTATCGCACAACAGAAAAACTGTAAAAAAAACTGGGACCAAACGGCGCCGACTTCAAGAATCTCAATGGCGTCACTTAGACTCCCAGCCCCCCTAAACAGCACTATTTGGACCAAAGACTGATTTCTGCAATTTTTCTATCTATTTTTTGGGAGAACTATATATAGGATGTTATGGGTTTTGAAGAGAAACAGCTAGGTTCTTGGAGGAGGCCAAGAGAGAAAAAAACACAGAGAAAAACTACAAAAACCTCTCCTAAATCTTCAATCTTTGCAAGAGAATTCAAGAGAGAAGATCAAATCTTTGAAGAAGAAGAAATCAATCTTGAAGATTCAAGCTCAAGAACACAACTCTTGGCCAAGTTCGAGAACTTCAAGCCTTGAAGAATAGAAGATTTGAACCATGAAAATGAGCAATTCTTCCTCTTTCTTTGTCGATTTATGTTCTTTGAATTGTAATATGTTGATGAGCTACATTTTTTAACACTTGGATGGTTATGAACCCTAGTTATTATCTATGTGAATGATTGGTTTTCTTGGTTGATTGAATTCCGATTTCTTATGGATTGTTTGTGGATTTGATTGCTTGAATTGATTTGGTTGATAATTGATTCATAATCTGGATTTTTCACTTGGAATTGAAAAAAGATGGGTGAAATAGACCATGACACAAATAATGAGAGTGATTTAGGTAACTAGAGATAGAAACCTCAACACTTTCTTGAAGATTAGAGAAATCTAATTGGAAATTCACAAATCTTAATGCATTCTTGGGTTGAATTGGTTAGAAAGAGATTTCAACTAATTAATCTAAGAGTGAAGGACTTTCATCTAGAGATAGAGTGAGTTCTAAAGTGAGTTCTAATTGAGGAATTTCATCAAATATAAGAAGGGCAATTCATTAACCAATGGACTTTTCTATCACATAGGTAATTCTAGGGGGATTTTCCATTCAAGTATTACTTTCTCAATTAAAATTTTCTCTTCCAAATTAAATTTTAGATAAATTGAATTTTATTGGCTAAATTAGATTTTTATTCTTAGTAATTATTTCAATTATCTCCACAAGAAATTTTCATAGGCTAAACAATGGAGTAGAAAGTGAGTAATGATATTTGACCATCCCCGTGGATACGACATTTAAATTTACTTGCAATTATACTAATCATAACGATAGGTGCACTGGCCTTGTGTTTGTGTGCAAATTGTTGAAGATTGAAATAGAATTGAGTATAAGGCCACGAAAGACACACAACATGCCTAATCCAGGTTTCCATCATCCAAATAACAAAAACACCACAACTATAGGCATCAGACTGAAAGGGCACATTTGGAACTTCATAGTAAATTCCTCGAAATCCATCTTGGTGCCAGAGCATTGGTTGAACCAGACTAAGAAGTACTTCATTAGCGCATCACTAACGGGCCGATGGACATCGTCAAATACCTCGTTGCACTACATGCTATTAAGGCATAGAAATTTTTTCAAAGAAACATCTGCTACAAACAGGAAGAAATGCTCCGCACGGCATATAGGAAAAAAGAACTAATTCCAGAGAAAATAAGGAAACATAATTAACAACTGTTCAATCTTTACATACTTCTCAAGAATAATTGTAAACTGGCTTATGTTAGAACTACCGAAATTCACATACAAATTCATATGAGCTAGGGTTGAATGAGTTATCTGGCTGGAGATAATTCCAGCTGTTGAGCAAATCAGAGACCCTACTTTCCAGGTGTTCCACAGAATGATCATTGCTTTTGTTCACATCATCTAGCACCCATCTCTGTAAAATTACAACAATTGTTCAAAAATAATTGTTTAGCTTGAATCCAATAATCGAAGCCTAAACAACAGAATCAAACACTCATACCAAGTTCTGTCGTGAAATAGAATCGTTTAAAACAACCGCTTTTTAACTGCTCCTGATTTAACAAATGTCAAAGGGCATCAACAAAGGAAGTGAACAAATGTCTACAGGGTCTATTTCCTTCCAAATCCAAAAGCATAAGCATTTGGGCATCGTCATCAAACAGTAACAGCGCAATGCATGTGCATAATAATTATTGTGTGAACAATTGTTCTTTGGTTTGGAGGAGTAGAATAATTGTTCATCAATTGCCTAGTTGTGGGATGTACAATTGTTATTGAATGAAGATAATAAATTGTACTTACTCTCTTCCATCCTGAGGGTTTCTCAATAATGCAAAGTCAAAAAAGGTTTATTCATCATCGGTCAATGCATTAGGGTTCCCTGTCGTGACAACATATGGCGAGCTTAGCTTGACACTAGCCTTGATCAACCTTCTCTTCTTGTTTGTCCTTTTCCTTTAACAACATTGCCAATTTGTAGACCACGGAGAACAACTTTTGTCGCCTCCTCAATACTCCCTTCCCCGTTAGCTTGTTATCTAGTTCGGTTGCCTCTTTTCCAAACTCTGCCCCGAGGCCAACATTTTTATCAATTTTTTCTTCATTCCCTTCACCAGATTTGCCTAAAGGCAACAGATGAAAAATAGACAATTATTAGACAATAACGATAACAATTGTTCGTAATTAGATTAGGAACAATTATTCATGAGCACAGATTCACCTAGTAGAATGTCAAAAGAAATAGGCCACTCTTCTTTAGCCTGACAAGGCTGCTACTCTTCTTCAACTTGACCAGGCTGTCGTGCTTCTTTAGCTTGACTAGTTCATTCTGGTTCGGCAGTCTTATCTGGTTCATCTTGATCTTTTCGATCACCAGATTTGCCTAAAGGAAACATTTGGAAGAAACGCTATTGTTCAGCAATTAGGCTAATAACTGTTCACCAAAACAAAGAACAATTATTCTTACTGATAATAATTGTTCACCAAAACAATGGACAATTATTCGGAAGACTTTTTTCACTAGGTAGAAGGTCAAAAGCAACAAGCCATTCTTCTTCAGCTTGACTAGACGACTATCTTGCAGCCTCATATGGTTCCTCCTATTCAGTTTGCTCAGCATTGGCTACTCCAAAATTTGGATCAACTTCTTTTTCCTTCGTAACCTGAAGACTGATGTCCAAGGGGTGTCCTTCACCTGAACAACCATAAACAATTATTCATTTACTTTCCAAACAATTGTTCAAAGTTAGAAAATTATTTTGCGTATTCTTCAGAGGAGAATAATTGTTCATTTTAACCTTCGCTATAAGCCTTCACAATCTCTAACACTCCCAGATCGTCCCCTTGTCCTTATCTTGTGCAGGTTCAGGTTGATTTTCCCCTATCCTTTCCATCTTTAGAACTAGTATTCCCAGCTAGAATATCTTCCTCTGTGTTGGGTTTCACCCTCTTCTCCAAATATGCTCCTGTAACCTCACTCTTGACCTCCCTCTTTTTTCTTTTTGGAGTCAGGTTTCTATACACAATCTCAATTGGCCGGTCCTATTCCTCAAGTTCCCGAAGTTTTTTTTAATTTTTTCCAACTTTCTCCAACTTCTTCTACAACTGCATTGCCTATGGGATTAGCAACACAAACCTCAAACAACCTACTCTGGTTCCACCACGAACAAGGTAACTCACCCTTCACCTTTCTATCCACCACTTCCAAATACCACACCTGATGCAAAAAGGTTTAGTTAGAATTCAGTCAAAAGTTTCTCAATACAAAGAATAATTGGCTGCCTTAACAATTATTCATCAATTTGAACAATTGTTCAAACTATTCAAAATAATTGTTCCAATGCAACTAGAAAATTTTTATATCACAGGGAACGATTTTTCAAGCTCAATTGGACAGTTGTTGAACCTCAATTAAACAATTGTTCAAGATAAACTGAATAATTGTTACCTTGCAAGGTAGTCATTCTATTTATGTTGAATAATTATTCACTTGCTTTGTATCGTTGGCACTAAACTGAACAATTGTTCACTCATGCACTCAACTGAACAATTGTTCAAAGTCACCAAAATAATTGTTCACAATATGATTAATAAATGTTCAACTGAATAATTGTTCAAGCTCAGCGGAATAATTATCCAAAACAAACATAACACTTGTTCAAATTAGTAAATGTCTCCAATTAGGCGTAATTACCAGCAAGAGATGCATATTCCCTTTTGGCCATCTTGCGGACTTCTTCTTATTCTTCAAACAGAACGACGCAATCCCTTCAAGCAAGAACTCTTTAACATGCCTTGCCCAGTTAAAGCTCCCAATGACCTCAATATCCTTGACATACTTACCGTAATATGTCATATTTATTTTCATAGAGTTCTTTGGAGCTAACATTGCCAGAAGCACATATAGTCGTGCAAATAAGTGGATGTCCCTCTTAAATTCCAAAAACTTTTCTTCGATTTCATCTACTACGACATAATTTTTTGTTGAAGGCATGAGCTCAAGCTTTTTTGCAATCGAATTTATTGACTGGAATTAATTTAGAAGTTTCTTATTATTGACTAGAATTAAATTCTTAGTTTAGTTAGGTTTAGTAGTCTATACTTTAGAGTTTTATATATATGAATTTGTATTTAGAGTTATGTGTAGTATGAAGTCGTAATTTTGAGATTAGTCCTATTTAGACTTAAGTCAGTCTTGGTTTGATGTAATAAGCTATTAGGGTTATGTGTAGCATGAAGTCATAATCATTCATTTATTATTTACATCTTTCACACATAAGGTACAATACTGGACCATATGAAAACTGGATTTACTTAGAGTGTATTTGGATTGAATCTCAATATAAACTCAATATGAAAATTTAATTTTACTTATATTCTTAAAAGTAATTTACATCTTTGAAATTCAAGTTAAAAAATTCACTAATAAGAGTTGGGCCAAATGCAAGTAGCTTGGTGTCCATTAAGTAAGGTCTCAAATTTGAACCTTTTTTGATGAAAAAACTTTATTGGAAGCTTTGCTCCATTAACGGGTCTGACAGTAGATTGAATTGTATTAGTCGTGAACTGTAAAACTCTTGTGATGTTTCTAATTTTATTTAGTTTAGGACATATGGACCATATAAACTATTTGATTGCTTTATTTGGTTAGCATGAAAATGATTTGAGCTAAGTCAAGCCTTTTGGAATTTTCTATGAGCTATACCATCATAATCTCACTTTTAGAAAGTTGTTAATCTTTTGCTTTTTACTCCAAGAAAGTTTCAACTTCTCAAATCAATGCTTCAAAATCACAATAAAAATTTTGTTTGTGTAAATCTTTGAGAAAAAATACAAACACACAAATTTTTTATTAATGAAATAATGTTTTTAATATCTCCAAAAAGTTATATAGAACCCTGGACAATTAGAAATTAAAAGACTAGTCCATCTGCGTAATTTGGTCTTAATGGAATTAATGAACTTAAAAAGAATATTCTGAAAAATATGATTTAATGCGCCTTTTTGTTCCATCAAAGAAAAAAAAAAGAATTATGAAAGACAAACTCGTGGGAATTTTTTAATTAAAGAAATTCAAAAAAATCCTCCTAAATACTACCATGAAACCATTTATGAAAGTTGCATTTTATCTATATTCTTTTTTTTTTTGCACCTTATCGTTTAGCAACTTCGAACCTAATTTCTTCCAAACTTAGTTTTCCTCTTCTTATCCCTCACTCAGAATCCTTTCTCCCCTATTCTTTCCCCATCCTCTCCCTCATCATTCTTAAGTTGTTACACATTCTCGTTCTGTTCTATTTCTCTTAGAGTTCTTCCATTTCTTCTAAGGTTTTATATATTTTTTAAACTTTTGTTATAATCATGTGACAATTTTATATTGGTGAATGAGAAGATTTGAAAGATGATCTGAACTATATTTTTAATAGTTTGGTACATTTGCAAAGCTTGATAAAAGCTTGATGATTTGGTTTGGTTTAAAATCTTGATAAAATTGCACCACCCTACACCATGAACATGCCCTATTTGATCCAATTCAAATGTGTCAAGTGGAAATTTAACTGATTTGGTGGAATCAGTAAGCTTAGGAGGACATTTACCCAATCCAACAATCAAAGGACCGAAACCAATTTTGAAAAAACGTTCAGGGGTTAAGTGGAATTTATGTAAACGTAAACAACAAGTCGCTGGGGCTTTCTTCCTGCTCCCTCCCTCCTTGTTTTCTTCTCCTCCACCTCCTCCCGCCGCCGCCTTCGTCTCCCCCCCCTCCCCCCCTCCCCCCTCTTCTCCTTCTTCTTTCTGGCACTCCGGAGATTCCGACTCAGACGCCGACGCCGACGCCGACGTGCGGTTTTAATTCTGTCTGTTTTACCTCAAATTCTTCAAACCAAATACATCTTCCAATCTCGTTTTTGATGTCGGTAAGCTCCTCTCCCCTCCTACTTCTCTATTTCCGTTATTTGCAGCAGTTGATTGATAAGAAGCCTATTTTTCAAAATAATTTATTTTTCATGAAATTGGACAGATCTTCGAGTACAATGGGAGTGCCTTAGTGGCAATGGTGGGCAAGAATTGCTTTGCAATCGCCAGTGACAGGCGGCTGGGTGTGCAGCTCCAGACTATCGCTACGGATTTTCAGAGGATTTACAAGATGCATGACAAGCTTTTCATTGGTCTCTCAGGTCTTGCCACCGATGCCCAAACTTTGTAAGTTATAATTCCATTATTGTGGGGAATCTTGTGTTGTTCCAGTAGTAAATTTGAATTTGAAGAATTAATTGAAGATTGAGATAGTGAAGTTACATTTGTACATCTTTTTCTCTTTTTATGTTTCTTAGAATCCCTTGTAAGACTTCAAAGAGTTAACTTTTTCTTATCCCAAGGTATCAACGTCTTGTTTTCCGACACAAGTTGTATCAGCTAAGGGAAGAGAGGGACATGAAACCTGAGACTTTTGCCAGCCTCGTTTCTGCTATTCTTTACGAGAAAAGGTTGGTCAAGTTCTGCAAAGTTGGGTACCTTAAGTCAATAATATCAAGTCTTTGAATCATAAATTCCGAATCACGAATTTGACAATTCATTTCTATTCATTCCCATGACATGTTTCTTATTAAATTTTTGTAGGTTTTGTACTCAATCAGAAACAGCTTGTAACTTGGCAAGATAAAAGACTGATATTTGCTGAATACTCTAACAGAAATAGTTCAATGAATAGTTAACATTTTTGGTGAAAATGAAGTTTAATAGTGCTGCATTAGCAATTCAGTGCGCAACGTGTTCTTTTCTGGTCATCAATAGCTGATGAATATAATATCCTTGAAAGAGTAGGAAATGGTTCTTAATTATACTGCTATGAGAGGAACTATTTCTCTTGGTCATAATACAGCAGAGAGAAAACTTACCAGGAAAGAATAGAAGAGGAGATCTATGGGTTGGAAACTAATGGCTACCTCGCTCCTTTCTCACTCACTCTCCCACCCAAGTTGTTCTACACGATAATCGGAGTAGAAAGAGGGGTTTTCCATCATGACTGTATATTAATAACTGCAAATATTGTTCTGCTCCCTTCCTTTTTGTGATTTTAAATGTTGACACATTCATTATTCTGATTTGTGCTGCAATAGTGCATTATCCCTTAGTACTTTATTTATTTTTTGATCGCAAACTTAAATTTCATTTGCTTATTCTACTAGTTAGGATTGTCTTTTCTGGTTAGCCCTTCACTCTTGATTTCAAAACTTGACTGTACTTGTTGAATGAAACTCTTATTGATGATGCCAATTCAGTGAATATGTTGAAGAACTACTATACGATTAATTTATGTTCTCTCTTGCTTAGATTTGGGCCATACTTCTGCCAACCTGTGATTGCTGGATTAGGGGATGAAGACAAACCATTTATTTGCACAATGGACTCCATCGGGGCAAAGTATATTCCTTTCTTCTTTCTTTAATGTCTTGCCGTTCTTATGTTCTCTTCTGTTCCATGGAGTCTGTATATTGCATTCAATAATTTTAATAGTCTGCCTGCTAGATAATTGCATGAGGTACTTGTTGGTCTTCTTATGTGTTTTCTAGAGTTACTATCTTTCTATTACAGATTCTGGCTGTAGTCTTAGTTTTTTAAGATGTAAAACATAGTCGAGAATAAGTGGTTTGTTTAGCATTCTTTCTTCCTGTTTTCCATATGTGAAGTTTTCATCAAGATTATTCACTATGGCTTCAGAATGTTGCTTTATCTTCTCTGGAGTTTCTAATTTGTGTGTTAAGAAGTTCAAAAGGTGCAAATCAAGAGAATATATCCTAAAGAAGAGTGAGATGCTACTCTTCTCATTGATACTTGTTTAAGCAATTTGATACATTTGGAGGTACTAATGAGAATATAAGATATTCAACCAATGTAGTTTCACCTATTTTCCTCTCTTAAATTTAGGGGACATGTCTTGGTTATATGTAAGCTAAATGTTCTTTGGATTACTTTTACCTTTATACTTCTATTGCATATTCTTCTAATCAAACCTCTATGTTCATACGAATTAAACTCCTTGATTCTTTCTCCTTCTGCAACTCCATATACAATAAAAATAAATAAATAAATACAATAATATTAAAAAACTTTTTTCTGGTGCTGCAATTTTATAGAACCACAAAATTTCCAGGTATCCTTCTTTCATTTGGTATAGTTCTATGTACGTTAATTGCTGTACCACTGGATTGAAGTCTTGAAGAGCCGTCTTCAATTTTAAATAAGTAGGGAAAAAACTGGAAATAAGATTCAATATGTGAAATTCTTAATGAAGCCAAACAGTCTGAAGAAGAATGCAGCATCTAAACTACAATATTGCAATCTAGTTCCTTATAGAAATTCCCAAGGTTAAACCTTTTGAAGTCTAGTGAAATAATAATAGAAGAATAAATTGAATGGGTAATGGCAAAACTTCTTAGAGTGATTTTATATTTATACTGTAGTCTGCAATAGTTTCTTCTGTTGCCTGATGTCCTACATAATATATAACTCTATCTGGTTGTATGTTTTTTCTTCTAGCTGGGAGAAACTGTCAATTTTGTTGTATACACTCTTCTGATTTTGATTGAAACAATGTGGCTGGTTTTCTTCTGTAAACTTTATAGCGTCAAACTGAGACAGTGGAATCCTTGTGCACATTCACTAAATATCGTCCTTTTTTCTCAGTCTGAAACCAAATATTACATTACTATTTAGAACTTATAGTGGGATTTTCAAGTGTATTGAGTGGTTAATATTTGATTTAACTAATTGACAGTGTCAGTTTATCAAAATCTCTACACAGCTTTGTGCAGGCATGTGCATATCTTCCTATATGTTAAAGGAAATATCTTAAATCTTATCACACCTTCTGATTGCAGTGCACTAAATTGCTTATTGCAACGTGGTTATATTTCATTTAAAACTTTGCTCCCTCTCTCCTCTCCCTAAAACTTTCTCTAGCTTTCTGGAACTGCTATTCAAATCTGCTCAAATTGGCATCGAATTATAGTGAACAAATTTTAGTATTTTATTTTTAATGATGTATTCTAATATATTTCGTCAAAAAATGTTAAGAAAATGATAATTTTTTATTAGAAATTGGATCCCCAAGTCTCTGTACGGGGGCTAAAGTTAGCAGTCCCCGACGGCTGCAGCGGGGAGCAGCCCCCAAGATTTCCTTAAGGAGTCTACCAGAAAAGCAAAAAAATCCTTTTTTAATGCAAAAAACGTAATTTTACCTCTAAATTTGCAGTGTTTGAGGGCATTTCATCACACAGAGAGAGATAGTAGAGAGAATTTTAAATTTTAGAGAGATGAAGAAATGTTAACATGAAATATTACCGTGCTGCAGTCAGCAAATTCATGCGCTGCAGACAGCAACCCCAAATCTTGTATAGAGGGGAAATCAGCCTCCAATTCAAGGTTGCTCATCATTTTCTATGGCAGAAAAGAGGATTACTTTTAAAGTCAAAGTGAAATTAGAGATTCAATTTGAAATAAGAAGCATTGATAAAGGGGAGAAAAATGAAATCAAAACAAAAGGATTGTCCTTTTTGTTTGAAGACATATACATCCTTAGCTGGATATATAAATATGCTTCTATGGATTTTTAACTAACAGGAGACCCTGAACTCATGTGCTTAATATGTTGCTTTGGTGGTGAAAGAGGTTTACCTTGAATTATTCTTAACAATAAATAACTTAAGATATACATTATACTTTTTAGGTGCTTTACTTTATATTTCGTTTCTTATGTATCTTGACTGACATGTCTGAAACATTAGTGCTTACTTTGTCCTCTTTCCAAATCTTTCACTTCGCCTGCTCTCTTGAATTTGTAAGACTTGAGATGCAAGATTTACAGCGAATATCAGTTTTGTGTTTACAAATTGTTGCTTTATTTGTGTTTGCAATTTCAAAGTAAGCTCAATATTTTACACCTTTTCTGTTTCGTTTCCGCAATGTAGGGAGCTTGCCAAAGATTTTGTTGTTGCTGGAACTGCCTCAGAATCACTGTATGGTGCCTGTGAAGCGATGTTCAAACCTGACATGGTATGTTACTGTTCTTGACATAATTTTTTTTACGGTGACTGCTAATACAATAATTCCACAAAACATATTCTTTTGTTTCTTGATCTATTGATTTTCAGCTAGCAATGTGAATGATGAATTTATTTTGTCTTGATGAGTCACAAATATACTTGGATGAATAAATGCACACATTTATGTATAGATTTTATGTATTATGAGTTTATGCTTTAAATTACAAAAAGGAATCTGTTTCAGATGTATATTGCAAGAACTACCCCTCTGTGCACTAATGACTTCAATAAAGAAATATCTCCTGCTATTATTGGTTTACATGATTTCTTGGATACCCTGTTCCTTGATTACGCTTGTATTTCATGATAATGGTGCAAATGTTTCGCTATTAAAGTTCTCATGTATTACCTTTTTGTTGCCCAAGGAGGATACTAGTGCTTGCAAGGGTTTTTTCTGAAGTTCTAGGCATTTAACTGTGGATATAGTTATAACCCTCCGCTGGATTCACAAGGCAAAACTGAAATAGCTTGTCCTAGCTGAGGATGTTTTGAACTCTTTGTAGCATGGTGATTTAATTAAAATGAAATGTTAAATTATGATTAGAAAAGCAAAGCAGTAAGCTTGAACCCTTTACAAGCAAAACCTTGTGGATTTTATGAGGAACTACATAAGTTTATAAGAAGCAGGTGATAAATTCGGATATGTCCTATCTAAATTGTCATTCAGTATGTTGCAAAGTTTAATTTAAGAAGTGAGTATAAAAGAAGAACTCATTGACATGATGGTGGAATATCTTGATGCAATGTGAATTGGAAGTATGATTTATCAGAGATTAAAGGTTTTATTCCATTTGTGTCCTTTTCTGGTTTCCCATGTTCTAGGTTTTGATTTTTCCATTCTTCTTCCCCAGGAGTCTTGAGTAATCAGCTTCAATAACTCCTTAACTATGAATAGTTAGATATTACCAACTGTATGCCATAACAATGAACCAAGTGACATCATCTAAAATATAAACAAGACATTTTCTTGATGTATAGTGACGGTTATAAAAGTGATGATTGATATTGAGCTTATCTTGTCATCTGAATAACTTTCTTTGGGCTTTCTAGCTTAACTTACTGTTGTGTACAACTCAATACATTGCTAAAAAAGACAAAGATGAGGAAGAGGCTGAACCCTTTCACAAAAGCTTCAGTCTTGAAAAGCTAGAAATAGCTTATTTCAAAATGTTGATTTATACCTTAATCATGCATTATCCAATTTGAATACAAACAGATGTCTAAAGATTCTTACTTTATTAGTGTACCCTTGTGGGTTCATGTTTGGAGTGACAAAATTGTGTCTGCATTTTGAGCATAGATATTGGCACAAACTTTCTTGCATATGCATTAAAAGATTCTTTCTTGTGCTATACTAAGTAATATTTCTGCAGCATGCCGTACCAGCTTCCCCCCCCCCCCCCCCGGCAGCCCCTCTTTTTCTTGGCGTTTAGTTGGTTTTAGGTAGGAAATATCAGAGCATTGTCCTTATTAATGCCTAAATAAGTTACTTTCCATCTTGTCATACTTCTAATGTATCTGAGTCAGCCCAAGTCCGTAGTTGTGTTACTAGTGCTGGAGACCGCTATACTCATCCTTAGGATACTGAAGAATTATATTAGCCTTTTATCCATGCTGCATTGTCGATATTCTATATGCTCAGCCTTCACAGGATTTTACTGTTTCTATGATGCTCCTTTTTTCTTTGCGAATTATGCTTCTTATGGCAAAGACTTAATTGGGCTTCTGAAATTGAGACAATCTGGTGGACATTTTGAAATTTTTTTGATCCTTTTCTTTATTTAATCCCCTGTCTCTTACCAACAACTGCCAAATGAGTTTTACTATGTTAGATAATGCCCAGCTTGTTCTAACAGAATATGTTCACACTTGATTCATTGTGACTTACAAGAGGACATATATTGACTATTGAGGGCAAAATAACCTAATGCAAAAGAATATGTTTTTGTTATGATGACAGTCAATCTCCTTGGTGGTAGTTACTGTCTTTGGTTCCCACTCTACTCCAGTTTTAAGAGTCTCAACAATTAGCCAATAACGTATCTCCACGTGAATCCCTCAATTGATAGTGGTTACTGCTGGAATTTTACTTTCTCTATGCCAGAGCACTAATGGATTAACTTTTTGTGCATAAAATACTGATTGCTTATTTAAGGAAAAGAAAAAAGAAACTGTTTAGATAGATGTCTTTTCACCATTTTTGGGTGCAAGATCTTTACTGCTAAGAAAGAAAATTAGAACCAAATGATCTTAGCTGAAAGCAGAGTGTCGATATGGATGTGTAGTAAAATTTGGAAAGGGGGAAAAGAAATGGTCCTCTGCATGAGATATAAAGTAGTGCCTAAGAAACTACAGATGGACAAAATGTTAGCAATTTTTACACCTTAAGATTTAAAATTTACCTGAAACAAGAAATGAATGAAATGTATAGCTGAAACATGGATTTCAATTAGTTGATGAAACTAGGAAAGGTGGAATATGAAATGATTCTTACGTGAGAGAAGCAAAGGAACTGTGTGCCTATACGAGATACGATAAGGAAAAATAATCAAAAACAATTTGAAAAAGAAATATTACATTTAATAGTTGATCTAATCAGAATATATTGGCAAGAAGTATTTAGAGAAACATATGATTTCACAAGTTAAAGTGGAGCCTGGCCTTGACAGAGCCCAATGAAGAAAAGGACGGTCACAGTAAACGGGCAGCATTTGGTTGAGTTAAATGAGTGATTGTGCTTTCTGTATAATACATAGTACCTCAAACTTGCAGATATTTCACAACGTAGTTGGAACATTTTAAAGATTTATTCCAGTCATAAAAGAAATTCAAATTGATTACAGAAGAGTGGGTAGTGATGTTGCGGAATCCTAGATATAGAAGTTTGCATGAAAGTTATGCATGCATAATATTTTCTTATACTCTCAGCAGTTGTGCTTTTGGGATCCTAAAATACCTTGCATGCTTTGACATCCTTTTCTACGACTATCCAGGAACCTGAGGAATTATTTGAGACAATCTCCCAGGCACTCTTATCATCAGTAGACCGTGATTGTTTGAGTGGTTGGGGAGGACATGTTTACGTTGTGTAAGGCTCCAAATTCTCCTTACCTTCCTCTCCCTCCCTCCCTCTCTCTCTCTCTCTCTCTCTCTCTCTCTCTCTGACTGGTATATGTTTCTGATTGTTGCTACAGAACACCTAAGGAAGTTACTGAGAGGATCTTGAAGGGAAGGATGGATTGACATAGGGTTGTATTTCAAGTTGTTCTCTGTATTTGGGCACTTTAGGGTTAAAGTTGCCAGATGATCTTCTTTGGGGAGAATTCCCTACTTCACGATTCCAGTGTATGTATTTTTTCGCAAATTAAGTATTTTATGAACTTGTTTGACTTCCTAGCTGGGAAGATCATGTGGGAGATTGTAACTTTTAATTTTTTTGCCTTTGAGATTATCTCCATTCTTCTTTTACTTATTTTGATCTTCACAACACTATGAATTATCTCCAGCAGTTCTTACAGTTCATTAATCACGATTGGTCAAGAACTCTTGCAAGAAATGTTAAGTAGGAAAAAAACAAGAATTCTTTTCACATTTTTTGTTTAACAAAATGCAATCCGGAATGGAACTTAAATTTTTTGACAAGTCCACGAAGGAGTTACATTTATTTAGTGACAAACACAAGGTACATTCAACGGAAAAATAGTCCACCTTATATAAAATAGAGCAGAGTTATCCAACTCAAGCTTGGAGGAACAAAAGCAGGTGGATCCAAAAAGACTGGCAAAACTTGACTACGGACTAAGACTCCATTCATTCTTGGCTAAAGTATCTGCAACTTGGTTAAATTCCCTAATAGACAATTGCAAAATGGGCTCGCTCGAACTATTTCAATATAGAACTGTTCCAATGTAGACTTGTTGGAAGGAAAAGTATAACGGTATATTTAGTACAGTGAAATGGGATGGAATGGAATAGAATGGTTTTTCACCCAAAATTCCATTCCATCAAAAATAGGTGTGGAATCATTTCTCCATTCCATTATTTGGAAGGAAAATTCAAAATGGAATGGTGATCCTTTGTCTATGATTGGTAAAAATATCATTCAATATTAGAATTGAATAAATTTTTACTAGATATGTTTGAAATACCTTGCTAGAAATATGGTGTCAATAAGGCATTAAATATATGTCATCTTCAAACTCTCATCTAAATAAAATCTGTATTAAAACTTTGAAAATCAAATATATCAAGTATTGAAACATAATTTAATCATAAAAATAACTCTTATTTGGATCAAAGTTAAAGGAAGTTCTATCAAAATAAATAAAGCAGTTACGAAATTATCATTTTCACCCATTCATCTTTCTCATTGTTAAATAGGTAAAAAAATTTAAATTAAGTCACGATCCCGAAGTTGCTTTAGGCCTATCTTGCATACTTTGAAACTTTAGAGACTCTCAATTTAGCATTAGCTTAAACCATTCACACTAGCATCTTCAGTTGCCAAACTAAGTCGTTCACTGCTTGCCTCTATTTTTTAACTAATTAATGCAGTAGAATCTTTTATAACTTCACAAATAGTATCATTAGAAGTCTCATTCACCACCTTTCTTTTCTTCTCTGAAGTTTCACTACTATTCCCAACTCTAGGTGAATGACAATAAGGCATCAAGGCCTTCTAAGGCAAGTTCTTGCTCGTCAGTTTTATTTTTTACCTTTTGTTGTTCTTCTTTATCAAGCTTTTCAATTACATCAATTGGAACTTTTACATCCTTTCCAGCTGCAGGATCGTTTTCAAATACAAACACAATTCTCTATAATAAGGAAAAGACTTCCCCTTTAACATTTCCGCACCTCTATGACTCTAGAAAAGGTGAAACCAAAATAATCAAAATAAAAAAATAAGGAAAATCATAATCTTATCTTATATTCTAAAAAAGTTAATACTTATATACACCTTTAAGTATTCATTCCATATCCAGCTTTCTCAATAAAAACACATTTTCTTTCATCATAATAACCAAACCCGCTAATATGTGTGATTGTAACACATCAAAAGCAATACTAAAATATCTTTTTAAAGTTTTCATTCATGAAGCAATATATGGTTTAGTTTTTTGTCTTGAGTTCGACAAGCTGACTGCAAGTATTTCTTCAACATCATGGTAGTGTCCAAGCTTAAATCCACGATCAACACTATATTTTCCAGTGTTTGCTAAATCAAGAAGTGCTTCAATAAACTTTGCATCTTCATATTATGTCCAAAATCTTTTATCAAACAAGTCCAAATTTAGTGGCATTTTGCTGCATTTCTATAATAATCAGGTTATGTATTAAAAATATCTTTTGTCACATAGTTGAAATATAACATCTTAATAATAAAACAAAGGAGGATTACACAATAGTCATTCAATAGATGTCTTACATCAATGCCATCAACAAATAAAATATTAAATTAAATTCTACACATTATGCATTAGTAAAATAAATAAATAATAAAGAAAATAAATACTCAATAAAATATATTAAGCATAAGTCATTGGCCTTGTCTATTGTCTTTGTATGTATCAAATATGTTAATAGCTAAATTCTCCCTGCAAGTACTTTATGCCTTGAAGCTGTAGAGAGTAACCATATAGCATATTCGTGCTATAAATGCTCCTATTTGAGTTGATATCCCTCTAGAACAAAATAAAAATACTATAGCTAATGATTCAAAAGCATATCTGGAGCTAAGGATAAAACGTACTCAGTCAATGCTTTGGCATTAAATGAGTAAGTGTTGTCATAACCTTCTTGATGAGTAAGTGTTGTCATATCCTTTATCATCAACATCATAAATTAAATAGTAGAACTTATTAGAAAACTACGAGATATATAATTGGGACAGATTTTTTTGGGTGTTCTGGTTTATGTGCCTCATGGAAAGGACAAGAAATGTTGACAACAAAACTAATCTAATTGCAGCAGTCATAGCAGCATTTTGATCCGTAAATATGGTTTGAGGGGCTTTGCCAAACATGCACCTCAAGAAAGTCCCAAATAGCCATTCAAAAGACTCCGTCGTTTCGTCGTAGAGAAGAGCAACTCTGAAGATGCAGCTTTGGTGCTGATGGTTGAAACCAAAGAAGAGAGCTTAATGAACACTTGTTGTTAGTACATAACAATTGTTCATGCGGACAATAATAATTGTTCGCATAATTCAATACAATTGTTCAACTCAGTACGAAATAATTGTTACACACAAACCACATGCCAAAATAATTATTCAGAGGATGATGAACAATTATTAACTCAGAAGAGAACAACTGTTCCAGACATACTAACTGGGCGATAGTATGTCTACCCAGAATACATTAGCAATTATCTCCTCACTGTCAACCTCGATATTATAATAAAACGACCGGGTGCGATATGCCTCGTAATGAAAATATTCTTGCAGCGTCGTGACTTCCCCAACTGTTATTGCCCTTTGCCTCCTCCTGGCGATATGGTTCTTATGATCCAAGGCAAGAAAACCAAGGCGTACTTTGTCCCCCGTACCTAAAGCGATAACTTCAAATGAAGATCTTAACCGAATACTAACATTTTTGTTATGTTCAGCCACTAACTCTTGGACATTGCTAACACGCCAGTTAGATCTCAACAAGTAAGAGTATTATGTTGGGTGTAGTTCGTGATTACTGCCTATAACCCAATCAATGACTACATAAACACCTCTCGCCTCATCAAGTCTCTGTTCTATGTATGCACCGCAACTTGTTCTCTCCTTGATTCTTGACCACTCAATCGAAGGTCTTGATTGGATGTGGCAGCTAGTTTTTTTGTTGTTCTTTGGATCTAAATTGCTTCCCTTTCGGAATCTCTCTTTGTTGCATGCATACTTGACATAGTGCACTTTATTTGTTTTCGCATGCTTTCTCTCATACATGATCCTTGCGATGAATTCTTTGTGATGAGCACAGCTATTGTAGAATTCATAAGTATCCTCTAAAATTGTGAATTCCATCTTCTTCATTTCTTCCAACTTTCCGTTGCTAATTAGCGACGGATTAGCGACGGAAAAATAATTTATATATTAAAAATATTTTTTTTAATTATAAATTAGCTCCCTCGCTAATCCGTTGCTAATTAGCTACTGATAGTGACTAAAAAAATAATTTAAATAATAAGAATAATTTAAGAACTTTTCCGTAGCTAATCCGTTGCTAATTAGAGACGGATTAGCGACGGAAAAATAATTAAATATTAAGAATAATTTAAGAATTTTTCCGTCGCTAATCCGATGCTAATTAGCTGACGGATTAGCAACTGAAAAAATAATTATATATTAAAAATAATTTAAGAATTTTTTCGTAGCTAATCCGTTGCTAATTAGCGACGAATTAGCGACGGAAAAAATATTTATTTATTAGAATTTATTTAACAATTTTTCCGTAGCTAATCCGTTGCTAATTAGCGACGGATTAGTGACAGAAAAATAATTAAATATTAAGAATAATTTAAAATTTTTCCCGTAGCTAATCCGTTGCTAATTAGCGACGGATTAGCGACGAAAAAATTATTTATTTATTAGAATTTATTTAACAATTTTTTCCAGAATTGATCAGTTGCTAATTAGCTGACTGGATTAGCTGACAAAAATAATTAAATATTAGGAATAATTTAAAATTTTTTTCGTAGCTAATCCGTTGCTAATTAGCGACGGATTAGTGAGGGAAAAATTATTTAATTATTAGGAATAATTTAAAAATTTTTCCGTTGCTAATCCGTCGCTAATTAGCAACGGATTAGCTACGGATTATTTTTTTCTAAATTAAAAAAATTTATGTTTATTTGTTTTAGTAATATTAACTTTCTACTTTGCATGAAGAATATGAATAGAAGTAAAATAAATTATATTGAATAATATATATCAATTACTAAGTAGTATTATTCCTATGTAATACACATGTAATAAATCATGCATTTCTAGTAATATATATATAGTATATTAATAACCCATACATATAAGATAATATGTATGGATATAACATAAATACAATATAACATACATGTGTAGCATATATGTGCAGAAATAGACATAGATATACGTCAATAGAAGAAATGATAATTAATATATATTTAGATACTTTAGACTATAAGTAAATATCTATTCAAAAAATATAGTGTTTAATAAGTTAATATTTAAAATAAGTGAAGTTAGATTAAATTAGTATTTAGGAAGACTTTTTCTATTTTTACTAAGAAGGACGTTGCTATTTTTAATTTTTATTTTTATCGAGAGATTAAAAAATATATTTTAAATATTTAAAAACACTATTCCGTCGCAAATCCGTCGCTGATCAGCGACGGATTTGCGACGGAAAAAATTATGAATTAAAAAATTATTTTAAATATTTAAAACACTATTCCGTCGCAAATCCGTCGCTGATTAGCAACGGATTTGCTATTACGTCGCAAATCCGTCGCTGATCAGCGACGGATTTGCAACGGAAAAAATTATGAATTAAAAAATTATTTTAAATATTTAAAAATACTATTCCGTCGCAAAATCCGTCGCTGATTATCGACGGATTTGCGACGGAAAAAATTATGAATTTAAAAAATTTTTTTAAATATTTAAAAACACTATTCCGTCGCAAATCCGTCGCTGATTAGCGACGGATTTGCGACGGAAAAAAATTAAGAATTAAAAATAATCATATATTAATTTATAAATTATATGTAATAATAAATATATTTATATTATAATATATTATATAATAATATATAATATATTATTATTATTATAATACTATATGATAAAAAATGTTATAATATAAAAATACTATATGATGATATAAATCACAAGAAGTCAATTGGCCTGGTGGAAGAAGTCATCAACAACCTTTGAGAGAACAAGGGTTCGAATCTCACCTCAAGCAAAACAAAGCAAGGAAATTAAATTCGGGTTGGGCTAAACCGATCCATTAGAGCTGTGTCGGGTTAACCCGATCCACTTGTGCCCAATCGGGTCGGGCTAGCCCAAATGATATTTTTTAAAAATTTAATTTTAAAATTTTTAAATAAAAAATTTATATTTTTATTATTAATTTTAAAATTAAAAAAATTCTTTGGGCGAAATCGGGTCGGGTTAGCCAGATCCACAATATTTAAAATTTTTTATTTGAAACTTTTTTAATAATAATTTATTTTTTTATTATTTATTTTTAAATTAGCGACGGATTTGCGACGGATTTTTAATAATAATTAGCGACGAATTTGCGACGGATTTTTAAAAATAATTTTTAAAATTAAATTTAATAGATTTAACAATAATTTTTTATTTTTAAAATTTAAATATATTAGTATCCGTTGCAAATCCGTCGCAAATTTTTTCCATCGCAAATCCGTCGCTAATTAGCGACGGAATAATGCTGCAGTCGCAATTAGCGACGCTCTATTTAGCGAGGGAAATTTCCGTCGCAAATTCGTCGCAAATTGTGATTAGCGACGGATTTGTCCGTGGCTAATCCCGTATTTTCTTGTAGTGGATCATGCACATGCAACAAAAAAGTAGTGCCGGACCTGATCCTGGCTATAACCAAGCCCAAGAAGGCACTTGATCATGGAACAAGACCAGAAGATGACATCATGTGGAGGTGTTTTAGAACTATTATTATTTTTCTATGCAAGTGAGTATAACTCTCTTGGTTGGATTTGAATGTGTAATCCTGTGATAGGCAAGGGCCATTTTTACTATTTTCTGGTGGTTGCCTTTGGCCAAGAGATATGGGAATCGCATCTAAATTATTGAAGAACAAGGTGAAGCTCTCCTAGCTCGGCTCAATGATTCTTTCTAGGAAAAAGAAGACGTTTAAGCTACCAAAAGAGTTGCTAAGCATAAAGCGCTGATTTGCTTAAAGAACTTGCTGTCAAAACCAAAGATCAAGAATTAACAAAGAAGATTTTTGTTGAAGAAGAGATCCAAAAACTGAAAGATTTGGTGAATTAGTTTCTGGAACCGGAGGTATCGCTCAAGTCTTTTGTTATTCACAAAGTTTGCTAGTTCTTTAATCATTCACAAAGTTTGCAAGTTTGCAAGAGTGAAGACATGGACCCCTTGTTCAATCATTTATTAGGTCCCTTGGCCCAAATCATCACAACCCGAGTTTGAACTTTCTAAGGTGGACATAAAATTTTTATATGCTTTAGGAGTGTTTCAACCAAACTTCTCACGGGCTCCTTCTTCAGTTGAAAAGAATCCTAGGAAGGACGATTCTTTGGCAACTCTTATCCAAGCCTGCTGACCAAACCATGACCTAACATAAAAAGATGTTGCCCAATTTTGTCTCTATTATTTCTCTCGACACTCCCAAAATTACTTTTGAAAAGTAATGTTGATGTATCTCAAACAGTTTATATATTGAAATATATTACTTTTATCTCTATTTGCAATCTTAGGCCTTCTTATGTCCATGCTTTTGCTTATTATTGGGTTTGATGCTAATGATCAAACTATTTGAATATCATTTTATTTCATCATTTTGCCTAGACTTAATAGGTTAACTGGAAAGGGAGACCTTTTCTAACTACTGCTAAGGCTAATATAAATGTAAATGAAGGAAAGCTAACACTTAGGGTAGAAGATGAGGAGTTTGTATTTAAAGTTTTGAAATCTTCGAAGCATTTTTTAAAGTGTAGATTCAAAAGTGTTGCCTATTAATTCCAAGCAATTCTAAATTGGGGAGGATTAAGTCATACAAAAACAAAATTACTTTCTATTCATGGACTGAATATGAGATTTTCTGTGTATTTTTTCTTCTATTAAAGGTAAAGTATCCTAAATCGTTCCTCAAATGACTAACGATGTAGTGTTTTTTGAATAATTCTAAGCAAGAGGGAATTCTTAGTGAACTGCATATTAGTATGAACACTATAACAAGCTAAATAGCATTGGAAGCAAGTTAGGTAGGAGCTTTTAGAGTTAGATGGCTAGATGAGAATAGAGGTTTTTTGGGGATGTTAAACTTAGAATATATATCCGATATATGTTTATAAAATGCAACTAGATGAATTTTTGAGGCAAGGGATTCAACAAAAGAAAATGCATCTCTAGGACCACAATGAGTGAATTTCTCTTTAGAAGGAAAGACGTTTACTAAGTTCTTTGTATACTCTCTTTATTCTATTTCTATCATTCATTAATTTTATCTTGCTAGCTCAAAAATGAAGTCTGAGTCAAGCATTTGAAATCTTTTGGGGATTAACCCCCTCCTTTGTGCTTACGTTTTGTGGTTGCAAGAGTTTAGGTCTAAAACGGTAGAGTTATTCAAAAATGTTATGATCATATTTCAACATCACAAAACAATAGTGAGAAATAGTTATATCAATCACAACAAGAGAAATTGGTTATACAATATCCAAAAACTAATTATATTTTTCTCTTTTTAACTTTTTTTATTTTTTGATATACATGAACTATTTTTAGACAACTATATATGTCAACTTTCAATGTCATAGTAGAGTTTAGTAAGAAAATCCATGTTGTAGACACAAATCACTATGCACAAGGATAATTTTGGTTTTGGAGTAAATTTTAGGAGTTTTAAAAGATTGGAACTCTATAGTAAATTAATATGGGTTTATGATGTATTCTTAATCAGATTGACTTTTGACTCATATAATTTGGATTGCGCATTAAAAAATAATCAAAATCCCATGAATGGACAAAATTGAGTTTGAAAATGGTGGCACATGCCTACAGTGTGACTTTTCTTGCTGAAGTTTGCCATAGATATAACTATCTAAAAATAATTTATATACTTCAAAAAATAAAATAAAATTTTTTGGTTAAAAAGAAAAAGATACAAATAATTTTTAGACAAATAAAACCGATCTCTGTTTCGTCCCCTATCTAATTTCTTTTACCCTTAAAAAGGCATTTGTAGTTTGTTTAAAGCACAAGGGTCGACATGCTTTAGATCAAACTTGAGGCCGGGCAAATGCAGTTATCTCTGTGATCAAAACTTTTGGACGTATGCATCAGCATTTAAAACGATATTATTTTTGCTTTTTAAAAAATAATGGCTAATAAAAAAAACGTCTATAAAAAGTTTGTGGAAACAACTTGAAAAAAATGACAGAAAGGAAGGAGAGAAACGGGAAAAAGAAAAGCCTCTTTCTCTTTGTTCTCTCGAGGCCTCCATTTCTTCCTCCAGTGTTGTTTTTCTGAAACAATTAAACTTTCAGGTGCATTTTTTATCTGCTGTATTTGTTTCAAATAATGAGTAATTGTTGATTAACGTATTGGCTTCGTTTTGAATTCTTTTTGTGCTAATTTGACAATGTTTTGCTCATGCTAGCTATTCTGATGAGATCTCGATAATTTTTCATGCCTTTCTTTGCGGTAATTTATTATTTACCATTGTCGATCCCATTTATTAATCTTGATTTCAAATAATGCTAATCTGGGAGAAAAGAGACAGTCATAGATGCGCACACATTTGTTGCATATGTATGCATGCATGGAAAGATGCAAAAACTTCACGTAGATATCAATATTACCCGAGACCAAGATGAAGTTTTGTTGATGTCAAGATCTGGGCCATGGATAAATTGTGATCTCTCGTGGTGTTTTCTTATTTTGCAGAAATTCCAGTGGAGCTTGTAGACAGAATAGGCCTCCAACTTTTATACAGCGCCAAAGTATATGTATGTAAATGCAATACATTTTTGTTGAGCTATTGGGGGTGGATTGGATTGGCTGGAGATGAAACGGGAGAGGTTTTGATTCTGGGATAAAGTTTGAATCTTTCGGAGCTGCAAAAGCAGGTTTCCTTCGGTTGGGCCCCTCAAGATTATGAACCGTGGTAAATACTTATCCCTCTTTCCCCATTTTTCCCCATCTTGTTTGTGAATTTCTATATTCTTTGTGAATGAGGTTTGATAATGGCTGCAATGACTTCTTATAAGTAAGTTAAAGCATCTAATTCTTGTGCTATTAATTTCCATGCTTTTAAATTGAAAATTGGCTTGCTAGAACTGAGTTATCAGATTGTGTCTTTGTGTTGGTTTATTCTTTCCTTTTTATTTCACATTTGTGATTCTTGATATGATCCCTCTCTCTCTCTCTCTCTCTCAGTTGGTCAGAGTGCATTTTGACCATTTCTTTATTTAATGTTTTAAGCATTGGTATTTGTATATTTGGCGGCATAAAATTCTAGTTTTGCTTTGATGTTGGATCACATCGTTTAAATAGAGAACCCCTGAGATGGAAACTAGTCCAAGATGGGGATTTCAGTTCACAAAATCAGTTTGGTGGTTGACAAAATTATATATGTTCTAGGATGGAATTGATCATTCAAGACACCAAGAAGAGATCTTAAATGAAGTCTTCTTACCAATGTCGAAGACTTCTTCCACTAAACTAAGGGACCAAACATCTTCTTTTCGGAGTAATAGGTGAGTGGTCCTTGCAAAATTTCTCCAAAATGTTGTAATTTTCTCTGTTTTGTTTTTAAAGTACTCAAAAATCAATTTCTAGGTTTATATTTCAAACTGCTTATTACCCTTGTTGTAGACATTAAACAGAAAACAACCATTTATATTAGTATTTCAACAGAAAATACATATGGTCTTATTCTTTTGCATATAGTTGGTTCAATAGCTTTAGCATATATTCTGTTTTCAGTTGAAGCATGAATTGTTCTTTATGGCCAGGGAATCAAATGGAAACAAAGAAATGGAGGATCCAGAAAGGACAATGTCTAGAGTTTCTCAATTTATTGAGCAACTACACACAAAGAAATCCTCACCGCCTGAGAAAGAGCTTATTACGGCACGCTTGTTGGGCATGGCCAAATCTAGAAAGGAAGCTCGAGCTCTTATTGGTTCACATGGTCAAGCAATGCCATTGTTCATATCTATTCTAAGAACCGGTACTCTTGGGGCAAAAACTAATGTTGCTGCTACTCTAAGTAATCTGTGTAGAGATGAAGATTTGAGGGTAAAAGTGCTTCTAGGTGGTTGTGTTCCACCTTTACTATCAATGTTGAAATCAGAATCAATTGAAGCAAGGAAGGCAGCTGCTGAGGTGATATATGCAGTGTCCTCTGATGGACTTTCAGATGATCACGTTGGCATGAAAATATTTGTCATGGAAGGTGTGGTGCCTACCTTGTGGGAGCAGCTAAATCAAAAAAGCAAGCAGGACAAAGTGGTAGAAGCATTTGTTACAGGGGCTTTGCGAAATCTTTGTGGTGATAAAGATGGTTACTGGGCAGCCACTCTTGAGGGAGGTGGAGTTGATATTATTGTGGGGCTTCTCTCTTCAGAAAATCCTAGCTCTCAATCAAACGCAGCATCTCTCCTAGCTCGTCTTATTTTGGCTTTTGATGATAGCATTCCCAAAATAATTGACTCCAAAGCAATTAATGCTTTGCTTAGACTATTGGATGAGCAAAATGATGTTTCTGTATGTGCCAGTGCAGCTGAAGCTTTAGAGGCTCTTTCTTCAAGATCAACCAGAGCCAGGAAATGTATTGTTGATGCTCAAGGAGTACCAGTACTTATTGGAGCTATAGTTTCTCCTTCTAAGGAAGGTATGCAAGGCACGGAAGCACAGGAACTTCAAAGGCATTCAACCCAAGCTTTAGCTAATATAAGGGGTGGAATGTCCTATCTAATTCTCTATCTTGGAGAGCTTTCCCAGTCTCCACGATTAGCTGTTCGAGTGCCTGATGTAATTGGAGCTCTTGCTTATACTCTTATGGTCTTTGAGCAAAGTCCTGATGAAGAAATATTTGACGCAACTGTGATTGAAAATATTTTAGTAACACTTTTAAAGCCACGGGATAATAAAGTGATTCAGGAGAGAATCCTTGAGGCAATGAGCAGCTTGTATAGCAATGCATACCTATCAAGGACCACCAATCAATCAGAAGCAAAGAAGGTGCTGGTTGGGCTTGTAACATTGTCTGCTAATGACGCGCAGGAGTATTTGATTCTAGCTCTAGTACAGTTGTGTTGTGATGGCGTGAATGTCTGGGAAGCTACAGGAAAGAAGGAGGGAATTCAGTTACTAATATCATTTTTGGGTTTATCTAGTGAACAACATCAAGAATATGCAGTTCAGTTGCTCGCAATCTTAACTGACCAAGTTGATGACAGCAAGTGGGCAATCACTGCTGCTGGCGGGATTCCACCTCTAGTCCATTTGATGGAAACGGGATCTCAGAAGGCTAAGGAATATGGAGCATATATCCTCTGGAAATTGTGTTCTCATAGTGAAGAAATTCGTGCCTGCGTTGAAAGTGCTGGAGCTGTCCCAGCTTTCTTATGGCTTCTAAAGAATGGTGGGCCACAAGGACAGGATGCTTCCGCTAAGGCCTTAGTAAAGCTTATTACCATAGCTGATTCTGATACCATAAACCAATTGCTGGCTTTGCTATTAGGCAACTCTCCAAAGTCAAAGGAGCATATCATCAAAGTTTTGGGGCATGTGCTTTCAGTAGCATTGCATAGTGACCTTGTGCAAAGTGGTGCTGCTGCTAATAAGGGACTGAGGTCACTTGTCCAAGTTTTCAATTCCTTAGATGAGAAAACCCAAGAGTATGCAGCATCAGTTCTGGCTAATTTATTCAACACTCGTTATGATATTTGTGAAAGTCTTGCAACAGATGATGTCGTGAATCCTTGCATGAAGCTATTGACTAGCAATACTCAAGGTACTGCAACAGAGTTAGCCCGTCTCCTGAGTGCTTTATCTCACCCAAATAAGACCAATATTGTGAATCAGAAATCGTATAAGGCTGAATGGGACGTCAAGAATTTGATCAAATTGGTGAAAACATCATCTATTGAGTCCGCAGAGACTTCTGTGGCTACATTGGCCAATTTATTGTTAGATCCTCAGGTTGCAGCTGAGGCTTTGGCAGAAGATGTTGTTGCAGCTTTGACGAGAGTTCTGGGAGAAGGATCAATAACAGGGAAGAAACATGCTTTACATGCTCTTAAACAATTGTTAAAACACTTTTCGATAGGTGATGTACTCACTAATAATGCTCAGTCTCGGTTTGCTGTTCTTTCAATTCTTGAAGCCTTAAATGCAATGGATATGGATGGCAATGATGCGGCTAATGCTTTGGATATTATTGCTCAATTTGCCCGGACAAAACAAGGGGTGAAATCCACTTATCCTCTTTGGTCTGCCCTTGTAGAATTTCCTTCGAGCTTAGAGGTCCTAATGCACTACCTGTGTGAGGGATCACCCCAGGTAAAAGACAAGGTAATAGAAATTCTATTCAGGCTTTCTGGAGACCAACCAGGAGTTATTGGTGATGCTTTGATCTCAAGATCGAGATTTATTGACGCATTGGCTAATAGAATAGTAAATTCTACAAGCCCGGAAGTGAGAGTTGAGGGAACAGCCTTGCTCGTCTCTGCTGCCAAAGAACACCGACTTCAGTTGATGGATATGCTTCATAAAACAGGATACTTGAAACCACTTATATATTCTCTGGTAGAGATGATCAAACAAAATTCTAGTTGTAGCTCTTTAGGAATTGAAGTTAGAACTATTACTTTTCTCAAGGGAAATGAATTTGAGCTTCCTGACCCAGCAACTGTGTCAGGAAGTACGGTTGCTTCGTGGTTGCTGTCAATAATATCTTCACATCGTGCCAAGAACAAATTAACAGTAATTGAGGCTGGGGGACTGGAGGCACTTTCTGATAAGCTTGCAAATCAGACTTCTCACCTGGTACGATTTGACCTGGTCCTTTCTGTTGTATTGTTTTCAATATTTTTTTCATGACTATTTTTTAACTATGTTTCAACCCACTAAAATTCATCTCTCTTGATTTAAATGCCCTTTCAAGTTATGTTCATCTTCTGTTTTGCTCTTAAGGTACAGCTAAAAGCATAGTAGCTCGCATTTCTTGAAAAGCAGTCAATTGTTATAAATCTTCAGTTGATAAATAAGCTTGAGTTGTATATATTCATAATTCATAGTAGCTTGCATACTAGCTTGCATTTCTTGAAAAGCAGTCAATTGTTGTAAATCTTCAGTTGATAAATAAGCTTGAGTTGTATATATCCATAATTCCTAAAATAGCTATATTTATATGTTTCACTTTGTATTTCTCAAATCCAATAATTTGATTGTTTGGGAGACTAGAACATTTTAACACCATTGAGAATTTTTGTTACCTCAAGGGAATCATGATTTTAGGCTTAAAAGTAGAGTGACACCAGTGGAAGCACAGGAAGAAGAGTGGCTTCCACTCATGTGCTGCAGCTTTAGTTTTTAGGGTCGAAAACAATGAAGAACCTATTATATATTATATGTCTATTAAATTAGATAAAGTGTTGGATTGCAGGCTGAGTTTGCAGATGTTGAGAGCAAATGTATAAGCGCCTTGCTTTTGGCTATACTGTTCAAGGATACCACTGTTGCTTTATCACCAGCAGCTGTAGAATTTATCCCTTCACTTGCTCTTCTGCTGAAGTCAGATGAAGTAATTTGCAGATTTTTTGCTGCACAAGCAGTGGCTAGTCTTGTTTATCATAGAAAAAGGGAAATAAATCTTTCTGTTGCAAATTCAGGTGCAGTTGCTGGTTTAGTGAGTTTAATTGGTCTCACAGAATCTGATACGGCTAAATTTATTGCCCTATGTGAAGAATTTTCTCTGGTTAGGAAACCTGATCAGGTTGTCCTAGACACTCTTTTTGAGATTGAAGATGTGAGAATTGGTTCCGTTGCTCATGAAACTGTTCCCTTATTGGTAGATTTATTAAGACCAATACCTGATAGACCTGGAGCACCTCCCATTGCTGTTTGGCTTCTGACTCGAATTGCTGATGGAAATAATGCAAATAAGTTGATCATTGCTAAAGCCGGAGTGCTGGATGCCCTAAGTAAATATCTATCTCTAAGTCCTCAGGATCTGACTGAGGCCACTGTATCTGAATTGTTAAGGATATTGTTCGGCTGTTCTGATCTTCTTGAGTATGAAGCAACAATCAGTTGCGCACACCAACTTATTGCAGTTCTTCACTTGGGATCAAGAAGTGCTAGATTGAGTGCTGCTAGGGCTTTGGATGAACTTTTTGATTCTGAGAAGGTAAGAGATTCTGAAACATCGATGCAAGCTGTTCAGCCTTTGGTGGACATGCTTGGGTCTTCATCAAGGACTGAACAACATGTAGCACTTAGTGCCTTAATCAAGTTGACTTGGGAAAATAATTCAAAAGCAACCCTAATGGCTGAGGCAGAAGGAAATCTTCTTGACAGTTTACACGACCTTATTTCTTCCACTTCTTCTTTGGAGTTTAAGAGTAAAGTTGCGAACCTTTGCTATGTTCTTTTTGGTAATTCAGATGTCAGCACAATGCCACTTGCATCTAAATTCATAGAGCCCCTAATGTCACTGATAAAATCGGGATCAGAGAAAGCTTTGGAATCTGGCATTTGTGCTTTTGAAAAGTTGTTGGATGATGAACAACTTGTGGAGGTTGCATCAGCTTGTGATATTGTAGATCTTCTTGTTCATTTGGTTTCAGGAAAGAACCACCGACTTATTGAAGCAAGCATAGGTGTGCTTATTAAGTTAGGGAAGGATCGAACTCCTCGTAAGTTGGACATGGTCAAACAAGGCATCATAGATAATTGCCTTGGGCTACTTCCTTCAGCACCTATTTCTCTGTGCGCAACAATTGCAGAACTCTTCCGCATATTGACAAATAGCAGTGCAATTGCAAAAAGTTCTGCTGCTGCAAATATTTTAGAACCTCTGTTCATGCTATTGCTTCGATCAGATTTGAGTTTGTGGGGACAACACAGTGCCCTGCAAGCACTTGTTAATATATTGGAGAAACCACAAAGTCTCGTAACTTTAAAACTTACTCCAAGCCAAATTATTGGGCCTCTGGTTATAATTTTGGAATCCCAATCTCAAGCAATTCAGCAGCTTGGGACAGAATTGCTCTCCCATCTGCTAGAACAAGAGCATTTTAAGCAAGACATAACAACAAAAAGTGCTATTTTGCCCCTTGTACAGCTTGCAGGAATAGGAATATTGAGCTTACAGCAAACAGCAATAAAAGCATTAGAAAATATCTCCCTAAGCTGGCCAGAGGCAGTAGCTGATGCTGGAGGAATTATTGAGCTTGCAAACGTTATTATTCAAGATGAACCTGAACCAACTGATGAAATATTGGAATCAGCTGCTCTGGTTCTATCCAATCTTCTGCGTTCCAATGCTGATTATTACCTCAAAGTTCCACTAGGGGTTCTTGTAAAGATGTTATGCTCAATAGAGAAGAGCACAGTTACAGTTGCACTTAATGCATTAACTGTTCAAGAAAGGATTGATGCTGCAAGTGCCGAATTGATGCTGGAAGCTGGTGCTGCAGATGCTTTGCTAGATCTGTTAAGATCTCATCAATGTGAAGAAGCATCAGGAAGGCTACTTGAAGCTTTGTTTAATAATGTTCGAGTACGTGAAATGAAGCTATCAAAGTATGCAATAGCACCTCTGGCACAGTATTTGCTAGACCCACAAACTCAATCCCAGTCTGGTAAGCTTCTAGCAACTCTTTCTCTCGGTCACCTCTCGCAGCATGAAGGACTAGCCAGATCCAGTAACTCTGGTTTTGCCTGCCGAGCACTGATAAGCTTACTTGAAGATCAACCGACAGAAGAATTGACAATGGTTGCTGTCTGCGCTTTGCAAAACTTTGTCATGCGCAGTAGAACCAACAGGAGAGCTGTTGCTGAAGCCGGGGGTGTATTGGTAATCCAGGAAATGCTATCATCTTCTAATTCAGAAATTGTGGCACAAGCAACTGTGCTGATAAATTTTTTATTTTCAAATCATACACTTCAAGAGTATGTGTCAAATGAGCTCATCAGGTCTTTGACAGGTGACTTGCTTTAAAATCTTTAGTCCTCTTTCTTCATCTTCTGATACTTAATCTTACTAAAATATATCTATAGAAATACCCTTGGGGTTGCGATTGGACTCAACAAGCTTTTTGGCTCTGTAGTGATTAGGACTAGCAATGATTTTAACATGGGGAGCTTAAGAGTTTAATCCTTTGGTGGATAAGATAGAAACAAATACAAATAGCTCATACTTCATCTGTGTCAATCTTCTTTATTTGTCCTCCTTTTTATATTTATTATTTGGTTCTCTATTTTTAGATTCATATCTCAAGCTCTTTCTTCTTCTGGCATTCTAATGACAGTTTAAACCTTAAAATCTATTGATTTTGGACTTTCTACTATTACTCTTCTCATGAGAAAAGATACTAAGCTTTGGGTTTATCTTCTCCAATAGCGAGTCAAAATTTTGTGACTAAAATTTTTTTCCAATCTTTCCATACTATTTTACCTTGACTTTCCAAGATGAGGTTGCTTGAGGGATAAAAAATCAAATCACATCTTTTGCTTTGTCCTTTATATTTCAGGAATGGACTTCTCCAGTAGGTTAACTTTAGTATATTAGTTTTTTTGGGAATTCGCCTCACCTTGCTTGCAAATGTGTCAATATGCAGCTGCCCTGGACAAACAACTGCAGTCCATGGCAACTACAAATGAAGAGATCTTGAGGACCATACTAGTCATGTTCGCCAACTTTCCTAAACTTCACATGTCTGAAGCTGCTACACTCTGTATCCCACATCTAATTGCAGCACTGAAGTCTGAAAATGAAAATGCACAAGAATCTGCACTAAATGCCTTGTGCGTGCTTAGACATTCCTGGGCTTCTATGTCTGTAGATCTGTCAAACTCCCAAACCATGGTTGCTGCTGAAGCCATCCCCATTCTGCAAAGACTACTGAAGACTTGCCCACCAAGTTTCCATGAGAGAGCAGAAAACCTATTACATAGCTTGCCGGGTTGTTTAACTGTTACCATCATCCGCGCAAACAACCTAAAGCCAGTCATGGGAGGCACAAATCCTTTTTGTCGATTAACTATAGGAAACGGTCCAGCACATCAAACCAAGGTGAGAACATTTTTTCTTTTTCTTTTTTTCTTAAGTTCTTGTTAGTAGATACGACCAAAGTAGACGGCGTCATAAACTATTTTTCATTAAATCATTGTCTTTTTTAGACAATTTCCCACGTTTATTGTATAAGGTAGCTGATTTTTCTTCCATCATGTTTGATATTTACTTTATTGCTCTTCTTGTAGCTGCGAAAGCAAGTCTTGTATGACTTTAGCATAGTGGAGGAGGATGCAATAACTTGCATTGGACATTCACATGTATAAACTATTGAATACTAGTCATTCAAGATCAGGCACACATAATTATATGGAATACAAAGAAATATAACTGAAAAACATCTATTGAACTTTTGAATTCTTTTTCCTGTTTCTGGATGCAACAAAAGATTTTTTAACATTAGACTAATAAATTAACTGGAAGTGATTCAAAGTATAATAGTGGAGTTCAAAGTAGAAAAAGAAAAGTTAAAATATAAGACAAGAGAGGGGAGAGTACTTCTTAGAAACTAAAAATGACAGTCCCTAGTCACACCAAAACCCTTCTGTAGCTTTCTAAATTGCAGTGTAATATTGTGTTTTGCTTTCCGGTCAGTGTGTTGCTTCCTTCATTGACTTAATATATATGATATTGTTTTATTTTTATAAGTTTTTCTTTTTTCATTTACATGTATATATTGATTTTGAGGTCTTACACTTCCACAGATTCTATGTTCTGCTTTGTATTAGGTAACATTTCTGTAGGTTTAAGTTCTATTGGTAACAATTTCCAGAAATGTTATTTAAAATAAAAATGAAAAGCTGGTCAAACTCTATATTCTGATCCCAATGATCTTTCTCATTTCAGGTGATCAGCCACAATAGTTCGCCTGAATGGAAAGAAGGTTTTACTTGGGCTTTTGATGTGCCACCAAAAGGACAAAAGTTAAATGTAGTATGTAGAAACAAAAGCACTTTCGGGAAGGTAAAAGCTTTTGCTTAATGTAGTCAATATTCCAGCTCCATTAACTGCTCTTATGACAAAATTCCTGACAAATCATCTTTGCTGCGGTGGCTACAAAAGATTTGCACGGAAAACATATACTACTCATTTTTACATAATGCGAAAATAATAATCTTCAAAACAAGTTTATTCTTAAAAGAAAATGTTCATATTTTGATTGTACTGAAAATTGTGATATATTGTGCTGTTACAGCAAGCAAATTATATCTAAAACTTAAAGAACTATACTATTCTTGTAACCCATCTCTTTGATGTTGTGCTAATAGTTTTTGATGTGTAGATTGCATTTTTTTCTCAGACAACTTTCGGGAGAGTCGAAATTCAAATTGACAAAGTTGTGACTGAAGGGACATACAGTGGTCATTTCAACCTAAGCCATGATTGCAACAAAGATAGCTCCTCTCGGACGCTTGAGCTAGAGATTACTTGGTCCAACAGAATATCAGAGAAACCGTCGTGAACAATCTCAAGATTTCCTCATTAAGGACAAAGAAATGGACCAGGCAAATCCTAGAACGAAGTCCAAGCGACAATTGCAGTGCCTCCGAGGCAAAGTGGGAGGAAGGTCTGATTGTCCTTATGAGTCTGTGTTGTTTTGGAAACATTAGGCTGCCTGCACTGTGACATATAAATTATCGAAGTGCATGCAAAAACCAAGGAAATTGGAGAGAATTTGGCAGTGAAGTGAGACTGAAAGCTGCGAAAGCACTAATCTGTTGTACAGAGTAGTTTGTAGATTGGTGCAGTATGCATTTGTAAAAGAAAATTGTAGGCAAGATAACTTTTGGCTTCAAGTGCTCTTGTTTTAATACGGCTAAGGGGCTGCTCTTTTACTTTGTTTCTCTGTCCAGTTCAAGAATGTAAAGAAACCAGAGAAGCTGCAAACTGATGGCAGCAATTTCCTGAATATTCTTAGAGTCCTTTAATTATGACACCTTTAATGCCTTGACCTGGGATGTACAGGTCGTGTTGCTAGGTTCCGTGTAATAAAAGGATGGGATCCTCACTCAATTTTTTATCTCTTTGTTTTTTTTTTTTTACTTTTTCAAATTAGCTTACTCATTTTTAAGAGTTCTTTGAACTTCTCGTGGATAAATATCATTGTCCTCTCCATCAATTAGTAAATCAATGATTTAACTATTGTCTATTCTAACAAAATCATTGGTCAAGAGCCATTATTAGTAATTGGTCCTTAAAAGCATATGCTCAAAGTATCCATAGGCAAAATATTTAGGTTCATACACAAATTTATGGTCATTTTTTCTCCATTTGAGTTATAGCTTACTATGCATGTTTGTTTATCTGTTTAATTTTACAGTTCATTTTATTTTTTAGTATTAAATTTTTTAACTCCATTCGTATAATACTATTTAAATTTAAGTTAATTTGATTATTAATTTATAAAATTCAAAATTTATTCGTACGGTATACGAATTTGAGTTGTTCTAATAAAATAAAAAAATTATTAAATAATAAAATTAAAATAATTTTAATATAATTTTTTATAATTTTAAAAAAAATGAATTACTTTTTTGAATATTAAAATCATAATATACGAGAGAAATGCTTCAGAAAAATCCTAGGAAGAAGAATTATTCCAGTGACTTTTTGCATCACTAAATTCTGTAATACTCAAATTGTAAAATTAAACAAGCACGTAATTTGACACTACCTGAAAACGGTTGATGAAGTATAGTATTATATCGTCAAAATTAGAGTAAATAGGGGTTGAAATAATGGCACATCACCATTGATCATAAATGGTTAATGGCATTACGGCTGTACTTGCCATTACTGGTATGTGATTTCATGCATGATTCTTCACTACCTGCCCATGAATATGTGTAGAAAAATTCAGTAAAACCAAATTTGAAGATCCACCAATTTCATATTTCTATGCTTCTTTACAAATTAGCTACCTAATCATTTAGGTTCTGCACCCATACACTGAGCAAAGCAATTTCTCCACGATCATAACAAAAAACAAGATTCAGTAGGTGCTGCCTAAAGAGACCAGTAGTTTATATACATATTATTACCATTCTTGGCTTCCAATGTTGGGAAAGTGTTAGCCCTAAGGGCAAATTATATAGTTTTGATTAATGACAAATATTGATGAGGACTAAAATGTTTGATTATTGTGTGATAGGTTCTGTAATTTGAAAAGTATGAAGTCTCATTGCTTTGAAGCAAAAGTTCAAGAACAACTTCATTTAAGCAAGTATTTGAAGTTTGAAGAATGTTGTTCTAAAGATGATCAAAAGGCATTGAAGACTTGAAGTGTAGAGTGCATTTAACTTTTAGGTAAATTTCTATGTAAACTCTACACTTGCATGTCTTGGTTATCATTGAATGCATAAGAGAGCATAAAAATAGTCTTATAATCTTAAAAGGCTTTGAATGAATCTTTCTATAAGATATGTTTATAAACTTCATATGTTCATGTGTTTCAAGCTTAAATATAGTTATATAAGTTTTCTATATATATCAAACGCTTTTCAAACTCATTGAAGTTATATCTCAAATGTTTTTACAAAGTTTGAAAATGCTTTCAAAAAATTCGGTCGTCCGAATTTTGTAGCAAAAGTTTGCTACTATTCTTCCAGAGAAATTCGGAAGAAGATTCGGACGCAGCCAAGAAATTCGGTCGTCCGAATTTTCTGAAACTAGCCGTTACTAGCCGTTTTATGAACGTTTTAACAGATTTTCAAATTCTATAAAAGCCATAAACATGCAAATTTTTGTAACTCTTGAAATCTTGAAAACTCCAAGCATTCAAAAGCATTTAGCAAACATTTCTTAAGCTCTCTTATGTCTTGTGCATTCAATTGATCCATCCAAAGACATCAAAGTGTGAAGGTGCAAATTTGTGTAATATCTACCATCAAGTGGTAACTTCTACACACTCTTCTTTACTTATTCAATTGTGTTGATCTACTAGCTCTAGCAAGGTTATCTTGATAACATAAAACCCTTTAGATAAGGGTGATCCTTGAAGTTGTGATTCAAGGTTGTTTGAGATATAAAACCATAGGTTGGTGAGCCTTGTATTGTAAGAAATTACTAGAAGAGGTTGTGAGTGTAAAATCAAAGTGTGGTGAACCTCTCTTGTAATTTGTAAACCTGAGCAATTAGTAGATTTGTTGAAATCCTTAAGTGTGAGCTTAAGGTAGTGGACTTAGATCTTGAGGATCGAACCACTATAAATTGTTTGAGTTCTTTGCTATTGCTTTCATTATTGTCTTGCTATCAATTATCTATAATTAGCTTACATAACTTGTTCTTAGTCTAAACGTTTAAAAGGTTTAAGTTTACGAAAATTAGCTAAATACCTAATTCACCCCCCTCTTAGGTATTTCAATTAGTATCAGAGCTAGAACTTCTGTGTGTGGTTTAACAACCTAGAAGACAAAGATCCTATGGCTAATATGTCAAACCTACCTTACCTAGAAGGATCTTCCACAAATAGACCACCTTTGTTTAATGGAACAAATTACACTTTCTGGAAATCTAGAGTTAAAATTTATATTTGTTCTATTAATTTTGATTTGTGGAACATAATTGAGAAAGGTCCTTATGTCCCAATGAAAATGAGTGCCGATGGAATAACCTCAGTACTCCAAGTCCACTGAATGAATTTGATGAGCATGATTCTAAGAAAATGACTTTAAATTATCAAGCCATGAATATATTAAGTTGTGCTTTAGATGTTACTCGAATATAATAGAGTTAGTGGATGTGATTCGCTCATGACATGTGGAGATTACTTCAAATTACACATGAAGGAACTAATCAAGTTAAAGAATCTAAACTTGCCATGCTAGTTAGAGATTATGAATTGTTTACCATGAAACAAGGTGAAAATATTAGTGATATGTTTACAAGATTTACTAACATTTTCAATGGCTTAAAAGCTTATGGTAAAAGCTACACTATGGGAGAGCAAAACAGAAAGATTTTAGATGCTCTACCAAAATCTCGGCAATCTAAAACACTTGCCATTGAGGAATCCAAGGATTTGAAGACTCTTCCACTTGAAGAGCTCATTGGATCTCTACTCGACTCATGAAATGAAGATGAAACGGCTAAATGACAAGGAGGATGAAGAAAAGGGAAGAAAAGGAGTAGTGCTTAATGCCTCAAACAACTTGAGTGAACAAGAACAATCTTCAAGTGAAGAAGAAGGAGGAAACAAAGTGGAGAAGAAGAAATTGCAATGGGTGTGAAGAAATTCAAGAGATTCTACAAAAAGGAATTTCTCAAGAAAGGAAGAAAGCCAATCAAGAAGAGTGGACAATCTTCATCATATAAACCTCAATGCTTTGAATGCAAGAGTACCGAGCATCTTATTGCTGATCGTCCCAGAGTGTTGGAAAGGGAAAGAGAAAGCAAAAACAGAAAGAAATCGCCAAGAAAGGAAAAGGACTAGCTGGAACATGGGATCAACAGGGAAAGTGAGGATGAAAGTGAAGGAAAGGCCAACATATGCTTCATGGCCATTGATGATGAGGTACAATCTTCACCCTCTATCTCAAATATATATGATGATGATATTGATTCCAGTGATCTTATTGTTGAGTTATATGAAGAATTAAAAAAGGCTTCAAAAAGAAATAAGGATATGAAACTCAAAATAAATGATTTATCTAATGAGAATTCAAAATTATGTGTTGAAAATGGAAAACTTCTTGAAACCATTAGTTGCATTGCTATTGAAAAAGAAGTTTTGAATACAACTATACAAAATATATCTTTTGAAAACAAAAAGCTTTGCACTAGAATTATTTCTCTTGAGTTAATGATAAAAGATCATGAGCTTCTAAAAAGGAAAGTTAATGATCTAACTTTATGCATTGAGAGATTTACAAATGGAAGGGAAAATTTGAATAAATTACTTGGCTATCAAAGACCTTCATTTGTAAAACATGGTCTTGGTTTTATTCATGATTATTCTGCTCCAAAACGTAGAAAATCTTTTGTTAAAGAATCTTATCATTCTAGATCACATATTTGCTGCACTTATTGTGGTAAACATGGACACAAGGTTTCTAGATGTTTTGTCAAAAGAAAAGTAAAAAGTGGTGTTAAAACTATTTGGAAGGTCAAAGAAACTTTTACTAACCCCCTTGGACCCAAGAAAATATGGGTACCAAAAATCACCCTTTCAAATTTGGTATAGGTACAATTTGCCTCAAGATCAAATGCCACTAAATGGTTCCTTGACAAATGGATGCTCAAGGCACATGATCTGAAATGCATCACTTGTTAGTGAACTTCAAACTACAAGTGAAGGTTTTGTCACATTTGGAGATAAGAAGAAAGGGAAAAATACTTGGAATAGGTAACATTGGTAAAGGTTCTTTTTCCTCTTATCAAGAAAGTATTACTTATTGAAGATTTAAAGTATAATTTACTAAGTATTAGTCAATTATGTGATAATGGATGCAAAGTAGAGTTTAAATGTGATACTTGTACTATTCTTGACAATGCAAGTAACAAAACTATCTTTGTTGCTAAAAAGAGTTGGTAATGTATATGTGTTGTATCTTGATGAGCTTATTACAAATGATATTAAATGTCTTGCCATTCATGACAATGATGGATTTTTATGGCATAGAAGATTAGGACATGTAAGCATGGATTTATTAAACAAACTTTCTACACAAGAGTTGGTGAGAGGATTACCTAAATTGCATTTTGATAAAACTCACCTCTGTGATGCTTGTCAATATGGAAAACAATCAAAAACATCTTTTAAAACCAAAGAAAATGGTTTCTACCACAAAACCTCTTGAACTAATTCATATGGATTTATTTGGACCTATGAGGACTACTAGTCTTGGTGGTAAAAGCTATGCTTATGTGATTGTTGATGATTTTTCAAGATTTACATGGGTAATCTTCTTAGCAAAAAAAGATGAAACATTTCATGAATTTTCAAAACTCTTCAAAAAGGTTCAAACCTCTCTTGATTGCAAACCGATTTCTATTAGAAGTGATAATGGAAGAGAATTTTTGTAATCAAGACTTTACAAAATTTTTGTGATGAATATGGTATTACTCACAATTTTTCAGCAGACCCAAAAACACCTCAACAAAATGGTGTTGTTGAAAGGAAAAACAGTAACCTTACAAGAAATGGCTAGATCAATGCTTTGTGAAAACTCATTACCAAAGTATTTTTTGAGTGAAAGTCGTTAATACAGACTTGTTATATCATGAACAGAGTTTTACTAAGACCTTTTATAAGAAAAAACACCTTTTGAACTCTTATTTGACAAAACTCCATCAATTGTCTATTTCAAAGTTTTTGGTTGTAAATGCTTCATTTTAAACACTAGCAACTATCTTGGGAAGTTTGATAGAAAATCGGATGAAGGAATTTTTCTTGGTTATTCATCAAATAAAAAGGCATATAGAGTTTATAATAAAAAGAACATTGTGTGTTGAAGAAACTATTCATGTAACCTTTGATGAATCTAACATTTATCTTCAAAGAGGAAATGAAGATGACACAGTACATCAATGGTTGAAAATCATACTCAACACCAAGCACCCACAATGGAAGATCATGCCAAAGAAGAAGAAATAATGGAGCAAGAACAAGATGGTCAATCAAGAAATGATCAAGAACTTCCAAAAGATATCACATATGCAAAAGGTCATCCTAAGGAGCAAATCATTGGTGATGTCTCTCAAGGGGTAAAAACAAGGCGGTACTTTATTGATAACTTCGCTCTTTTTATCTCATATTGAACCAAAAAAATATTGATGATGCATTGTGTGATAATTTCGGATTATTGCTATGGAAGAAGAGCTAAATCAATTTGAAAGAAATAAAGTTTGGTCTCTTGTTCCTAGACCTCATGATCATTCTATTATTGGTACAAAATGGGTTTTTAGAAATAAGTTAAATGAACTAGGAGAAGTAGTTAGAAATAAAGCTAGACTTGTTGCTCAAGGTTTCAACCAAGAAGAAGGCATTGACTATGATGAGACCTTTGCTCCAAAGAGCTGATTAGAATCTATAAGAATACTTTTAGCATTTGCTTGCTTTAAAGGTTTTAAACTTTTTCAAATGGATGTTAAAAGTGCTTTTCTAAATGGTTTTATTGAAGAAGAGGTTTATGTAGAACAACCTCCTGGTTTTATCCATGAAAAATTTCCAAATTATGTGTATAAGCTAACCAAAGCTCTATATGGACTGAAACAAGCTCCAAGATCTTGGTATGAAAGATTAAGTGGTTTTCTTCTCACAAAAGGTTTTACTAAAGGAGAAGTAGACACAACTCTTTTTATTAAAACATCTTCTAAAAATGATATTTTGCTTGTACAAATCTATGTTGATGATATTATTTTTGGTTCTACTAATATTTCTCTTTGTGAAGAGTTTGCTAAAACTATGCAAAATGAATTTGAGATGAGCATGATGGGAGAACTAAGTTTCTTCCTTGGACTACAAATTAAGCAAACCAAGGATGGAGTCTTCATCAATCAAGAAAAATATACTAAGGAGCTATTGAAAAGATTTGGAATGAATCAAGCAAAAGGAATAAGTACTCCTATGAGTTCATCAACTAAACTTGACAAAGATGAGAAAGGTAAAAGTATTGATGAGAAATTGTATAGAGGTATGATTGGAAGTTTACTCTATCTCACTGCTAGTAGACCAGATATTATGTTTGTTGTTTGCTTGTGTGCTAGATTCCAATCATGTCCTAAAGAATCTCATCTAATTTGTCAAACGAATATTTCGTTATTTGATTGACACATATGACTATGGTCTTTGGTTTTCTAAAACTTCATCTTTTGAACTTATTGGATATTCTGATGCTGACTATGCTCGATGTAAAGTTGAGCGTAAAAGTACAAGTGGTCATTGTCAATTTCTTGGTAGTTGTCTAGTGTCTTGGTTTAGTAAAAAGCGAGGCTTGTGTATCTTTATCCACAAATGAAGTTCGAATACATAGCTGCAGGAAGTTGTTATGCACAATTATTATGGATGCAACATACTTTACTTGATTATGGTCTTAAATTTAAGTGTGTGCCTATACTTTGTGATAACACTAGTGCCATCAATTTGAGCATTAATCCCATTCAACATTCTAGGACAAAGCATATAGAAATAAAACATCATTTCATTCTTGATCATGTGATTAAGAAAGATATATGCTTAGAACATGTAAACACAAATGATCAAATTGTCGACATATTTACAAAGCCTTTGGGTCGAGGAAAGGTTTAATCACCTAAGAAGACTCTTAGGAATTTCAAAATTCAATGACTAATGTGTGTATTAATGTTGTGATGAAAACAGAGATTTATTGATCAAAAATTCGGACGCAGACGTGAAAATTCGATCGACCGAATTTTCGAATCAAAGAGACGAAAACTTTCGATCGAAAATTCGGACGTAGCACCTAAAATTCGGTCGTCCGAATTTTTATGGATGCATCTATTTAAATGAAAATTGAACGGTTTCTTCCAAACATTATAACTTCCGAATTTTAAATCCTTTCAAAACCTCTCATACCCATTCACCTTCGAATCAAAATCTCTTCAAATTCACACAGTCTCATCCCGATTTGCGTTCATTTTTAAACTTTTAAGCCCTAATTTCATACAGAAAACAAACCCTTCTCAAGAGAAAACATCATGGTGAGAACAAAGAAGCCCAATGTTGAGAAAGGAAAAGGAAAGGCTAAGGAAGGAAATGGAGACCCAATCCTCAATCAACCAAGAAGGATTCGCATTCCTCAAACACAACTGAGTTGATGGGTTTATCTCTATCAAATCTACTCATGAATTTGATGAATGGAATAAGAATAGTAGAAAGATTATTCCTGCATATAAGGTGGATGTTGATAAACTATCTAGTATGGATATGGTTTTGTCTTGTTTCCATGATGTTGGATGGAGCAGTTTGTTGTTTATTAATGAAGATTTTTATCCCACCTTGGTATATGAATTCTATGCAAACCTAAAGGAAGAAAGAACTGAGATTGTTGGGGATGATAGGATACAATGGTATTCAACTAGAGTATCCCAAGTTGATATTGAATTAAGTGAAGATCCGATTAATGAATTTGTGGGGGTAAGTGACAGTGGGGGCTAAATATTATGCACCCTCAATGCATTGTTATGATCGTCAACTCTTTACATATGATAGATTTGAACAAGCATTTACAAATGGAAGAGAGTTTAGATCTATAAAAGAGAGGGAAATCAAGAATTTGGATGCTAGAGGTAGGATATTGCATCACATGGTAACTACTATGATTGTTCCTAACTTTGGACATAAATCATCGTGAGGGAATATGCATATGGTATTAATGTTGGCCCCCGCATGAACAGAGGAAATTCAACTTTGAATATATAGCCTTAAGACACATGATTATCTGCTAGAAAAACAGAGAACCAAGGCATTCCCCTTTGGAAGACTCATAACCAAGATCTTTAAGCATTTTAAGATTAAACTTCCGGGGAAGAGGACAAGCTTTTAAAAGTGGAGAAATATACACTCGATGAATCTCTTAAGAGAATGCAGCTTATCCTTGATGATGATGGATTATGGAAGACAAAAAGAGGATCCTCTCCAAAAAGATTAGGAAGAAAGGAAAGGACAGAAAGTGTAGAGGAGGAAAAGGAGGAGGATGAAGATGAGGAAGATACCCTTGCAAGAGAAATGAAGACAAAAAGAAAGCATGACACTTCAAGTGAGGGGGAGCAACCATCAACAAAAAGAAGGGTAGTTGAAGAAGAAACTAAAAATGAGTCAAGTGGTGAAGGAATAACTAGAGGTGACACCATAATAGCCAAAGCATTCCAAGAAGCCTTGAACAATCAAGTCAAGGAAATGGAGAAGATGTATAAGTTCTTTGAATCATTTGCTCCAATGGTTCTAGGAAAATTAGACGGACTAGAGAGTAGAGTGAAACACATTGAGGAAATCTTAATGAGAAATACTCAAAGTGGTGAAGGACCCTCTAGGCCTCAAGATAGAAATGAGGAAGATGATGAAGAGAAAGATAAGAAAGACAAAGATAATGACAGTGATGATGGGGATGACCAAGGAGGAGATGATGAGACAGTGGCAGAACAAGAAGAAGAAGAAGAACATGTACATGAAGAACCACAAAAGGCAGGAAGCCAAGTAGCTCAAGCTGAAATTGTCTCACCATCACACATTTCATTCAGCCAAGGAAGAGTGAAGCACTTGGCCATCAAGAAAGGGATTAGCAGAGCCTCTTCATCAACATCACAAGACTAAGCATCTCTTCCATTCTATTTAATGCTTTAAGTTACTTGAATTTTTAATTATGCATCTAATGTTATAATCTTCTTCGAATTTTTTCTTGCATCTTCCGTAATAGTGAAGCTCAATGATGAAATCTCAGTGATGAGAGCTTCCTTTATGTGTTAAATTGTTAATCTCATTTTCATTGACCCCATCTTTGACTCGATGACAAAAAGGGGGAGAAAAAATGAGGATGACAAAATGTGTGAAAAATCGCTATGTGATGAGATAATGAATTTTTTCCGCATATGAATTTTTTTTCTTATATGCATCCTATAGATGTTTTCTCGTGTGTTTTTCAGTAAATGAATAACTTGCTCTTGAATTGTAACTCTATGAAAACTCTATGAAAACATTTGAATGCATGAGCTATAACTTGTTACCAAAAAGTATTCTATTGTTGTTCAAATTGATCTAAATCTATTTTAATCTCTTCTAGTATGTTTGAACAACCTTAGGCATTCATTATATTGAAGTTATTATAATTTTTGACTTAAGATTTAAAAATTCGGATGCAAGATCAAAAAATTCGGATGCATGTTCTGAAATTCGGATGCATGCATATTTTGTTGCCAAAATGTGTTCTATTGTTGTTCAAATTGATTCAAGCTGGTTTTAATCTCTTTCTCTATGTTTGAACAACCTTAGGAAAGCTTATTCTCAAAATTTTAAGCTTTCATTTAATCTATTTTAAAATTCGGACTTGATATGTCAAAATTCGGATGCATAGTATCTCAAGTCCAAACTTGTTGAAAAATGAGCACAATCTAAGGGGGAGCAATATTAATCTTTTTTGACCTTTAATACCTCTCTTAGAAGTTGTTGTAATGATTAAATGCTATATTTTCTATCCTAGTTGTTGGAAGGAAGGAGGCAAATGGAGGTTGGTTGGGTCATAGGCTCATATTGAGCCTTTTGTATGTCAATGTGCTAAATTGGTTATTTTCTATCATTGACATCAATACTTCTTTGTACTACATTGTTTTAATCTATCACATTTTGCATCAAAGTTTGTCATCATCAAAAAGGGGGAGATTGTTAGCCCTAAGGGCAAATTATATAGTTTTGATTAATGACAAATATTGACGAGGACTAAAATGTTTGATTATTGTGTGATAGGTTCTGTAATTTGAGAAGTATGAAGTCTCATTGCTTTGAAGCAAAAGTTCAAGAACAACTTCATTTAAGCAAGTATTTGAAGTTTGAAGAATGTTGTTCTAAAGATGATCAAAAGGCATTGAAGACTTGAAGTGTAGAGTGCATTTAACTTTTAGGTAAATTTCTATGTAAACTCTACACTTGCATGTCTTGGTTATCATTGAATGCATAAGAGAGCATAAAAATAGTCTTATAATCTTAAAAGGCTTTGAATGAATCTTTCTATAAGATATGTTTATAAACTTCATATGTTCATGTGTTTCAAGCTTAAATATAGTTATATAAGTTTTCTATATATATCAAAAGCTTTTCAAACTCATTGAAGTTATATCTCAAATATTTTTACAAAGTTTAAAAATGCTTTCAAAAAATTCGGTCGTCCGAATTTTGTAGCAAAAGTTTGCTACTATTCTTCCAGAGAAATTCGGAAGAAGATTCGGACGCAGCCAAAAAATTCGGTCGTCCGAATTTTTGGCCTTCAGCATGGTCACTGTTCTTCCAGAGAAATTCGGAAGAAGATTCGGACGCAGCAAAAAAATTCGGTCGTCCGAATTTTTGTTCTCAGCATGGTTACTATTCATCCAGAGAAATTCGGACGAAGATTCGAACGCAGCCAAGAAATTCGGTCGTCCGAATTTTCTGAAACTAGCCGTTACTAGCCGTTTTATGAACGTTTTAACAGATTTTTAAATTCTATAAAAGCCATAAACATGCAAATTTTTGTAACTCTTAAAATCTTGAAAACTCCAAGCATTCAAAAGCATTTAGCAAACATTTCTTAAGCTCTCTTATGTCTTGTGCATTCAATTGATCCATCCAAAGACATCAAAGTGTGAAAGGTGCAAATTTGTATAATATCTACTATCAAGTGGTAACTTCTACACACTCTTCTTTACTTATTCAATTGTGTTGATCTACTAGCTCTAGCAAGGTTATCTTGATAACATAAAACCCTTTAGATAAGGGTGATCCTTGAAGTTGTGATTCAAGGTTATTTGAGATATAAAACCATAGGTTGGTGAGCCTTGTATTGTAAGAAATTACTAGAAGAGGTTGTGAGTGTAAAACCAAAGTGTGGTGAACCTCTCTTGTAATTTGTAAACCTGAGCAATTAGTAGATTTGTTGAAATCTTTAAGTGTTAGCTTAAGGTAGTGGACGTAGATCTTGAGGATCGAACCACTATAAATTGTTTGAGTTCTTTGCTATTGCTTTCATTATTGTCTTGCTATCAATTATCTATAATTAGCTTACATAACTTGTCTTAGTCTAAACGCTTAAAAGGTTTAAGTTTGCGAAAATTAGCTAAATACCTAATTCACCCCCCCCCCCCCCCTCTTAGGTATTTCAGAAAGAACTGTTAAATTTCAAAACAATAACAAAAAGCCACGAGATTGAGATGCCCAAATTATTTGTAGGAACAAATATTCTCCACATAACGAACTTCTTGGAGAAGCTCAATTTTACATGCGTGATTTTCAAATACCAAAACGGCTTCATCCTACGGCTCTTGAGACAAACAAAATCATAAGCATATCTAATTTCCGAAACCCCTCCAAAGCTACAGAATTGGAAAGATAATCGATACCTAATATGTCTACTTTACAGCAGCAACTAGAGCAGCTCGTGCTCTTGCAAAAGCGGATATGAGGGATCCAAGCTGCAATTTGTCATTGCATCCAAAACTCAACCTGTACCTGAATAGTGTAACAACAATTCATAGTAAGTAGACCCATAAAAAGCCAAACCATTTCTTTGAACTAAGTTCATGAACTTCACATGCAATAAGATTCCACTTGTGCTACCCCCCCACCCCCCAACAAAAAAAAAAAAAAAATGAATCCCAAGGAAAAAATAATAATAATAATAATGATAATGGAAATTGCATGTTCCGCATGACCGGATGGAAAATGCACGCTCTAGGATCTAAATCCCAAAATACTGAATAACATTTAACAGAATCAAACATCAAGCCAACACATTATCAAGCAAAATACAATAGACATACACTCTTCTTTCCTTTTTTTTTTTTTTTTTTTGTTTCTAAGAATAATAGATACATACTCAATGTTAGACATTTCACTAATCAGCTGAACTCGAACATCTGGTGGCATCATGATCCTAAAGGCAAACCTGCAAATCAAAAGCCCCAAAATCAGCTCTAGTAGATTAATTTTATATGACATGTGAAGTATACAAGTGCTTACATTGTTACTTCTCTTATGATATCCACTAGGGCAAGGCCTTTTCTTGTCTTGATATCAGATATTCCTGGGAAGAAAGTTAAGTGCCAAAAAAGAAGGCGAAGATGAAAGCAAAACAGAGTTGAATCATATTTGATGATGGATACGTCTATAACTAATTGTGAAGGGCTCATTCAAGAGCCAGAAAGAAATCTGCTCAATATCTTTAGGTAATGGGTTCCCAGTGCACAAGTACACAGCATCTTCTGTTACCTGCTGAGAAGCCATATACGTCGACTGCAGTGCATTAACATGAAGACAGATAAAAATGCAGGTCAGAAGAAACCAAAAGGAAGTGAAACATCCGCTTATATTAAGGAGTCATTCAGCATGAATATAATTAGAACTTCTTGTACACAGTTCTTTGTCCAAAGAAATCAAACATTACAGAACCTGCAAAATATTCAGAGCCTTTCTCATGTCACCATTGCTAAGCCGAACAAGCGCCTTCAGTCCACTATCAGTAACATCAAGTCTGAAGCAATGAATGCAAATTAGAAAAACTAAGCATTAAGAAATTCTCACAGCTACCAAGTCATATCCACTTCCAGTGAGCAAATTAGAAATTCAAAATTAGAATTTCCTTCATCAATATAATCTACTTTCATATGATTCAAAAACTTATTACAATTTCTTGTCTTCTATATATAGATGGCAACAGCCACAGATTTATTCATCAGAAATTAAGAAATACCAACATGATTATCTCTCTAATATGTATCTTTTCGTGATGGTCTCTATAATCTTATCCCTAACCGGCATTCTGACTCTAAAAAAAAGGTTCTCTTTGCTCTTCCTTCAGATGAAGTTTAAAAAGCTTTGTTTCCCGTGAGCTCTGGTAAAAGTTCAGACACTAATGGCATGTCTCCTACTTCTTATAAAAGCTACAGGGGCATAACTGGATATGAAGTGATAGCAGCGGTAAAATATTTTTTTACTCATGTCAGTGGAGAGATGAAAATGAAATCTATGACCTACATAAGGAAGGACGTGATCAGAAAGGCAAGTACTTGGGACTACCTTTGGCAAAGTGTCATCAAAAACCAAAGCCTTCGAGGAATTGACAGAAAAACTAGGTAAGAAAATAGTTGGGATGGAAGATGAAGGCATTATCCCAGACAGGAGGGTACTTAGCAACCTGTAGCTCATGCCATACCTTCATATGTCATGCAAACTTTTATGTTGCCGTCTAATATTTCTGGAAGGAGGGAAAAAGAAATCAAGATCAATATTCTGGTCATACTGGAACCTGACTCTCTCATTTGGTGCTCCTACAAGACAGAGGAGTTCTATAGAAGGCCCTTTCATAGAATGAATCAAAAACAGAGGTACGATCGTAAGACCCCATCCCAAGGAAGCTTTGGAAGCAGATCTGGATTTCCAATTTGCACAATAGACACAACCATCTATCATGAAGGTTATTATCAAATATCCTGCCTACTAAAGCAAGGCTGAAAGAGGTCCTTCCATTGGAAGAGGATGACTGCTACTTATGGAATAATGAGATTGAATCTTTTAAGCACCTTCTCCTTCAGTGTCCTCTCATGACCATGCATTGGAGACAGCTGAAATGAAGAAATTTTAGAAAATCATTCTGGAGAGAGATGCATTAAATGTTATCCGGGCATTAAAAGGATGTGCAGAAGCCGAGGAACGGAGAGGAAGACCCTTATACATGAAGGAAAAGTAATCCTAGTAAGACGATCCTTGCTGGAAAGTGGTCTACGCTCCTGGGAATTGTAATCATGGTTCTCATAATTTAACTAGGTGCCTAAGACTGAAACTCTCTTTGGCTATGTTTATCAACTTTGATTCTCCCTTTGGTGTTCTGTGATAGGGAAGGGATTGATCCCTTTTTGCATTGACCAGGTTTCTATCAATTCATAATCCTTTACTTATTCCAAGAAAACTTTCAAAAGCATCAATTCATAATCCTTTACTTATTCCAAGAAAACTTTCAAAAGCATTAAGTACTCAAAAGGCCTAAAACAAAGCGACTAATTGAGATCAAGGGACTGAGGAAACCCCCAAACTTGGAAGGTTAAAGATATTTTCAGCTATCTAAATGAAAGTGGTGAGACTATATCTTGAAATGAGAGTAGTCAGTTTAATATTGAAGATACCTTAAGAACATGGCCATCATTAACAGTTAAAGTATGGCTTAAAAGAGAACACAGAGAGAGAGAGAGAGAGAGAGAGAGAGAGAGAGAGAGAAACAGTTCAGTAGCCTCAGGGACTCATAAATGAGAATACAGTTCAGGAACTGTTTCAACAGCAAATAACAGCTTGAGGAAATTTTTATACAGTAATGCAGAGGCGATGTATTTTCTGGTATAAAGTTATGTACAGTGCCAAAAAGGGTAGTTAAGAGAAAATCAGGATAGAATTAGATGCAAACTGCATAGGTTTTCTTTCTCAAAGAAATTAAGTACAGGAGAGAGATTGATCAAGAAATTTGAGTCATATGTAACACGACTTGGTCCCTGTGCCAAAACAAATTGGAGATGAGAATAAACAGAAAGGGAAGCAAAATAAACTTAAGAAACAAGAATTAATTCAGCTGCAATGATGGGGAACACAAGTCACTGCACCACATTAAAATCTGTCTAGTTATTCTTCCATATCCAAGTGTTGAAGTTCTCAATTTTCTGAATATAACCATTTTACAAGATATGTATTTCATTGTCATCGACTTTTCAAAACCCAATTTCTCCAAAGGCTTAAATAACATTCTAACAGACTGCATTAGAAGTTAAACAAAATTGGGCAGAATAAGCTCAGATGATGGTGAAAGTAAAGCAAGCTGCTGTCAAGGTGCACATAAAAGTTAACAAAACCAAACTCACTTACACATCCACACAAGAAAAAGAATAACAGATTATCAGGCAATTATTTCCAACACATAACAAACAACAGCTCTGAAAATTCCAGAGCATAAATAAGAGGAAAAGGATCCTATGCATAAACATGAAAACACAACCGATAGATCATTTGATATTACCCCTCAGCCTTAATAACATGGTTAAGCCGCTCGGTGACATGAACAGGATCAAGAGGAGCAAAGCGAAATCGTGTACATCTTGATTGCAGTGCCGGGATAATCTTGTTCACATGATTACAGATTAGAGCAAATCTAGTACTCTTTGTGTACTTCTCTACAACTGCAATGAAATAAACAATGATATCAAGTGTTGTAAGGAACAGACAATACTTTATTTAACAAATAAGAAGCAGATCCTTGCCTCGACGAAGAGCAAATTGTGCGTCCTTAGTCATAGCATCAGACTCATCCAATAATACCAGCTTCACAGAAAATTTAGCACTGGAAAAATACAATTGATTAGGGAAATTTTAGCTACAGAGTATGCACATTTAGCCGGTGTACAATTTTGCAAGATTTTTCACAACTTATGTAAATCATGTTCAGAGTTAATGACCAAAAGTTAGGCTCATGGAATGTAAATTTCAGACTGAACAAAAGAAATTTTTGAAGAAATAGTGGAAGCAAAAGCATGAAGAGAGAAAAAGAGACACAAGACTAGTATGCCCCAATCAAGGAGATAACATGAGTAAAATGAAGAAATTAACCATGCTGAATCTCAAAAGCTAATCTATTTGCCGTGGTAAATACCCCCTCCTTTTCAAAATATATGTGTTACTTTCCTTTTTAGTTTGTTTTAAAATACATGTCTTCTTTCTATATAAAGGCCTCATTTATTATTTTGTTTCCATCTTTACCCTTGTCTCCAACCAACTACTTAAATGCTTTTGTTTTCCAAAAACCATTAGTTTCCAACCAATGACCTAAAACACCAATCCTTAATGTTAAATTTGAACTTGACACACTAACCAATCATTTTTAAATAGGGGCATTTTAGATATTTATCAAAATTTTAATAAAAATTTACCAAAACCTTAATTCACGTATAAAAAGGAAATAGATCATACATTTTGAAACAGAGGGAGTACATCATAAGACTTTAACTAGAGCATTTCAAGAAAATAACAGAAAACACGCAACAGAAAAGGTTCATGAAGTAGGGATCAAGATTTTTTTTTTTCAATGAAATAAGGTCATTATAGACTTGAAACAAAGCACTATTTCACATGAATATCAACTTCTTAGATATTGAAGATAGCTAATTTACTGACTTGAGAAGGAACATGTTATAGCTGTCATTCTATCTTTCACTCTCTTCCCTTTTCCTTTTCCTTATAGACCTTTTTGCAGCTTTCATCTATGTTGTCTGAAAATCCTTGTTTTGAAATAAATCCAAGACAAATATATAAACCTACCCAAATGAGATGCTTTGGGTGCTTGCAAAGTCTTGAATCTGCTGCCTCACTACATCAATTCCACGATCATCTGATGCATTCAACTCCAAAACCATGTTATGCATTTGTGACATATAAAGTTTCCGGGCCAATGCCAGAATCGTTGATGTCTTCCCTGTTCCAGGTGGCCCATACAGCAGCAGATGTGGTAATCTGTTGCTACTAGCAAGCCTATCAACTGATTCACAAGATTACAAAAATAAATCACTATTGCATGCATGAACCATGAACATATCTTTCATTATGATATTTCTACTTGTGCAATAATCTGGATGAATATATTTACAGCACGATGATGAATGGCCCAAAAAAAAAAGAAAAGAAAAGAGAGAAAGAAACTGCCAATTTTTGAACAGAATGTACAATGGTCTGGGAAAACTCTGCACCAATACTATCATCCTCCTCTTGCTAATATCAAATAAATATATAAGCAGTAAGCCATGATGTGCAAGGACAAGGTTGTTTCAAATAAACAAATTCTGTTGTTCAGAAGAAGAAAATGAATACTGATGCAAAGTAAATTGTCCTGTCCTCAACATCTTTTGGAGAAAGATATAGTTGAAATAAGGCTTTAATGCACTTCTCTCTTTTTGTGTAAGTGGCTTAGTTACACTTAAAAAATAACAGAATTCATCATCATTTTAATTTTTTTCTTCCCCTTTACAGAATATAAACTGCTCATTATATATACAAGTTCAATATGTAGGAGAAACTTCTTTGTGCTTTGAAAATGTAAGTATATATGTGTACGTACCTCTGTTTTATATAATCCAATTGCATTTCTAATTTTTACATTCTTCCATAAAATTTCTCAAACTGAAGCACAATAATAGTAATTCTAACAGTATCATAAAGTAAAAAATATTCATCATTCTTTCCATTTATGGTGCCAATTTTGAGTAAAATGGAGACATTTTTAAAAAAATAGATGAATGAAAATTATCAAGTGAATTATAGTCTATTATTGATGAAAATCAAATCATCAACCTAAATACTTGAAATACAATAATGGGGCACAGTTTTCCAAATCTATAGTCTAATGTAACTTGTGGACAACTCAAGGAAACCATAACTCTTCAAAATAATTTGAAACGTGATGCACTCTGAACTAATTACAATTAGAAGGGAAGGAGAGAAGACAAAAAGGAAACAGAACGTATCCATCAAATGTAACAAATATCCCCCAAAAATTGAAAAAAAAAAGAAAAAAGCTTTGTCTTTAGTGAATTGCAAGCTTGATGGATTTCTCGAAGCTTAATTTCAAAACAACAGCAAAAACTACAAAATCCTTAAAATAAAAATAAATCAGACAAAAATACCAAAAAATAAAGAAATGCCAGATAAACTAATCAAAAGAAAACATTTGGCACATTATCAAGGCACAACATTCATATACTACGATAGTCTGCTCCAGTAAACCCTAGAAATCTAGGAAATATGCCTCGATAGGCATTCCGGCAATGAATTATTCGATAAAATGTAGAAAATACTACTAGAACGGGCAAAACGAAAGGCACTCATTCATTTTTTTTTCTTGAAAAATATGAGAAAACACTTACTGGTTTCGACGATATCGCGATGAGCTGCAACATCGGAGAGCGATTGAGGGCGGTACTTTTCGACCCAAGGAATGGCTTTGGAGTCAGTACTGACGACGACGGTTTTCCCCTTGAGATTTCTGGAGGCACCGTCGTCGTTGTCAACTTCCATGGGGCAGTTTGCTTCCGCCATTTTCAAGCTTTGAGTAGAGGCTCCGCTCTTCTCAACCGACTATTTTCTGAGTATATAATTAGGGACACGGTTTGGCGCCAAGAAGCCAACTCTACTCTTCTTTTTTCTTCCTTTGTTTCCTCTTTTAAAGTCGAACGTACTGCTGATTTTATTTCTTTTTTCCTTTTTCCTTTTACGTTTTTGTTTTAGACTCTTATTTTGATTAGATAAAAGAATTATAAGGAAATTATAACTAAATTATTATAGTATCCTTATTAATTAAAAAATTAGTGACAAGACTCATATAAATTAGTTTGTCTTTAATATAAATATTTTTATTTTGAAAAAAATACTTAAATCTTTGTAACAGGAATCATATAAATTGACACAATATCTCTAAAATTTAACTTACAAAAAAGAATTGTGCAAAAATCTCTTAAAAGAGTATCGTTGAAGATAAGGAAATATATTTATGCGGTCCATATTGATAATTAAAAAAATTATGATTAAAATTAAACAATACTTGCTATTTTTTATGTAAATAATAATAGGATGATGTCATTATTTTCAAATTATTAGGCTTTAGAAAAAGATTTTAAAAAAATAAAAAGTAGATGCTTTAGAAAAAAAAATTCAACTTTAACCTTCTATTAAGAGAATGTACGAAATCAATATTAACTCTTTCGCGAAAAAACTCACCTAATTCATTAGATGGATATGTATTTATAGTATATATATATATATATATATATATATATATATATATATATATATATATATATATATATATATATTTATAAGAAGACAACTAAATATATTTTGAATATTTAGCAAATACCTCCGACGAAATAATTGGAAATAAGTTTAGGTTGTTTAATCAATTTATGAAAACTTCTAGAATTTTTTTTCCTTACCTGTAGTCATTGGTAGGAGCAAAAATGGCATAAAAGAATGCTATCTTTTTTTTTTTTTTTTTGGCTGAATGAATGCTATCTTGTTAACTTGGCCTTGCAATACTAAACCAAAAACCACATGATTATAAAGAAACAAAAAAGCCTAAAGAAGCGTAGGAAGAAAAGAAACCAAATTACTTTTATCAAAGTCATACGACTCTTCTTCATTTTTCTTTTAAGGTCAATATCACTTTCTCAATCCATCCACCTTCCAAGATTGCTTCAAAGCATTTCCCTTTATTTAAAATCCTAAATTTCTTGAAAAAAAATACAAAAGGTCAGCTCATGTATTTGAAAATAAATTTGGAATATGGTATCCATTCCTTCTAATTTTGACTTGCACTCTAAGCCTTCGTCTCGTCCCATGAAAAAAAAAAAGAAGAAACAAAAGATAATGCAAATCATTTTAATAGAAACCCACGAAGAAAAAATTTTGTGGTGACCTTCTAAAATATTTAGTGTAACTTTGGAATAGAAAGGATCTTAAAAAAGTACAATCAACAACAAGTTGACTTTGTTCAAAAAATAGCAACAAATATTTGTAGGATCAAAATCAAAGAGAAAAATTACATGAATCTCTTATTTTGAACTAGACTTCTAGTTGCAGTTGCTTTGGCTTCTAGTGAATGGACGAAAATCTATAAAAAAGTTTCAACGTAAAACATAGAACATATACAATAAAGACAATAAATTTCTAATTCTTGGAGCATCCATCCAAAAGCTATAATATTTGAAGTCGTCAAAACTCCAAGCCAGAATTTATAAATTAAAAAAAAAGATAGGCAAAGCAATAATGTGATATAAAAAAAACAAAACTTGAATGCTTAATTGGATTGAGGAAAAATTTATGTTCCAGCAAAAGTGCATACAAATTTACACCATTCATCCATCTTTTTCACATAATAAAAGGACAAAGACAATAAAGCACACGAACAATTATAGGAGAAACCAATACAAAAGAAAAATAATAAAGATAAAAAAAGAAGAATTATCATGAGAAAGAAGACCAAAAGAATTGCAGGGGGTGAGTAAGGAAAGAAAAATTGTAAATCAAATTTGGATAGGAAAGAAAGTAAGAACGATTGGGTTTATTAGGAAGAGTTAGAAATGTGATAGTATAGTTAGTTGAGTTTGAGTTTTAAAGAAGTTGAATGTAGAAGAGAATTTATTATTTTTTATGATATTTTATGAATCAATCAAAAATTTGAAAAGTAATTAAAAATTATAAATTTCAAAAAATAGGATTGAAGTCTTGAAAATATTAGAGGATGAAAGAGAGTAAAAGTATTTTATTAATATATATATATACTCTAGCATAAAAGCATGTGATGTGCACAGGTACTTACAGTGTTCTAAATTTATAATATATTACTTAATTAACTCTAACCTTGAGTGTTCTAAATTTCTCATTTTCATTTAATAATTTTTCTTCCCCGCTTTCTTCTCATTCCTGTCCATTTGCTTTCATAGTTGTAGATTCTTACGAGTAGAAAATCTATGAGTAGAAGAAAATCTAGTTGCAAATTTACACAGGTAAAAACAAAACAAGAACAAAAAAAGAATCAAATCCAATTGCAAACTTACAGTTTCTTGTAAGAGAAAAAAGTCTTTTGTTGTTACAAATGGGATGCAAATTCCAAAGTGAAATAGTGAAATGCCCTTCAGCCTCAGTATGTAGACGAGCAAAGAAGATCTACGTTGGAAATAACTTCGGTGATGATGAGTTCTTATTATATGTATATTTGGAGGAGAGTTAAATTTAATTTTAGCTAATTTTGATAATGTGTAAGTGGCAAGAGATGTGGAGACGTGATAAAAAATATAAAATTTTTAAAATTTAAAACTTAAAATATTTAGATAAATTTAAAAGTTATCAGTAAAATTTCTTGGCCAATTAGAAGTTTCTAACTAATTAAAAAATATAAAATTTTAGAAAATGAGAATGGATCTTATAAAGCTTTAGAGGAAGAGACAGGACAAATATATATATATATATATATATATATATATATATATATATATATATGTGTGTGTGTGTGTGTGTGTGTGTGTGTGTTAGCGTAAAAACTCGTGTTATATACTAGTATTAAATATTTTATTTTTAATAATAATTACTAAAATGTATTTTAAAAAATTACAACTATGAAGTAAATTTATGCATTTAATAAAAAAATTTATTTACTTAAAAGTAATTATAGGTAATAGTAGGAAGAAGTTGTATAAACAACTATACATGCCAATTATTATATGTATTTGGAAACAATAATAAACTTTTAACCTTATTTCTTTCTCATTCTAAATAAATAAAGAATTAAGTAAGAAATGTCTCAACACCTGTGTACGAATGATGAAATGATTAAAACTATATAAAAATAAGAAAGAAAATAAATCAAATACTTAAAAAACTATAAGCTAATTTAAGCAAAAAGAAAAAAGAAAAAAATTTGAATCCACCTGGTGAAGATACTTGCATAAAGGGTGAAATGATTAACACTTTAAATATTAATTTATGAAGTTACTTATAAAAATTAGAAAGAAAAGAAATCAAATACTTAAATAATTATAAAATCTTTGAAAAAAAAGGAAAAAAACTTAAATCCGCCTAATGGGGATACTTGCATAAAGGATGAAATGATTAAAATTTTAATTATTAATTTATGAAGTTACTTATAAAAATTAGATAGAAAAGAAATCAAATACTTAAATAAGTATGAGCTCTTTGAAGAAAAAAGAAAAAAAATTTGAATCCCTTTAATGAGGATACTTGCATGAAGGGTGAAACAGTTAAAACTTTAATTATTAATTTATGATGTTACTTATAAAAATTAGAAAGAAAAGAAATTAAATATTTAAACAACTATTGTAATACTAAAATGTTCTTAAAATAAACCAAGTATACTTTAACCATAAAATTTTTCCAAAATACTATCATAATAAAATCTTTAAGAGAGAAAAAATATTGTAATATCAAGTTCAATTTTTTTCTATACTGCTCCATCCATCTAAAATTAAATAATTACAACATAAAACTATTTATTTTAGTAATCGAAGAAAATTTTTTTCCAAATACGATAGCATAAACTATTAATTTTATATAAAATTATTGACACTTTTTCATTAAAAACCCTCAAAAAGAGATTAATGATTTATAAAGTATTAATTTTATGTCACACTTATTTATTCCTCTTCCCTTCTTTGTCTCTTCCCACTCCTAAAATTTAAATAACTTACAAAATAAAAAATATTAGTTTTTATATTAAAAACCTCAAGGAAATATTTTTTCAAAATTAAAAAATTATCAGATCATTGCTCAAAATATTTCCAAAAAAATAGTATTCTTAATCTACCAGAAAGAAATTATAGTGTTATTACACTTATTATTATTTATAAAAATTATTTCTTTCTTTTAATCCGCTTGATGAAAAGATAAAAAAATAAAAAACCATTAACCATTGCATCTCATGTCTAATATACTACAACGTCGTGCATGTTCTAATGCAGAATGTTTTAATAGGAAATTAGGCACTTTTATCATTATATTTAGCATATGAAGGATCAAACTAGAGTAATATATACCAATGGCTAACTAGATAAATATTTTAAAAATATTCCCTAAAAAAAATTCTTTTGTGATCAAAGTGATGTTGTTGAAATATATGAATCTCCAAAACTTGCCAAAAAACATAAAAACTTACTAATTTTCTATTAAAAGAATTAAAAATATACATTAGTGTACATAATTCAAGTAAAAAAAAGGAAAAGGCAAGAAAGATGTAGAAAGAGAAAACATAAACAATGTAAACATGAATAACACAAATTAGGGATTTAATGGGGAAAGTGGGGCTAAGAATTAAGATTTTTAAATTAAAAAATTTAAATTATAAAAATAATAACTTTTCTATCTAGTAAAAAAATATAAGATTTTAAAAACTAAAAATGAAGACTTCAAGACTTTTAAGAGAGGAGAGAGAGTAAAAGTGTTTTATTAATATATTAGTATAGATTTACACACACACTTACATATATATATATATATATATATATATATATATATATATATACATATACATACATACATATATACACTTTTCTATATATACATATATCTATAGAATTGCCTTATCTATAGAATTTAACCAAAAATAGAAAAATTACTTTAGGGATTGGTATGCTTCTAGATTTGATTCAGAAACCATTAAAAAATGGAATGATGATTATTATAATAATATGCAGAAATACAATACTATATTGTATTTTATATCTTAATTTACAGCTTTTTATGTGTTCTCTCAATAGCAAAGACTATGCATGATTACTAAATCATGGAAAACCATGGAATGTAATAACATTTGGTTTGAAGAATGCATCTTCAAAATTCTAGCATATTATGGATGATATATATATATATATATATATATATATATATATATATATATATATATATATATATATATATATATATATATATCATCCATAATATTTAAAATATTTGAGATCCATTACTTGACAGAAATAGCATCTGTCATTTTACTATTTTCTTTTTGACTTTTGTAAAAGTGAGACCTAGTTACCGGCCACTTTTTACTATTTATATTTTGTCTTATTAAGCAATTATTAGGATTCAAATGATTCAGAATCCTATTTAGGAATATTACTGGAATATTTCTCGAATTTCAAATATTTGAGATCCATTATAGATTAAGATTGGAATCCGGGTTTCAGATTCGGAAGGTATTATAAATATTATAAATTGTAAGAGGAAGGCAGGATTTTGACCACCTTCCACAAAAACTCTCTCACTTCCTTTTTATGATAAAACATATCCTTTCTTCCATTCCAACGATTCCCGGCTCTACAACATGTAAGTCAATTTAAAGTTTAATTACAAATATTTTTTGTATATTATGTATAGTTGTATATTTGGTATCAGAGCCATTATTTGTAGTTAGATTAATTATATTCTGTTTAATATAATAAACAACATGATTCATGAGTAGGTTTCTATGACTGATGTGTTAATTATAATTTATAATTATAAAAAGCCTGTTGAAACTGAATTGCAAAATGAATCTCTAGTTTATATTATGAATAAATGGGACGTCATATAAGTCGCGTTAGGGTTTTGAGTAGCTAAATTATGTGTAATCAGATTAATTATATTTTGTTTAATATAATAAACAACATAATTCATGAGTAGGTTTCTATGACTGATGTGTTAATTATAGTTTATAATTATAAAAAACCTGTTGAAACTGAATTGCAAAATGAATCTCTAGTTTATATTATGAATAAATGGGACATCATCTAAGTTGCGTTAGGGTTTTGAGTAGCTAAAATATGCTAAGAATGTTGTGTAAGTTCACTATACCCCCCTGTAAGCCATTGACAAACGTGTTTATTCATTTGATAAATTTGAGATTTTTGTTGCTGAGATACTTCCAACTGTTTATAATGGTAGTAATTAGTCTATAATTTTTACAGAAACATATACTTAGTTGTGAATCATGTGAGTGTCTATTATGTTAAATAGAATATATCTAATCTTAAAACATATTTAGAAGAATATTATCTTCTACTTCTTATACGTCATCCCAGTTAGTAAAGAAATCTGAGCTAACTGAATCTTCTAATAATGAAAAAGTATTAAACAGATGGACAATTCCGTCTGTAGATCCTAAAAAATTTTACCAAATTGGTACTTTCGATTTCAAATTGAAACAATCCATCAAATTGATGGAACAAATGGTAACTATTGATAATAACATCCAAGATCTAAAGTTACTTTCGCCTGCTGATTGCAGAGATACATGCACCAAGATTATAAATATATTAATATTGGATTAATCCAGGTGGCTTTTAAACCATTGACTTTGTCAGGTTTAAATTCTTCAATCTTAGCAACTCTGAGAGATGCTAGATGTTTAGATTGGAAACCTTCACTCATGGAAGTAGTTCATACCAGTATTTGTCATTGACCAATATACTGTGATATATATATTCTAATATGAGTTGTCATTATCTGATAGAATTTTATTTGAGGAAATATCCCTCAAAATACAAACTCTTGGATATAATTTTATCCTTGGTTTGGAAACTGTAGCAATAATCTACAGAATACATTTCAAAGTGTATATATATATATATATATATATATATATATATATATATATATATATATATATATATATATATATATATATACAAGAACGACTAGAATCAATAGATATTGATATAAATTTGAATATTTTGAATCAAATAGATAACAGATCAGAAGATCAATTTATAGATTTCGAAGTAAATTATGAACAAGAATGGAACAATTATTTAAATGAAATAATACCTGTAACTTTTTATGATAATAGTGTTCAGATAAATCAAGGAGATCATATTATAGATGATTCTGATTGGGGATATAATTCTGCTTAATGGATTGCATAATTTGTAATCAATTATTAGAAGAAATCAGAAAGATTGATAATCAAGTTAAACAACTTGAAAACGATAAAAGCTATTATCAAAACAGATTAATGTATTTAAGAATAACACAGGTACCCAGAACCACAATAAATCTAGTTCAAGAAAAATATGAAGCAATATTTTCGAGTTGGAGTATAGTGAAAGAAAGACAACAATATATACATAAAACGTTAACAGAACATTATAAATATAATCATTTACTAAATGGATGAAAATAATAAATATAAGCTGTTAGAAGAAACATAAGTTCAATTAAAAACTGATAAAGATTTAATAGAAATACAGAAAACTATACTTTATATAGGAAATCAAATAGTAACTGAAATTGATAATTTAGGAAAATTTCTAGGAAATTTAATTCTAGCCAATGGATCTGAAAAGGATAGTAATAAAGGAAAAGATTTAATAATTATACCAACAGAAAAGGCTATAGATAAACCAAAAGAAGAAATAAGTCCTTTAAATAAATATTTATTAAATTTAAAAATTCCACCTGGTTATAAAGGAAATGTCTAATACAGATAGCGATACAATTTCTCCAGAAATAGATAATTTAATTACTCAAATAGGAAATATAGATTTAAATGATAATACATTTGTAAACTTAAAACCAGATATAACAGAACCTAAACCTGAATGGAATCCTAATGTAACAGATATATCCAGTACTAGTACAGCCCAAACTAGAAGATCTTTTAATAGACCTGTAGCTGGATATGCTGGATTAACATCTACTATTAAAAGACCTGATGCTTATACACCTTATGATAAATGGAAAGGAGAACCTATAAATCCTTTTGGAATATTTTTAGATTTAGATTGTATTACTAATATTGAGAAAGCAATAGATAAATGGGAAACTTCTTTAAGAATTGATGTAGCAATAAATAAAATGGATAAAATACAGACTCAACATTTTATAGAAAGAAGTCTAGTAAATAGTGTTCTAAGATACTGGCAAAAACTACCACCAGATACGATAAAAATAATATTTGATCAGGATGATAATATTTCTAATATAATAACACGATCAACAGAAGTGATTAAGTTAGAATTTCTTGGTGAAGGAAATATTTTTAAAGATCCAGAAACTATTCAAAAATACACTATAGCATTACACCGATTAACCTTATGTGATATTTGTGAAATTGATAGATATATTTGTGTTTTTCAAGATTATTGTTATCATATATATAATCAAGTACCTAATACTTTAGATTATTTAATTATGTTTTATTCTAAAATTCCTGATCCTTGGGGAAATAAATTGTTAGAAACCTATAAATCAGGAGATAATGATACTTTAGGAAAACGAATAACACATTTAAGAGATAAATTTAGCGAATGGTGTGGTGATGCTATGCTAGCTAAATTAACTAAAGGAATTAGAAAACGAATAAATCTATGTTGTGATAAATCTAAAATGCCTTTAATGATAGGATGTGATAGTCCATATTATTATACAAAAATTAAAAAGAAATATAAAAAGAGAAAATATTATAAAAAGAAATATTTTAAGAAAAGAAAAACTAGATATTATAAAAAACGACAATATAAAAAACCTAAAAAACCAACATATAAAAGAACGAAGAAAAATCCTCAAGAATGTCGATGTTATTACTGTAAAGAGCTAGGACATTATGCTAATAGATGCCCTAAAAATTTTGAGAAAAATAAAAAGAAAATAGAGATAGATGAAGACATACAAAACATGATAGAATTAGGAGATTTTATACATATTAATAATTTTGAAGACTTAAGCACTGATGAAAGTATATTTATAATTACAGATACCGAATATACTGAATCTTCTGAAGATGAATAATCAAGAAATAGAAAATAATAAAGAAGTTACTCCTGAACAGATTATACAAACAGTAAAAGAAGATAAAGGAGAATATCAAAAAGAAATATTAATTGATAAGAGAAAATTAAAACAAATACAAAAAGAAGAATTTTCTTTAACTAATCATTCTGGATTTAAAATAAATATTTTAGATAAAATAGGAATAAAACCTAGAAAACATCATTTATTTTATGGATTAAATATTCAAGAAAGAGCATTAGAAAACACTTTAACAAGTAATAAAATAATGATACCTTTGTTATCTAAAAAGGATTTACAAGAAAAATTACAAAAAATAAAACCAGAAATAAGAAATACTCTTGGATGGGTACATATAGGAGCTATACAGATAATTATAAAATCTACATTTAAAGAAGGATTAAATACACCAATAGATTTAGCATTAATGGATAATAGAATAAGAAATCGTGAAGAAGCCTGCTTAGGTGTCTTACGAGGAAATTTACAATATGGAAAATTAAAATTTAATGTATATCCAAGAATATCTTATCATATAAATGATAAAGATTTTGATAAAACATTAAGTTTAATACAAGATTTTAAAAGACCAGAATTCTTTTATAATCAATATAGACCTTATTCTATAATTTATGCTATATCTTATGCGATATCTAATATCTTATGCGATTATTCATACTTATTTAATGAAGTATGTCAAAAACAATTACCTACGTTACATAAAATAGAAGAAATAGAATCTATTCCTTTAGAATTAGATTTAAGAGATAAACCTCTTTTACTAACAAATCATTTACCTCCAAGACTCAGTTTTACTAATATAGGAGTAAATAGTTTACCTATTACGAAAAGTAATTCGACTAGATATATTATCGAAAAAGATAATAATATAAGAAATTATAAAATTAATGGAGAATATTTTAATGGATCAATATTCCAACCAGTTAAAATTTTAATAGATACTGGAGCTAATAGAAATTATATTAGTCATACACTTTGTTCAACATTACAAAAACATAAGTTAGAAAGTTCTCACCAGTATACGAATTTCAATGGAGAAATCCATGAAATAGATTGTGCTGTTGAAACTTTGATTAAATTTGGCAATTCTATAATCCCTATCAGATTATTAATAGAAAATGAAGGTGCTAATAATACATTAGAAATTATGTTAGGATTAACCTTTTTGGAAAAAGTTAAACCCTATCAGATAACTTCTTATTGAATAAAATTAACATACAATGGACGACTAATTTATATTCCTAAATGACTAGTCCATATAGTATTTATATTCCTATAGAAATTACTTATTCTGATTTTAAAGCAGAATACTTTGCTGCATACGTAGATAGTGGTTCAGGATCTTGTCTTTGTAGAAAAGAATGTTTTCCTGACCAATATCATAGTAAATTAAACCCAATTAGGGGAAGAGATATTTCTAATCAATATATTGAAATAACTCATGGTGTTGCAAGACCCGTCATTCTATTAGGATCATTTTTAATTAAATGTCCACCTTTTTATTTCCATAACACTGGTACTGACATTTTATTAGGAAATAATTTTCTTCAATTATTTCATAAAGTCATTTTTGATACTTTAGCACATCAGATTATTTTTAAGACCCCTTGTTATCATCTTATTGTAGTTAAACATCTTAAAACTACTTATGCGAAACCTTTTCCTATTCCCTTTAAACCTCGCACAGCCCAGCGTGGTGGTATTGGATACACACAAAATTAACATATTTTTCTTTTATTAATTTAACATGGTTTTCTAAGTCCGTACTAAAATTAAATACTTTATCTTTTCTCAATAAAAGTTGTAATGGTTGTCTTAGAGCAGCTAAGTTTTCTATAAAATCTGAAGCATGATTTAATAATCCTAAGAAACTTTGTAATTGTTTTTTATCTTTTAATTTATCAGGGAATTCTGTTATTTTTTCTAGTATATGGTTTTGTAACTTTATACCTTTGCCATCTGCATTCATTCCTAAAAATTCTATTTTATTTTGTAATATTTTTTATTTCTTTTTAGACAAAGCTAAGCCATGTTCTAAGCAAAGCTTATAAAACGTATTTAAATGTTTAATATGTTCTTGAACGGTGTCTGAAGCAATAAGTATATCATCAATATAAACAAAGATGTAATCATAATTTCTAAAAATATTATCTATTTTTCTCTGAAATATCTGAGGTGCATTTTTTAATCCAAAAGGCATAACTAACCATTCATATTGTCCTTGTGGTGTGGAAAAAACTGTATAAGCTATACTATCTGGATCTATTTTTATTTGCCAAAATTCGCTTTTACAATCAAATTTAGAGAATATATTTTTATGTTTAGTCATATTTATCAGACTTTCTTTATGAGGTAAGAAGTATCCGTCAAATTTTGTATTATTATTTAATTTTTTGTAATTTATTACCATCCTAACTTTTCCTCTTACTATTTCAGCATGATTTCTTACTATGAATGCTGGTGAACTGTGAGGTGAAGTACTAGATCTTATTAATTTTAATTTTAATAATTCATTTATTTGATCTTTACATTCCTTTTGATCTATCTCATTATATCTCATGGGGGTAACTCTAATTATCTTAGTATTATCTATCATTTCTAATTTTGCTAATATCTGATTTTTATCCCAAAATTGTAATGGATTTTCACTATAACAACTTTATAATCTGGTTTTTATATCTTCAATTTATGTATCAAGATGTCTTATAGCAATTTGAAATTCTAACAAAGGTGTTCCTTTAGGGAAAATTGGTTTTTGTGTGTATCCAATACCACCACGCTGGGCAGTGCGAGGTTTAAAGGGAATAGGAAAAGGTTTCGCATAAGTAGTTTTAAGATGTTTAACTACAATAAGATGATAACAAGGGGTCTTAAAAATAATCTGATGTGCTAAAGTATCAAAAATGACTTTATGAAATAATTGAAGAAAATTATTTCCTAATAAAATGTCAGTACCAGTGTTATGGAAATAAAAAGGTGGACATTTAATTAAAAATGATCCTAATAGAATGACAGGTCTTGCGACGCCATGAGTTATTTCAATATATTGATTAGAAATATCTCTTCCCCTAATTGGGTTTAATTTACTATGATATTGGTCAGGAAAACATTCTTTTCTACAAAGACAAGATCCTGAACCACTATCTACGTATGCAGCAAAGCATTCTGCTTTAAAATCGGAATAAGTAATTCCTATAGGAATATAAATACTATATGGACTAGTCATTTAGGAATATAAATTAGTCGTCCATTGTATGTTAATTTTATTCAATAAGAAGTTATCTGATAGGGTTTAACTTTTTCCAAAAAGGTTAATCCTAACATAATTTCTAATGTATTATTAGCACCTTCATTTTCTATTAATAATCTGATAGGGATTATAGAATCGCCAAATTTAATCAAAGTTTCAACAGCACAATCTATTTCATGGATTTCTCCATTGAAATTCGTATAGTGGTGAGAACTTTCTAACTTATGTTTTTGTAATGTTGAACAAAGTGTATGACTAATATAATTTCCATTAGCTCCAGTATCTATTAAAATTTTAACTGGTTGGAATATTGATCCATTAAAATATTCTCCATTGAAATTCGTATACTGGTGAGAACTTTCTAACTTATGTTTTTGTAATGTTGAACAAAGTGTATGACTAATATAATTTCCATTAGCTCCAGTATCTATTAAAATTTTAACTGGTTGGAATATTGATCCATTAAAATATTCTCCATTAATTTTATAATTACTTATATTATTATCTTTTTTCGATAATATATCTAGTCGAATTACTTTTCGTAATAGGTAAACTATTTACTCCTATATTAGTAAAACTGAGTCTTGGAGGTAAATGATTTGTTAGTAAAAGAGGTTTATCTCTTAAATCTAATTCTAAAGGAATAGATTCTATTTCTTCTATTTTATGTAATGTAGGTAATTATTTTTGACATACTTCATTAAATAAGTATGGATAATCAATTATATCTTTTATTTCAAAACATTCAGAGTGATGAGTATTAGATATCACATAAGATATAGCATAAGTTATAGAATAAGGTCTATATTGATTATAAAAGAATTCTGGTCTTTTAAAATCTTGTATTAAACTTAATGTTTTATCAAAATCTTTATCATTTATATGATAAGATATTCTTGGATATACATTAAATTTTAATTTTCCATATTGTAAATTTCCTCGTAAGACACCTAAGCAGGCTTCTTCACGATTTCTTATTCTATTATACATTAATGCTAAATCTATTGGTGTATTTAATCCTTCTTTAAAAGTAGATTTTATAATTATCTGTATAGCTCCTATATGTACCCATCCAAGAGTATTTCTTATTTCTGGTTTTATTTTTTGTAATTTTTCTTGTAAATCCTTTTTAGATAACAAAGGTATCATTATTTTATTACTTGTTAAAGTATTTTCTAATGCTCTTTCTTGAATATTTAATCCATAAAATAAATGATGTTTTCTAGGTTTTATTCCTATTTTATCTAAAATATTTATTTTAAATCCAGAATGATTAGTTAAAGAAAATTCTTCTTTTTGTATTTGTTTTAATTTTCTCTTATCAATTAATATTTCTTTTTGATATTCTCCTTTATCTTCTTTTACTGTTTGTATAATCTGTTCAGGAGTAACTTCTTTATTATTTTCTATTTCTTGATTATTCATCTTCAGAAGATTCAGTATATTCGGTATCTGTAATTATAAATATACTTTCATCGGTGCTTAAGTCTTCAAAATTATTAATATGTATAAAATCTCCTAATTCTATCATGTTTTGTATGTCTTCATCTATCTCTATTTTCTTTTTATTTTTCTCAAAATTTTTAGGGCATCTATTAGCATAATGTCCTAGCTCTTTACAGTAATAACATCGACATTCTTGAGGATTTTTCTTCGTTCTTTTATATGTTGGTTTTTTAGGTTTTTTATATTGTCGTTTTTTATAATATCTAGTTTTTCTTTTCTTAAAATATTTCTTTTTATAATATTTTCTCTTTTTATATTTCTTTTTAATTTTTGTATAATAATATGGACTATCACATCCTATCATTAAAGGCATTTTAGATTTATCACAACATAGATTTATTCGTTTTCTAATTCCTTTAGTTAATTTAGCTAGCATAGCATCACCACACCATTCGCTAAATTTATCTCTTAAATGTGTTATTCGTTTTCCTAAAGTATCATTATCTCCTGATTTATAGGTTTCTAACAATTTCTTTCCCCAAGGATCAGGAATTTTAGAATAAAACATAATTAAATAATCTAAAGTATTAGGTACTTGATTATATATATGATAATAATAATCTTGAAAAACACAAATATATCTATCAATTTCACAAATATCACATAAGGTTAATCGGTGTAATGTTATAGTGTATTTTTGAATAGTTTCTGGATCTTTAAAAATATTTCCTTCACCAAGAAATTCTAACTTAATCACTTCTGTTGCTCGTGTTATTATATTAGAAATATTATCATCCTGATCAAATATTATTTTTATTGTATCTGGTGGTAGTTTTTGCCAGTATCTTAGAACACTATTTACTAGACTTCTTTCTATAAAATGTTGAGTCTGTATTTTATCCATTTTATTTATTGCTACATCAATTCTTAAAGAAGTTTCCTATTTATCTATTGCTTCCTCAATATTAGTAATACAATCTAAATCTAAAAATATTCCAAAAGGATTTATAGGTTCTCCTTTCCATTTATCATAAGGTGTATAAGCATCAGGTCTTTTAATAGTAGATGTTAATCCAGCATATCCAGCTACATGTCTATTAAAAGATCTTCTAGTTTGGGTTGTACTAGTACTGGGTATATCTGTTATATTAGGATTCCATTCAGGTTTAGGTTCTGTTATATCTGGTTTTAAGTTTACAAATATATTATCATTTAAATCTATATTTCCTATTTGAGTAATTAAATTATCTATTTCTGGAGAAATTGTATCGCTATCTGTATTAGACATTTCCTTTATAACCAGGTGGAATTTTTAAATTTAATAAATATTTATTTAAAGGACTTATTTCTTCTTTTGGTTTATCTATAGCCTTTTCTGTTGGTATAATTATTAAATCTTTTCCTTTATTACTATCCTTTACAGATCCATTGGCTAGAATTAAATTTCCTAGAAATTTTCTTAAATTATCAATTTCAGTTACTATTTAATTTCCTATATAAAGTATAGTTTTCTGTATTTCTATTAAATCTTTATCAGTTTTTAATTGAACTTATGTTTATTCTAACAGCTTATATTTATTATTTTCATCCATTTAGTAAATGATTATATTTATAATGTTTTGTTAACGTTTTATGTATATATTGTTGTCTTTCTTTCACTATACTCCAACTCGAAAATATTGCTTCATATTTTTCTTGAACTAGATTTATTGTGGTTCTGGGTACCTGTGTTATTCTTAAATACATTAATCTGTTTTGATAATAGCTTTTATCGTTTTCAAGTTGTTTAACTTGATTATCAATCTTTTTGATTTCTTCTAATAATTGATTACAAATTATGCAATCCATTAAGCAGAATTACATCCCCAATTAGAATCATCTATAATATGATCTCCTTGATTTATCTGAACACTATTATCATAGAAAATTGCAGGTATCATTTCATTTAAATAAATGTTCCATTCTTGTTCATAATTTACTTCGAAATCTATAAATTGATCTTTTTATCTGTTATCTATTTGATTCAAATTATTCAAATTTATATCAATATCTATTGATTCTAGTCGTTGTTGTATACTAATTTCTAAATTTTCTATCTCTATCATGGCTCTGATACCAATTTCGTGGTCCCCAAAATTTCGTGTTAAAAGAAATATATTTACTAAATTATTATCTTGATAAATTGTAATTATATCATAATAGAACAAACAGGTTAAAGATAATAGAATCATTTATATAATCAAATAGATAATGACAGGAACGAAGCTTATCTAAATATAATAGTTTAACTTTATCTTCTTCCGAGTAAATTTCCTCTAATGCATAGTTTTCATTATTCTAAATATTTAAAATTAAGTGCTTTCTCTTCTTTATTGACTTCTACGGTTTTCTCCAATACTTTAAAACTGATCTCCTTCTTCTTTTTTTACTTCGTAGATTTTCCCCCCTATCTTTGCTATGTTCAATTGTAATACTTCTTTTTTCCTTTACTTTGTAAATTTCTTGTTGCTTTTATAACAACTAGAAAAAAGAACATGGCAGCAACAATTCTTAATCACAGTTGTTTAATTTTTAATCCCGGTTTTTTGATTTAATTTTCTATATTTTCTCATGTCTCCATTCTTTTCATTTTCTATTTTTTTCTTAATTGGTGTATTCTTTTTAAATTTATAGGATTAAAGGTAAAATTACTTTTTCCTTTGATTGTACTTCATATGACAATCCTCTCTTTAACGACTCAATGAGTATGTATTTTATTTATTATTATCATATTTACATGTGTATATGTGTTTGACAGAACTATAGTTCACTTTTCTTGAAAAAATAGTATGCAAGATAGAGGACATAGAAACTAATAATACTGTGAAAATTGGTGATACCAAAACACAACACCAAAAATACTGGGTTATATCGAGTTGGAAAGTCGTGATATTGTGCTCAGTGCAAGACTGAGTGGAACTTTACAAATTATTATTCAAATGATTTTATTTTTGCAACTTTATTTTTGTTTCTTTTCTACTCCTAATGTTATTAATACTTAACTATGTCACTGTTTTTCCTTTTTTGAGTATATAAATTGCGTCATTAATTTCCTTTAAATTCATTATCTATACTAAGAATAAATGAGAATAAAACAACTTATTAACACATAAAATATTGAAATTATGAGTTTATAAGTTACATCATTAATAAACTATTTTTTCTTGAAAAAAGAAAAAAATAGTGTTTAACCTATTACATTTCTGAGCAATAGGACAATAATTCAAAACCCTATGCTAAAACTACATATAATTATCATAATATTACAATAGTAAATAGATATGTTTGATGCAATTCTTTGGCATATTTTCTAATTGAAGGGATAAAATAATTTGAAAATAAGTAATCCGAAGGTAATTCAAATGTATATTATGAACAAAAGTTTGTTTAAATCTTTTGGTGGAGTGTCTAGAAAGAGGAGCCAAGGAGGGCTTTGGAACATTTATATAGAATATATTTTCTTTGCCTTTTTTCTTTTAGTATTTCTTTAAACATAAGGACTAAAATTGCCGTGCGAAGCAAGGTCTTATTGCTGGTTTATAAGGATAGAAATGGGGCTTTCACCAATATTGGTCTTATTTTAAAAAAAAGTATAATAAAATGTTTGTTATGAAATTAATATTATTATGGATGTCCATTATCAGAGTTATAGAGACACTCCAACTATCCAGAAGATAGATGGTAGAGTTCTATCATATCTTTGATTAGTGATAGGATTTGTCTTCTGATTACCCTATACCTATTCTGATTTGGATGTACCCCTGAACCCTATAAATAGGGCTCTAGACTGAGATATTGTATACACTGATTCATTGATTGATTTACTCTCAGAGAATTAATAAAGATCTCTTATTCTTTCTCTCTATTTTCTCTCTATATTTTTCTCCTATTCTCTACATTATAATTTCTTTATTAAACTCTCTACATTAGTATTATTATTTTGTTGTGCCAACAACGAATGCGCATCAACAAATTCATAACACGTTATCGAGACTGAGTCTCTGCCACCGCAGTTGAGAGATTAATCAAGAGAAAAAGAGGTATTTTTTTCTACCTTTGAATTCCCATGGTAAACTTTTCAAAACTAATTTTTTTTACTCTTGATATTTATAAAAAGAATTATATGTCATAGACATTAGATGCTCAAATTTATTAAGATATAATGGAGTCCCAGCAGACACCATCTCAAAATCTTATAAAAGCCATGATTTTTCTCCGCCATAATTTCCATGAGGATCTAAAGGCGGAGTATCTTATTGTAAAAGATCCATTTTTTTTTATGGAAGGGTCTAAAAGAAAGATTTGACTACCAGAAGATGGTCATTCTACCAAAAACACAGTTTACTTTTTATCTGTGAGTGAATGCATTAGAACCAATAGTTATGACCCCGGAAGAGGTCGTAATCATGGTTGAAGCCGTCAACATAGATGCAGATATGGTAAGAATAATCCATATAATCATGGCGATTAGAATATATGCATCTGGATATTGTGGGTCCTGAAGACACCATTTAAGAAATACAAAGCATCAAAGCCACTTAATTACTAGCAAATTGTGAATGAGATATACATTCACCAGAAGATGATTGTTATATAAATGTTAATTATGATTTGTTATAAGTGTGCCTGTAATATTTTATGTCTATCAGAATGCAAAAAATTTTATTGCTTTTAGAATTTCTCCTCAATTAAAGTTATAAGGAGAAATATCACTAATAATGTGATGGATAAAAGATTTTTCCTTTCTTATATTTCTAACATGCTCCTGTAATAGCAATATCTGGAAAAAGTTTTTCAAAAGTATTTTGAATTTATATCTTGTGAGACTAAATGAGTCATTGATAAAATATTTTGACGCTCGACCAAATATTTTTATATCATTCTCTGAAGTGAATGACATTAGAAATTACAATATATTTATATACGAGATTTTGGTCGCTAGTAGAAATACACTTTGTTCTTATACTATAAGAATGACTCATTAAATCCCAGTGAATAGATACTCACCAAAAGTGAGAAAATAATGAGAAGGAAAAAGGGAAAGCAAGAATTCTAACATGTTATTGATGCAATATGAAAGTTTGTCACGTACATGTAGTACGTCAAGCATGTTATGAATATCTATTAATTATTGATATTAATTTACTTCCCTAAATCATGCTACTGATAGTAATGATGCTTATGTCGAAAATATTAATATAGCATGTGTGAACATAGCCAATTCTTTTGAATATCTAGAAAGAGTTTTTAGCATTTTGAATGTCAATCAAAATTTTAAATTATGGAATTGCTACTTTCCTATGTTATTTTAGTTTATTTTGGATCAAGAAGGGTGAAGATACAATTTGTCTAAACAATATTTGTTATTTATTTAGACAAAATTTAAAATATATGTCCAAAGTATAAATGGTAGTGCAAGGTTCCTGAAGAACTAATTGATCAAATAACTCTAGAAGAGTTAATTGATTAAAAGCTCCCGAAGAGCTACAAGATCTTCACCTAATGGTCAATGATTGTAATGCATTGTTCTCCATATAGTCTCATAAAGTTTTTTGAACTTTGATTATATTATCATTATATCGAGACATTGGATGAATGAACTTTTGATGCATACGCATTACTATTATGACATAAAATATATGTCAATTATATATACCACTATTTATCTCTCCTGAGTTATATTGCATAGAATTATGAATTTGAGATGCAATATTGAGTAAACTTGAAGTTTAATGATACATAATTTATTAGTTGGCATGACCGGTTGGACCATCCCGGATCATTAAAATACAAAGAATGATTATTAATTTATTATAGAACCAGAAGTTTCATAATATGACGAATTTATATGTGCTACTTGTTTTATTTAAAAGTTACCAGTATTACTTGGGGTTGAATGTGTTATTTTGGGATGAATATGGAGAAATTATTAGTTGATGCATCAACAAAGTCTTATGAATATTATTGTTTTTGCAACCTGTAGTTTGCACAATTCATTGATAATGAGCTCATGTTTTAAGATTCTCTCAAAGACATATTTTGTCCTAATAATACTGGTTGTATTGAGATAAATATTAAACATCCTGCAGAATGTTTATGACTATGATATATTAGCACTTGTTTCGTATTTTGCCAACACATTGTAATTCTCCTCATAGTAGTTGGTTTGTGGTCAGAAACCAAATATTTCCCATCTTAAATTTAGAGATGCATTATGTATGTTGCTCCACCACAAAGGTAATGAGATGGGTTCTCAAAGAAATTATTAAATATGTTGGGAGCAAATCTCAAGGGAGAGATTCGTATTTTGTTAATTTTGAATATATTGCCCCAACATAAAGAGGAGAAATCATGATGCTGGATAAAGATATTAGTATGTGTCTCATCTTGATCTTCTATTTTAATCCTCATAGAAGATACCTTGAACCAGAAGTTCAAAGGATAATTTATATAGTCAGGTATATTAACTGACCAATATCCGGCAAAGAATGCTCCTATTTGATATCCCTGAAGGATAATCTACCACTACAAATAAATTTGAGACACAACTGAAATGTGGTAGATAAGTCGGTTCCAAAGATACAAACTCTTCACTGGAGCAAAGGCTTAAGATGGTCATATATGTTAAATCGAGAAGATTTAAATTCCAGCAGAATTTTTGTCCCAAAACATGATTGATAAATTATTTCCAGAAGAAATTCAGTACCTGAAAACTGTGATAAATGATGAGATCTCAACATGATTGGGAGCTATTGGAATCGCACAAGTATATGAATTTAAAGATATTAATGAGCATAATATATTGAGGATTTTCAAATCGAGATCTGTAGATTCGAAATGATAAAGTTCGTATGAGAAATATGAAAAGTTTAAATTATTCACAAGTACACTTGAAGTGTACATGTATTCCCAGCAGGAATTATACACTTGAAGTATAATCCAAAAAGAGATAACAATTAATATTTGCTTATAAAATGCGAACTACAAAAGTGAATATTGCCATGAGTTATGGCGTATGATTCTTCGTAAGACCTGGCACTAATCACGAAGAAATATATTTATAGTGGTGGATATAATAGTGCATGATAACACTTAATATGTGTTTATATTTGTTATCATTTGATAATAGAACTTATATTTGAAGTCCCTGATGGACTCAATATGCTTGAAGCATATAATTGTTCCTGTAGAACATAATGAGATTGTCTTAGTGAATTTTTATTGAAAAAATGATTGAGTATGTCCATATATGAAGAAATTGTATACGTAGCTATACTTGCTATATGTATTTCTTTATTAGAAAATATCCTCATTGTACAATCTATTGATTGGCATGGTGTTCCCCACATTAGGGGGAGAAAAACTTCAATTAAAGAGGATATCATTTATGACTTTTATTATCTTGATTTATGCACAAGCATTAGTGAACTGGAAGTTCAAAATATTGTTTATTTGCATAATATTGCATATTGATTGTTTGTCTGACTCCTGTAGAGTTAGTCAATATAACATTATACTTATAGATAATCATATTTGGATAAATGTCCTAGCAGGACAAATATATGAATTCTATAACTATATGATTTTGATACACGCCTGAAGCGTGATTGATCTCTTGATTTTGAAAAGAGAAAATGATTTGATAATCAAGATATTTTTCCTGAAGAATTTAGAGGAGCAAGTATTGTGATCAACATTTTGAAAGGTCAATATTTTATTTTGATTGAACATCCTGAAGATGTTTAATATGGACATAGCACCCAATTGTTATTGGGTTATTATATGCGAGATCCTTTATATTTATTAAAGGATATTGAAGAACTCTTTGGTCCTGAAGTACCATAACTCTGCAATTTATAGTATAAATATACTTGTTTGTCTGCAAGCATATATTTATTATAGTTCTTCTCTACCCAATAAATTTTGAGACGTCATTAAGCTTGCTTATGACATCTCCTTGAGATAACTTATCTCGAATATTGAGAAAATTCAACTCCTGTTGAGATGAATATGTAAGGTATAAATTACCTATATGATCCACATAAATCATGCATTTATAGGCATGTGTTGATTATAACAGCCACATCTTCAATTTATGTTGAAGTAATAGAAATTCATAATGTTGGTTGAGAATATATTTGATCATGATTAATGTATTCGAGATAAATCTATATCCTCTAAGGAGGAATTCCAACTATGTTGTTGGATGATAATAAAGTTTGAAATATATCTAAGGAGATATGATAAAATTTTTCTTTATTCATGAGCTCCTGAAGAGTGGTGACATTGATGTGCAACAAATTCAATCATGTAACAATCTGGCAGATTTATTCACTAAGGCATTACCAGCCGCATCATTTGATAAATTGGTAAACAAAATTGGAATGCGGCGGTTAAAAAACCTTAAAAGATTATCTCATCAGGGGGAGTAAATATGGCATAAAGAGTAGTGTACTCTTTTTCCTTCACTAGAGTTTTTCCCACAGGGTTTTTTATCTAGTAAGGTTTTAACGAGGCATACTCTTATGCAATGGACATCCAAGGGGGAGTGTTATGAAATTAATATTATTATGGATGTCCATTATCAGAGTTATAGAGACACTCCAACTATCCAGAAGATAGATGGTAGAGTTCTATCATATCTTTGATTAGTGATAGGATTTGTCTTCTGATTACCCTATACCTATTCTGATTTGGATGTACCCCTGAACCCTATAAATAGGGCTCTAGACTGAGATATTGTATACACTGATTCATTGATTGATTTACTCTCAGAGAATTAATAAAGATCTCTTATTCTTTCTCTCTATTTTCTCTCTATATTTTTCTCCTATTCTCTACATTATAATTTCTTTATTAAACTCTCTACATTAGTATTATTATTTTGTTGTGCCGACAACGAATGCGCATCAACAAATTCATAACAATGTTCTTGTTTTGGGGGTATTTTGTATATAGACATGATGTTTTTTTTATTTGGCGTCTTCTGTAATATCAAATCAAAAGGTGCTATATAAGTGTCATCATAGATTTTGTTGATGGTCATGAGGACTTTTGATTTAGCGTTAACAACAAACTAAAAAATATTATAGTCGTCTCATGAACGGTGAGAACATTATAAAATTGTCTCCATCAAGAACAAGAAAATCAAGAAAGCTGGTAAACAACCAATGCTACAGAGTTGGGAGAGAAAATTTTCATCATCATGGCTTCCTCAAGAATGGTAACAATGACGGCACACTGGGAACTTGTATAACTAAATCTTACAGTCAAAAGGTTGAGTTAAACTCTTAATGTACTCGTAGTTGGGTGCCATACAGGCATTGCAGATTACAGCAGAAAGTCTTTCTTACTCCCATGAACAAGAGCAATCAACAAAAGTGAAAACAATTACTTTTCACAACCCGGAAGAGTCTCTCTTTTTATTTGTGAGAGTGGAAAAAAAACCACCAGAGCAAATGAAACCACAAGTCAATTTTTATACTGTTTATTCGAATCAAGAAATATTCTGAATTGTTCGATAAAATAAAAGTTCAATTCATGATTAAATAACTGAAAATGAGAGAAAGCTATTAATGTATTAATCCATATGTGTTGTTGTCATCAAATCAAAAGTGATAATGAATAATAGAATTTGTATCTTTCCAAGTTTTTCTAACTCGAATTTTACATTCCAAAGCTAAACAAATGCAAATGTTTAATAAAACGTTAAACTTGAATCTTCTTTTGAAATTTTCATTTTATTTACAAAGTGAAATATCTTCTAAAGTTTTTGTCGAGTGTATATCCTTTTTTGTCACAAAGAAACTTTCACACAATATAAATCCATAACACTTACTTAAATTAAAAATTAAAAAAATGGCACAAATTACATAAATCTAAAACGCCCAAAAAAAACTCCAAACAGATCTTGCACAATCCATAAAAAGTTAAGACTAGGAGAAAGAAAGAAAAAAAAAACTCATCCACAACAAAAAGCAACCAGAAACGGAAGAAAAGAAAAGAAAGGAATAGCGTTTAGAAAGGAAAAAGAAAAATATTCTTCCAAACCCATCCCAACCGGAAACAAAATAAAAGAGAAGAAAGGAATAGACCAAAAGAAAGGAAAAAAAGAAAAAACTCCCTTTGCTTTCTTTTCTTTCTTGTTTCTGTTGCATTTTAATAGGCATAATAGTTTCTTCAAATTTCTTTTTAACAATTATGAACTATTTGAAAATTCTTATGTTTATGTGCATAGGTAAAAAAAGTTGTGTTGTGTGCCGTATAAGGTTTTGGTTTGAAAAACTAGTTGTAATTTGCAAAGGAGAATTCTGATGAAAGAATTCTCCAGAAATAGTTAGAGATTTTACTTTCCAGATTAAGTTTGCTCGAGAGTTTAAATTTTAAACAAGAAATGCTATAACATCGTTTATGTTTACTTTATTCATTGTAATTCATACTACATTATGAATATTTTTATTATTTAATTTTTGAACTTTGTTTGATGTTTTTACAATGAAAAACCAAACAAATACAAGTGTTTCATAAAACATCAATTTTTTTATTCTATTAAACAAGTGATCAAGAAAGCATAACATAACATTAAAATTAGATAGGAATACATCTAAGTATGATAAAACTTTAGAGTTACTCGGGCCTGCAGAGTCAATAAGGCTACAATTTCTACAGTTATGACCATACAAAGGGTAATAGCTGCATCTTGGAGGAGAGTCTGGTTTACGGTAATCCATGTCAGAACCATACCTTGTGGATCGCTATAGACCTCAACTATTCTTCATGTTTGGAAGATAAAATGTCATATAAAATGGCGTCCTCGCCACAAAATTTTGTTTGCCATTGATAAAAGCTGGACCCGTAAGTCTTTTTGTATGATTCCTTAGAGTACATATTCATAACAAATTGGGTACCATTCCATCCATTATTTCGACATACCACTAATGCGTGAAAACAAGGTAGCCCGTATATGTGCCACTTTTCACAAGTACAGTTGTGCCACTCATGTCTGTGCATTATATTGCATAACCCTGTGGGTTCTGGCTTTTCTTTTGTTTGTCATAAACTTATCTCAAATCTTTTTGGAAAAAGTGTGTCTACCAGCATGTACTTCTTCCTTATGTTGGTTGAAGTATTCGACCATTTTGTTAAACAATATCTGCACTAGAGCCTTTAGAGGTAATGTCCTTGATTTCTTTAACACATTATTCAATGATTCTGATAAGTTTGTACTCATGATTTCATGTCGGTATCCACGGTCATGCAGGATGATCCATTTATCCAACAGAATTGCATTTATGTAGTTAAATGCCTCCAACTGCCTTATTTTAATTTCGTTAATCAAACAGTTAAACTTGAAAACCTTAGTTACTATCCCCGCCTACCATATCAAACATTTCAACTCTCTATTCTTGAATTTTAAATTAAAGTTACTCCTCACCCTCACGTGGCGTAGACAAAATATGTGGTAAGTGTAAGAAGGTTACCACTGTTGTTGTTGGCTAAGTGAATTAAAATTGCCCTTGTGGAGATCAAAAATCAAATAGATGGGCTAGTCTTCGACTTCGAATTCTCGAAGAAGACCAAGAAACCAATCCCAACTTACTGATGGTTCCTTGTCAACAATAGCACACGCAAGCAGGTAAATATGACTATTGGCATCCCACTGCTAGCAATCAATAGTACTCATTCATAAACACTTCTCAAGTGAGTCCTGCCAACAGATGTAACTGGTTGGCAATGCTTGAATCTTGTGATTGAAGGTTAAATAGTTAAAAGACTATGCATGCCTATGAGCTTGAATGGTAATGTAGCCAGCGAACAATTGTGGTCCAATTGTTATCACGTATTGATTGCATGTACCGTGAGAGAACAATAAATGTTGATTTCCAATCTTTGAATAATAGCTCAATTGTAGCATTTTGTACAAGCCAGCCTTTCTTGTAAGTGCATCCTAGCTGAAATAAGACTGAAACCTGGTCGATGATGCGCTTTACCTGTATTTCTAGATCTACCCCAATAAGGTGCATGATGTGTCTGTCAATATATCAACCCGGCATGTTCTGGTGTTGTTCTCCGTCATCAAAACAAGGCAAGTGTGTTTTGGATTGTAGATCATTATTTTGCACATCCCATGTCAGTTTCAAGTGTGCTCCAAATCATATTTTCCACCCACGTTGGTTTCAAAATCTCAATCTTGGGTTAGCAGTGATTGCAGCAGTTGAATATTCAAGTGAATGTTCACTCCAACCCGATCAAATTCCGGTTAAATATCTTATAATAGCTCAATTGCATCATCATTATCAAGATCAATGACATTGTAGAACACCCGATTAAATTTCAATAAAAAGTGTGGCACCGCATACTCATGTAAAGGTACTACATAGACAGGTCAATTCTTCTAATAACAAATGTTTGGTGTGCAAAACTTTACACTTGAGCGTTCAGCTCTTTTGTGCTACTCTTGTAAAGAATGCTTATCATTGTTCTTGAGTTCATTACCCCCCAAAACAAAAATATTCTCAGGGAAGTGGGTAAATCCATTATGATGATGATTTTGTGTGCCTTTTGTTGGGATACACAAGAAGGATTAGATAATAGCCTATGAATCTGGAAGGCCATTGAAATATCATTGCCGTCCATAGGATGGTCCTACACAAAAGTTAACAGACTTGACAATAGGAGGGAGTGTTGTCGGCTAAATATCTCAAAAGCACAAGCATACTTCGGTTCACATGAAAAAAGAAGATCCGTAAAGCCACAAAAGATGGAAAGACGGTAACAAAAGTTGTATAATTGTTTGTATGGTGATATATGACAATAAATATACTACATAGAAAAAAACCTTTTTTGTAAGATATGAGAGTGTGACTTTGCGGTGTGAACATGACTCGACCGGTCCAGGTACGCGTCAACCTCTGCAATTGCATCTCCAGCATCATATCCTCACCAAGTAATTGAGATAGGAATTTTTCATCGTTTGGCATAGTGGTGACACCAGATGGCCCCACAAGAACGAAGCTCTTATCTTGTGGCTACCGGTAATAGTCCTACCAGAGCGTCTTGAGTGTAAGGCTAGTGTCAGGAATACCACCACCGCATGAATTCCCTGGAGCCTCTACAGTTTGAGTATCATCCGATTCCAATGTAGGAGCCTCTGGAGGCTGAGCAACGTCTACTACCAAAGCAAGAGCCACATGGCCCTGGCATCTACGCTTGTCACCTCGTCTAAACACCAATAGCTTTGCGCTCAGGCATGAGATCTCTGGGTCATCGTTTGGAAGGCAATGCCACTATATTTTCTTCACAATTAATGTTCCACAAACCATAATATCTCTAACTACAGAAAAAACCCTACCATAGAAGTCTATGATACGTTGAAACACGCTCTAGGACTGAGAAGGGGTCGAGAACACGGTATCAATTGTAAAGGCAATGCACTGCTACAAAACTAAACCTTGTAGGAATGTCCCAAAAAAGCAATTATATTAATTGTAGAAGTAGTACAAACCATTTCACAAGTATAATTTGGAAGGAATTTAATTAAAATAAACAAGCTAACAAGTATCCTAGAAGTAGAACCAATGGTGTGGTAACCCTTGATGGTGGCCTTCCACCGATACAGTGGATTCTCGATCAATCCAAGTAGAATTGGTAAAGCTATATGGGTGTGAATTATACGCACCCTTCCACTAGATGGTCCCTGCGAATATCTCACAGGGTTAGCACTGTCGTGTGCATAGCGTGCCAATCACGACTAGTATACCTACGTGTCTTGTAGCGATATAAGTCTCTACGAGTGTCACAAATAGGTGGTACAAGATGCTTTATGCTAAACTACCTCAGAACCCGACCCGGTAAATGCCACTCTTCTATCTCAAAACAAACCAATGGAACTTCTACATGCCAAACACCATTATCAAGGATAATAGTGACATCACCACACGTTAAGTAAAAAATGTAGGTCTCCAGACGTCACTGCTAGACCAGTGTTGTGATAAGTGTGTGGTCAACTAATCTGAACGGACTTGATCAAGTGCTCCAAATCCAACTTTGTCTATAAACTCCTGAACTCTAGTAAGAGCCTCGCTATATGCATCATTGAATATGCGATCAAAATATCAAACTCTCAAAGACTCCTCCAAACTTTCCCTATAACGGATGCTTTGACTATCTAGTAAGCAGCCTCGAGTCTACTAGCCCTAGATGCACTTCTGTTGGTACTCTACTTGCATCCATCTACATATTATAATTTTAGTTGGATTTCAGTTCAAAAAAAATTAATGTCTAAGATTTACAAATTAAAATTTAGGGTTTAAGGTTTAGAGTCAAGGTTTAGAGTTTAAGGTTTAAACTCTGGCCGCATTAGACGGTAACTGTTATCATCGTCAGCATTTAGTACCTTCTCAATAGCTTCCAATAGTTTAGTTGAAGCTTTTGATGCAAAATAAAAAAAGAAATGAAAACATAACATCTAGACTAAAGTATAAGAATTAAAATCAAAAAGGAAAAAAATTTTAAAAATTGCTAACTCCAAAAATCTTTTTGATTTTTTCTAAGGCTAAGTAAAAAACTATGAAAAATTTTTTGGGAAGAGGGAATTTATTTTGGGGGGCAAAATCCTTAATTAACCCTAAAGAAGTAAAGGATTCTGAAAATGTTATGGTGGCCATTGACCAGCCCTCAGACCATTAAATTTACTAGTTGATATACAATTATGTATATTGATTATCATATGACTAATAATACCTACTTTCTCCATTTCAAAATATATGATACATTTTTCTTTTAAACAAAATTTAAGGTTTTAGTAAATTTTATAAAAAAATTTAATACATGTCTAAAATGCTCCTATTAAATATAATTAATTATTTTTTCGAATTTAAATTGAACATTGGTGTTTTAAGTGATTGGTTAGAAAGTTAATAGTTTTTTAAAAAATAGAAGCATTTAAATAGTTGGTTGAAGACAAGGGAAATTTTAAAATAATAAATAAAATTTTTATATAAAAAGAGAACATATATTTTAAAAAACAATTTAATAGAGTAAGAAATATATTTCGAAAGTGAGAGAGTATATTTTAGGGAGAATGGTGTATTTGATCCTTACAATTTGAAAAAAAAAAATTTACTAATATTCTCAAAGTTTTTTTCAGGTTGGGTTGATCCCTAATGAATTTTTGCTCTACCAAAACACCATAACCACCAATTTCTACTCAGAACTCAGCTAGAAACAAGCATGTTGTTGTCACGTTGATTTTTCATGGGTAAATTAGGCAATCACCTTATTTCCCTCCAAAACTACCTCACATGTTCAACGCATGATCACATTTGGAGGCTTAAAAATTGAGATTCAACATTTTCCCCTTTTGTGGGTCACCCATTGCAAAACCTAAGAAGACAATGTGTGCTTGCAAGTTCCCCGGAAGTGCCTGACCTAATAAATTAAATGTTATTATAGAAAGAGAACATATATTTTTAAACAAATTAAAAAAATAAAACATATATTTTGAAATGGAGAGAGACTATATTTTAACTATAAGTGTAGTTGGAACATTATACACTGTATCAACCGGTCGTAAAGATTCAAACCCAATTGTTGTGGGCTTCAGATCCATGTGAGAGAATAGTTTGGCTATGGTGCAAACATAACCTTTCCTCAGCATGTGTAGAAAGCACTCATGGCCGTTCAATCGGCCTCTCTTCCATCCAACTGCTGGAGGGTGCTTAGTGGCAATCTGGGAATTAAAAAAAGCTACTCTCTCCAAGATCAGTCTTTTTAGCCCAAAAAAGATTAATCATTACACTTTTCATTCAAATCTGGATCAAAGATTGAAGAAGCCATACTCTTTCCTCTCTTTTTTCTTCATTTGTCGTTCTTCCTTCTCTTTTGTCCAAATTCTTCCCCGTAGTTGTTCTGTAAAAACCTTAGCAGCTACAGTTATGACTGGAGCAGTTGAAACAACGAAGTAGGTAAGTTCTATACTTTTCTTCTTCTACACATTCACTCTATGTTTCGAACTTTCTGTCTTTGTCGATGTTGGCTTTGTATAGCACCCAAAAGATATAATGTCAATGGCTTCCTATTGTTCCATATGGGTGCACATCTTGTACAGTCATTTGGATTTGATGATTTAAAAAGCTTCTAAAAGGCCTTCGCTACATTGAAGCTAATAGCTGAAGCTGTAGAGGCAGAATCCATGCAGACTAAAATGATATGGGGGCATGGATTCTTGTAAACGGCACGGACGAAATGGTAACTTCGATAGGACATTAAATAATTCTTTGCACGAGCATAAGTAGTCAATACGTATCGAATGAATGACTATTAAATGGAATAACTTTGATGTTAAATATTTCTATGCACCAAAATAATTGTTCAATGAATGTTGAATATTTATTCATAAACCATATGAGTATGATAGACATGTTGAATAAATTATTCAGACGGCAATCAATTATCATTTTGTATTGGCATAGAAAGTTTGAAAGAAATGAAGAAGACAAAGTTCAACAGCGTGGATGATGCTCATGAGTTTTACAATAGCTATACCCACCGCACCAGATTCAGAACACGAATCATGTTTGAAAAGAGATGCTCCAAGACAAATAAAGTACAGTACATGAGTTACGTGTGCAACAAGAAAGGATTTTGATGAGAAAGCTAATTTGACCCAAGAATAGTAAAACGTCTTTTGCCACATTAAGACAAGACTTAAAATCGAGCAGAGAAGATGAAAGGAGAAAACTGGGTATGGAACCCACATAAAAATGCATCTTCATTAGGTTAGAGATGTTTATCTCATTAGACATTGGGTCGTAGGTCATAATATTGAACTACACCAAAATAATTTGCCTACATGATGAGGTCTAACCAGCACGTTAGTAATGTTCAAGGTATTGTGGTTGAGCTAAATGAAGATGTTGGGATTCGACTAAGGTCTTCCTACGAAGATATGGCTCTAGGTGTGGGAGGCAAAGCTGATCTCGGTTTTCTTTTAACCGACCTTAAGAATCACCTGACAAAAAGAAGACAAAGGGCAATAGTACTTGGGAAAACAATAGCATTATAGGAATGTTTCTGAAATAAAGCATATTGCAAACCATCTTTTTACTATGACATAGAGGTCAATAGTGAAAAGATGATTGCGAATATATTCTGGACAGACAGTAGAATGAAGATGGACTATGGCATCATTGGTGATTCCATCACATTTGACACCACTTATAGAATGAAGATAGACTATGGTATTGTGGTTGAGCTAAACGAAGACGTTCAGATTTAGCTAAGGTCTTCCTATGAAGTTATGGCTCTCGGTGTGGGAGGCAAAGCTAGTCTCGATTTTCTTTCAACCAACTTTAAGAATTACCTGACAAAAAGAAGACAAATAGCAATGGAGCTTGGAGGAACTATAGCGTTGTAGGAATGCTTCTGGAATGAAGCATATTGCAAACCCCCTTATAGAATGAAGATGGACTATAGTATTGTGGCTGAGCTAAACAAAGATGTTGGGATTTGGCTAAGGTCTTCCTATGAACTTATGGCTCTCGGTGCAGGAGGCAAAGCTAGTCTTGGTTTCTTTCAACCAACTTTAAGAATCACCTGACAAAAAGAAGACAAATGGCAATGGTGCTTGGGAGGAACTATAGCGTTGTAGGAATGCTTCTGAAATGAAGCATATTGCAAACCCACTTATAGAATGAAGATGGAATATAGTATTGTGGCTGAGCTAAACAAAGATGTTGGGATTTGGCTAAGGTCTTCCTATGAAGTTATGGCTCTCGGTGCGGGAGGCAAAGCTAGTCTTGGTTTTCTTTCAACCAACTTTAAGAATCACCTGAAAAAAAGAAGACAAATGGCAATGGTGCTTGGGAGAAACTATAGCGTTGTAGGAATGCTTCTGGAATGAAGCATATTGCTAACCCCCTTATAGAATGAAGATGAACTCTAAACAAAGATGTTGGGATTTGGCTAAGGTTTTCCTATGAAGTTATGGCTCTCGGTGCGGGAGGCAAAGCTAATCTTGGTTTTCTTTCAACCAACTTTAAGAATCACCTGACAAAAAGAATACAAATGGCAATGGTGCTTGGGAGAAACTATAGTGTTGTAGGAATGCTTCTGGAATGAAGCATATTGCAAACCCCCTTATAGAATGAAGATGAACTCTAAACAAAGATGTTGGGATTTGACTAAGGTCTTCCTATGAAGTTATGGCTCTAGGTGCGGGAGGCAAAGCTAGTCTCGATTTTCTTTCAACCAACTTTAAGAATCACCTGACAAAAAGAAGACAAATGGCAGTGATGCTTGGGAAAAAAACTAGCGTTGTAGGAATGCTTTTGGAATCAGGCATATTACAAACCCCTTTATAGAATGAAGATGGATTATAGTATTGTAGCTGAGCTAAACAAAGATGTTGGGATTTGGCTAACGTCTTTCTATGAAGTTATGGCTCTGGGTACGAGAGGCAAAGCTAGTCTCGGTTTTTTTTCAACCGATCTTAAAAATCATCTGGCAAAAAGAAGACAAAGGGCAATGGTGCTTGGAAAACAATAGCGTTATAGGAATGCTTCCAAATTGAAGCATATTGCAGAGCCCCCTTTTTACTATGACATAGAGGTCAATAGTGAATAGAGGATTGCAAATATATTTTGACCAAACGGTAGAATGAAGATGGACTATGGCTTCTTTGGTGATTCTATCATATTTGACACCACTTATAGAATGAATAAAAATTATCGTCCAGTTGGTGGTTGTGGAATAATTATTCACGTTTTTGTTTATAATTAGTAATATGTGCATGAATAGTTATGACGGATAGCTTGAATAATTTTTATTGTATAATGAATAATTATTCATTATGTAAACATTTCTTCGCATGCACAATATTGTTCGTGCCACCAAAGTTGTGTTTTTTGTGTTACCCTGTTATATGACAAGACCACTGAGTCATTTGAGTGGTTGTTCTGGATGTTCTTCAGATGTCAGTCCAACAAGACCCCTAAGACCATATTCACAAATCAGGATGTTGCCATGGCTAGGTGTGGGAAGCAAAGCTAGTCTTGGTTTTCTTTCAACAGACCTTAAGAATCACCTAGCAAAAAGAAGACAAATGGCGATGGTGCTTGGGAATACAATGACGTTATAGGAATGATTTCAAAATGAAGCATATTGCAAACCCCCTAATAGAACGAAGATGGACTATAGTATTGTGGTTGAGCTAAACAAAGCTATTGGGATTCGACTAAGGTCTTCTTACGAAGTTCTGGCTCTGGGTGCGGGAGGCAAAGCTAGTCTCGATTTACTTTCAACTGACCTTAAGAATCACTTGGTAAAAGGAAGACAAAGGGCAATGATGCTTGAAAAAACAATAGCGTTGTAGGAATGCTTTCAAATGAAGCATATTGCAAACCTCCTTTTTACTATGACATAGAGGTCAATAGTGAAATTCGGATTGTGAATATATTCTGGGCAATCACTAGAATGAAGATGGACTATGGATTCTTTAGTGATTTCATCACATTTGACACCATTTATAGAATAAAGATGGACTATGGTATTGTGGTTGAGCTAAACGAAGATGTTGGGATTAGGCTAGGGTCTTCCTACGAAGTTATGGCTCTCAGTGCGGGAGGCAAAGCTAGTCTCGGTTTTCTTTCAACCAACTTTTAGAATCACCTGACAAAAAGAAGACAAATGGCAGTGATGCTTGGGAAAAAAACTAGCGTTGTAGGAATGCTTCTAGAATCAAGCATATTGCAAACCCCTTTATAGAATGAAGATGGATTATAGTATTGTAGCTGAGCTAAACAAAGATGTTGGGATTTGGCTAACGTCTTTCTATGAAGTTATGGCTCTGGGTACGAGAGGCAAAGCTAGTCTCGGTTTTCTTTCAACCGATCTTAAAAATCATCTAACAAAAAGAAGACAAAGGGCAATGGTGCTTGGAAAACAATAGCGTTATAGGAATGCTTCCAAATTGAAGCATATTGCAGAGCCCCCTTTTTACTATGACATAGAGGTCAATAGTGAATAGAGGATTGCAAATTTATTTTGGGTAAATGGTAGAATGAAGATGGACTATGGCTTCTTTGGTGATTCCATCACATTTGATGCCACTTATAGAACGAATTAAATTATAGTCCAGTTGGTGGTTGTGGAATAATTATTCATGTTTTTGTTTATAATTAGTATTACGGATAGTTTGAACAATTTTTATTGTATAATGAGTAATTATTCATTATGTCAACATTTCTTCCCATGCATAATATTGTTTGTGACACCAAAGTTTTGTTTTTGGCTCTACCCTGTTATATGACGAGACCACGGAGTCATTTGAGTTGTTATGGATGTTTTTAGATGTTTGTCCGGTAAGATCCCTAAGACCATATTCACAAATCAGGATGTTGCCATGGCTGCTACAATTAAAATTGTTTTTCCCCAAACTTTTCATGCGGTGTGTACTTGGCATATACGGTAAAATGCCTATGAGAATCTAATCTAGTTGTGTACTCCCAAATTTGTAGATAAGCTCTATTACCTAATATATGATGTTAATGACGAAGATGAGTTTGGGTTTTCTTGGAGTAAGATGATAGAGGAACGTTTGCTGGGTGAGCCTCGAATATGGTTAGAGAGGATATATGGGTTTCGTTGTTAATGGTCATCATCTTGGTGGTTGAGAGTAGAAGAGAGAACAAAAAGCTTCTGAATTTCCAAGCAAATGACAAGTGCACTGCGTAATTGTGTAATTGTGAATATTTGTGAACTTCTACAGAGAATTGTTATTCACAGTTGTTCTGCACATTTATTCACGATATTACACAATTATTCACATACCAACGAATAATTATTCCCTCTCGCATAACAAGTTATCAAACAACAACTTTTCATATAGTTCAATTGTACGGTGTGCCGCAAACCATTATACCCTAGTATTTTCGAAGCATTTAACAATACAACTGAATGTTCGAATACATGATTGAAACTCCTCAATCGATAGATGCAATCAATGGTCTAATTGTCTACAACATATATAACATGATTGATGTTGTCGCTACCACCAAGATAGATGAACGCATGGTTCAAGTTGACTGGTAAAATGATCTTGGAGTGCACTTGTCACATATTCAAAACACTAGGGATCCTTTACAGATATATCCTTAAGGTTATGGATGTTTGTGGGTCTCTCGGTAACCCCAACATGAGGACACTACCATCTCACTACGTGCTATAAATGTGGACTAAGAAGATTAAGAGTGGTGAAGAGATTTCACTCTTATGCAACGAAGGTAATAGCCTTGTTGAATATGATAAAAGGTATTAGTTGCTTATCGGTAAGATGGTTCTCCTTGCCATTAGTGTTTGCATAAATGATGACACCTACAATATGGCTGACAGAGAGCTGATACACAGTGTTGGCAGAGCAACAGAAGTTTACAAGTGCCAGCAGTAAAGGTGACCGGATATGCAATGTAGCGGGCACTTAAAGTGAGTCTCATAAGATGCTGTAATATTGAATACTTATTCCACTTTTTAATAATAATTATTCGTATAAGTTAATAATTGTTCAGATGTGTTGTAAATAATCATTTGTTGAGTATTAAAAAATTATTCTGTCTACTTTTTACAATATTGAAAATCTACCTAATTATAACTACTTGCAATGACGGTGTCCACCACAATTATTCCAAATCTTGCAGACTGCCACCTTACTTGTAAGACTATTAAATGTCGTGCAAATTCAGAACACTCCAGGAAAAGATTGAAAAGCATGTTAGAATAGGCCTGATAAAAGAAAAAAGCTACGATTAAAAGACAATGTACCGAGGATAATATCACATTTTTCCAAGAGAACAATTGTTCGGAAATGACACTTGAACGTGGATTCATTTTGTTCTACTCAAACCTAACATCGTGAACTGGCCGTTTGGGCCATGAAAACATGCTTTTGGTGAGATTGTCAAAGTACAAAATCTAAGGGTTTTGTTATTTTTGTACATTGACACTGTAAGACATTTTCGTGAAGTGATCTTATGAATATCAACATTTTTTGCCACTATTTGAGTAGTTTTAATGTTCTAGTTTGAATAATTTTGCGCTTTCTTATGAATAATTGTTCAAACCCTACCATTGAATTAATTAGGCTAACTACCAAATATAACTGATTAGCAGTTTGAATAATTTATGCGCACTTATGTGCATAATTGTTCAGAATCTTTGTCCACTGCTTCTAACTTAGTAAGAGAAAACAACGGCGCACTAATGAATAATTATTCAAAACAATCTAGCATAGCTTTTCAAGGGATACGTTAAAAGTGATTCTCCGAGAATATGTCAGCATCCAAGTTATATCAATTCAGAGTTTAACGAACATGATAATAAAATGGTTGTGAAAATGCAAATACAATAGAAATAGGGGCTAGTTGTTCCCCCTTCCCTCTTTTTTCCTTGGCTGCAACCGCACCCTTTCCCTTCTTCAGTAATAGAGCCTAGTTAACTGCAATGAGCATGCTGAGCTTCCACACTAAGTCAACAACCAAAATTCTGTCTCGTATCAAATTCACAAGTTGACCTAGAATCATGACAATAATTTTCCTCTTGGTTTTGTCAATAAAATCTGGTTTCGGCCAACCTGCATGACACTCCTACGGGACACATCCAACCCATCGCTCCATCATGAGACATGCAAACTGTTAGCCCTAAGGGCAAATTATGTAGTTTTGATTAATGACAAATATTGATAAGGACTAAAATGTTTGATTATTGTGTGATAGGTTCTGTAATGTGAGAAGTATGAAGTCTCATTGCTTTGAAGCAAAAGTTCAAGAACAACTTCATTTACGCAAGTATTTGAAGTTTGAAGAATGTTGTTCTAAAGATGATCAAAAGGCATTGAAGACTTGAAGTGTAGAGTGCATTTAACTTTTAGGTAAATTTCTATGTAAACTCTACACTTGCATGTCTTGGTTATCATTGAATGCATAAGAGAGCATAAAAATAGTCTTATGATCTTAAAAGGCTTTGAATGAATCTTTTTTATAAGATATGTTTGTAAACTTCATATGTTCATGTTTTTCAAGCTTAAATATAGATAAATAGGTTTTCTATTTATATCAAATGTTTTTCAAACTCATTGAAGTTATATCTCAAATGATTTTACAAAGTTTGAAAATGCTTTCAAAAAATTCGGTCGTCCGAATTTTGTAGCAAAAGTTTGCTACTATTCTTCCAGAGAAATTCGGAAGAAGATTCGGACGCAGCCAAAAAATTCGGTCGTCCGAATTTTTGGCCTTCAGCATGGTCACTGTTCTTCCAGAGAAATTCGGAAGAAGATTCGGACGCAGCAAAAAAAATCGGTCGTCCGAATTTTTGTTCTCAGCATGGTTACTATTCATCCAGAGAAATTCGGACGAAGATTCGGACGCAACCAAGAAATTCGGTCGTCCGAATTTTCTTGAAACTAGCCGTTACTAGCCGTTTTATGAACGTTTTAACAGATTTTCAAATTCTATAAAAGCCATAAACATGAAAATTTTTGTAACTCTTGAAATCTTGAAAACTCCAAGCATTCAAAAGCATTTAGCAAACATTTCTTAAGCTCTCTTATGTCTTGTGCATTCAATTGATCAATCCAAAGACATCAAAGTGTGAAGGTGCAAATTTGTGTAATATCTACCATCAAGTGGTAACTTCTACACACTCTTCTTTTCTTATCTTAATTGTGTTTTCTACTAGCTCATTTGCAAGGTTATCTTGTGACATAAAACCCTTTTGTGGAAGGGTGAGCCATAGACTAGATTAATCAAGGTTGTAGTGTAAAACCCGTGTGAGGGTGAGCCTTGGATTGGATTAGTCTTGAGGTTGTCTTTAGATATAACACCCTTGTGGAAGGGTGAACCTTGTTTGTATAATTACTAGAAGAGGTTGTGAGTGTAAAACCATAGTGTGGTTAGCCTCTTATGTAATTGTTGAATTTGAGCATATAGTGGATTGATTGAAATCCTTGAGTGTGGACTCAAGGTAGTGGATGTAGATCTTGGAGAGATCGAACCACTATAAATCGTGTGTTCATTTGTTTATAACTTTACTTGTTTACATACTTATGTTATTATTATTTGTTCTTAGTTGTTGATTGATTGGTTGTGAATTTATTGTTTGATCATCTTGTCTCAACCATTAAATCACATATAAACTTAGAGTTTGTAAATTTGAAGAAGAGCTTTTATTAAGGCAAAGGATTTGCAAAAAGCAGGGAAAAAGATTTTGATAATTAGCCTAAGACCTAATTCACCCCCCTCTTAGTTCTTTCAATTGGTATCAGAGCAAGGTCTTCTTGTTAAGGTCTAACAACCTAGAAGTAAAGATCATATGGCTAGTTTATCAAATTTGCCTTATACGGAAGGTTCCTCCACTACTAGACCTCCATTGTTTGATGGTTCTAATTATATTTTTTGGAAGTCTAGGATTGAGATATACATTTGTTCTATTAACTATGAATTGTGGAATATTATTGAGAAAGGTCACTATGTGCCATTGAGATTGAAAGCCGATGGAGTTACAAGGGAACCAAAGCCTATGGAGGACTATGATGAGAGCGATTCAAGAAAGATGACATTAAACTACCAAGCAATGAACATTCTTTGTTGTGCGTTGGTCATCAATGAATACAATAGAGTAATGGAATGTGATTCCGCTCATGAAATGTGGAAACTACTTCAAATCACTCATGAAGAAGAAAGAGCAAATGTGTGCTTCATGTCAATAAATGATGAGGTACAATCCACTCCTTCTACCTCTACTTGTTGTGATGATGATGTTGATATTGTAGACGATCCTAGTGAACTACTTGTTGAATTGTATGAAGAATTAAAAAGGGTTTCAAAAAGGAATAAGGAAATGAAAACCAAAATTAATGATTTATTGAATGAAAATTCAAAATTATTTTGTGAAAATAAAAAGTTTCTTGATTCTATTGAATGCTTGAATATTGAAAAAGAAGTTTTGAATGTTTCTTTACATAACATATCTCTTGAAAATAAATCTCTTTGTACAAAAGTTTCTTCTCTTGAAAAAATACTTAGTGATCATGAAATCTTGAAAAAGAAAGTTGATGATCTTACATTATGTGTTGAAGAATTTACAAATGGAAGAGGCAATCTTGACAAACTAATTGGACCTCAAAGATCTTCTCTTGTTAAAAATGGTCTTGATTACAATTATGTCAATAATGTGCCTAAATATAATAACTTCTTTGTTAGAGCTACTTCTACTTCCATGCACATACTTGTTGTACTTATTGTGGAAAACATGGACATAAAGTCACCAAATGTTATGTTAAAAGAAAAGTAGAGAATGGTGTAAAAACCATTTGGAGAGTTAAGCAAACTATTACTAACCCCCATGGACCCAAGAAAGTATGGGTACCAAAGGATGCTTCCTCTCCTTTATTGCAGGAACATTTTAATTCAAACTCAAGCACCACTAAGCGGCACATTGATGATGTTAGCTTAAAGAATAAAGGAAAACACCTCATTCATAATCAAGATCAAAGCAACCAATGAAGGATTTGTTTTTGAAGAAAGGAAGAGTTCTTGGAGTAATCAATGTTGGTAAAGGTTTCTCTCTTCTTCTTAAACAAGTTTTGCTTATTGATGATTTGAACTATAACCTGTTTAGCATTAGTTAATTGTGTGACAATGAATAAGAGGTTGAATACCAAAATGTGAAATTTCATTTAAGAATGCTTTTAGTCAATATTTGAAAATTTGCCAACCATGACTTGTCAATTGCTTCTCTGAAGTTGATTAGGTAACATTGATTATATGAGATTGAATTCATGGTTTATATGTTCTTGAAATTGATTATATGTCATGATAGCTATGATTGAAGATCTATGCATTTTCTTGGTTAAAAACATCTTTATGAAACTTTACAAAATGTTCAGACTTGAAGACCATAAATTCGGTCGTCCGAATTTGTATGACAAAATGATATTTTGTGATTTTGGTCAATTACTCACAAAATATTTCAATGTGTGCTTTATCTTGATAAGCTTGAATGTCTTGTTCCTTATGATAATGATTTTCTTGGCATAAAAGATTTGGTCATGTGAACATGGATTTGTTGAACAAACTTTTCTATCAAGATTTAGTTAGAGGATTGCTAAAAATGTGTTTTGAGAAAATTATTTTTGAGATACTTGTCCATATGGAAAACAAACAAAAGAATCTTTCAAATCCATGAAAATGATTTTAGACCTCAAAACATCTTGAGCTTCTTCAAATGGATTGTTTTGGACTTATATGGAACTCTAGTATTGATGACTTGAAATATGCCTTACTAGTAGTTGATGATTTCTAAATATTCATTTTAGCATTATTCATTGTTCGAAAAGATTAAGTGTTTCATAAGTTTGTAAAATTATTCAAAAAGGTTCAAACCTCCCTTGAAAATTGGAGAAGTGTTTCACAAGTGACAATGGGAGAATTTTACAACAAAGTCTTTACAAAATTTGCTTTGAAAATTGAATTTCATATAATTGTTTCAACTTCAAAAGCTCCACAATAAAATGGTGTTATTAAAAGAAAATTTTGAACTTTGCAGAAATTGGCTAGGTCTATGCTTTGTGAAAATTCTTCTTCAAAAATATTTTTGGGCCAAAGCCCTAAACACCACATGCTATGATAAATAGAATTCTTTTAAGATCATTTTGAATAAAAACATCTTCTGATTTCTTTTTTATAGAATGCCTCAAGTTGCATATTTTAAAATGTTTGGTTATAAATGTCTTATCTTAAATTATTGTGACAACTTACTTAAATTTGGTAGAAAAATGGATATTGATATATCTTAGCTATTCTTCTTACGAAAAAGCATATAGAATTTACAATAAAAAGAACCATTCATGTTTGTTTTGATGAATCTTACATTTGCTTGGAAAGAAGAGATGAAGATGATGTAGGTACATCTATGAATGAATATCAAACTCTTCTTCAAGCACCAACTTTGGAGAATCATACCAATGAGGAAGAAATGATAGAACAAAATCAAGATGACCAACCTAGTAGTGACCAAGAGCTTTCAAAGAACTTATGATATCCACAAAGGCCACCCTAAGGAGCAAATCATTGGTGATATCTCCCAAGGAGTAAAAATAAGGCGGTATTTTATCAATAACTTTATTCTTTTATTTCATATGAGCCTAAAAGTATTGATGATGCCTTGTGTGATGATTTTTGGATTATTGTTATGCAAGAGGAATTAAATAAATTTGAAAGATACAATATTTGGATATTCCTAAATCTCATGATCATTCTATTATTGGAACTAAATGGTTTTTAAAAATAAACTTATTGAATCCGAAGAAGTTGTTAGAAACAAAGTTAGACTTGTTGCCTAAGGATTCAATCAAGAAGAAGGAATTGATTATGATGAAACATTTGTTCCGAATGAAAACTTGAGTCCATAAGAATGCTTTTGACTTGTACTTGCTTTAAACTCTTTCAAATGAATGTCAAAAGTGCTTTTTTAAATGGTTCTATTGAGGAAAAAGTTTATGTGGAACAACCACCCGGTTTTGATCATGAAAAGTTTCCTAAACATGTTTTCAAAATTATCCAAAGCTTTGTATGATTTAAAACAAGCTCCTAGAGCTTGGTATGAAAAATTGAGTGATTTTCTTCTTTCAAAAGGATTTTCAAGAGGAAAGGTTAACACTACTATTTTCATAAAAACCTCTTGTAACAATGATCTATAAGTTGTCCAAATATATGATACAATTTTTGGTGCTTCTAATACTTCACTTTGTGATGTGTTTTCCAAGTTAATGAAAAGTAAATTTGAAATGAGCATGATAGGAAAACTTAATTTCTTTCTTGGCCCACAAATCAAGTAAACCAAGGATGGCACTTTCATGAATCAAGTTAAGGTATAAGCACTTCCATAAGTTTATCAACCATGCTTGAAAAGAATAAAAAGGTTTCATAGGAGTAGTCAACTCTATTTGATAGCAAGTAGAAACAATATTATGTTTGTCATGTGCTTGTGTGCTAGATTTCATCTTGTCCTATAGAATCTCATTTGATTGTGGTTAAACACATTCTTTATTACCTTATTAATACTCTAAGTGATTATCGTCTATATTTCAAATGTGTGGCTATATTATGTGATAACACTAATGCAATAGATTTGACCATCATACTATTCAACAAACTAGGACAAAGCATATAAAGATCAAACTTCATCTCATTAGATATAATTCTACTAAGGATAATACTTATTTAAAGCATGTTTGCATTCATTGATATCGTTACTAAGTCATTGGCCGAAGAAAGGTTTGACCAATCTTAGAAGAAGCTTAGGGATTTCAAAATTCAATAACTAACGAGTATATTCAAGTGTGTAGCTCCAGGTGAGGACAAAGAAGCCTAGCATGAGAAAAGGAAAGGGAAAAGCCAAAGATAGAGAAGGAGGACAAGTAACCAACGAACCAAGGAAGGTTTATGTTTCTCAAATCATGTCATGGATGGATAGATTTGTCATAGTGGAGGCTGCTATTGAATTTGATGATTGGACAAAAAGGATCCATAAGACAAATCCAAGCCACAAGGAGGATGTCATCAAACTATCTGAAATGGGTAATATACTCTCATTTTTAAATAATATGAGCTGGACTAGTTTGCTTGTGTTTGATGCTATTACCTTACTTAGTTTATGGAGTTTAAGCAAATAGTATGGAAGAAAGAGGTGAGCGAGTTGGTGATAAATCTATTCAGTGGTATTCTTTAAGAATATCACAAGTTGATTTTGGATATTGATAATGCATTACTCAATAGAATTCGTGATGTTGAGAATGTTGGGTTTAGGCATTATTCTTCCGGGGGACATTGTTTTATAAGTGAGTTATACTCATATGAAAGAATTGAGAATGCCTATATAAATGAAGAAGCCTCAAGACTAGAAAGGAGAGAGAGATAAAAGCTTTTTGATGGTTAAATATATATATATATATATATATATATATATATATATATATATATATATATTGGAATCACATGCTTATTACCTTGATTATAGCATACTTTGGGCACAAATCTTCATTGATTATATGTATGTCTGTAATTATGCTAGCTATGCATAAAAAAAAATATATGAATTTTTGGATATATATAGTGCTAAAGAATATAATGGAGCAAGAAGAACAGAAAAATTATTCCCGAAAACAAAGTAAACTTGAATAAACTATCCAATATGGGTAATGTTCTATCTCTATTTGATGATATTGATTGGAGCAATTTAATAGTAGTTGATGAAGAATTTTATACTGCCATTATATATGATTTTCATGCAAATCTTAAAGAAGAGAGAATTGAACATGAGGGGAATAATGTAGTTCAATTGTATTCCTCTAGAGTATATCAAGTGGATTTTGAGTTCGATGAATGCCCTAGTAAACATAATTTGTGAGGTAGATGATAATGAGGCAAGGTATTACTCATTGGGACAGCATTGCTTTATTCATGGATTGTTCACAAATGAAAGATTTGAAGAAGCTTTCACAAATGGTAGACAATTTAGGTCAATTAGGGAAAAGAAAATCAAAGCCTTTGATGCTAGAGGAAGGGTTATGCATCACATGACTACTACTATACATTTGGTGATTATGCTTGCCTTGCATGAGCATAGAAGACTAAACTTTGAATTCATGGCGTTGAAGCATATGATTAGTGCAAGAAAACCTGCCAACGAAGCCTTACCGTATGGGATACTATTAACAAGAAAGGAAAACCAAAATGAGGCATGAGTTATCTAGTAAGGGGGAGCAACCTTCCACAAAAGAAGACTATTTGACGAGGTACCCTCTATTGAAGAAAAAAAATTTGAAGGTAATAATCTCACTAGAAGTGATACCATAGTTGCCAAGGTGTTTCAAGAGACATTGAGCAACTATGTAAAGAAAATGAAGGAGATGGACAAATTCTTTGAGTCCTTTGCTCTAACAATTCTTGGCAAATTTGATGATTTAGAAACTAGAGTAAAAAAATATGGAAGGAGATGGCAACAATAAGGATGATAGTAATGACAGTGAAGCACTCCAAGCAAAAGAAGAGCATGAGAATGAAGAACAAAGAGGTAAAGCCCAAGAGAACAAGCAAGAAGAAGGAGGTGAAGGGAGTCAACAAATGAAGGACCCCATCATATAGAGATCAAGGAAACATTGCCATCACAACAAACAAATTTGGAAGTGAAGACCATGCAATACATCCAAGACTAAGCCTTTCTATCCCTAAACTCTATTTTGTTGCTTATTTTAGTTTATGCCTTGATGCACATGTTATGCTTTGACATTGAAATTTACTTGTGTCTTTCTAGTCATTATAATGTTTTGAAGCTCAATATATGAAATCTTTATGATAAGAGCTTCTTTTGTTTCACTTTTGTTGTCCAAGTACTCTTACCCCACCTTTGATTGATGACAAAAGGGGGAGAAGAAAATGTGATGACAAAATGTGTGAAAATGTGAAATAGCAGTGGAATTCCTCATGCATGAATAGAAAATGTGTGAATTTTCTGAAAATCCATGCATATGTCAAGGGGAAGAAAGAATGTTGGCTGCAAGATGTGCTATATGCTATGTGTTTGCTGTAAATGTGCTATGTATATGTGCTATAGGTTGAAATGTAAAATGAATGTGTTTTGTGAAAATATATGGCTGCAATTGAAATTTAAATTGACTATGTTATACTATGTGAGGTTTTGGTTATTTTCTGAGTTTTTGGAATATGGTTAAGTTGAGATTAAAATCTTGAACTTGGTTCTTGACTTGACCTACAATTGAATGCATTAGTTTTGTGGTTTTGCAAAGCTAAAATGAGTGCTATTGTAGCTATACATATTTGAGTACTTCTATAGTTCATTTGAGAATGCAAAATCACCTTTTCAAACTTGCTACCAAAAAATTTTGGACTTGAAATTCGGATGCAAACCAAAAAATTCGGATGCATCCAAACTTTCTTGCCAAAAATGTTTTTCTATTGTTCAAATTGTTTAAAAACTGTCTTAATCCTTCCTATCATATTTGAACAATCTTAGAAAAGCTTATTTTCAAAAATTAAAGTTGTTATCTCACATATTTTACATTTTGGATTTGAAATCTTAAAATTCGGATGCATGATTCAAAATTCGGATGCATGTTTCAAAAATTCGGATGCATCCATATTTTGTTGCCAAAAGCTGCTCTTTTGTTGTTCAAATTGATTCAAATATATTTTAATCTCTTCCATTATGTTTGAACAACCTTAGGAACACTTTATTTCACATTAAACATTCATTATATTAAATTTGTTACAGTTTTGACTTAAGTTTTAAAAATTCGGATGCAAGTTTTAAAAATTTCGGATGCATGTCCTGAAATTCGGATGCATGCATATTTTGTTGTCAAAATGTGCTCTTTTGTTGTTCAAATTGATTCAAACTTGTTTTAATCTCTTCCACTATGTTTGAACAACCTTAGGAAAGCTTATTTTCAAAAATTGAAGCTTTCATTTCACTTATTTTACAATTCGGACTTGATATGTCAAAATTCGGATGCATAAGTATCTCAAGTCCAAACTTGTTGAAAAATGAGCACAATCTAAGGGGGAGCATTGTCAAACTTTTACAACCTTAAAACCTCTCTTAGAATTTTTTTCTAAATGCTTAAATGCTATATCTTCAATACTAGTAGTTGGAAGGAAGGAGGTTAATGGAGGTTGGTTGGGTCATAGGCTCATATTGAGCCATTTGTATGTCAATGTGTTAAATTGGTTATTTTCTATCATTGACATTAATACTTCTATGTACTACATTGTTTTTAATCTATCACATTTTGCATCAAAGTTTGTCATCATCAAAAAGGGGGAGATTGTTAGCCCTAAGGGCAAATTATGTAGTTTTGATTAATGACAAATATTGATAAGGACTAAAATGTTTGATTATTGTGTGATAGGTTCTGTAATGTGAGAAGTATGAAGTCTCATTGCTTTGAAGCAAAAGTTCAAGAACAACTTCATTTAAGCAAGTATTTGAAGTTTGAAGGATGTTGTTCTAAAGATGATCAAAAGGCATTGAAGACTTGAAGTGTAGAGTGCATTTAACTTTTAGGTAAATTTATATGTAAACTCTACACTTGCATGTCTTGGTTATCATTGAATGCATAAGAGAGCATAAAAATAGTCTTATGATCTTAAAAGGCTTTGAATGAATCTTTTTTATAAGATATGTTTGTAAACTTCATATGTTCATGTTTTTCAAGCTTAAATATAGATAAATAGGTTTTCTATTTATATCAAATGTTTTTCAAACTCATTGAAGTTATATCTCAAATGATTTTACAAAGTTTGAAAATGCTTTCAAAAAATTCGGTCGTCCGAATTTTGTAGCAAAAGTTTGCTACTATTCTTCCAGAGAAATTCGGAAGAAGATTCGGACGCAGCCAAAAAATTCGGTCGTCCGAATTTTTGGCCTTCAGCATGGTCACTGTTCTTCCAGAGAAATTCGGAAGAAGATTCGGACGCAGCAAAAAAAATCGGTCGTCCGAATTTTTGTTCTCAGCATGGTTACTATTCATCTAGAGAAATTCGGACGAAGATTCGGACGCAACCAAGAAATTCGGTCGTCCGAATTTTCTTGAAACTAGCCGTTACTAGCCGTTTTATGAACGTTTTAACAGATTTTCAAATTCTATAAAAGCCATAAACATGAAAATTTTGTAACTCTTGAAATCTTGAAAACTCCAAGCATTCAAAAGCATTTAGCAAACATTTCTTAAGCTCTCTTATGTCTTGTGCATTCAATTGATCAATCCAAAGACATCAAAGTGTGAAGGTGCAAATTTGTGTAATATCTACCATCAAGTGGTAACTTCTACACACTCTTCTTTTCTTATCTTAATTGTGTTTTCTACTAGCTCATTTGCAAGGTTATCTTGTGACATAAAACCCTTTTGTGGAAGGGTGAGCCATAGACTAGATTAATCAAGGTTGTAGTGTAAAACCCGTGTGAGGGTGAGCCTTGGATTGGATTAGTCTTGAGGTTGTCTTTAGATATAACACCCTTGTGGAAGGGTGAACCTTGTTTGTATAATTACTAGAAGAGGTTGTGAGTGTAAAACCATAGTGTGGTTAGCCTCTTATGTAATTGTTGAATTTGAGCATATAGTGGATTGATTGAAATCCTTGAGTGTGGACTCAAGGTAGTGGATGTAGATCTTGGAGAGATCGAACCACTATAAATCGTGTGTTCATTTGTTTATAACTTTACTTGTTTACATACTTATGTTATTATTATTTGTTCTTAGTTGTTGATTGATTGGTTGTGAATTTATTGTTTGATCATCTTGTCTCAACCATTAAATCACATATAAACTTAGAGTTTGTAAATTTGAAGAAGAGCTTTTATTAAGGCAAAGGATTTGCAAAACAGGAAAAGATTTTGATAATTAGCCTAAGACCTAATTCACCCCCCCTCTTAGTTCTTTCAATTGGTATCAGAGCAAGGTCTTCTTGTTAAGGTCTAACAACCTAGAAGTAAAGATCATATGGCTAGTTTATCAAATTTGCCTTATACGGAAGGTTCCTCCACTACTAGACCTCTATTGTTTGATGGTTCTAATTATATTTTTTGGAAGTCTAGGATTGAGATATACATTTGTTCTATTAACTATGAATTGTGGAATATTATTGAGAAAGGTCACTATGTGCCATTGAGATTGAAAGCCGATGGAGTTACAAGGGAACCAAAGCCTATGGAGGACTATGATGAGAGCGATTCAAGAAAGATGACATTAAGAGAAACATATAAGAGAAACAATTATGAAAGTAATAATAATTATTATTATTTAGAAACATATAAGAGAAACAAATCCCAATTTTGCAAGGAAATTGAATCGTGTGACCACCCTGATTACCACTTGCTCCTAGTTAAAAAGATGCCCAAAAGGCATCCAATGTGAAGTAATACATATAATGGTTGGGGTATGTTACCTTTCATTTCTATTCTATTAAGAGGTTGGAGTCTATCATCAAAGACCATCGGAGCACTAATTGGAGATAGGAAAAAACTAGAGAACAATTATTCAATAGTACAGTGAATATTTAGCTTGTACGCAATAATTGTTCACAAAACAACAAACCAAGAAGCATATACAGACTTACTCTTTTCCATTCGGAGGATTTTCAATCAGGGCGAAGTCAACGAGTGTAACTTCATCAGCTTTTAGTGTGTTTGGGTCGCTAATAGAGACAACATATGGTGTGCCAAATTTCGTGCCGACCTTGATGATTCTTTTGTGCATTATGGATTGCCATTCCCTAACCATAATGTGCTCATTTTTGTCCTCATGGGTTCATCAAATTCACATTAGTTTGTAGATTCCATCGGTCCAATATCGTCAAAAGGTACGATTGCATCATTCTCTTCACTTTGAACTGCATCATTCTCAGCAGCTATACATGAAATAAATTTTCTCATTGTTAAATGAAAAATTACTCTACCCCTCTTAAACATTAACAATTATTATATAACACGATGAACAATTATTTACCTTCAAAAACCTGCTCATCTCTTGGGCGATCACGCCCTATTTCAAGGGTATTGCCTACTCTCTTTTCCTTCGTCACGTTGTGGGGCTTAACAATCCCTTGTATAGTGTCTCAACCTTCTTCCTCACTTGTAGCTAAAGCGAAGTATGGTATATTAGCAAAAACATGATTACTTGAATAATTATTTGTTATATCTAGAATAAGCATTCTTACAGAATAAACAATTATTCTCTACAATTACACACCTTCAACATATGACCTGGCAATATCCATAACCTCATATTCATCATCAAGAGGCTGCCTTGCCCGCATTTCAAATTGGGTCATCTCAACCCAAATGCTTTCATTTTGAACAATTTCTCCCCCTGTGTTGTCCAACATGCTCTTCTTCCCTGGCGCCCCTTCATTTTTATTATTTATGGGAGTTCTTGCACTCCATTTCCTCTTAACACTGAAGGCCACACCTATCAGCAGGTCCTCCATTTCAAACTTCAGCAGTCTCCTTTCTAGCTTTCTCAAATACCTCAATCTTCTGGCCTAAAAAATGCCTCCCTTACAAGAGGCAGTGAGACACATGCCTCTAATATCCTGTTCCCATTCCACCAAGTGCAAGGTAGCTAACCCTTTGCTATTCCTGAAGCAATCTCAACAAAAAACACCCGCACTTGGGTAATTGTTCAAAATAATTATTCACAACATTTATATTAATTGTTCACCAACTCAAAGTAATTGTTAATTACCCTGAATAATTGTTCAAGCCCAAAATAATTTTTCAAGAATTTAGAATAATTGTTCTTTAGTGAACAATTGTTTGTGTTTTATAGAATAATTATTCTACATATTAACTAAGCCCATACTAGCAAAAGGTGGAGGTTGCTTTCTGGCCAAGTTGCTGGCTTCTTTCTATTCTTCTTTTTAAAAATGATAACCATAACATGCAGGAACTAAACAACATGTCCTGCCTAGTTGTAACTTGCTATTGCTTCGAGATCCTCCAAATACTTTGCGTAATTTATCAGGCCGATCTTTGGGGAATTTTTTGGTACAAGCATGGTGCTGATGACTAGTACAATGTATAACTTGGCGAATGAATGGCTGTCACCCCTAAAGTCATGCAGTCGATTCTCTATATCAGCCACTGAAACATAGTTTTTAGATGAGGGTTCCAGTCCCAGTTCCCTCAAAAAATAATATGCATGTCTGGACACTACCTTTCCTCAATCTTCATAAATGATTTTGTTTGCCTCTATTGGGAGCCCGTACACTTTCCAAGCATCCTTCTCCTTTATCTTCACAGAGCACTTACCGTTAATCCTGAAGGCCTGACCTTTCTAGTCATACATGAATCCTTATGAATGACAACTGCAACTTGGTCAGACGACCGAAACCCGTTTTAGCTAGTGCTCTCAACCTCTGTTTGCACTTGAGATGCTTCAGGAGTGCAAGGTTCACGGTGATGACTGAACTCATTCTACATCAGGACTAGAACCTAGCCTACGAGGATGAACTTTTCTTCACCATTTCTCGCAGGTCTTAAGGTCGAAAATGCTAACTTATGATTGTTCAAAGAGAAGAGTTGCAGAGAGAACTGCAGAGAGAATTATAGAGTGAGAGGATGAATGTTGTTTTGAAAGTAAAAAATAGCCAGAACAATTGTTTTGGCGACCCGATTCAATGACTGATAGAATACCATCATTACTTTGAGTAAAATTCTTTCCAATTTTTTTAATTTTTTAATTCTCAATATTGCCCTTAATCACCCCAACCGTTAGATCGAAGAGAAGCTGATCAAACGACCATTCATGCTTTTTGCACATGTTGAGGGAAGACTGTGTCCGCATTATAGTAGTATTGACAAAAAGACGGTTTGGATCCCGTCCTAAACACCATTTTTTTGTAGTATTTGCAGGATTCATTTGTGACTATTCGATAGATTTTTCTAATTTAATGGCTAGGGGTGTTTAGGAGTATCTTGGAGAATAGTTTTTAATTTTGAAGAATAATTGTTCAAAATTTACATAATAATAGTTCAGTTGAGTGTGAATAATTTATTCAACAGAGTAATTATTCATTTCAGTTTGAATAATTATTCAATTGCGTATGAATAATTATTTGGTAAAGTTAAATAATTATTTTATAAAATATAAATAATTATTCTGTAAAGTGTGAATAATTATTTTTAAAATATTTTTAAATATTATAGATATTGAATAAAATAAAAATTAATCAAATAATTACAGTATTATATATATTCTAAAAAATAATATTCATGATTGAATCCAAACGCACCGTACAACACGTGAAATTTCAGACAGGTCAATAACTTAAGTTGACTTCATCAATCGTATGCTCCTTCCTCGCAAACTCCAAGAAACTCCCCCAGAAAACCCACCTCTCCTCGAAGTCTTAAAGAGTCCTACGTTTCTTGTAACTTTTCAGGGTCATAAACATCATTCTGGCACCCAATCAATCCCTGTGCAGAAGAAAATGAATCGCCAGAAAGTTCAGCTTTCATTGATCTTCTTCTACTCTCTGGTGGTGGTGTCTTCTTCTCTTCATCGCTGCTCTGCTGCTGCTGCCAGTCGTTCTAAATCCAGCAACAAGAAGCCTTTTCTTTCCTCTGTGGTTTTGCCCGTCTCAGGAAATATTTATCCAAAAGGGTATTCCTCTTTTTGTCATGGGTTTTTCTATTCGTTTATCCCTGATCAGTGGTGGGATTCATTTTGATTTTCTGGTCAGTTTCTTTTTTCTTTAAACATGGGTTTCTTGATTTTCAAATGCTAGTTTGTATTGTATTTTATGTTTAGCAATTGAAATTGTACGGATGATTCTTGATTACAATTCTCTTTTGACTTTAATTTCCCAGGAATTGCTTGAGAAATTTCTCACATTTGGGTTCCACAACTTCTTGAACGCTTTGGCATGATGAATTCCATCTAAATTTTCAGTTTTCTTAAGGATACAATCATTATATCGCCTTGTCAGCTTTTCAGGACTTCTAGAAGTTTTTGTAATCAGTTTATCTCTGACTGAATAGTTGATCACTGTTGGAATTGCATTTTGCATAACATCTTTTCTGTTTATTTTCTACAGTGGAGGTGGGAGGGCTTGGGGAACTGAAATTCCTTGGATGTTGGCTTTTATTGTGTACTTAGATAACATTTGGTCATAATTTTATCTGTTTCACGGTGAAGAGGAAATAAATAGGTTATAATTGGTCGTAGATTTTAATTTGTCCTAATTCTTTGGATATGCAGGTATTATCATGTTACCGTCAACATAGGGCAGCCTTCAAAGCCATATTTTCTTGATATAGATACTGGCAGTGATCTTACTTGGCTTCAGTGTGATGCACCCTGTGCCAAATGCACGGCGGTAATTCCCATAAGTCTTTTACTTTTTCTTGAGTGCAAATAACATCATTCATGAGTTTGTCATAATCAAAAATCATTGTCATATACACCGTATCTCTGTGTCTTTGCAGGCCCCGCACAGTCCTTATAAACCAGACAGAAACCTTATTAAATGTAAAGATCCCCTATGTGCATCCCTCCACACACCTCAGAATCTCCCTTGTGATACCCCAGAAGAGCAATGCGACTATGAGGTTCAGTATGCTGACCATGGTTCATCTCTTGGTGTGCTGGTCCATGATTCATTTCCCCTGAGATTCACCAATGGCAGCATTCTATCGCCTCGTCTAGCATTTGGGGAGGTAGCTCTGGGTATTCTTGTCTGCCATTATTTTCTATTATGCTTGAATCTTATTCCGGCACAACACTCTGATTACATCTATCTATATTTTCTAATATTTATACCAAATAGTGATTGGCAGGAATAGGTTTTTTGCTAAAGCAAGCAACCTTTAAAAAGAAAACAAAAAATGAAAAAAACAAGAATCATCTCAGCCCAATATTCTTTTCTTTTATCATCTGCAGCTGTGGTTACAATCAAGAAGTTCCAGACTCAACGCATCCGCCGTTCACTGATGGAGTCCTTGGCCTTGGAATTGGAAAGTCAAGCATTTTGTCCCAATTGCATGATCTAGGTCTCACACGAAATGTTGTTGGACACTGTCTAAGTGGACAGGGTGGAGGTTATCTTTTCTTCGGAGATGATGTTGTTCCGTCTTCAGGAATTGTGTGGACACCATTTTCAAGCAAACAATTGGAGTAAGATTTTTCAGGCTAATTTCTGGCATTCGATATTTTCTCTCTCATTTTTTTTTCTTTCCAAATTTTCGTCTCTAATCCATTTTCACATAATATCTTCAGGCACCACTATTCTTCGGGACCAGCAGATCTCTTTTTTGGTGGCCAGGCAACTGGAGTCAAGGGCCTTTCTGTAGTTTTTGATAGTGGAAGTACCTACAGTTACTTTAATAAACTAGTTTACAGTGCCCTATTTTCTCTGGTGAGATGAAACCTCAGAATTCAAAATTTTTCTGTACTTTCATCTAGTCGAAGCGTAACCCTTAAGGATGCTATTAATTTTCCCCTTTCAGATAAAGAAAGACTTGAATGGAAAGCAGTTAAAAGATGCAGTGGAGGATAAAAGTCTCCCCATATGCTGGAAAGGTTCAAAACCTTTCAGGTCCATTGGTGACGTGAAGGAGTTCTTCAAACCAATAGTGCTAGTCTTTACCAATGCCAAAAATGCTCAGTTCGAAATGAAACCTGAATCTTATCTTGTTGTCTCGGTGAGCTAATCAAACTTTTCAACTTTCTATGGATAATAAGGGGATTACATTTTTCTTGAAAGCTTAGTTGTGCTATTATATTCTTTCAGGAACATGGCAATATCTGCTTAGGTATTCTGGACGGTGGGGAAGTCGGACTGGAAGATGTTAATGTGATTGGAGGTACGCAAGCATGATAGAAAATTGTATGAACGTCTGGTTCTTTCTGACATTCTAATTTTGGTTTGCAATTGCCGTTTTATAGACATTTCTTTGCAAGACAAGATGGTGATTTACGATAACGACAAACAGCAAATTGGATGGGCTCCAGCAAACTGCAACAGGCTTCCCAAGTCCTGAACATGATATTCTAATGTTTTGTTTTTAGCTATATAGGTGAAGGACATTCTCACCAGGACTTCCTTTTCTGTTCTTCATTGACAGTGTAGATGGTGACTATATCGAAGGTAATCAGCCTTATGCCGTGAAAATGGGAATTTTACAAGGACATGATCCTGCAACTTTTGATTCTGAGATGGAGGCCTTCGCGTAAATAAATAGTTGATACTTTTATAGTAATAGCACCAGGCGTCTACATGGTACATATTGGTGTAATTGTAATGTTGTAGAGTTTCTTGTTCCCATGTAAAATGAGTTCAGCACCTGCAGATTCTATACATTTGGTGCACCCCAAATCTAAAGAACTTTGAATAGGATTTTGCTTTGAGTTGAATGTCTGAAAAGAAAGCCATTTTGTTATGACAGTTGCCATTTGAAGTGGCAATGAGATTGATTATATATCACCTAAATACCCCCTAATGAATAGTAGGAAATAATAATCTTATCTGTTTCAGATTTCAGTGTAATATCTTTTTTACGACAGAAAGTGAAGTTCTAACAGAAAGAAAATAGTCAGATTCATGAAGCAAGCAGTCCTTCCGATTTATGTTCTTGTTAATTGAACATTTGAACCCTCACAAAAATTCTTAAGAGTCCTACTAGAGGCATAAAACTAGGAAATCTAATCTCTCCTTATATTTTCAGAATACTTGGGGTAACATTTCGGTTTAAAATCTAATATAGGATTTAGCATGTAGGACTTACGTCTATTTTATTTTATAAATAATTTTACTTTTACGAAATTTAAAAAATTTTAAATTCAAATTTTATTTGGTCATACTCTTATTTACTTATAGTGCATTTGGTACGCTGGAATATAATGGAATGGAATGACTTTTACATCTTCGTTTTTCATTCCAGTGTTTGGTAAGTAAAATTGAAGTAAGTGGAAAGCCCATTCTAGCAAAATGTGGGAAAGACGTTCCCATATTAAAACCTAAAGAAAGATCTTTTCACGAGAAGTAAGAAACTTAAAAAGAATTTTTGTGACTATTATACTCTTGATAAAGTTCAACGATAAGAAACTCAACTCAGCCATAAACTTCATCAGTATAAGAACAATTTCTAATCAAGTGCGAGTTCTAATTCATAAAAAATAATTTATAAGTAAGGTATGAATTTTTTTTTTCTTTTTTTATTTTCTCTTTGTATTTTTATGCCTTGATTAGATGTTTTTATTCTATGAATCAATTTTGAATATTTTAGGGATGACATATATTTAATACTTTATTGACATCATATTATTACTAGGGCATTTCAGTCATATCTTGTAAAAATTTATTATATTTATAATTAAATAATATTTTTACCAATTACAAATAAGAAATCGCTATTTCATTCTGACTTTTTTTTCAAACAATGAAATAGAAAAATAATTCCATACTTATTCTAAGTGGAAAGGGATTTTTGGTGCAAAGTCATTTCATTTCAATGTTCCAAACGCACTGTTAGATTCAACAAAGCAGAGACTATTAGATATTGGACCTCAATCAAAAACTTGCAAAATTGACCATAAGTAAGAATGTTGGTAGTAGCATACTTTATTTGTTTCAAAATATATGACATATTTTCATTTTACGTTAGAATTAAGTTTTAGTAAATTTTATAGAAATGTTTAATATATGTTTAAAAATGTTCATATTTAAAAATTATTATTTAGTGTGTCTAATTTAAATTTAACATTAAAGATTAGTGTTTTAACTGATTAGTTGAAAAACTAATAGTTTTTAGAAAATAAAGGTATTAAAATAATTGGTTGGAGACAAGGTAAATTAAAAACAAAATAATAAATAAAGTCTTTGTATAGAAAAATATATATTTTTTAAAACAAACTAAAAAAAATATGATATATATTTTGAGACGAAATGAGTAACTCTAACTTTTTAGTTATATGTTATATCCTAATTACACAACTCATACAAATCATTACTTAAAGAAAAATGATTAAATCCTTGATAAAATAAATTTAATTTTATAGAAATTCAAATATTATTTTTGGCCTACATTGGGATCTAAACATTATATCAAAGTTAATTTTTTTTAAGAACTTGAATATTTAGGAGAAATATCAAACTAAAGAATATAGTATATATTTACATTCTGAAATATTTGAATGCAACCTACATTAGAAAAACAAAAGTATAGAGTAATAAAAAAACAAATATTAAAATAAAAAATTATTTTTATGATTTTAATGACGATTGATTTTCAAATAAAAGTAATATATTTCAAATTATATAAACAGTCATATTAGAAAATAACAGTGTTTTTAAAATTAATAATCTATATATTTCATACATTTGAAAAATTAAAATGTAACAAATTTTTTAGAGAAAGTTTTTGCACTATCCAAAAATATTAACTTAATCTGCTTGAAATCATATCCTCTTGATTTGTTTTACTAGGATTCAAATTTCATTACATTACTTTCTTTTACTATCAAATCAAACGATGCCTCGTTTTAATTAATATTGAATTCCGTACTTTTCTATTTGGTAGGAAGCATTTTATTACCAATGAGTTAGTTCTCGAGTCCACCCTAACATCTTAGGAGAGTATAGAAGTATAGGCACTAACCAGAATAAGATTTCCCCCAGTTTTATTATTTTTCTTGTCCATAAATTCTGTTTAGAATTTATGAATATCCTTTTCCTTAAGGTTTCTCATTTGAATATCTTACAAATCAAAGGCACAAAGGAGAGAAAAACTTTACAAATCCATAAGTGTCCCAAGGTTTCCTAATTCTCTCATTCCATTCTTTGGAAAGAAAAGTTAGAATAGAATGACAATTCCTTTTTAATATTTGGTAAAATTATAATTTAATGTCAGAATAGAATGAAATTTCACAAAATAAACTTAAATGTCTATTAGTATATTGTGCCAATAAAATCAAATTATATCCGTTAAAAAACAATAAGGGGAAATTAATATGTCATCAATAAAATCCTAGAAAAGCAAATATTTCAAATATTAAAGTATAATTTAGTCATAAAGACAACTTCTGTTTTAGATCAAAGTAAAGAAAGTAATAATTCAATATTGTGTTGTACTTTTTCTTCATAGAATATTATTAAGTAGTAGTTGTTGTAAGAATTTGTTTAGAATTCTTACTTCTCTTGAAACATCTTTCCTTATATTTTAATGTACAAAGACATTTTTACTTCATCCTATAATGTGCTTTCCTATCAAACTATATTTCTTACTTAAATTTTGTATATCAAATACTAAAATAGAATGAAGAATTAGAAAAGTCATTATATTTCACTTTATTTCAACTTACCAAACATAAGGTGTCACTACAACAAAGAGGTTCTATTTCAATACCTTATTGTCAACATCATTAAGAGCATCAATCTACTAGAGATATCATTTTTATAGGAGAAATTGAAAATTTTATATTGGATTTCACAATAAAACATAATCAAAGGCAGACCTACATGCAAGGCCCCCCATTTTTTGGAAAACTTTAAAAATATATATAGTTAGACCAATATATTTTTCTTTTTAACATTTCTCCAAAAATTCACAAACTGCTGGGATAGGTAAAAGAAATTCTTTGTTTTCCATCACTTTGGCATGTGTCAAAGAAATATTGTGACATTAAACGTAAAATCATAATTATTGATATGGACATTTTTCATAGAAAAAGGGAATCTTGTGTTCCAATAGAAATAAAAGTGATGTGGATTATTCAATAATCGAAATTGATTTTCTTTATAAAAAGAAAATATCAATGGACTTCTATGAAATGGTTTCACGTGATTTTGCAAATTATTTTGATCGTGGAATATCATTGATAAATAATAATCTGTGCTATCAAAAATAACAAAAACTAGAGCAAACAATAAAATAACGGATTCGAAATTGTAACCAAGCATCGCCCATTGGTTCTATACCCGATTTATAACTAAAAGTTTCTCTGGTCCTTTGCTAATCGGGGCTATAATTTTGAAAATTAAAAAAGTCAAAATAGGAATAAGACTTGAAATTATTAGAAATGCACAAAAAATATCATATTTGGAAAGTAAAAACATAGATGCACTCCTATGAACTTGGAAAATATATTAGATTGCTCAATTTGAATTGTCAAACTATCCATAACTATTTAGTCAAAGGATTTCCCCATAATGGCCATGAGTGGTAGCCCTCGGAGTGGCCAAATAAGGCTTCGCTAACCATATTACTACGGAATCGACTTGAACAAATATAAATTGAACCCATTTTAGGTGTAGTCTGTTTTTGGCTATACACACATTTTCACAAATAAATAGTCAAAGGCTAATTATTGTAGATGTCCCTTCACAATAATTGTGGCAGAAAAAATGCCATTTCAAATTCAATGGATTGAAAATAATGTAATTGCATGTATCGTGATTATAAAATTTCCCACTTTAATCTATTGAATAATATTTAATTAGTTGAAAGTTTATTTTAAATTGTTGAATTGCAAATAGTTATTTTAAAAGATTTGATTATGAGTTATTAATATTGCTTACAAGTAATATGATATTTATAATCCATCCATAGGGAGAGTACCATTTGATTCAATTTGGAATGATAAATGACAGAGTTAACTTAGCAGTTAGAGTAATGCTTTCATATGGCAAGAGTCATTGGTTCAAATCCAATAGTAGGTAGAAATTGTTAGACACTATCGACTCTAGTATCTAATAAGTTTTTGACCTCTATTCACGATGAATAGACTCTTATAACCATGACATATTTACTTACTGGAACATAATTTCTTTCCAAGGAGAAATAGTTAAATTCTACAAACGAAAAAGTCTTTTTTACGTGGTAGAATTAGAAATTTCTACTTCTATTTATTTGTTACGAAATCGACCATAGATCAATTCTCCTTTTTATTTGTTTTGAAGTATTTATTACATACACCCCTAATCTAATTATGAGCTTCATGTTACTCCTCATAAGCGACATGTCAGGTTCAAGGCATCCTAATTTGACTGGGATCATAGTTTCTCACTCCAAATCTGCAAAATCTAAATTTCGATCAAATCACACATCACAGTATGCTAAGCCTTCTAATTCTTTAAGGGATTTATCTAAAAGATTCGCAATATAACTAGGAAGATGCTTTAAATTCATAGAGAAATCTTTGATCAAGGATAGAACAAGATTTGCTTTGCATCATATCTAAGGGATTCCTCGATTTGGGCCAAAGAAGCAATGCTACTCGATTATTATTAAACTGACTGAAATCTTTTCTTTTCTGTTCATGAAGATCCCTCCAAAACTCCTTCTATTTCTAATAGGCCATGAACTAGATTCGATAGATATGTTCTCTCCCTATTCGCCCCCCTTAGATATTATGTAACTCCTGGACTTTAGTCAAGGGGAGAGAACACAACTTTCTTAAAACTTAAGGATATATTCATAGTTCTCCTAAAGAGCCATATATAAAAAAATAGTTTTCAAACTATCTTAATTATGGTAATTTCATCCCACAATTCATATTTTAATATTTTTGGTCCATTATCTTTAGAGAAATCTGTAAAAATAGTCCATAAAGTATCTTAAGTTTTTTAATTTAGTCCCACACTCACATTTTAATATTTTTGGTACATTATTTTTATATATTTCAATATTTATAGTCTAAAACATTATTAATATGGTAGAGACCGATGAAAACATAAACATGCATATTATGTGTCTTGCTAGTGAATGATAAATATGCCCCTTTAAGAATTTTCTCCCAAAATCAATGGCATGTGAGATTGAAATTGATTTTTTTTTGTGAATCGAATAAAACTGAATTGGACAAAAAAACGCCTATTTTCTAAATTCTAATTCTTATCCTGTAGGTTTATTTTTATCGAAATAAAAATAATAAATCTTACAAAAATAATAATTAAGATTTGGAGAATATGTGTCTTTTTGCTATTCTCTTCTTTTGTCCAACTCAATTTTACTCAATTAAAAAATAAAAAAAACTCAATTCCAATCATGGATTTTGAGAAGGAAAACTCTTGACGAATTTGTTCATATACTGATAGGCCACATGAAATGCATGTATATATCTTTATCAATTTTTGTTACATTAATGGGTTTAAGACTGTAAACATTAAAATATATAAAGATAACAAACTAAAAAAATTAAAATATGAGTTGTTGAACTAAGTTATAAAAATTAAAATAGTTTACGAACTATTTTTACAAATTGCTCTAAAAATAATGAACTAAAAATATTAAAATATAAGTTATAAAACAAATTTATAATAATTAAGATAATAAAATTATAATAATTAAGATAGTTTAGATACTGTTTTTACATATTACACTTCTCCTCAACCTTAGAAATTTGATTACCTTCCTCGACTACTTTCCTTCAATCAAAGGCGACTTTCCTATTATCCTTTATTTTAGCCCCAATTAGTTGGCCACTGTGGTCTGTGGCAATTGGATCCGAAATGGTTCTGTATTCTGAAAATATTGGCCAAAAGGGCCTTTTACTTTTCCAGCAAAGGCAAATATGTCCCTTCGTTTGAATAGGTTCCGAGGCTCTGAATAGGCACAATCCGACATATATGCCGATACGCAGTGTTGGATGTCGAAGATGAATGTGTTCTTGTTCAAGACTGTTATTCAGAATACCTTGTATGGACGCCATAAGGCTGTTTTCTCTTCTGAAATCATGCACAAGGTCAAAGTCATTGACACTAGGCAAACTCTTGCACCAAAATATAGTCATTTTGGGATTACAAAATAATCTTGGTGTCTGCAGGAATCTCATCAACCTATACATCTCTTGTGGAGAGTTCAACTCTGCCAAGCTAGTTTTCCAATGCATAGAAAACCCATTAGACATCACTTTGTGGAACGGCCTTATGGCAGCTTACACCAAGAACTACATGTTCGATGAAACTCTTTTACTGTTTGATAGGCTATTACACTTCCCTCATCTTAAGGCTAATGAGTATACGTATCCAAGTGTTCTCAAGGCTTGTAGCAGGTTAAAGAGATTAGCATATGGGAAGATGGTCCATGCCCATGTGATAAAAACTGGGGTTTCCTCCGATATTTTTGTTGCTAGTTCCATGGTTGGGGTGTATGCAAAGTGTGACATGTTTGGGGCAGCTATAAAGCTGTTCGATGAAATGCCTGAAAGAGATGTTGCAAGTTGGAACCATGTAATATCTTGCTATTATCAGAATGGGCAGTATCAAAAAGCGTTGGATTCGTTTGAGAAGATGAAGGAATTGGGAATTGGGCCTAATTCAGTTACTTTTACGTCTGCTATTTCTTCTTGTGCACGGCTTTTGGATTTAGAAAGAGGGGAGGTTATGCACCAGGAGTTGGCGCAGACTGGGATTGTTTTGGATGGCTTTGTTACTTCTGCTCTGGTGGATATGTATGGAAAATGTGGTCGTTTGGAAAAGGCTAAAGAAGTTTTCGAGCAAATAAAGACCAAGAGCTTGGTTTCTTGGAATGCAATGATTTCAGGATACAGTTTGAGAGGGGATAGTAAAACATGTATTGAACTGTTCTCGCAGATGAATGATGAAAATACTAAACCTAGTGCAACAACTTTGAGTTGTTTGTTGATGGCCTGCTCTAAATTAGGTCAATTGCGGCATGGGAAATTTGTTCATGGATACATCATTAGAAATGACATCGAAACTGATATGTTGGTTGAGAGCTCCCTTGTGGATTTATACTTCAGATGTGGAGCTCTTGCACCTGCTGAAAATATCTTTGCTAAGACATCAAAGAATAATGCGCGTGTCTGGAATTCAATGATTTCAGGATATGTATCAGTGGGCAAATATTTTGAGGCTCTTGACATCTTCAATGAGATGAGGCAAGTGGGGATAAAACCTGATGCAATTACAATAACCAGTGCCTTGTCGTCTTGTACACAATTAACGGCCCTAGAACAGGGTAAGGAGATCCACAAGTTTGTAATTGAGAATAAGTTGGAATCAGAAGAGATAGTCATGGGGGCACTCCTTGATATGTATGCTAAATGTGGAGCTATAAACGAAGCGCTCTCTGTCTTTAATCAGCTGCCACAGAGAGATATTGTGTCATGGACGTCAATGATAGCAGCTTACGGGTCTCATGGCCAAGCTTATGAAGCTTTGGAACTTTTTCACAAAATGCAGCAATCTAATGTTAGACCAGATAGAGTTACCTTCCTTACTATAATTTCTGCTTGTAGCCATGCAGGATTAGTTGATGAGGGGTATTATTATTTCAATTTAATGATCCATAGTTACAAAATTAGACCAACTATTGAAGATTATTCGTGTTTTATAGATCTTCTTGGACGATCTGGCAGATTACATGAAGCATATGAGATTCTGCAAAATACTCCATATATTGGAAAAGATGCTGGCTTGTTGAGTACATTGTTTTCAGCATGTCTTAGACGGGGCGAAAAAGAACTAGGGAAGGATATTGCCATACAACTCATGGAAAATGACCTGGATGATCCATCAATTTACATTAGTTTGGAAAAGATGTATTCTTCAATGAAGAAATGGGACGAGGCACGCAAGTTAAGGATGAAAATGAAAGAGTTCGGGATCATAAAGAATCCTGGATGTAGCTGGATTGAGATTGACAGCAGAATTCAAGCATTTTTTGCAAAAGATAAATCTTTCCCTGAAGTAGAAAGGGTATACATGTGCCTATCCACAATAAATAATCACATGAAAAAGGATAAGCTGCTTTTGGAACTGACTTGAACATATTATACTTGAAGCAGCTGTTATTACGGGAAAAACACTGTACTTAAATTGGCTGGTCGGCTTTCACTGGAGTAGAGAAGCTTAGATACAAATGAACAGAATCTTTATTAGCAGTGCAGCCTGAGATTTCTTCTTGTTTTTGCTTTTCCTTGGGGGATCTTCTTTCTGTATTATTAGCTCAAGGTCTGGGAAAGTGCATTCTTGGCACATAGGGAAATGGAGATAGGATTGCTGTCTTATTCTTTCTGCCATTCACCACCATCCTATCCTCTGCTCTCCCTTAACTCCCATCTATAGAGGAGATGAACAGATGGACCGACAGTGCCTCTCCCCATCCCTTATTCTACCTCACTGTCATCTTATTCTCCATTAGTAGATGGCGCTGCCTCTTAAACACCAGGATTCACAGATGCCTTCATCCCTTCCAATTTATGGCCAACCTCCTTCCCCAGAGACTGCAACCATCAGTATAGCTGCTGTAGACTGTTAGATCATAGCTGGCTCTATGTCAAGTTGATTCCTAATCTTTGCTGGCAATTAAAACCATTATAGAGGCATTAGCTGATTCACCAAGAGGTTTGCAAGATCTAAATTCTCTCTTGTTCAGATTTTCCAAGGTTGAATTCCTTAAATTTTATTTGATTTCGAACAGAAAAGAAAGGAACAAAGAGAAAAAGAAAAAGGAGCAAGTTCTTCTATGTAAAGGAGGAAAATTCTCTAGCTTGCTAGCATTTTTCTTTTTCTCCTTTTTTTCCCCCTCTTGACACAAACCTCATTTTTATCAAGATGGGGTGCAACAATAAAGTTGAACCCTATTTCAATTAGAAATGAGAATGATTATATGATATGTGTGTTTTGCATGTTAGTTTACCTAACGTGTACCCTCTTAGCCAAGGTTTTCTTGATTGGATATCTTCTTGATTCAAGGAGAATCATAGAGTCATTCCTCGGAAACTTGCAGTTTAATTTGGGTTTTTTACTTTTATTTTCTAATTTCAAGTCATATGTTTGTAGAAGCAGGAGGCTCATTCATTTCTGTTCTTTATCTATGCTTTTGAAACGTGTTACACATTCTTGGTTGAACTGTGTCTTAACGGTGCATGTCTGGTTTGGCTCAGTGATGATCCTTGGCTCCATTTTGCATCATAGTGAAATTGGTATGTTATACTCATCAAAAGAAAGAGAGAGATAGAGAGAGAGAGAAAAAAAAAAGATGTTGGTTTTTTTTTATCAAATTTTTTATTAATGCAGGAAAGACTGAAACGAACTTCTGCTGGCTTTGCATGTCTTCTAGAGCATTCTGAGAACTTTGTTACTTTGAGACCAATGCTACTGAAATTCATGAGAGAGAGGTTTTAATATACCTAGCAAATTAACAAATTTAACATTGTGGTGTTAGCCCAGATAGTGGGAAATGTAATAAATAGTTCTCCACTTGAAATTTTCTTATGTTTTTCCTACTTGTAGTATTTCTATAAGCTATATTAAACTTATTATCTAAGGCCTGAAAAAAAAAGAGGAAAACTTGTTAGCTAAAACTTATTATATGTAGGGACAAACATAAAATGACTCAGATTAAGGATTTTTAACCCCTTGATATCAATAATCAAACTGGAATTTTGGGGGCCTTTAATTATTTCAATTCCGGTTTTGCCCCTAAATTATAGGGTTAATTACCTTTACTTTCCTTGAAGTTTGCATAAACTACAAACAGATTTGATCGAATGATTCTTATTCCCTTTGACAAGGATAGCATTCTTATATCATCTTCATTTCCAAAGGTCAAGATAAATCTCTAATTTATTAATATAAATATATTTTCCATCTAACTTCTACAATTAACTTCTTTAATATAAGGATCCTTTTTAGTCATGTATTATTTATATTAAAATCGCTCGCTATTGGTAGTAGCGATTATTATATTAAAAAGTGTATTTATATTAGTTTATGTTTTTAATCTTTAACTTTTTTAAGGAAATTAATTCTAAAATTTACATTTATGCTAACAATATTTAAATAAACATTTCAAAAAATTAAAATTAAAAATAAAAGCAATCAAGCACAACATAATGGCAATAAAAGTTATAAATTTTAATTTTTTAAATTAGAAATTTGAGTGTCAAACTTCTTACGAGTATGATATTTTATATTCCTTCTGTTCTATTTCATTTTTAATATATTTTATACTATTAATTAATTACTAAACACACTATATATTACTTTTATATATTTAAATTTGATATAAAATATTTATTCACTCACATATTTTTTATATTTTATTATAATATATTATTTTTATAATATAATATAAAATTTTATATAAAATTTCATAATTGATCAAATACTGTTAAATAAAATTAGAACGAGGAAGTATTATTTACTATAACATAATTATGGACAAAAAAAATGCGTTTGACTTACTTTGACCAAAAAAGACTCAGAGAAACAACTGTAACTATTAATGCACTAACGGTCAAATAATTTTCCCATTCCTAAGAGGTTTTGGGTCTTCCCCCAATTTCATCTCTCTCTCTCTCTCTGTGGAAGTTTTCTTCATCATCAACAACAGAAATTTCATCTCTATAGATAATCTGTTTTTTCCCCAGAAGATCGTGCGTTATCAGTCAGAGAAATCTTTTTCTTCGTCCAGAAATTTTGTGCGCGGCAGCTTTCTGTTTGATCTTTCTCTTCAAGAAACCTCAAGAATGTCATCGAGATACCAAAGCCCGTATCACGAATCTCGACAAGAAAGCAAAATCATGGGAGATTTAGGGATTCCATTGGGGTTCAAGTACAGATTTGCGCCCGAAGATCATGAGCTCATCACTTATCTTTCTTGCAAGGCGAATGGTGAGCCCCTCCCGAATGAGGAAGTGATCAAGGAGGTTGCTCTCTACGACATGAATGATCCAGGGAAGTTATTTCGAGGAAGCCAAGAAAATATTGCTTACGTTTTCACAAAAGTTAAGAAGGTGGCTGAGAATGGGAAAAGAGTGGATCGCAAAGTTATTGGGAACAGAACGTGGAAAGGGGTTGATAAAGGGCAACCCATCTATGATAAAGAAGGACGCTTAGTTGGGGAGAAAAGGAGGTTCAACTTCATGAATAAGATGAAGGTGAGGCTTCAATACAATATGACAGAGTTCGTTTTGGATAAAAGGAGCCTGAGCCATACAAAATTGAAGGATTATGTCCTCTGTCAAATCAAGAAGAAACTGAAGAAGGGAAGAGCTGCCCAAGAGGAAGACTTTGGGAGTCTTAAATCTGCAATTGAAGAGGAAAAAATTGATTCAATCGAAGAGGAAGTCAATTCTTCCATGGCGTTGAACTCACTGGTAACTGAGGCCAACATTCCTTTCCCTAATTCTGTTTCTGAACAGTACTTCTCTCAGAATTTGCAGGTAACTAATACCATCCCTAACGCTCATTGTGCTGCTGAGCAGTACTGTTGTCAAAACTTACTAGTTACTAATGGTAGTCTCAGTACTGCAATTAAAGAGGGAAAATCTGGCTCAATCGAAGAGGAAGTCAATTCTTCCATGCCGTCGAACTCGCTGGTAACTGAGGCCACCATTCCTTTGCCTAATTCTGTTTCTGAACAATACTTTTCTCGGAATTTGCTGGTAAGTAATACTATCCCTAACCCTCAAATTGCTGCGGGGCAGTACTGTTGTCAAAACTCCCTTGTTCCTAATGGTATCGCTTTCCATGAATCTGGTAAACAATGCTGTCCATTTTCAGGAGTGCAAGAAGGAACCAGCAATGAACAAATTGCCTCAGTGGCTGCTTTTGGCAACACCATGATGGTTCCAGAATTGTTCGAAGCACCTGTTGATTGGACAAATAACTTGTTTCTGGAATTTGCTCAAAATCAGAAAGCAGAAACTGAAAACATAGATGATCTTGCAATCTGGGACATGATCAATGATCTTGCTTCATCATCGCCATCTGTCTCCTTAAATGATCATGGTATCTTCTCTTCAGCATCGGCTTTATCATTGACTACTAACATTACTGGATACTAGATCTGGCATGGGAATTTGGGATTGTTGCCCAACTGTCCTCTAGATTACTTTGTAATTTTGCTCTATTATAGAAATATTGGTAGTTATATTTCTTCAAAAAGCTGCTTCAATGTAATTTTGAGTTTACTTTCTTGAGGATGCGTCGTCCTCTTTCTTAATCTTTTCATCCGTAAAATTTCTCCTTTTACGTAAAAGTCCACTAATTACAGTATGTGTTTCTTTCAGTAGTGCTTCTATAATAGGGCACCCAATGGCACAAAACACCTGATAAAGTAGAATGCCCTGTGAAAGGGAATAGCTAGCAGAATTCTTTATTCCAGCTGATCCTTTTACTTTCTACTATGATAAAAAAGGCACATATTCTAAAAATAGTTCTCCTTATTTGATGTAGGAATCTAGAGATCATTCGTTAGATATGACAATTGCAGAAGCTTCGTTATCTCATTCCCATACGTGCATGCCTATTTTGTTTTTCACTGCTCTTAGATGGAAGGAAATTTTGAAACCATCTTTCTGAGGTAATTTATTCTCATCAATTTCCACTTTCTTGCTTTGCCAGATTTTGTCCATCTTTCAATTTTTCCGGTATGGGATATTGAAGTAGGAAATAAATAACTTCTCATTTTTATAGATAAAATTGCTGTTTCTGACCTGTAAATTAATAATTACATAAACATCTCTATTTATCAATATGCATAGTAAGATTCAAATCATGCCATGTTTCTGAAAAGTAGATCATGTTATCATTTAACCTTATCTAGCACGGGAAGAGGATAAGGCAATCTCCAAATAAAATTGACTGAGAAATGCTACCCATTCAAAAGCCAGGTGTGGTTGAGGATCAGAAAGAGCACATTACACTATCTAAGTTTCTATTTGTTTGAATAGAAATCAACGAGAAACAAGGTTCCAATATTGAAGTTTCGACTTGAGGAAACATATAGAGGAATAAAATAATATAAGGGTGTTCTCTGTGCATGCATCTATCCATCATTCCATTCGAGAAGAACAAACTACCTTGTCTTCATTTAGGAGGAATTCTACTAGTCTGCTTAAGCAAGATTGTATGTGAAATTCTGCCTCTCTTAGTGTAAAATTTTCCCTTCTTGGTCATAGTTTTCTTTTCTTACATGTTTTAGTAGGAAACATATAGAGGAATAAAATAATATCAAGATGTTCTCTGTGCATGCATCTATCCATCATTCCATTCGAGAAGAACAAACTACCTTGTCTTCATTTAGGAGGAATTCTACTAGTCTGCTTAAGCAAGATTGTATGTGAAATTCTGCCTGTCTCTTAGTGTAAAATTTTCCTTTCTTGGTCATAGTTTTCTTTTCTTACATGTTTAGTAGTAAACCTGGTGAGGAAAGATTAAAATTGCATAAGTCTTCACCTATCCTCTTTCAGATCTGTAAGTACACTCAGGTCTTTTCTAGTTTCATGATCAGTGGCAGTTTGATGTATCAGTTTCTCGGAAGTAGATTTTCAGTAATTTTGGACTCTCGAATCCTTCTCTTCTATTGTGAAAGTTGTAGTTTCAATTTCAAAGAAATGTTTAATCTTGAAGACAAGTTTTCCTGGTTGTGCGCTCATTTTCCTTGATCAGTGAAATGCTTTATTTTAGTCCTTCAGAGTGTTTTCACAACCTAAAATCATTTTCTTGGCTGAGTATTGCAAGACTTTGCAAGCTAACAAGTTTAGTAGCCTAAGTGTGCCCTAGGAGGGTGATAACAGGAAATGAAAGGTGAGTATGTTGGTATACGATCGCTGGTTCAATTATATATTTGTCTAGTGTGATAGGCAAGAGAGAGTTCCCAGCAGCCCCATACAAAAGTGTTTCCCTTTCCCAGGAATGGTTTTCCAAACTGTTAATCAGAGAAGGGTTGTAGGCTTCTTTTATGTTTTTACTGGAAGTAATGTTTTGATCTGTTTTCAGGGATAGAGTCAATTAACAGAATCAAGTCGCCGGTGTTTGTCTGAGGGAGTGAGACTGGAAAAATCCTGCTAATGTTTCCATCTATGATATACTGCCTTTTGGACTGATTTCCTGCAATTACAATCTTTGGGGCCTCTCAAGTCTTTCAGCAAGTAATTGTGGGATTTTGAAAAGAAGCAAAGAATCTCTCTTTTGTTCATTGGTTGCTTTTGCCTTGATTATGACTTGCGTTCCTTGATTATTCTTGAGCAGTCAAATGAATGTATTTTTTAAAAATTTGTTGTTTAGTGATTTTGTAACATTGGATAAAACTTGAGGTTAAGTCCTTGATATTGTTCATTAACTAGAGAGGTAGTCCATTAGATTTTAACTAATTTCAGAAGGTGCTGCTACCAGTTTGTTAGAAACTCAATCATATAAGCTAAATCCAAGTGTGTAGCAAGTTAAAATTCAATTTGGTTAGAGTGCTGATGAAGAGTTCCCACAACCGTCATATTGGCATTTTGTTAATTTAACAATCGAAAAAAACACTTTCAGTAACGTAACCGAACCAGTTAAAATAGATTAGTAAAAAGTTTACGTTGATAATAAGTACTTAAAAGCTGATTATTACTTTGCTTCTGTTGGTTGGGTTCGTTAGTACTCATTTCTGGAGTTCTATTTGTAGAACCTTTCTCGGTTTTCCCTTGGTTGTCTCCACGAATTGTGCATATAGGATCAGTTGGATTGCTCCTAATCACCACATATTTTTCCTTGATGCTTGATTCAACTAACGACTCTCACTATCCACAATTGAATGTCTCATTTTGATTTGATATAAAATTTAAGAAAGGTCTTTAACTTACTTATGTTACTAACTTTACCCTCATTAATTTTTTGATATTGTTATTAATTAAAAGAGTTAGTAGTAGGATCACATGTTAGGAGAGCTTACATCTGTAGAAAGTTAAAAGAGGTTAGTTTTACTTTTATTAAATTAAAAAAATTAATAATAAAATTTTAAATAAAATATATAATTATTTTAAAATGTAGATATTCAATCGTGAATATCTTAAAAAGAAAATAAAAATATTTAATTGTAGACGAAGAGGGTATAAGTCAAGTCAAGAACATCCCATGATGTTCATCACCCAAAAACATCTCATAATGTTAAAAAAATAATCTTCAAAATTTGTAAAAAATTAAATATTTTTAGAAGAAAAAATAGTTAAAATGTCAAATATTTTAAAACAAAGGGAGTATCAATTTTGTTAAAAAAAAGAAATCCAAAACCTTTTTTGTTTGTTTTGCTAACTGCTATTATTTATTTTATTTTAATTCGGAACTTCTTTATAATATTCCTTTCGTTTAATTTTTCAAGTTTTATTTGATATATAATCCTGACTTTTTTTAATTTATTCACCCTTTTTAGTGAAATTTAACTCTTATAGCAGTAAAAAGTAAAAAGAAAAAGAAAATTTACCTCATGACACTATAATTATAGAAGAAAGGATGAGGAAGAAGATGAGGACAGGCTCAAATCGGTGTAACTGACTTGGATCGTAAAAAGAAAAAAGGAAAGGGGTATGTTGCAAATTGTGAATTACAACATGAATATCTTTTATTTACTAAAATTTTTTTCTCTTAAAAATTTAAAATTTTCCTACCTTTCTCTATCTAAACAACTTTTTTAAAATTTTTTAATTTATTTATAAATTGAAAATAAAATTAAAATTAAAATTAAAATCTTGAAAAAAAGAATACAAGGGGAACAAGGTTCTCCAGTATAAAAGAAAAAGAAAAAAAAAGAAAGGAATACCAATGAAAAGAAAAAAAAAGAAAGGGAAACTCTTTTCAAAGGAACCTTCATTTGGTTCCCTTAAAAAAAAAAAAAAAAAAGTGTGCAGAATAGGCAGCCCCGATGGTGTTGGTCGGGGCTCCTCCCCAGTCAGCCCCGATAACCCCCGTAGAGGCTGCCCTCAGTTGCATCCACCACTTCTGTCTGGTCACTGTTCTCTTGCAACTTTCTTTGTTTTTTTTTTTTTTTTTTTTTGGCCTTTTCTAAGGGAACAGGATGAAGGTTCCCCTTGAAAAGAATTTCCTTTTCTCCCCTTTTCTTGGGTATTATTTTTTATTCTTTTTTAATTTAATTTTAAATAAATAAAAAATAATTACAATGCAATCAATAATTTAGCTCGCTGTACTCAGTAAATGTGAATTTTTTGCATCAAGTTCCCACCGAAATTTGGATGAATGGAGTATGTATTCAATGCAACTTGTTTACCCTTATTATATTTGATGAAGAAAAAGTACAATTTAGCCTCGAATTCTTGTTTTGTTTTTTTGGTAGTACTTCATTTACTTTAATGTAATATTAAAATTATCTTTACACTAAATTATGCTTCAATACTTGAAATATTTGAGTTTTTAAATTTTTATGTGAATTTTAGTTAAATGACATTTAGTAGATAACATATTGATTTAGCCTTATATTTTTGTTGGATATAATTTGTTAGCACAATATACTAGCAAGCATTTAAGTCAATCTTGTGAAATTTCATTCCATTATGACATTGAGTAATAATTTTACCAATCAAAGAAAAAGAATCATCATTTTATTCTAATTTTTTCTACTAGTGGAAATAGAACTTTAAACTCATTTTCGGTGAAAAGGGATTTAGAGTGGAAAGATATTGCATTGCATTTCAAATATTCCAGCGTACCAATCCTTGGGCTTTCAATCTCCCTTCTTTTAAGATGAGAAAGTTTGAAGCAATGTGATGTGTAAATATCGTGTTTGGATCTTCTTTCTCATCCTCTCCCCCATATACTACAATGCGGTTATAAAAAAATTAAAAAAAATACAAAACATTAAAAACATGAAAGAATCCTAAAAGAAATGAAGTAAGATAATGATATATATATATATATATATATATATATATATATATATATGTGTGTGTGTGTGTGTGTGTGTGTGTGTGTGTGTGTGTGGCAACTAAAAATTGGTGCGAGGAAGAGATATAAGAAAAAGATTACTGCACATGAATATAGGATGGCTAGAAAATATAAGACTATTACATAGCTTCTCCTCCACAATACTTGGGATTTCACCCGAAATTTTTGACTGATTTATTTTAAGAAATTAAAAGAAAAAAGAACATTCAAATGATTTTTTTCTTCTGTTAACTTAAAGTCTAGAGGCGAAACTACCGCCCTCCAAAATTAAAATTTTTCATTTTTTTCTTTTAGAAAAAAGCAAAAATGATAATTTCATTTTTTGATAAATAATAAAAAATATTACATTTCACCTCCAAAAAATTGTAAAATATTATGAAAATTTTGAATGTCCATTATTCCAAGAGATAATTCATCTAAGTTATGGAATATAAAAGGATAAGGGGTACAACCAAAGTTGTAATATCTATCTTTTATAGACTACTATCCCTATTATCTTCATTATCTTAGAAAACATGAAAGATCATAAGATGTGTAAGTTATATATGCTATATGGGTTATAGAATAGGAAGAAATAAAGGAGCCTACTAATGACCTAAGATGGAAAGAGTCACTTCCAACTCTATAATTATGACCATATGGATTAACTTGTAAGTTTTGATGTATGGTAAAAACTCTCAATAAATAGTTAAAAGTCTTATTCATTATTATTTTATAGTTAGTTTTGTGTCATCAGCACGAGTCTCTGAAGGATAATTTATATAGTTCAAAAGATAATTTATATAGTCAAACAATTTAACTAACTAACATTCGACAAAAAAAATACTCCTATTATATGTCTCCGAAGGACAATCTACCACTAACAATAAATTTGAGACACAACTAAAGCGTGGTAGATAAGTTGGTTCTAATGATACAAACTCCTTACTGAAGCATAAACTTAAATGTTTATATATATTAAAGTAGAGGAGATGTAAATTCAAGTAGAATTTTTCTCGACTTGACTATTTTATTATTCTCAAAAGAAATTCACGTACTTGAAAACTATGACAATGATGAGATCTCAACATGATTAGGAACTATTGGAACCATACAAGTGTAATAGTATGTTGAATCAAAATGAGGATTTTTGGAATCAAAGTTTGCAAATTTGAAATGATAAAGTTTGCATGAGAAATATGAATAGATTGGACAATTTACAAATACACTTGTAGTGTACATATATTCCTAGTAGGAAGTATACACCTGAAGTGAAAATGGATATTTTTTTATAAATTACGAACTATAAAAAGTGAGTATTTGCTATGACTTGTGGCATAAGAATTTTTGTAAGAACTTAATATTGAGTACAAAGAAACATATTTTTGGTGGTGGATATAATTAATAGCGCACAATATATTTAATATTTGTTTATCGTTGCTATCATTTGATAATGACATTTATATTTAAAGTCTCTGTTAGACTCGATATACTCGAAGTATATAAGTAGATTGTTCCTGTAGAATATAATGATATTGTCTTAGTGAATTCTTATTAATAAATGATTGAGTATGTAAATGTATAAGAAAATTTATACGTAACTATACTTTCTATATGTTTTTCATTGTCAAAAGATGTCCTTATTATACAATTTATCGATTGGCATAGTGTTTTCTATATTATGGGAAAAAATCATCAATCAAAGATGGATATTATTTATGATCTTTGTTATCTTGATCTATGCACAAGCATAAATGAACTAGAATGTCAAAATATTATTCATTTGTATAGAAATTGATTGTTTAAACAACTTTTCTAGATTTGTTCAACATAATATTTTAGCTATGCATATTTCTATTTAATAGATATCCCAGCATGACAAATATATGAATTTTATAGTTACATGATTTTGAAGCACGCTTAACGCGTGATTGTTCTCTTATTTTTTAAAATAAAATTCTCAAAAGAAAGTAGGATTTGATGATTAAGATATTAATCTTGAAAAATTTAGAAAAGTAAGTATTATGATCAAAGTTTTGAAAAGTCAATTTTTGTTTTGATGTATAAATTGATCATCTTGAAGATGCTTCACATTAATATGGTATATCAATGATGCTTTATATCTATAGAGAGATATTGAAGAACTTTTTGGTCCTGATGTACTATAACTTTGCATAGTTAGTGCATGAATATACTTGCCAGCATGCAAGTAAATATCTATTCTAGTTTCTCTAATCAATGAGTTTTTAGATAGTATAAAACTTGTCATTTAACATCTCCTTGAGATAGTTTATCTTGAATTATTGAGAATATTCAACTCTTATTGAGATGAATGTATAAGGTATAAGTTACCTATATGATCTACAGAAACCATGTCATTTATAGACATGTGTTGATTATAACAGCCAATTCTTCTGCTCATGTTGAAGAATGAGTTTAGAATGCGTGTGATATAATTAATGTATTATTATATTCGAGATAAATCTATATCCTCTAAGAAGAAATTTTAACTATATTATTGAAAGATTATAAAGTTTGAAAATATATCAAGGAGATATTATAATACGTAGAATTTCTATTGATAGTATTTAGATTTTATTTATTTCTCTTGATAGTACTTCATTTACTTTGATCTAAAATGTGATTTGTCTTTATAACTAAATTATATATTTCAATACTTGAAAATTTTGATATTTTAAAAAATTTAGTATAAATTTTATTTAAATGAGATTATATGGACAACATATTTAATTTAACCTTATTGTTTTTTTACTAAGTAGAGTTTGACTTTATTGAAATAATATACTAGTAGGACATTTAAATAATATCTTATAAAATTTCATTCTATTCTTGCATTGAATAATAATTTACCAAATACAAAGGAATCATTATTTTATTCTGATTTTTCATTTCAGACAATATATTGGGAAAAGGATTCCAAACTTATTCTACACATAAAGGAATTTGGATTGAAAGATATTTCATTTCATTCTAGTATACCGAACACAACTTTAGATTAAAAAGATTATTAGTAAAATTTTAAATAAAATATATGCTTATTTTAAGAAAATAAGCATTTAATAATACTAGGTATTCTAAAAATAAAATATAAATATTTTAAAAAATAGGCATTCAATGCTGTCATTTAATAACCCACTTGGTCCCTAAAGTATGTGACAAAATCTTTTTATATCCCTAAAGTTTTTTCTATCCAAAATAGTCCTACTGTATTTACGATTGACAGAAAAGAGTATCACCATCACTCATCAACCTTGTCTCCAGCCAAATTAAGTGTGCTATGATTGCATGCTTAATTTTTAGGGGTAAACTTGTCACCATGATAAGTTTTCCTCCAAATCTATTAAGATAAATAACAAATATATAGTTCTTGGGATGGCGATTTTGAACTATTTGCTCAAAATGAACTTCCCGTTGATAAATTTGTTAGTGATCCATACAATTCGAATGAAGATTATAATTATTCCAATATTAGCAATAATTATAGTGATAATTTTCTCTATAAAAGTTGAGCGTGTGATTGCAGCCCAAAAGGATAAGTGGTGCTATTACTTTTATTACTTTTTCCTATCATTCGTAAATATACTTGGGGACTATTTTAGCTAAAAAAAATTTGAGTGTAAAAGAATTCTATGTTGTACTTTAAGGATCAAGTGGATTATTTTCTCAATTTCTAAGGGTTGAAGTAGAAGTGTTAAATAGAACTTGGGTTCACTTTTCAACTAAAAGAACTTTTACATTTCATTTTAAATTTTATTTTTTATAAATAATTTATTTTTATAATTTTTAATATAATTTAATTAAATTTTATAATTTTAAATATAATTCAACTAAAAAATTCAATTTTTTTTGCAAAACAAAAAAGAATGAGCCCAACGTGTGGATGGGTTTCCTTATCCTAAAGTCCCACAAAATCTGCCTTCCAGATCACTCCTCCCGCCCAACAAAAGGGTCTCTAGACAAACAACCTCAGCCAACGAAATGGATTCTCATTCTCTCTTCTTAAACTCACCTCTGTCTCCTCTCAAACTCCCCACAAAATCTAAGCTCGCAAATTTCACTCCCAATTTCCTTTCTCAGCCTCTCAAACTCACCCCTAATCACACCGTTTCCAAATCATCCATCCTATTAGTCTCCGCCACACTCCAAAACCAAGAACGGTTGCAGCAAGAGGAGTTCGAAGACTACAATCAAGATGAATCCTACGGCGAAGTTAGCAAAATCCTTGCCAGCAGAAGAGTATTGCTCGGGAACGGAAACCCGGTTATGGAATACTTGATTGAGTGGAAAGATGACCATGCCCCAACTTGGGTCCCTTCGGAATTCATAGCTAAAGATGTGGTTGCTGAATACGAAACCCCTTGGTGGACGGCGGCGAAGAAAGCAGATGAATCGGCGATGAAACAGCTTATTGAAGCTAATGACGCACGGGATATAAATGCCGTCGACGAAGATGGGAGAACGGCTTTGTTGTTTGTGTCTGGGCTCGGCTCAGAACCGTGTGTGAGGTTGTTAGCCGAAGCCGGAGCAGATGTTAATTACCGCGATAACACTGGCGGCTTGACGGCTTTGCATATGGCGGCTGGGTACGTGAAGCCGGGCGTAGTTAAGCTGTTGATTGAGCTGGGTGCGGATACCGAGGTGGAGGACGACAGAGGACGGACGCCGTTGGATTTGGCGCGAGAGATTTTGAAAGCAACTCCCAAAGGGAACCCAATGCAATTTGCGAGAAGATTAGGGTTAGAAAATGTGATTAGGATTTTGGAGGGGGAATTATTCGAGTACGCGGAGGTGCAGGAGATATTGGAGAAGAGAGGGAAGGATGATAAAGTGGAGTTTCTGATAAAATGGAAGGACGGTGGCGATAACGAGTGGATCAAAGCTGGCTTCGTTGCTGAGGATTTGATTAGAGATTTTGAGGCTGGGCTGGAATATGCTGTGGCCGAGCGCATTGTTGAGAGGAGAGAAACGGACGGTGAAAAGGGAGAGTATCTGGTGAAATGGACGGATATAGAGGATGCAACGTGGGAACCCGAGGAGAATGTTGACCCTGTTTTGATTGAAGAGTTTGAGAAGACTAGAAATGAAGTAGGTTAACGTTCACTAGTCTTGCTTCCCCTTCACCCCCCCCCCCCCTCCCCGGGCCCTTTTTGCTTCTAATTTATTGCTTTGATTTATTTTATTGTTAATGGCAACTGTTTATGTTAGGAAATGATTAATGATTCATTCAAGCTGCAATCTTAGACATTATGCATTCATTTTTGTACCCTGTTCTGAAATAGGAATATGGTGAACTTTCTTGTTCATGTGTTTTGGGAGGTTAAGGAAAAGGGTTATAATGCAGCCTGTACGAGGGAGTTTTAGTTAACTTTGATTAGTTATCCAGAAACAGGACTTCCTAAGTCCAGAATCTTGAGAATGGAACGAAAAACAGGGAGACTTGCAGCCTGTAGTTCTTCTAGCAAAGGGACCAACTATTTCTCTTCTGGATATCTACGTATTGTCAAATCTGGAATCTATATGCGGAGATTGTGTTTCTTATGGAAATTTTGAGCAATAAGCATGATTCTTATTTCTAAGCTAACTAACTCATGCAAAGAAAGCCTCAACTCTTTTCAGATATATGCTTTGAAGGGCAACATAGTTGCTTGAGCAATCAGACAGAATATATATGCTTCTGTTAAGTCACAAGTTGCTGCATTGCATTTTTCTTTTGTGGAAGTTTTTGTATCAGAGCTTATCTAGTATGTCAGTTATAGTTGTACTGCTCTTGAGTATCTTCCAGAATCTTGCCTGTGTTGTAAGATGTAAATTTTGCTTACTTTTCAATGTTTTAGTTTATTATGTTCTGTGATATTGGACACATTCAACTTGGTTGTCTTTCTAAAACTATTATCTTTAAATGGTTGGCTCTTGCAAACTTTGAATCTGGGATGGCAACAATTGTTAGAATAGCTATTGCGATTAGTATATTCCGTATACGTACTATACAATAGTGTTGATATACTGTATAATGTACAGCACATTACTATATAGTATAGAGCATACTAATCGATCACAATAGTTGCTTTGAACGCCTGTTGTGACCTGAATCTAGTGTTAATTTGTGGTTTCTACAGCTGACTTTGTCCATATCAAAAGACGACAGCTGACAAGTTATGGATGCAGCTTCTACGGTGGATGATGCAATCTTCTAAATTGGGATGGTATATTACTTCATCTGTTTTAAAATATATAACATATTTTTATATAAAAATTAAAGTTTTAATAAATTTTATAAAAAAATTAGTAAATATCTAAAATGTCTATATTTAAGAACTCTTAATTCGTGTGTCAAATTCAAATTTAACGTTAAGGAATGATATTTAGCCTGGTTAGTTGAAAAATTAATGATGTTAGAAGGTAAAAGCATTTAAATAGTTAGTGAGAGATAAGGGTAAAATTAAAAATAAAAAATTAATAAATTCTTTATATAAAAAGATTATTTATATTTTAAAATAAAAGAAAGTAAAAAGTATGATGTAAATTTTGAAACGGATGGATGGAGTAGATTGCATAAGAATCCTTTTACTTGCAAAATGTTCTAAGGATACTTTTCTAAAGCTGGTGCCTGTGAATTTCAAGCTGTTCGGTGGAACAAGTAGGAGTATACTTTTCTAAAATATTATATACAGTATTTTTTAACTTTTTGTATAAATTTAGAAAGAAGAAAGTAAGAAATATTTTTTCTATTATATCTTTAATTAACTTCACTAATGTAATAGAGAATTAAAGGATTATATTTATAGCGAGGATGACTTTAGAAAAATAAATTATAAAATGTTAAATATTTTGAGAAAGTAAGAAAAAAAGTCAAAAGGTATTATATTTAGAATCAGAGCGAGTATGTTTTTTTATATAGAAATAATGTTTTCAGTTTCTTTCTTTGGGAAAAAATTTGTTAGGATCTGTTTCGTTCAAATTAAGGGTCTGTTTGGTTTGAGAATTTTACTGTGGAAAGGAAAACACTTTCCAAAGAAAATGTTTTATTTTTTATTGGTAGTGAAGGCAAACACTAAAGAAAATAAAATAAAGAAAATTAGTGAGAAAAATTTTAACAGAATGTTGAAAACACTTTTCTTGACAAAAGTGTGAGAAAAAGGAAAACACTAAGGAAAAACTAATTAGAGCAAAAAAGAAATTTGAAAATGAATGTTAACTTCTGACTAGAGCTTTTTTTTTAATCAAATATTTGCAAGCACAACTTATTCCTATTCTATTATTATTTATTTGTTTAGTATTTTAGTCGATTGCGAACACAACAATAATTTATTTATTAATCGAACGAATAAAAACTTATTTTGGAATAATTCGAATATTCTCATATACATATATAAATTTATTATTCATATAATTTATATCAAATTTATTAATTTTAAATATTAAAGATTTTATTTTTATTTTATTATTTACTATTTTAAATTTTATTTTTTATTTAAATAATTTAAACTTAAACAGTATTCAAATTATTCAAATAATTCATAAAAATTAAATAAGTTTAACAATAATAAAGTTTGAACTTTACGAGCAAATAAATGAACAAGCTTGAATAAAAATTTTAAACTTGAAAAGTTAATCAAACTGATTCGAATAGTGTTTGACAGGTTAATTTTTTTTTTTTACAATAAGAGTTCTCTTTATATTATTTTGGTAAAGAAATAATAAAAATAATTTCCTTTGTTTTTTAGGGAAAACCCTGTTTAGCACATTAAACATGTTTTGTCCATTAAAAAACTCCTGTTTATGTTTATTTTTCAGTATAATAATCCCAAGTATTGTATTTCCTTTCTTTGGGGACTCATTAAATATTAGGTAAGTATTTTAATCATGCTACTAATTCAAAGACTCCAAAGATTCATCACAAGTTAAGCGATGTGTTTGTATTCTATTTTTGTCAAAAGAAGATTTTTATTGGGTTGAGATATATATCACCGAATGAGAAATCCATTTTTTACATCCGTTCACCACAAAAACCCGGTTACAATTTTTCAATAAAAATTTCTTATTACATTTTTTCCCTTTGTGTTTTCATTGTTTTGGGAAAAAAACATAAGTATTAAACTTAAAACGGTTTTACTGATACATGCTAATTTTAAAATAATTTTAACGTTTTTATCCTTCAAATACTATATAAGATATTTAAATTTACAGTGATATTTATTTCATTTATTTTCTAATAATCACTTTATAGTAATGTTTAATAGATAATTAAGATTTATCGTTTCATCCAAATTGTGTTGATATTGAGTTTTATCACCTTTTTAAATTTTAAAAATTTCAAAGAAAAATTAGATCTTGAAAATTGTAATTAATTGTAATTAAATTTTAAATTAATTTTTAAACATTGCAATTGAATTATAATTTTAAATATTAATATAAAATTTTAAAAATTTAAAAATTAAAATCTAAAAATTTATAAAATAATATTTATTAAAAATAATTTTTAAAAAACTTAAACAAAAAAAATATTGGGCGGGAGCCCAGATTTTGTAAAAGGGTCCGCCCAATTTTTTTAAAAATAAAAATATTATCAAGAATTAAAATTGTTAAAATTGTCATGTATCAATAAAATCGTTTTGTATTGAGGAATTCTAAAAAAAAAAATCCTTAGTGCATTAAACATGTTTTGCCTTAGACTTGCAATTCCTTTATTTTGGTAAAAATATCCTCTACATTTTTCCCTTTTTGCGAGGAAAAGAAAGATTCTGAATCTTTTAGTATATCCTCTAATACTCTTTAATACATTACCAATTATAGTATTTAACTTTGATAGTTTATCTTTTAAAATTTAGAGTTTATCTTTTTTATTTAAGCTATATGAATAAAAATTTATATACTTAGGAATGTAGCAGATAATGTAACACAAAAGTGTACTAGAGAATCTCAACCCGAAAAAAAAAAATCCTTAGCACATTCAAAATTATATAGCTGAGAAACCCTCGCACTTTTATTCCTTCAAAAGTCTTGTGTTAATCTTCTCATTTATTAAAGGAAAAAAGAAAAGTTGCATGTTCTTTCCTCCAGAAGAAATTAAAGAAAGATTAAAGATAAAGAGGAAACATTCTTTCTTCTTAGCTTGCCTCTGTGGAAAAGATATACTGAATTGGAGGTGAAAACGGCCCCGAACTGAGCTGGCACAATTAGAAAAGGCCACGGAAGAGGCCTCAGCCATGAATCGTTTGCTAAACAATTCTATGAGACGACTTCAGACAAAAAGCAGTAAAAAATAGCCACGAGAATGAAAAAACTGCAATCCTCACAGGAGAAGTTTTTGAGTGGAATAGATCTGACAAAGCATTGTCCGATGTAGCTGAACAATGGGCTGCCTTGCGTACTTCAGCATTGGATTTAGCCTTCTAATGAAATGGATAAATCTGTATATTCTAACTTCTGGACCTAGTCAGAAGAGCTCTACCAATTGAACTGATTTACTGTCTTGGCTCGCCTGCCCTCAACTTGTAACTTGTGATAAATTTTAATTTATTTTTTATTGCTAGTCAGGCAGGTAGGGGTTGTGAAATATATAGGGAGGGATAATAAAGTGTGAAAGTGTGAAATATTCACTTTTGATACTCCGGTTGAATTTCTTTATCCGTTGAAATCTGTCAATGAGCAATTTTGTAGGTAACGTTGAAATCTACCAGCTACTGCACCAGTATTTTGTTTTCAGAAACATTCCTTGAAAATTTCAAACCCTTTATAAGGATATGTAGATTTGTTAACATCTAATTAAGTTATGATTTGGAGAGTTTAATATATTAATGATTGAAGATTCTTAATTGTTGTTAAGTAAAGGAGACAATGTATCGATTAGGATTTATGCAATAATCCATCATTGTATTTGTTCGCCCCCAACAAGAAGAGAACCAAAGGTCACAGCAATTAGCAGACCAGTTAGAGAAACAAAATACTAGGAAGGAATACATGCATTGGAATACAAGAAGTTTAGTACCGAAAAATGAGAAAGCAATATTGGACGGCTTTCAATGGATCCACACGGGAAAGAAGAGAAAGTTTGGTTGCAATTCCTCAGAAGGTGAATGGAAATTCCACGAGGAAAAAATAGTCAAAAAAGTGGATTACAATAAGAAATGAATCCTTCTATTCAAGACCAATCAGATCATTGCCGCACATGATCAACCAAGAAACAAATAATATCAAAGAGAATTTCGTACAACTTCTGGGAAAGTTTATTCTTCTTCCCACATATCTTAAGCAACAGCTACAAGACATTTTCAGAAAATATAAATGGGGATACAGTGCACATTCTCTTCCCAGATCTCCTTTGTAAATAGCTTAGGATTACTCGAAAACAAAAACAGAAAATATAAACGTGGGAGTTACATCTTCTCTATCTGGAGTAGTTCTTTTGCAACATCGATCATATATGGCCGACCTTCTCCCTTTTCTTGAGTGCATCTCAAAGCAAGTTCCACCAAAGCTTTCAACTGTTCCAGATTCTGAGCTATGTCATCTGATTCCCAAATCTTAGGAACCACAACTTGGTTGAGCTGATCCTTCTTGAGGCAATGTTTAACATATTCCGCTACATGGATTGGCTTAGCCCCATCTCCAGTTTCCGCCATAGCTTCTCGTCCTGTAACCAGCACGAGCAGAAGAACTCCAATGCTATAAACATCTGTTTTCGCTGTGATACTGAATGTTTTTTGAAATTCAGGATCTATGAAGCCCCGATGTCCAGGTATTCTAGATACTTGAAATTGCATTTTGCCAGGAGGAAGTGGTAAGCAGTAAGTGAAATCTAGGAATTTGGCAGTTCCAGACGGATCTATGTACACAGAAGATAGATCCAGTTTCTGATGAATGATAGGAGTGGGAAATGCATTATGTAGATAAGCCAACGTGTAGGCAATATCTTTTATGATCTTTATTCTTTTTCTCCAGCTGAAAGATGTAAAGTTTCTACCTTTGTAGGGAGAATCATCAAGAACTGTAACATTAATATCCTCATAAACAAGAACTGGAAATTCGAATTCCAGGCAGCAACCAATAAGTTTCACAACATGTTTCAGATGGCTCATCTGTGAGCTTATCACTATATTATGGATAATTTCATCAGGATGACTCAAGTAATAACGTTTTCGATTTGGCCCGGGGAAATAATACCGGTGAACCTGAGCAACTAAAACTGGACGTTCTTGAAAACAGCCTTTACTCAAAACAAAAAGAGCTGAACCCAGAAAAAATCTCCGGCATACAACTTGAGAAAAGTTGTTTGTGACCTTGAACATCTCTTTGGCAGTAAAGCAACGGATCGGTAGCTTATATCTTTCACCAAAAGTAGCAATAAGCTTTTGTTGTAGAATGCTCCCATTCTTTGTCATGAACTGCTTTCTTTCCGAGGATGATGGACACCTTGTATCTTGCAAAAGACATGCCGATTTCTTCTTAGAATTCATCACTCTTTTGTATCTCACAAACTCAAGAAAGGGGGATCAATAAGAAAGACGTATGAAAGAATTTTGTAATTTGATTGAATTTGGTTCAAGGTCTAGAAATGGCAGCAAAACTTTTCTGCATTGAATTATTCTATGGAAGATGAAGCCTTTGACGATTTCTTCTTAGAACTCATCACTCTTTTGTATCTCACAAACTCAAGAAAGGGGCGATCAATAAGAAAGACGTATGAAAGAATTTTGTGTTTGTGAACATGAATTTGATTGAACTTGGTTCAAGGTCTAGAAATGGACGCAGAACTTTTCTTCATTGAATTATTCTATGGAAGAATAAGCCTTTGACGGCTCAAGTCCTTTGCGTGTTCAGTTTTTGGTGGTGGCAAATTTTCCAATTCTACATTGCAGACTATGACGGAAGGCTAGAGAGAGAGAGACAAGGACAGGACAGGACAGGAGGGTAGTATTACTACCTAAAAAAATCTGGGAGTACCAGAAGAAAGTCTGGTGATTTTTGGCAAAATCTTGTTCCAAAATTATTTGTTTGGTATAGAATAATTATGAATAATGAGTAAAAATAATTTTATAATTATTTTATTTATTTTAAAAAATATTATATTTTTAATTCTTATTATTTCAGTTATAGATTTATTTATTTAAAAAAAAAACAATCCACTAAGTCCCACGACCGATTTCGACATAGAAAATCAAGTCATTTCCCTTCAAAATTTTAATTTAATCTTTTCTTTTCTCTTTTTCAACGCTTTAACTAAACACGCTAACACAGCCCACCGACAACATCATTCCACAACCACAAGCATCATATTCTTCAAGAAAATCTTTTTTCTATTGCAACTAATATAAGCTCTCAATTACCAAAAAAAAAAGCTAATATAAGCTCTCATGCTTCATCATAGCTCAAAATTGAAAAAAAAAACAAAAATAGAAAAGGATAAAACAATGGTGGCCCGAGATGGTTTCTCCGAAGCAAAGCTTTGCTACAGGTATGACTGATAATGGATTGAATAAAAATCATTTGGTAATTTGAAGATTTTGATTTTTTAATTTTTTTAGAAATCGAATCAAACCAAATACACATTAAAATTAAATTTTTCTAAACTAAATTTAATTCGATTTGGAGAAACCAAATTTCTGGGAAAAAATTTTTATCTACTATTTTGAAGTAAAATTTTTTTAAATTTTAATTAAAAGTTAACTAAAAATAATTATTTTTTAAAAAAATTAAAATTTGAGTTTCAGTTGGTTCGAGTTGGGAGATTGACAACCTAAAATCTAAATTAAAATATTATTTTAAAAAATAACTAAAAAATTTAAATCGAAAATTAAATTATAATTCAGTTTAGTATAATTATTTAAATTTTTTTAAATAATAGATGTCTAGCTACAGGTTTTAAAAAGCAAAAAAAAAATGTAACGTTAAGATTTTGAAGGGAAATTGATTTGACGGCTTTCTGTTCAAAATTAAGGCATGTTAGCTGTACATGATTTTTCTATACCAAAGTCTACTATTAGATTAGCAGTAAGATTGTATTTTTGACAAATAAATAGATTTGGAATTGAAATAATATAAACTAAAAATACGAGAATTTTCTTAATATAAATAAAATAATTATGTGACTGATTTTGTAAATTACTCAATTATTACTCATCATGTTGTTTTACTAAAATATTCAGCTCCAAAAATAGACTAAAAAATGGCAAAATTTTAAACGGAAAAAAATGAGACTAGAGACTAGAGACTAGAGAGAGAGAGAGAGAGAGAGATAGCAAGAGATATTAGAGAAAGAATAAGTGGAAAAAAATGAGAGCTGTAAAATTGAAAGCCACTTATTGCAAAAATAAAAGGATGTTATAAAAGTAGTAGTTCCTTATCTTATCTTTTTATTTTTCTAGTCTTATATCTGTTACTCTATTTATATAATTAAATATTATATTTTAACTTAATATAAATTTAAAGAGAATATTTTGATTATAGAAAAAATTAATATGATATATTTATTAATTAAAGAGATTAATAGTAAAATTTAATATTAATAAAATTTAAATTTCTTAATAAAAAAATAAGAAAAGTTAGTGGAGGGGTCTTTGTATTAGTAAAAAATATTTTTTTAAATTAAAAATATTATTAATGATAATATAGATAAAATATATAATTATTTTTTAAAAAAAATTATATTTAATTATGAATATTTTTTAAAAATAAATATTTAATTATGAAAAGAGAGAGGGTGTATATTTCAAATTGTTGGACCTATAGCCGCCTCTCTCGCGGCATAAACCAGTCCATTTGGACCTATAGCCGCCGCTCTCACAGCATAAAACAGTCCACTTAGGCACTTCGAGACAGGGGAGACGAATTTTGAAGGGCAAAAATGTATCTTCAAGTTGATTCCTTCTGAGTTCTGAAAACTCTACATGTCACTCTCTTCCCCTTCTCTCCCCCAATATTAATTATGAGAACCAACTACTCCCGAAAAAAACAATTAATTATCCATGTTATTTTCTCTTGTGCTCAAAGAAACCTTGATTATTAGAGAACTAACGACAGACCATTCGAGATCTTTCTCTCCTATTGGAGGAGGAGAGACAGGCAGCCTCATCTGCTGCTAACGAGGCCATGTTGATGATATTGAGGTTACAGAATGAGAAGGTAGAGATTCGGATGGAGGCAAGGCAATTTAAGCAGTCCGCAGAGGAGGGGAAGAGTGAGAAAATAGATTCAGTTGAAAAATCCTTTGTGGTAGGGGAAGGACTTAACTTTGTTATGCTGCATATTGTTGTTTGGAATCCAGAATAGGAAAAATGAAAGAAAGGGTGAGCAAGGTCTGGGGGATGGCAGAGTGGTGGGAGGAGAGAGAAATGCGGAGTCCTGGGAAGAAATTAACCTGAAGAGACATCTTTCTCCTTGAGATTTTTGTCTCTTCGATTGCACCGTTGCACATGCCTAAGTTGGCGGATGCAGAGTGACAGACGTGATTTGGAGTGCTAAAATATAATATATGCGAATAAAAAATTAAAAATAATTATAAATATATCAATTATGTGAATGTCTATTATCTTAAATAATAATTCATATTTGATATTATGAAATATAAAATTTTAGGAGTTACAATCAAAGTTGTAACATTCATTCTTTATATATCACTATCTTTATTACCTGTATTATCTTATATAACATGAAAGATCATGAAAAGAAAGTTATGAAATAAATGTAGGAGCATATTAATGATCTATGACGGGAAGAATTACTTTCAACTCTATAAATATGACCATATTGAGTGACTTGTTAAGGGGATATAGTGAAATTTTTTAATAAAATTCTAATTTCTTTCTATTTTACTTGCTCTCACTTTCTCTTTCTTTATTATAGTTTAAAATCTTGTTCATTGTTATTTTATAGTTAGTTTCGCTTCTATTGCGATAGAAATTTCATAACACATTATCATCACAAGTCTCTACCAAATGCTATTTAAAGTTGTATTAAAAGTTGCAAAAGTTTTTATTAAGAATCTCATTTACTTCATTCCAGGTCTTGTTCATAGTTCAAAGCCTTGTTATAGTTCAAAGAATCTCTTTGTTATAATTCAAAGTCTTATTCATTGTTATTTTATAGTTAATTTTCTATTCATTGTGACCGAAATTTCACAATACGTTATTAGAATATGGTTAGTTTTCTATCCATCGTGACTGAAATATAAAAGCCATCAGAAGATGGTTGCTATATAAATTCTAGTTATAATTGAGTATAAATTTGTCATGTTTAACATTCGTTTTCAATCAAAGTTTCATGAAAGAAACATTACAAGTGATATGACAAAAATTATTATTTCCTTTCATGTCACAAAATATCCTCTTGCAATATCAATATTGAGAAAAATACTTTTGAAAATATTTTGATATGGTTTTTATCTTTCGACCATTGTACAAAATAATGAGTTGTCAATTAAAATCATGACGATTGAACAATAGCTCCACTTCATTCCTTGAAGAGAATGAAACTATGACTTGTAAGTGCATTAGAAGTGTGATCATGGCTTTAATAAAAGTCAGAGATGCGATCATGGAAAAATAATTTTTCATTCTCACAAGAATGGTTCCTTGGAATTGCAAAAGATTGAAAAGTTAAGTCACGATGAAAATCTTGTGATATGAAACTAAGAGTCCTATGATATTCCTTGAAGTAAATATGATTAGAACATATTATTTATTTGTGAAAGAGATTTTGGTTATGGCAAAAATATTCTTCACAATTACATAATTAGTGAAAATGACTCGTCAAATTCTTAGAGCACAGTTTCTCACTCGGCTTGAGAAATAATGAGAAAGGAAAAGGAGAAAGTTATGATTAAATACTTTATGAAAATAAAAAAATATTTTTAAAAGTATATTCATCACATTCTTTGTCCTTGTTGTATGCTATTATATATCAATTGGCAATGAATAAAAGTGTTATTTCATTTTCAAAATTATGATATTAATAGTAATTGTGATACATGATGATGTAACTGAATTTTTTGCATATCTACAGGAACTTTTGAAATCTTAGTTGTTGATAGAAATTGTTAAAAGTATGTTCATAGTTTAAATAATAATAGTACTTCAAGTAGGACTAGCTAATTATTAACTCTAGAAGAGATAAGTTGATTTAGCATATCTTCATTTGAAAGGTGAAATGCTTGTATGTAATGCATTTTAATATCTTGTTTAAAATCATGGAGTTTTGATATATTCTTCATAATGAAGGTTATATTGAGACAGTTGATAAATGAAGTTTTGAGATCAATGCATTACTATTTTTGTTCTATAAGATAATTTTATAATACCGTTTCTCTTTCTTGTCTTATATTGCACCACAATTTTAAGTTGCATATTTGAGTAAACCTGAAGTTTACTTATCCAGATAATTTACTAGTTGGCATGGATAATTAGACCAATTTGAATAATTAAAATACGAAGAATAATTAAGAATTCATAAAAAATATTACAGTAGCAAAAGTTTCATACTATGACGAATTCTTATGTACTACTTGTTTTATATGTATATTAATTATTTAAATGTTATCGATATTGGTTAGGGTTGAATGTGTTAACTTTGGGATGAATATGAAGAAACTTTTGGTTGATGTATCAACAGAATAATCACATGCATATTTTATATTTTTGCAACATCTAGTTTGCAATATATCGATAATGAGCTCATACTTTACTTTCTCCCAAAAATACAAATTTTTCTAACAATACTGATTATATTGAGATAAATGTTGAACATCCATATAATGTTTCTAATTGCTTTGTAATAGAACTGATTTCGTATTTTGCCGACATATTATGATTCTCCTCGTAGTAGTTAATTTATAGCCAGAAACTAAATATCTCTAATGTTAGATTTAGAAGTGTGCTATGTATATTGCTCCAAAATGGGTCCTCAAAGAGGTTAAGTAAATATGTTAGGTGCGAATCTCGATGAGAAGATTCATATTTTGTTAATTTTAAATATGTTGCACAACATAAAGAGGAGAGAACATGAAATTAGATAAAGATATTAGTTTGTGTCTCATTTTTATTTTCTATTTTGATCCTCATAGAAGATACCTTAAACTAGAATTTCAAAGGATGATTATGTAGCCAAGCCTATTAGTTAGCAGTTGGCAAATACTGACAAAGAATGCTCTATTATATTTTATGTTTCTAAAGGACAATCTACTATTGAAAGAAAATTTGAGATACAACTAAAGTGTCGTAGATAAGTTGGGTCCCGATATACATACTCTTCACACATAAAAGGAGAAAATATTAAGATGATTATATAAAGTTAAGTCGAGGAGATGTAAATTTTAGTACAATATTTTTCCAAACATGACTAAAGTATTTTTTCTAGAACAAATTTATGTACTAGACAACTATGGCAGTGAACTACTCAAGGAAAAGACATCAATGACATTAATACGTAAAATATATTGATTAAGAATGAGGATGTTTCGAATCAAAGTTTGCAAGATCGGAATGACAAAGTACACACAAGAAATATGAAAAGTTTGGATGATTCACAAGTAAACTTGAAGTGTACGTATATTAGTAGAAGGATTTATATACTAAAAGTATAATACCAGAGGAATAAAAGTTAATATTTGTTTAAAAATGTGAATCCCAAAATAATATTTGCCATGATTTGTGGCATGATTTTTTTGTAAAGTACGATGAAAATTTTCTAGTGATGGATGCAAGTTTGTTTGAGTTTACTACTTAATATTTATAAAAGTTCATGAAGGACCCGATATGCTTCAAGCATATATATTAGTAAAGTATTCCTAAATAATATAACATCATTGTCTTAGTGATATTTTTGAAACAATAATTTGGAAGGATCAAATATGTCCATGTGTGTGTGTGTACCTCTATAATACTTGCTTGTATTCATTGCATATGATTATTCTTCCATCAAGGAGAAATATTCTTACTATGTGATTTGTTGATTATCATGTTAATGAACTAATTGTTCTTCGCATGAGGGGGAGAAAATTAGCATTAGAAGGACATTATTTAGGGCAATTATCATTAAAGCATCTTGATTAGTGAACCGGAAGTTCACGAGTTGTTTTATTTGCGAAGAATTGACAATTCGATATTGATACTTTATCAACTACAAGAATTTTTAACTATATATGCTTTTACTTAGGCAAATGTCCTAGTAGGACAAAATGTGAAACAAGCTTGAAGTGTGGTTGTTCTTTTAACTCTAAACTAAAATATTCTTGAACAGAGAAAATGATTAACTAATCAAGATAATTTTCATTAAAAATGTTCTAAATGCAAGTATTGTGATTATAAATATGGACAAGGCACATTTTGACTACTCTTCCAATAGTTGTTTGAAGAATTTTTTGGTCCTGAAGTACCATAATTTTGTACAGTTGGTGCGGCACTAATGATACTTAAATATTATATGCAAGTGAATATCTCTGCTAATTATTCTCTAATACAATGATTTTGAAGTGTATTCGTCCTATCCTTTGATATATCCCTGGGATAGTTTATCTCACATTATTTGCAGAAGTCTAACTCTTGTTGAGATGGATCTATGGTGTTGCTTATTTGTTAGATCCGCATAAATCATGTCGTGAATAAACATGTGGTAATACTGTGATTCATAACAACCACTTCTTTGACTCATGTCGAAGAGAATAGCAATTTATGAAGTTGGAAAAAAATATGTATGATCAGAATTGTAACTAAGTATATCTGAGATAATCGTATTGTATCCACTAAGAAAAGAATTTCATATTGTTGATAATAAAGTTTGAGCATACACTAAAGAAGATAGAATTCATTGTTCCTTCTATAAGAAAGTGAATTTGATATGCCATAGGTTTGATCAAAAGTGAAAATTCAGAAGATTTATTCAATAAGACGTTACCGATTGCAAAATTTGAGATTTGAATTTTTACATATGTCGGTTCAATGATGTTCAAAACAGTGGGAGAAAAGCATAAAGAATAATGTACTATTTTTTCTTCATTAGAGTTTTTTACTATTTTTTTAATCTGGTGAGGTTTTAATCAGGCATAAACCCTATTCTATTTCCTAATAAAAAATAAGGGTAAACTCCTGGGGCGGATGAACCTCATGTGCCAAAACAAAGGGTGAATGCCCTGCCTTCCGCTTTCCAATCTAGTTCTAACTTTGGCTGGCACTAGATGTCCTAAACTCGATTGCCTGGTTGAGGAGAAAAGCTCCACTAGCTCTTATGAAAACTAGCTCCAAGAGTCAGTATTATGAATATATTAATTATGTGTATGTTCATTATCCCAAAAACTAATTCAAATTTGAGGTTATAGAATATGAAAGTTTAAAGGTTATAACCAAAGTTGTATCATTCATCATTTATAAACGACTATCTCCATTACCTCCATTATCTTATAAAATATGACATATCATAATAAGAGGTAAGATATGCAAGAAATAAAATAGCCTATTAATGATCTATGAAGGGAAGAGTTGCTTTCAACCCTATAAATAAGACCTTCTAGAGTATATTGTTAGGGAGGTATGGTGAAATTTTTTCAATAAAATTTTAATTTTTTTCTATATTTATTGAGCTCTATCTTTCTCTTTCTTTGTTATAGTTCAAAGTCATGCAGCACAATTACCTTTTATTTATTTCAATTATTTTTCTTTTTTAATTTTAAAATTATCTTATCATTCTCTCTAAAATTTTAACATATTTTAAAGATTTGGAGTTCTCTAAATTATTTTAATATATCTATTGCATAAATAATAGATAATGTATATTAATTAGATATTCAATTTCAAAGAATCTCCAATTTCAACCTTCATTTTATTTCAAAAATCTCTAATTTTATTTAATTTTATTTCAAAGAATCCCAAGAGATTCATACTTTGAATTGATTTTTTTATACAAAGAGAACTAAAAAATGAAAAAAATTAAAACAAGGATAAAAAAGCAAAAAATTTGAAAAAAAAGAAAAAAATTCGTAGAAGTTCCTCAAGAAAAGGGAAAAAATTGAAAAAATGAAATAGAAGAACGGAGCATTGTCTTCTTCTCCCCCCCTCCCCCCTTGCCCACATTCTCCAAAAAAACAAAAAAAAAAAGGAGAAATTATAGCTGCAGTGAAGAAAGAAATGTCTGGTTCAGCTCCCAGCCACTCAAAGTGATAATGGGGGCGCCTTGCCACCGCCGCCGACTGCTAAGCAGCCTTCTGAAGCCATTATGGGGGCGGCTTTTTCTTTTTTAATTTTTAAAATTTTTTATTTTTTCATTTTTGGCTTCTGCAATGGATAAGCGTTTTACTTTATTATTAATCTATTTTTACTTCATCGTTCCATAGAAAAATAGTAAAAAGTTTAAAGAAATTAAAATTTTAATTTAAAAAGAAAAGAAAAACAAAAAAGCAGCAATAACAACAAAACATCCAATTCTTGAGTGGTCTGTCCACCCCTATAAACATGCCTTGACTAAGGCCTCTCGACTCTTGCATTGTGTAGGATTCGCATCCTTTTTATAAAGTTTATTTTTTATTAAAATTTGTATTATAATTAATTATTAATTATGTAATTTTTATCATATCTTTTATATTAAAAAAAGAAGAAGACTAAGGCATTTTTTCGGAGAATCGACGTGAAGTAAGAGAATTGGGCATTTTTTCTGAAATTTGTAAACAGAAGGGCTTCGGGACTTTATTTGTAGATATAAAGTTGTCTGAAGATGGCAAGAATAATATTGGAAAGGGTATGATACAATAAGAAAAAATAATGGTGTAAATAAATATCATATTAATAAATTAAGTATTTTATTAAATATTTTTAAATACTTAAATTTGGTTAAAACAAGTTCTAATAAAATAAAACGTACAAGAATTTTACATTCTTTTGGGTAGGTGTAAATATGAAGCAAATTATTCTTTAAGTTTTCAAGATCTTATTGACCTTTTTTAGGCATGCCTAACTATATAGCATCATTATATTTTTTAGTTTTTCTAATATATTGTAGTCTCCATCCTTCCTCTAGTTACATATGGAATTCTTATATTCCTCATCTTACATTGGAGTTCCCACCACATCTTTTAGATGATACTTGGGACTCAACTAATCATTTTTTCTATTTGCAAATCTGTTTGTTTCATTCCCTACTTTCTCATTGTTGCAAAACAAAAATGCAGGTCAACAGAAGTCAGCAAGAGAGAAGCTGACAGCAGAGCAGCAGCAGTAATCTAGCCTGGATAATCAGAAGATTGGTAGAACTTAGTTCGGCAATTTTAGTTTTAGTTGAACCTGGTTCATTCAGCATCGGATTACTTATTTATTAAACTTGTATATAAACTTTGTTTCCCCCCTTGTAAGCTAAGTTTTGAATGAAATGAGTTGAACATTCTTGAAATCCTTTTTCTTCATGGTATAGAGCAGAAAAATTACATTTTTTCTGTGCAGTAATTTCGGTTCTTCTCAATTGTTCACTCTGTTCTCTTTTAATTTAACTTTTGTGCTCACCATTGTTTGTTTTCTGAATCTTCCTATAGTTTTTTGCTAATTCTGTAATTGCGAATTCAGCAAATCACGAATTACAGCGTTTGAATCCTTTCCATCTAACTTCGAAAGAAATCCTTCATTGATTCTGGTTTCACCAAAGTTTGATGGATCGAATTATCATTCTGGAGTTGCATCATGAAGATGGCTCTTATTTCAAAAAACAAATTAATTTTTGCTTATGGTTCGATTATGGCTCCAGAAAAAGATGTTGCACATTACAAACAATGGGGGCAAGCTAATAGCATGGTGTTGTCATGGATTATGAGAGTTGTCTTCTTTCCAATTAGGCATAGCATTCTTTGGATGGACTCAGCTTGTGAAGTTTGGTAGGATTTGCATGATCGGTATTCGGATGGAGATTCTAATCATTTTTCTAATCTCATTGAAGAAATTTATGCACTGAAGCAATGCAACAAGTTCGTGAATATGTATTTTGTTCAACTTAAAGTACAGTGGGAAGAAATGCATATTCTTAGACCAATACCCAATAGTATTGCGTACCACCTTGTAATTGTGGTGCTTTTAAGGCTGTGGGAGAATATTTTGATGATGATTATGTAATACTTTTTCTAAAAGGATTGAATTCCTCTATTGATACCGTCAAATCGCAAGTTTTGATGCAAACTGCATTCCTTCTGTTAAAAAGGCTTTTAATATGGCTATGAAACATGAAAGGCCATTGCATTATAATTTAATGCAAACACCTAGTGCAAGAGTTCATATTATTTATGATGACTCAAGGTGCTTGTTGTGATTCTAGTGATGGAACTATGGTTAGTTATATTACTCCAATTTATTTTCATGGTTCTAATGTGAATGCTAGAAATAATGATCCTATTACTGCTGCTTATGGCTCTCAATCTATGGATAATGCTGTGGCTTTGAAGAAAAGTGGTACTGGGAATCAAAAGAAGCTATATGTTTGTAGTTTCTATGGTAAAACCAGTCACACTGTTGATCATTGCTATAAAAAGTTTAGTTATCCTCAACATTTCAAGAGGAGCATCAACGGACAAGGTTGTTTTGTTAATGTTCCAAGTGAACAGAAGTTTGGGAATATGAAAGTTCAAGCTTCTAACAATTTTCCATAGAGTAATTTAACCAATCAGGTTACTGGACCTCATGATCTTAATTCTTCTTTATGTTCTGTACAATCTGGTCTATCCGAGTTTGCTTTTGGAGTTAACCAAGGTGGACTCACTCAAGACCAATTTCATCATTTGGTTCAGTCGTTGCAAGGCATGCAAGTTCATTATGGAAGTTCATCTACTACTCCACAGCCACTACAGGTAAATTTCTTGGTGATGCTTCAAAGTGTTAGATTTTAGATTCTGATGCATCTGATCATATTGTATGTTCTCCTTCATTTTTCTTCTTTTTGCTGCAACTTCTAATCTTTTTGTTACCTTGCCTAATAAAGTTTCTGTTCCTATTATACATAAAGGTTCTGTTTCTTTGAATCCACATTTGATTCTTCATGTAGTCCTTTATGTACCCTCTTTCAATTTTAATCTCATGCCTGTCAATAAACTTTGTGTGCAAAATCATTTCTTAGCACTCTTTTACTCAACCAAGTGTTTACTTCAAGACATTGCAACTACTAGGATGATTGGATTAGTTGAAGGTTGCAATGACCTGTATTCTCTTCCTCCAGTTTCTTCTTCAATGACTCCTGTTTCTGCCAAACCAGGCTGCAACTTGTTTGTTCCTAGTTCTCATAATACTTCTATTGTTTTTCCTGATTCTGTTTCCAATGTTTTAGATGAGATTGATTTTTTATTATGGCATTATAAACTTGGCCATTTATCTCCTCAACGACAACAGTTGCCTCGTTCTACATATAATTCATCTTGTGCTTCTTCTAAGTCTGTTTGTTCTATTTGTCCTCTTACCAAATGAAAGAAAAATCATTTCCCTTTAAGAACTTCCCAAACCTCTAAATGTTTTGAACTTGTTCATATGGATATTTGGGGCCCATACAAACATAAAATTGTTTATGGTCACATATATTGAAGTTTTTCGGTTGCTTATCCTTTGCTTGTACCTTGGAACACAACCGGGAGATGTTTGATCCTAGAGCCAAAAAGTCTGTGTTCCTGGGGTACTCTACAAAAAGCAAAGGCTATATTCTTTTGGATTTTGAGAGAAGGGGTACCTTTGTTTCCAGAAATGTTCAGTTTTATGGATACATCTTTCCTTTTTCTTCTGCTTCAACTTGTTCTCCTTTTCCATCTTCTTCTTGTTCATCCTCTAACGATTCATCTTTTTCTATTTCTTTCTTTACTCCTCAATCCTTTGATAGTCATCCAGAACAATATAATTCAACAGATATTCCTACTAATGCTCATTTTGTTCCTCTTGCTTCTGGCATTCCTACTGAACAGCCACCTAATCCTATTGTTCATTCCTTTCATTCTACATCTTCTATTTCATCACCAAGAAGATCTGCAAGACAAAAACATGTACCTGCTTATTTGAAAGACTATGTTTGTAATGTTCTTTCTACCTCCCCTCATTCTTTGTCAATATTCTTACATATGAACAACTTGCACCACATCATAAAAGTTTCACTTTGAATGTTACTTTGGATGTTGAAGCTAAAGGTTATGTAGAAGCTATTAGACACCAGGAATGGAGGGATGCATGCAGGCTGAAATAAAATCTTTACAAGCCACTAAAACATGGAAGTTGGTTCCTTTACCACCAAATAAACATGTGGTAGGGTGTAAGTGGGTTTACAGAATCAAGAGAATGGATCGATTGAAAGATACAAAGTTAGGTTAGTAGCCAAAGGCTATACTCAACAAACTGGAATTGATTATTTAGAGACCTTTTCAACAGTTGTTAGAATGACAATTGTGAGGTTGATTCTTGCTATAGCTGCTACTAAAGGATTATATATGCATAAATTAGATGTCAATAATGCTTTTTTACATTGGGAATTGGATGAAGAAGTATATATGGTTATACCACCTAGTTTTCAGTGTTCAGATAACGCAATGGTGTGCCAATTGGAAAAATCTTTATATGGATTAAAGCAGGTTAGCAGGCAATAGAATGCAAAACTATGCTCAACTTTGCTCTCTCTTGGTTTCAAGCAATCTTACTATGAATATAGCTTGTTTGTGAAATTTAATGCAGCTCACTTTACTAGTATCGTGGTTTATGTGGATGATTTAATTATTACAAGCAATGATATGAATACACTACAAACTGATAAAAGTATACTGCATGATCAGTTTAAGATCAAAGATTCGGGAGAGGTGAAATATTTTCTTGGCTTAGAAATTGCAAGAAGTCATACTGGTTTGAATTTGTCACAAAGAAAGTATACAGTTGATCTACTTGATGAAACATATTTCCTATGCTGTAAGGCAGTAAGCACTCCAATGGATCCTAGTATAAAATTATCTAATACATATTCTCCAGCTTTAACAGATAATCAAGTTATAGAAGTATAGTTGGCAAACTTCTTTATCTCACACTTAGTAGACCTGAAATTTCTTTTGCTACTCAACAGTTAAGTCAATTCCTTGATGCCCCTACACAGCAACATCTAAGAGCAGTTCCGAAGAGTGTTGAGATACTTGAAAGGTACTGTGGGGCAAGGATTGTTCTTTCCAGTAGAAAATGAGCTAACTCTCAAGGCTTATTCAGATTCTGATTAGGCTGGTTGTGAGAAAACAATAACATCAGTCACTGGATATTGTATTTTTTTGGGTAAAGTTTTGATTTCTTGGAAGGGCAAGAAGTAGTCCACTATTTCTCGTAGTTCAGCAGTGGTAGAATACAGAGCTATGCCAGTTACAGCTTGTGAATTATAAGCGGATTACATATTTGATGCATGATTTGTGTGTACCATTAGCTTGTCAAATTCTTCTGGTTTGTGACAATCAAGCTGCACTTTATATAGTAGAAAATCTTGTGTTCCATGAGTGCACTAAACACATTGAGATTGATTATCATTTATTCAAGAGAAGTATCAATCCGAATTAATCAAGCCTCTTCCTGTTTCTTCTTGTTTGCAGTTAGCAAAATTGCTAAGTCATTGTCTGCTCCTTTTTATCGGTTGTTATTAGCTTATGGACTTCAAAACATTTACAGCAAGTTCCACTTACGGTGGGGTGTTGCAAAATAGAAATGCGGGTCAACAAAAGTCAGCAGTGGCGAAGCTGACAGCAAAGCAGCAGCAGTAATCCAGCCTGGATGAAGATTCGTTGAAGTTAGTTAGGCAGTTTTAGTTTTAGTTGAAACCGGTTCATTCCGCACCGGTTTACTTATTTATTAAACTTGTATATAAATTTTGCTTTCCCTCTTGTAAGCTAAGTTTTGAATGAAATGAGTTGAACATTCCAGAAATCCTTTTTCTTCACTCATAACCAAATTCATCTTTTATGCCACGAGTATCGCATTTGTAGGTAACGTCAACATTGTGATCAAGACTTGTACGAGGAAAAAAAAATCAATATAATTTGAGGAAGGTTCCGATAACCTAAAGGAATTTAGTTTTACAGGTCAAGAAATCTCACAACATTGTGATTTGTGGAGAAATGGGAGTTAACTAAATTTTGTTTATACATTTTGAATCTCTTTAATAGATTAACACAAGGGATAACAGTAACTTTTGATTTCTCCAATTGCATTACAAATTATTTCCTTTCCCCAAAGCCTTCAGCTCCATTTCCAGTAATGCTCTCAACTAGAATTAACAATGACTAAGGCCCCCCAGTATTCTGTAGAGACTTTTAGCAACATTGATCATATCAGGCCTCTCTTCTGCTTTTTCCTTGGTGCATTCCATTGCAAGATTGAACAAGGAATGCAATTGATTCTCTTGATTTGCATCCTTGTCAAATGCTATTATGCAATTGACCAATTGACTGATGCCAACATGATACTTGACATAATCAGCAATGTGAATCATTCCCCCGCCATCACTCTTGCACATAACATCTTTTCCAGTTAGCATAACAAGTAAAAGCACGCCAAAGCCGTAGACGTCAGTTTTCTCTGTTACAATACCTGTTTCCATGTACTCAGCGTCTACATACCCCCATGTTCCCCGCACAACATCTTCAACCTGTGATTCTCCTCGAGGAATAGGTATAGAGAGGGAAAAATCAAACAGTTTAGGAATGCCATCTTTATCTATGATCACTTTTGATGGCTTCAAGTTTCTATAGACAATGGTTGTGGGAAATGCAGTGTGAAGATAAGCAATTGCGTTAGCTATGCCCTTCGCAATCTGCAGTTTGTTCCTCAAAGAAAATACTTTGTTACCATCCGAGGGGAGGAGATCAGTAAGCAGCTTAGTTCCAGCTTGTTCGTAAACCAAAGCAGGAAATTTGAACTCCAAACAGCAGCCTCTGAGCTTCAAAACATTCTTGAGATGACTCATCTGTGAGGTAACTACTATATCACGGATGATGGCTCCATAGAAAGTGGGAGACCTGGGGCATTTTTCTCTGAATATCTTAACTAAAATTGGTTGATCTTCAATAAAACCTCGAAAATTTTTTTCATTATCTCTCAAGAGCTCTCTATCAGAAAAGTTGCTTGTTGCAGTGATAAGCTCTCTAGCTGTAAAACACCGAATCGGATTTTTATATCTTCCGGAGAAGGATCGAATCAAATCCTCTAATAAGGAGCTGCCATTCTCTAAGAATGATGATGATGTTTCCTCTTCCTTCTGCAATCCCTTAAAGCATGAGAACATATTTCTTCTTTATTCCTGAAGAAGAAGATTGCAAAGGAAATAGAATAAATCACAAAGTTTGAGAATCCTCAAGTGTTATTAGAGTATTCATGTCTTTCAGATACTGAGAATTTGTAGAATCAACTTTCAATTTTTCTGATTTACACTAAATTTGACTTCTTCAATGAAAAGCAAATCTTAGAAGGATCCACGAAGATGTATTTTGGCTATTTCAACCACTCATGTGTCTTCATTCATGAAATGATTAATTTTTCTTGATGCATTTCCCATGGGGCGGACCTTTTAAACTCCATTACAAATAATTAAATCAAAGTTTGTGACAAATTTCATGTGCATATTCTTCTCTCTTTTTTTTTCTCTTACCTTCTTCGTTTATTTTTCTCTTTTATTTTCCTTGAACCATACCAAATCTCTTCCGTATTCCAGTGACAGAACAACACGGCCGATCTTGGCAATGGTCCCCCAAGCTTTTAGCCACAAGCTGCTACAATTCAGCACCCAAATAATTCCAGCAACATTCTCTTTTGTTCTGTTACTCTTGACACTAATTGTTTCCATCACTTACACAGCAAGACACCAACAATCAGCCATCAAACAACCTTACCTTCAGTACAACAAAAATTGTTTTAACTAGCAAATTACTCCCTCTCAAACATTAGCTTTAAATATATTAATCTCTTTTTCAGTACCCACAACTCCCCTGTTCTTCTTACTCCAAAACTAAGTAAGAAAGCCAATAATTAACTGGGTTAAGACCGGAACTAGAAATAGAAGCTAAAACTAATTGCTAACCTGATTGCTGAAGATTCAAGATTGTCTTGCCGTTCGGAAGGTGCAATGCTTGTTTCGACGGTGAGTTCCGCCCAAGAGAGGAATGAAAACACTGAATATAAAACGGAAAAGTAAATGATAATTACTGTTGTTTTTTATAAGTAAGATATTTCATTTATATAAAAATAAAAGAAGTTACAAATGATTATAGTCACAAAAAAAAAAAAAAAATCGCAAGCAACGCAGGCAGATGAGAAGAGAGAGAGAGAGAGGGCAGTGGAGCTGAGCAGAGTTTGAGATAAGTATATTGAAAGGAAGATAGGCTTGGACCGCCTTGTAGACCAGGTCCAGCTTACAGATAATATTTTTTTTATACTTGATGAATAAATTTTAATTATTAAAATTTTATTTAACGGTTTAAAATTTATATTTTATAAATAATTTTTAAGTTAAATAATTATTCAATATAAAGTAAATAGTATTGAATAATTATTTATTAATAGTAAAATAATTATTCTATAATTAATTATTTAACTAATTATTTAACTATAGAGTGAATAATTATTCTAACTTAAATAATTATCTATAATATGTGAATTTTTAATCGTTAAATCAAAATGTGACGGTTAAGAATTTGTTCACTACATGCTAACAAAAGGTGCTATTTGCACCATAGTTAAACAGTTAGTAGACCACCAACTTGTCATGTAAGTGTGATTTCAAGAGTACCCTCAACTTGACTTTTTTTTTTTTTTTGTGAATGTATGTTTAACCTTGCATTTCATCAAAAGCATAAGAGATTACATCACCAGTTCCTCCTTTATCCCGAATGGCATTTAGGGATAAAAGGGAAGAAGGGATGTTTCCAACTACAAAGTTTGACTTTGCCCAATATGCAAAATTATGAGCATGAGTGTCACAATATCTACTAGCATAGGTCATTTTCTAGCTAGGATTCCTAGCTAAAATTTGCTTGCAATGTTCAATCTGTATTCTCCCACACCACTCTAAAGCCATTTGATGCCCATTCGAGGATCTGACCACATTAATTGAGTCTCCCTTAATTATAGCATTCCCAAATTATTTTTCCTATGCAACCTTGAGTGCTAGAAGGGCAGATGTTGCCTCAGCTGCAAAAGCATCCTTCTATAAACTTTTCTCTAACCAACCGCCTAAATATTCCCCTTTATCATTCCGGATAATGATAGCACTGATAGTTAAGCCAACTTTCTCACGAGCTGCATCAAAATTTAACTTCACATAATTCCTGGGAGGAGATTTCCAAATGTGATCACTAGACGTTCTTTCTTTTTTCAATTGCCTTCATATGCTTGCATCCCAATACTTTTGTGTACTTGTTTGGATTTATTTGCTGATTGATTCCCAATCCATTGTCGGATCTCCATGTGCAATTTTTTTCGAGTCATCCAAACAACCTCTATCATGACCACTACAAAATTTAAAAATTTCCTTTTCTCTTCCACATTCAAAGAGAGCATATTATTCCGATTAAGCAATTCACAAATCCATTGATGAATTGACCACGTATTTAAAGGTTCTAAACGAAACTGCCATTACTATGCAAACCATACTAATTTGCTCAAATGACATTCAAGGAAGAGATGATGAGTAGAATCTTCAGCCTCGTTGCATATGTAGCAAGACCTTTCTTGAATATTGAGTATGGAGGACAATCTGCACTTGGTTGGGAGAATATCAGAATGAACCTTCTAAATAAATTGCTTGTGTGTATTATGAAGTTTGGAGTTCCAGAGTAAGTTCCAAGTTCTCCTTTCACCATATGAGCGTTTCAAAAATTTATGATGGTTCTCCATTAAGTACATAGACTTAACAAAGTAGCTTCCTATCTTGAAGGGAGCCCACACAACAGACTCATATTCCCTATCATTGGAAATCTGAATTTTGAGAATTGCTCTCGCAATTTTAGGTGGAAAGACATTGAAAATTAGAACTTGATTCCAACACCTATTCTTTGGTAGACAGAGGTCTTGCATCAATTCCAAATCTATGAATTCTCTCAAATAGGAAGGAGGTTTGCAGTATTGAGAGATGGGATCCATAGGTCATCCCAAATGTTGACATCAATGTTCCAACTTGGTCTGTAGCATGCACCTTTCGTCAATAATTCTATACAGTTACAGAAGATCCAAGAGGCATTTTTGGAGCAATGTTCCACGTCCAGTAGTTTTCTCCCTCTTAGATACTTTGATTTCACCAATTGCACCCAAATTCTTTATGGTTTAGTAAGTACCTTCCACGCTAATTTAGTTGAGGGCTCTGTTCATTTCTTTGAAACCTTTAATTCCTAGGCCACCATATTGCTTTGGACTGCAAATATTGTTCCTAGCCTTCATGTATAAGTGTTGTTTCTTATCCCCCATTAAAGCCCCAAAAGAAGTCCTGAGTTATTGCATCCAATTTGTTGCTAGTAAAGGTCAGCAAACTAAAGTGTTGAATGGCATGTAAGGGGAGGGATTGCATAACTGACTTTATTAATATTGCTCTGCCTGCTTGAGAAAGAGCTCTTTGTCTCCAACCAGAGAGTTTATTTCTGACTTTATTAATGATTTCATTGAAGACCTCCTTCTTGGACTTAGTCCTATAGAACAAAATGCCTAGTACTTTGAGTTGTGAGGGCACCCTCCTATGCCCAAAATATGTAGGGTATTGTTGCTGAAATGCATCACTAATTTGTCTAAGTTCATAGTTTGACTAGACCATTTACAATATGTGTTTAGATAGTTTTTTATTTCCTTGGCATCATCCAAATTGGCCCTACAAAAGATAGATAGATCATCAACAAACTTTAGATGGGTTATTGCTGGGCTAGTCCTAATGGTCTTAACTCCATGCATTTCACTAGAATGTTTAGCTCTAGATATGATCCTTGAAAGTAAATCAAAATATATAATAAAATGAGTAGGGGATATAGGATCCCCTTGTCGAAGACCTCTTGAAGGTTTAAAGTAGGTAAAAGTAGAACCATTTACAAGTATGGAAAAGGTAGAAGTTGACATGCATGAATTAATCAAGGTAAAAAATTTGTCACTGAAGCCATGTAAAGATAGGATACGCAACAATAGTGGCCATTCGACTTTAGCATATGCCTTTGCCATATCAATCTTTAGTGCCATCAGTCCAAGTTTGCCCTTCTTGTTTAGATGATGCATGAGTTTTTGGGAGATCAAAATGTTGTCTAACATGCCCCGTTCCGAAATAAAAGTAGATTGTCAAGGAGAAACTAACTAGTCAAAACACATTTTCATATTGTTTGTAACAATCTTTGTAATAATCTTGTACACAATATTGCATAAGGAAATTGGCCTGAAATTTTCCACTTTGGAAGGCTTGTTTCTTTTAGTAACATGGGCTATAAATGTGTGGTTCAAGGCTCTAGGAAGGGTTCCAAATTCAAATAAGTGTTGAACAGCTTTAGTTACTTTCTTTGCAAGGATAGACCAGTAGGATTTGTAAAAATTTAGGGACATGCCATCTGGTCTAGGACTTTTTCCATATTTGAAAGCATAGACGGTGCTTTTTATGGTTTCAGGGAAAGGTATAGATGTAAGATTGTTGTTTTCAATCTTAGTAATGGTTGGGAAAATTAAGCCTTATAGCTCAACTGGAAAGGAAGGGTTACTGGAAGTAAAAAGAGTTTGTAAACATTGTTCAAAGCATCCTCCAATATCCTGCCAATTAGAAATCCAAGAGTCATTAGAGTTCAATAAATAATCAATATGGTTATGTCTATGATGGATGACAGTGGTGAGATGGAAATAGTGGGAATTTGCATTCCCTTCTTCAAGCCAACATGATTTTGCGTCTCTTTCTTTTTTCTCAAAGAGATTTATGTAGCTATTAAAATCGCCGATTACTAACCGCGGGCCATTAAAGGCTTTACCGACATCCTTGAGATTATTTCAAAAAACTGGTTTTTGAGAGTTTTGTACCGGCCCATATACATAGGAGTAGTCATGATTGCGTATGAGGATCATTGAAAATAAGAGAGTTGATGAGATGGTCATTCTCTACAATTATTTGAATGTCAACATTTTCTTTCCAACTGATTGCCAATCCACTGGAAAGGCTAGTAGACAGGACAGTGTGAGAGTGATTGATACCAGTTGATTTGAGAAGTTTGGAGACTGAGGAAGAGGAGATTTTAAGTTCAGAAAGAAAGGTTTGTGAGAGTCAATATAGACCTTCAGTGAGGAAACTATTGAGGGTTTGACGAATCCTTGGGAATTCTAAACAAGAGCAATCATGAAGAATGGGGGACATGATAAGGCCCGCCTCAATGGCCGAAATAGTGATTTGAATTTTAGAGTTGTCGTGTTCCTCAACATGGATATCTTGGCTGAGTTTGAGATTATAAATGTGAGAAGAGAGATGCCTAGTTCTAGCTCTCTATTTGACATGAATGAAACAGTATTGAACAAAGAGAATTTTGTCTTCTGTTGCCGACCTTTGAGAACTATGAGAGAGTAAGGGAGAGAAAGAAGGGAATGAGTGAGATATGGGTTGATTTTCAGTGGATGGAGTTATTTGGAGGTTTGAAAGCTGGATATCAAAAGGGATGGACTTAGAGATAGAGAAGTAGGGATTTCCAAAGTCAAAATGGCCCAAATTTACTATTTTCTCCATTTCTAGAGTGCAAGGATTCAATCTCTTGGATAGGGGATGACACCGGGTTGGGGCTAGATAACTGTTAGACAAGTCCAGGAAATGTTTAAGTTTTGCCCAAGTTGGTGGTCTATTGTCTACAAGAGGCCCATTATACGCCTTTCGGTTTAGAGGTGATAGGGCGGGGTTTTCAGGCTCCAAAATAGGTAAATCAAGATAAAAGAAAGAATTATTTTTGTACCTTTTGGGCAGGCTATTGAAATTTGAAATGTCTCAGTGAACTCCTTTAGTAGAGCAGTGATTAGTAACAGAGTTCTGATGTGACACAAGAAGCATCTGTGTACTAATCTCTGGAATTGGATCTGAATGAACAATAACCAGAGAGTTATCTAGTGGAGGATCAACAAAGCTGCTATCTTTCTTGAGCAGTAGAGAACATTCTGGTAAGATCTTGAAGATGAATGATTATGTCTTGAAGAGGCTTTGTCGACATTAGAGAATTGGCTTGTTCCTGAACTGAGCCATGGACTGTCGGCCTTGCGAGGATCTAGCCATCTAGGGGACCGATAGTCGAATCCCTTTTCCAAAGCAAGAGTTTTCACAGTAACCCAATCTACCACAAATGAAACAAAAATCTCCCAATTTTTCATACTTGAAATGAATCCAAGAGGTGATACCATTACCTCTATTGAAGAAGAATCCTGCCTTGAGAGGGTGTATAACTAGGATATTGACCTTTATTCTGAAGAATATTTTTGGTTTGAGCCCATCTCTTTTATCCATGAAACATAATTTACTAATAAAATCACCCATTTTCTTAGCATTCTCCAGATTCATCCTATCTGGTGAAAGGCCATGAACTTGAACCCAGAATTGTGATTGAGTAAAATCAAGTTCTTCTAGAGTCCGAGACGGAAACCATCTTTTCAAGATTAAGTGTGCTCCCATCACAATCCAAGGACCAGAATTAAGAACACGGTTCATGTCTTCCTCTCTTTGAAAGGAGCAAAGAAATACGTTATGGTCAAGACGTTATGTCTTCCTATCACCAAGTTCCAAGCAATTGATAAAACAACCCTGAGAATTTTTGTATTGACAGTTTTATCACTGAGAGGTTTAGCTACCAAGCTTAGGGATGATAGTTGGGCATTGAGGTCGTTATCAGGGGATAGAGTTAAGAGCCCATCATTCTCATTTAATGATGCCGAAGGGTTTGACATCATCACCTTGGGGGAGAGGGGGGAAGAGGACCACAAAATAGTGTAAAAATTCACAAACATATGAAATGTAAATCTAGGAATAGCCAGGAGACCCAATGAAAACAAAAATCAAACACTATTAATACGTAAATAGAATTGAGAAGAGAGAGGAGAAAAGCGGAGGAAAGGAGTGAAAAAAGGGTAAGGGGAGAGAGGGGGCTCACTGAGAGGGAAGAGTGTTGCAATTGAGAGCACGAGCTAAAGCCCAGAGAAGATCACTCATGATAATGGGGGAGAAGTTTTTATAGAGAGAAACGAGAGAAGTGCCAGACTTTTGAGGCTTATCAATGAAAGGGGACCCTCAACTTGACTAAATTCTTACTATTAATTTTAGTAAGAGAGGGGGTGGCAGGGAAGAGGACCACAAAATAGTGTTAGAAAAAGCACAAACAGATGAAATGTAAATCTAGGAATAGCCAGGAGACCCAAAGAGAACAAAGATCAAACACTATTAATACAAAAATAGAACTGAGAAGAGAGAGGAGAAAAACGGAGGAAAAAAGTGAAAAAAGAGTGAGGGGAGATTGCTGCAATGGAGAGCACGAGCTGAAGCCCAGAGAAGATCACTCATGATAGTGGGGAAGAAGTTTCTTCAGAGAGAAACGAGAGAAGTGCCAGACTTTCGAGGCTTATCTATGAAAGGGGACCCTCAACTTGACTAAATTCTTACTATTAAATTTATTGTGATTTTGAAGTCTTAAGAGTATTATACTGAAACTATTACAAAGAATCTTGTTATATTTAAGACTAAAAAGCTTAGCGTATATTAGTATTATTAATGTGATTTTAAAATATTGACATGTTACCTCATGTAAATATAGGTTCTATAAAAAATAAAAAAAAGATATAAAAAGTGAAATAGAAAAAATAATAATAAATAGCTTAAATTTATTCTTTTATAAGAACATATTTAAACATATAGTCTAAACTATATATATTGAAGGACCTAAGGGAAGTGAATTAAGTTTTTGACTAATTTTTAAATTTTTTAAAAAACTCTATAAAAAATATTAACCTCTAAATATTTAAAAACCTTAATAAGAAGTGGTTGAAGAGAAGATAGCTATTAAATGTGAGAACAATAAATGTCAACTACCTTTCAAGATAAAAGAAGTAGGTTTAATAAAAGGGAAATCAGAGAAATAAGTATAAATAACACAATGATTTATAATAATTCGATTTCTTCAAAATCTATATCTATGATCTCCTCACCTATGAAGTCTTCTACCTCTTTTGAGTGGGATTGAGGAGTTTGCCCTTCTTCAAATAATCTCCTCTTGGAGGAAGGCTGCTCCCCTGCACAAGGTGACTCATTCTTTCTTAGTTTTTGGCTCTCTTGCTTCCATTTCTTCGTCATCCTTTTCTTTTTCTTCTTCTTCTATTTCCACTTCTTCATTTTCTTCTTGCCTTATCTCCTTGATGGAGTCCCCCTCTGGGTTCTCCAAACTCCTTCTTAATCAAGAATGAGTTGCATTCTTTTGAGAGATTTGTCAATGTAGATGCTTCCACTTTTAATGGTCAAAACTCTTCCCAGAAGTTGAACTTGAAAATGCTTGAAGATTTTGCAAGTAGCTTCCCATATGGAAATTCCTTGTTCTCTGTTTTCCTAGTACTCATCATATGTTTCAAGGCAATATATCTAAAGTTTATTTTTCTATGCTCATAAGTGCAAGCATCACAACCACGTGCATATTACCAACGAAGGACTTGAAACCAAACTTGGGAATTATCAATCTGGAAAGAATATGGTGTAGTGCACATCCTCTTGCATCAAGTGTTTTAATTTTTCTTTCTTTTGCAGTTCTAAATCTAGCTCCATTTGTAAAGGCATCTTCAAACCTTTCATATGTAAAAAGCTTATGAATACAGTAATGTTGCCCCGATGAATAATATCTGACCCCTTCATCATCTACACCACAAATTATATTCATTAAACCATCATCAAACTCAAATTCAATTTGAGATACTCTAGAAGAGTACCATTGCATTCACCACCAAAATCCCAGCCTTTTCCTTTTTAAGATTTGTAAAAAACTCATATACTAGAGAAGGAAAATAACTATCATCCACAACCAATAAATTACTCTATCCAAGTACATAAAAAAGAGACAATACATTATCCATACAGAGAATTTTTGCAAATTAACCTTGTGTCTGGGATGATCTCTCAATTCCTCTTGCTCCAATCTTCAAACTCAACCGCAACTTTGGTTGGATGAATTTTTCAAGCCCAATGGATGCTTGATGCACTTGTATCCTCCTTGGTTCATTGATGATTTGCCTGGTATCCACTTGCTTTCCTTTTCCCTTTCCCTTGCCAATGCTGGCCTTCTTTGATCTCACCATGATGTGTTTTCTGTGAAGTAAAGTGGGTTTCAGATGAAATCTAAAGTGTAGAAAACAAAATTAAGGAAGACTTCAAGAGAAATTGATGAAAAGGGGATGAAACGTGGATTAGGACAAAAGAGTGTTTGATGGGTTTTAAGAGAGAAGAAGAATTGGTTTTGAGAATTTTAAATAAAGTAAGAGAAACTGCCATTTGGACTCCTTATAATAAGCTAAAATTGCCTGATTTAGAAGGTTGAATTTTCAGCGATGTGTTTGAACCCGTGTCTGAGTTCAACTTGGATGACAGAATTTTAGAGCATGCGTTCGAACTTCATGCTCGAATTTTACCAGTTTTCCCTATAATTGAATATACATTAGAAATAGAATTTTGATATTCCTAAACTTCTTCTTAGATGACAAAATTTTCTTCGCCAATGGCTTTGTAAAAATGTCAGCAATTTGCTAATTTACAAAAACATATCTAAATACATATCACCTTTAGCAACATGATCACAAATAAAGTGATGTTTGATTTGTATATGCTTGGTTCTAGAATGTTGAATTGGATTAATTGTCAAATATATTACACTAGTGTTATCACATAAAAATAGGCACATATTTGAAATTTAGACTGAAATCAAGTAAAGTGTATTTCATCTAAAGCATTTAAGCATAACAACTACCGATGACGATATATCTAGCCTCGACATTAGATAATAAAACACAAGCTTTTTTCTTGCTATATCAAGAGACAAGACAACTACCAAAAAATTGATAATGAGCACTAGTACTTTACCGTTTAACTTTGCATCCGGTGGAGTTGACATTCGTATAAGCAACAAATTCAAAACAAGAAGATTTTGTAAACCATAACACAGTCACATGTATATATATAAGATAATGAGGAATATGTTTAATTGCAATCAAATGAGATTCTTTTGGACCTCTGCGTCTAAATTGGTCAACTGAATTTTACTAGAAATTCAATATCCAAGATGCAATTCGAACGTCCGAATTGCAGTCTGAACTTTTTCAAATTTTGTAAAATTATTTGAAACTTAACCACAACAAGTTTGAAATCCGAATTGCAATTTGAACTTTTTCAAATTTTGTAAAATTATTTGAAACTTAACCACAACAAGTTTGAAATTATTTTGAACTAAAACGTAATTCATTTAAAAGTTTTTGAACTATAGGTCGTTATTAAAAACTTCGTATTTAAAAGAATGATAAAAATATTTTAGGCTCATAACCAAGGTTAAATATGGTTTGTACTTCCACATGCAATGCATAGATTCAAAATACAAAAGATGTAGTATTTACAAAATTATACGTATAAAGCAAGCGCATCCCTACTTTATAGTGTCTTCAAAGCCTTTAACCATTTGGACATAATCCTTATCCTTCAACCATTTGAGCTCATTTGAGATGTCTTTAGCAATTTATCTTCAAGGGAATAAATTCACTTAGCTTCTTCAACGAAGAATCCTATCGCACAATCATTATCCAAGTTAGCCAACATTAATGTTTGTCATTAGTCAAAACTACAAGATTTGCTCCTAGAGTCAACATATATGTCCTAATGTAATACACTATAGAGAAGGCATTGGGGAAGAAAAGAACACACTATACATTGTACACTATACTTTGTGAGAACGAAAGCTCCAGATCTTACATGAAGTTCTTTGCACTTGATTTTTGTGGTGAATGTGAATGCTCGTGAGGTTATATTTTGTGATGTTAGTTATGAAGTGTTTAGATAGGTTGAAATGTTTGCTATTCCAAGTGTGATGTGTTAGGTTATCTATTACGGTCCGGTTACTATGCTGAAGGCCTTTTTTTCTGCACATGCAGATGACTTTTTCACCATTCGATTGGCTACTGTTTATTGTCTTTTGATCCGACGGTTATGAAGCATGAGGGGTATTTTGGGTAAGCAAAATTAGAAGAGAAAAAAGAGAAAAGTTTGAAACGATTTGAAATTTACTATTTCACCTACTTTATGACATTTAATTTTTTCAACTACTTCTACCAAATTCTCTCTCTTTTTTCTCTATCTCTTCTTTCTATCTTCTGTCTTCTCTCCGCTACGATTCATTCTCTTCAAGATTCATTTTTTTCATGATCATCATTTTGTGTTAAACGGTCTCGACGAACCTTCAAGTTTTCTTTCGAAGGTAGATAAATCTTCACTAAAAAAAGTTTATGGTCTGCTTGCGGAGGTAGAGAAATCGATGTGTTGATTTTATTTTGTTTGAAGAATGATTTCACCAGTGGAATATTCTTATGACTTCAAAGTGGCTTCTACGCTATAGAAATCTTTACTAAAAAAAGATTTATGGTCTACTTACGGAGGTAAAGAAAGCGATGTATTGATTTTTTTGACTTGAAGAATGATTTCGGCAATGGAATACTCTTATGACTTCAAAAAATGATTTTGATGGTGGAGAATTTGAATATTGAATCTTTTTTTTAACTTTAAAACGATATGTTTTGACAATTTTGTAACAATTCTCATTATTTTGAATAATGACTCTAAATATTAATTATTCAAAGAAAAATATGTATGGTGAATTGATATTTACATGAAACTGAATACATCTAATTTGATCGAATGATATTTTAAGAGTGAATAATTATTCAAGTAATAGTGAATAATTATTCACTTGATATGCAGTATTTACAGACAAAAGTATTTGGTTATGCTGAGTGAATAATTATTCTCCGCTGAGTGAAAAATTATTCACTTAACATATCAAGTGAATAGATCTAATATATCAAATAATTATCATAACAATCTGAATGGATATTTACATGAAACTAAATATATCTGATTTGGTTAGATGATATGTTAAGAGTGAATAATTATTCTCCACTAAGTGAATAATTATTCTCCACTGAGTGAATAATTATTCTCCGCTGAGTGAATAATTATTCACTTAATAGTGAATAATTATTCTCCACTGAGTAAAAATTTTTCACTTAGTATATCAAGTGAATAGATCTAGCATATCAAATAATTATTCATAATAATCTGAATTGATATTTACATGAAACTAAATATATCTGATTTGGTCAGATGATATGTTAAGAGTGAATAATTATTCACCGTTAAGTGAATAATTATTCACTTAAGAGTAAATAATTATTCTCCACTGAGTAAAAATTTTTCACTTAATATATCGAGTGAATAGATCTATCATATCAAATAATTATTCATAACAATCTGAATGGATATTTATATGAAACTAAATATATCTGATTTGGTAAGATGATATGTTAAGTGAATAATTTTTCACTCAGCGGAGAATAATTATTCATTATTCTCCACTGAGTGAAAATTTTTCACTTAACATATCAAGTGAATAGATCTACCCTATCAAATAAGTATTCATAACAATCAGAACGGATATTTGCATGAAACTAAATATATCTGATTTGATCATATGGTATGTTAAGAGTGAATAATTATTCACTTCCACTGACTGAATAATTATTCACTTCCACTGAGTGAAAATTTTTCACTTAACATATCTCTCATTAATTTGTAACGTTCAGCACAATCCCAATGTTAACAACTTCGCTTCGTATTCAACAATCTCAACAGTTCTCTACTGCCGCATCTACTCTTAGATGTTTTATAAATAATCATAATTATTCAAGAATGTATGAATAATTATTCACCACTGCATTAATGTGAATTGTTGCATTGAACAAACTCGAGCATTTTATATGAAACTAAATATATCTGATTTGGTCAGATAGTATGTTAAGAGTGAATAATTATTCTTTGCTAAGTGAATAATTATTCACTCAGCGAGTGAATAATTATTCTCCACTGAGTGAAAATTTTTCATTTAACATATCTCTCATTAATTTACAACGTTCAGCGCAATCCTACTGTCAACAACTTCGTTCCGTATTCAACAATCTCAATTGTTCTTTGCTGCCGCATCTACTCTTGGATGCTTTATAAATAATTATTCATAATTATTCAAGACTGTATGAATAATTATTCATCACTGCATTAATGTGAATTGTTGCATTGAACAAACTCGAGCATAGTACAAATAAAAGAAATGATACGTACTAATTACATAAATTTACACTTGTTATTGTATAAAACTCTAATCTATACATAAAATTTTCAGCAAAAAATAGGCATTGCACTATTTTTCTCTCCTCCTCGTCAACATTGTAAAGAGAATCATTACTTTTTAATTTTCTTCCCAACATAACACAAACTCATATTACCATAATTATTTTTTACTGTCAAGAATACACCTTTAGAGATTAAATAGAAGAGATCAAGAAAAAATAATACTTAATATAACAATATTTATCTAACAAACCCAATTTTTTGTCTTCACTCTTCAGATGTAGCAAACTTCCACTCTTCTCGATAACCCACTTTTCATATCAAGAACTCCATCCATAATGCTTGCAAATGTAATGCAAGAATCTCATTCCCAATTACAAGTTGATATTCAACGATTGATTCTGCAAAAATCTCATTCACAGTACGTTGTAATTCGGACTGAGCATCATTCTTTTTGTTTTTTTGGTCATGCAAGAGAAAAAAGAAAACATAACAAACTTTTAGATTCAATGCATTCAAGAAAACACAAAAAATACCTCGAGGGAATCCATCTGAAATGCAGGCTTTCTTCAAGAGATAAGAGTTCTTCATTTGAAGAGAGGAGAAATATGAGAGAGAGGTGAAATACGAATGGAAGAATGGAAGATTGGAAGAGATGAGAGAGACGAGAGTTGGTAAAAAGAAACCGTGATGTACTTTCTTGATATGATACATTTAGGCGGGACATTTGTTTTGCTCCAAAAAAATTTTTGCTTCAAAATACCCCTGATCACTCACAGCCATTGGATCAAAAGATTCTTATATAACGGTTATGGAGGGCATCCCACATATACTGAAAAAAGGACCACTCAGAATATTAACTTCTCCGTATCTATTATACTAAAAGTGCAAATAGCGTTATAAAGGTTTAAACTTATATTTTTCTTCCCCTTTTTTATGCCCTAAAAGTGAAAAATACTTACTATATTTCTTGAAGACCTTGTGGATGATCTTCAAAGTTATCAAAGATGTATCTTTCTGGAATCTGGAGATGGTGACAAGATCAAGAAGAATGAACTCAGATTCTCATTTAAAAAAAAAAAAGTAACATTTTGATTGTCTGGTTTTCCGGTAAGATTTCTAGACATCAAGTGTTCTTGTAACTTCATCTTCCTCCTTACACAGATGACTTACATAGATGGACCAAAACAAAGTTTGAAGCGCTATGGTCTTTCTTCTTTATTCAGCAGGCCTCTAAAGCACGATATCATTTTGCTCTGTTCCAGGGAAGATCGCGAAGAAATTGTATTGATTCTGAAAGTTATAGAAACTATCAAGAAGTATGAATGGTTTCCAGATCTGCCATGTTAGAACTTGGTTTGAAAATTCAGATTCTGCTGATAGCAAAATTTGATAGAACAAGAATCTTGATAACTTCAGATTCTGATATTTTGCAGACTTCTTTTTGCTTCCTTTTCCTACAGTTCTTTGTCGTTGTACATTTCTCTAAAAGAGAAAATTTGAAGAGAGATTCAAGCCGATGTCCTGTTTCAGAGAAAAATAACATTTGCTTGGCGTATTTCACGTGCCATTCAGGTAACAGCAGTAGATAAACTGTAACAAATCATCAAAACCTTTGGCTGGTATCTAGCTAGAGCGCAAAGAAAATGAAGAATACTCATTCAACTTTGGAAAACCTACAAATAAAGTCCAAAATATGACACCTTTATTTGCGAGAAGAGCATTCATTATGGAGTTTTATGAGATTAATAAAAAAAAATCAGTTCATATCTCTGTAGAACAAATGTCCTATTGTACTAACATACATGATTACAGTTCTTGATTTCTAACTTATTTTGCATCCATTCCCAAAAATTTCTCTTGATTTCCTTTCTATATGTCTAACTCTTCAAAATACCCTTCCAGACTTTCAGCGCACTCTGTAATGAACAGCAGCAATGGAACCACTTCTGGCACTTTTGCATGCCTGAACAAAAACTATCTTCAGTTATAGGCTCACAAAAAAACTATCTTCTTGTGAACAAAACTTTCAAACCTTTTGAATCATGTATCTACGAATTTGTTCTTGAAACTTTAATAAGCACGATCGTGGTCTGATGAAGAAGCAGTTTTCAGAAGACAACCAGAAGAAATAAAAAGATGATTGATTTTGTGAGCATACATATTGAAATATCACAAACGGTATTCTTAGAGGAAATATATTGTCTTCTTACATTTCTATAAATACTTTTGTGGCTGAAGCTACGTCTATAAGCAGTAACGGAACTTAACAAGGGCAAAGTTCTTTCTCAATTCGACGAAGCTCTCTCGCCACATCAATCATATCAGGCCTCTCTTCTCCCTCAAAATGTGTACATCTCAAGGCAAGATCCACAAAAGCTATTATCTGCTGCCTTTCTGCATTAACAATATTCTCTTCAAGCTTAGGATCCATAATTCGGATGATCTGATCCTTCTGAAAGTAGTGATTAACATAATCGATAATAGTCATAGCCTCACGCTCTCCATCAGGGTACCAATGTAGCCTTGTATTCCCCATAAAGAGCACAAACATAAGTACTCCAAAGCTATAAACATCAGTCTTCATAGTAACATAGCCTGATACTGTGTACTCAGGGTCTAAATATCCAAATGTCCCTTTAATAAAATCATCTTTCACCTTTAGCTCTCCAGGAGGAAGGGATATAGAACAAGTGAAATCAAACAATTTAGACAAGCCTTGATGGTCTATAACCACTTTACTTGGACTCAAATCCCTGTAAACTATAGGAGTGGGAAAATCAGTATGAAGATGAACAATAACATTCGCGATATCGTTTGCAATCTTTAGTCTGCTTTTCCAAGAGAGTAATTTGCTATCACTAGGATAATTGAGGACACTACCGAGAAGTTTAGTCCCTGCATATTCATAAACCATTGCTGGATACTTGAATTCAAAACAGCAGCCAATGAGCTTCAGCACATTCTTGAGATGGCTCATCTGAGAAGTAATCGCTGTGTCACGGATCATTTCATCAACTACTTCCTTCTTCCTATCAGAAACAGAAAACAGAGAGCCCCCGGCTTGGAATATTCTCACTAGAACTGCTCTTTCTTTCAGAGTGCCTTTGAACATGTAGCCATTGTAACAGATGTGATGAAGAGGTTCTGAGAAATCCTTTGTTGCATTGATGATCTCTTCAGCACTGAAGTTTGGAATAGGAAGTTTATATCTTCCACCTAGAGAAACAATAAGCTCCTCTACTAGTAAGCCTCCATTCTTCAAGAAGCAAATGAATTTCTCTTCTTTCTGCTTTTTTTTCTCAAGAATTCTGAAAATTTTCCTAATTTGATACATGAAGAATTTTGTTCAGAGATGAAGATGACGTAGTTCAGAAGAACGAAGGAGAAGGATAAGATCTGAAAATGTAAAAGTTGTCCAGATGGTCCTCAGAACAGCTTTCTATAGTTTACTTTTGCGTCTTGACTTTCAATATCATGCTAGCTGCCTGGTAAGGTCCAGGAAACTGCTAGGAATCTTTTTGGTGAGACCGCGTAGGAATTATGAACTGAAGGGGAATTGAATTTTAGTAACACCAAAAGTTTCACTACTAATCTCATAAGGATCAATGTGGTAACTTAGGTATGACTAATTTACATTTTTAAGATTTTAATGTCTGAGTTAAATGTAAACACTGCACACAAAATTAATTAAATATAAATATTTAATTTCAAACTAAAGAACTAAAAAACAATTATTTTATTAAAATCAGACATGAAACAAATAGTGAGATCACGTTAGCATAAAAATCAACAATCAACGTTACCTATACCAAACTGGTCTTGGAACTGCGTTTTAAATGGTAATGACAATTTTGTTTTGGGCTCTGTTTCATTTTCTTGGCCATTGGATTGCAAGTATAATGTTCTGTATCATTCCCACCAGTTTAATCCTATGCTTACTTAAACTGTAAAACTAGCTATGCAAAAATATACTCCATCTTTTTTAAAATATAAGGTCTTTTGATATCTTTTAACATAGATTAAGGAGAAAGAAATAATCGTTGTTCTTCTATTATATCTTTAATTAATTTCATCATTATAATAGAGAATGAAAGAATTATATTTATGATGATGATAAATTTTAAAAAAAAAATAATTTTTAAAATTCACAAACAATCAAACATTTTGAAAAATGATAAAATGAGTAAAAGTCCTTGTGAGATGGAGGAGTACTTCCCATCCAACTTGAGCTAATGGATAGTTTGTAAATGCATTTGCTGTTACTTTTACAGCCCTTTGATATTTTTCATTTTCTTTTTTCTTAAAAAAATCTTGTGGACCAAAACTTTTTCCGTTTGTATAGTGGCATAGCTAGGATTTTGGTTCGGGAGGAGCCAAATTAGAATGAATTTTGGTATAATTTATACTATATATTATACAAAAATATGTAACAAATAATAATAAATGGATACAATATGCATAAAGATCATAGATGCTTTAAACTAAAATAGAAAAAGATATTAGAAAAGAAATACTGTCCATACCTTTATTTAATATTGTATTCGATATTCTTTCAGAAAAACAAGTACATAGTCTAAATCAAAAGTTTCAGCAATTTCTCTCTCAACATAAACCACAATATTATTAACAAGAAAATCATCTTCCATTTTGTTACAAAGTTTTGTCTTTGACAATTTTCATTACAAAAAATGTCATTTTTGTAGTTGCATTATAAAATAGAAGAGTCAATAGAAGACGAATCAATCTACCAACAGGAAAATCCATCTTATTCATTTGTGTCTCTACTAATCTTTGACATAAAAAAAATGCTAGACGAATTATATAACTCGAGATGATTTAGAATATTAACTTAATAGTGTTGCAATTGAAACTTCAAGCTTATATTCTCCTGCTTGGTGAAAACAAGAGGGTAATATTTCTTCACAAGGCAATAAATACCAAATTAACTTGTTGTTTGAAAGTTTTACATACTAATGATTAAAAATTCTTAATTATTATTCTTTCTGTCCTGGAATATTAGTTCCATTTACTATTATCATATAGATTCGGTCCGGTTACTATGCTGAATGCCTTTTTTTCCGCACATGCGGATGACTTTTTCACCATTCGATTGGCTACTGTTTATTGTCTTTTGATCCGACAGTTATGAATCATGAGGGGTATTTTGGGTAAGTAAAATTATGGGAGAAAAAAGAAAAATTTTTGAAACGATTTGAAATTCACTATTTTACCTACTTTCAGCAGTGGAATATTCTTATGACTTCAAAGTGGCTTCTACGCTATAGAAATCTTTACTAAAAAAAGATTTATGTTCTACTTGCGGAGGTATAGAAAGCGATGTGTTGATTTTTTTTACTTGAAGAATGATTTCGACAGTGGAATACTCTTATGACTTCAAAGAATGATTTTGATGGTGGAGAATTTAAATGTTGAATCTTTTTTTTAACCTTAAAACGATCTGCTTTGACATTTTTGTAACCATTCTCATTATTTTTAATAATGACTCTAACTATTAATTATTCAAAGAAAATATGTATGGTGAATTGATATTTATATGAAAATTAAATACATCTAATTTGATCGAATGATATTTTAAGAGTGAATAATTATTCACTTGATATGCAGTATTTACAGACAAAAGTATTTGGTTATGCTGAGTGAATAATTATTCTCCGCTCAGTGAAAATTTTTCACTTAATATATCAAGTGAATAGATATAAATATCAAATAATTATTCATAACAATCTGAATGGATATTTACATGAAACTAAATATATCTGATTTGGTCAGATAGTATGTTAAGAGTGAATAATTATTCACTTTTAAGTAAATAATTATTCACTAAAGAGTGAATAATTATTCTCCACTGAGTGAAAATTTTTCACTTAACATATCAAGTGAATAGATATACCATATCAAATAATTATTCATAACAATCTGAATGGATATTTACATGAAACTAAATATATCTGATTTGGTCAGATGGTATGTTAAGAGTGAATAATTATTCACCGTTAAGTGAATAATTATTCACTTAAGAGTGAATAATTATTCTCCACTGAGTGAAAATTTTTCACTTAACATATCAAGTAATAACAATCTGAATGGAAATTTACATGAAACTAAAAATATTTGATTTGGTCAGATTGTATGTTAAGAGTGAATAATTATTCACCGTTAAGTGAATAATTATTCACCGTGAATAATTATTCTTCACTGAGTGAAAATTTTTCACTTAACATATCAAGTGAATAGATATACCATATTAAATAATTATTCATAACAATCTGAATGGATATTTACATGAAACTAAATATATCTGATTTGGTCAGATGGTATGTTAAGAGTTAATAATTATTCTCCACTGAGTGAAAATTTTCACTTAACATATCAAGTGAATAGATCTACCATATCAAATAAGTATTCATAACAATCAGAATGAATATTTACATGAAACTAAATATATCTGATTTGGTCAGATGGTATGTTAAGAGTGAATAATTATTCTCCACTGAATGAAAAATTTTCACTTAACATATCTCTCATTAATTTGCAACGTTCAGCGCAATCCCACTGTCAACAACTTCGCTCTGTATTCTACAATCTCAACCATTTTCTGCTGTCGCATCTACTCTTGGATGTTGTATAAATAATTATTCATAATTATTCAAGACTGTATGAATAATTATTCACCACTGCATTAATGTGAGTTGTTGCATTGAACAAACTCGAGCATTTTACATGAAACTAAATATATATGATTTGGTCAGATGGTATGTTAAGAGTGAATATAATTTCGCTAAGTGAATAATTATTCACTCAGCGAGTGAATAATTATTCACTTAAGAGTGAATAATTATTCCCCACTGAGTGAAAATTTTCACTTAACATATCTCTCATTAATTTGCAACGTTCAGCGCAATCCCACTGTCAACAACTTCGCTCCGTATTCAACAATCTCAACCGTTCTCTTCTCCGCATCTACTATTGGATACTTTATAAATAATTATTCATAATTATTCAAGACTGTATGAATAATTATTCACCACTGTATTAATGTGAATTGTTACATTGAACAAACTCGAGCATTTTACATGAAACTAAATATATCTGATTTGGTCAGATGGTATATTAAGAGTGAATAATTATTCTTCGTTCCGTATTCAACAATCTCAATTGTTCTCTGCTGCCGCATCTACTCTTGGATGCTTTATAAATAATTATTCATAATTATTCAAGACTGTATGAATAATTATTCACCACTGCATTAATATGAATTGTTGCATTGAACAAACTCGAGCATAGTATAAATAAAAGAAATGATACGTATTAGTTACATAAATTTACACTTGTTATTGTATAAAACTAATTTATACATAAAATTTTCAGCAAAAATAGGCATTGCACTATTTTTCTCTCCTCCTCATCAACATTGTAAAGAGAATCATTACTTTTTAATTTTTATCCCAACATAACACAACTCTTACATTCAACACAAACTCCTATTACCATAATTATTTTTTACTGTCCAGAAAACAGCTTTAGAGATTAAATAGAAGAGACCAAGAAAAAATAATACTTAATATAACAATATTCATCTACTCAACCCAATTTTTTGTCTTCACTCTTCAGATGTAGCAAACTTCCACTCTTCTCGATAACTTACTTTTCATATCAAGAACTCCATCCATAATGCTTGCAATTGTAATGCAAGAATCTCATTTCCAATCGCAAGTTGATATTCAACGATTGATTCTGCAAAAAATCTGATTCACAGTACGTTGTGATTCATACTAACTATCATTCTTTTCCTTTTTTTTTTTGGCCATGCAAGAGAAAAAAAGAAAACATAACAAACTTTTAGATTCAATGCATTCAAGAAAACACAAAAAATACCTCGAGGGATTCCATTCGAAATGCAGACTTTCTTCAAGAGATAAGAGTTCTTCGTTTGAAGAGAAGAGAAATATGAGAGAGAGGTGAAATACGAATGGAAGAATGGAAGATTGGAAGAGATGAGAGAGACCAGAGTTGGTAAAATGAAACTGTGATATGCTTTCTTGATATGATAGATTTAGGCGGGACATTTGTTTTGCTCCAAAAAAAAATTTGTTCCAAAATACCCCTGATCACTCACAGTCATTGGATCAAAAGATTCTTATCTAACGGTTGTGGAGGGCATCCCGCACATGCTGAAAAAAGGATCACTAAGCATATTAACTTCTCCGATATAGATTAACACAAAGTAAAATATGTTGTGTGCCCTTTGACTTGAACTATAATTTATTAATTAGAGTACTTAGAATTTATGATAGGTAATAGGCAAAGCTGGTAAGAGTAGAAAAAAAATTATTAATTTTCATTGATATTATAAATGGAAATAGTATATCGAGTAAGAATTGTGAAATATAATACACCCCACCTCATAATCCATCATTGTATTTATTCCCCTCTAATGAGAAGGGAACAAAAGGGCACAGCAATAAGTAGACCAGTTTTTAAGGATAAAGAAAGATGCATGAAAGAATTTTGTGTTTCTGAACATGGATTTGATAAAATTTGGTTAAAGGTCTAGGAAGGGCAGCAAAATTTTCTGCATTGACTTATACTATGCATGGCTGAAGCCTTTGGCTTTCAAGTCCTTTGCGTGTTGAATTTGCTACCCAAATTTCCAATGGGGTTGTTAAATATATGTTATATATAATATAATTTCATTTTACTTTTTAATCTACAATCTCTCTCTATGCTTCTATTCTTTCTCTAAAGTTTCACTATAAAATTTTAGAATTTTGCTTCTAATTTGCACGAAACAAATTACCTATTTAAAATATAAATATTATATAATTATTTCCCTAAAAAGTTTCATAAAAATAGTTGAAAACTAAATGCTCAAAATATTAGATTTAAACAAATTAATGTAACTTTCATGAAGAGCACCCGGAACATGCATGCAACTTTTGGGATTCTTCACGGAAGTCGTTTCAAATGGAAGTTGCATATGACTTCCTTAGAGATCCATGGAAGTTGCATGTTACTTCCCGGATATTTTACAAAACTTACATAAAATTCAATAAAAATCATTTAGAGTATTTAAATTTTTAAATTTTAAAATTATTGTTAGATTTTATTTTAAAATTAATATTATTTAGTATTAATTCGTCATTTATCTAGTTTTAAATGTTGTAAGAATACCAAAAACTAAATATTTGAAAATTCAAGTAAGATTTTAAAGAGAGTGAGAGAGAGAGAAAGAGTAATAAAGAGAGAATGAAAGTATACAAATAAAATATAAATACACTATAAATAATAAATTAAAAATTTTGTATATAATAATAGCTTTCCAATTGAACGTTGAAGGCTATGACGGATGACTAGAGACAGACAAGAGCCGGAGGGGAGGGTAGTATTGTTTTGGAGCAAGAAAACAATTATTTATAACCTTTTTCTGGAAATAAAAAACTATTGGCATTAGTAAATTTGAATAATTTTTCATTCGTACACAGTACTTATTTCATTTTTTTATAGAAACTACCTAAAATAGTAGAAGGTTTGTTGCATCTTTGTTGTAAAAGTTGAAATGAATTACAAGGATGAGATGACATGAAAGCCTCTATAATCTATCTCCTAAGTAGGTGACAACTAATTTAATATTGTGATACTTTTAGGTCTACTGTGTTACTCTGATATCCCTCGCATAAAAGATTATACACCAAAAAATTCCAATTGCCAAAGCTACTACATTGCGCCTTCTTCATCACCTCTTCCATAACGTCTGTGGCATGCCGCTTCTTTCCCGATGCCCTACTGCAGCATGCAACTGTAGCCACTGCCACAGATGTGATGCAGAGGTTCCGGGAAATCCAGTGTTGCATTGATGAGCTCTTCAGTACTGAAGCTCGGAAAGGGAAGTTTATGTCTACTACTGAGCCTCCATTCTTCAAGAAGCAAATGAATTTCTCTTCTTCCTGCCTTTTTTTTTCCTCAAGAATTCTGAAAATTTTCCAATATTTGTCTGCTAGTACATACATCTGTATCTGTGAGTGTATCATCTTTTACATCCTCAAAAATTAAACTATTCTTCCTGTTCCCAGTCATATAAGCAGCCTCCCTAAAGATATATTTCCACTGAACAATTCCTCCCTATTCCATATCATATAATTTACCATAATCGCATATGATTGAGTCTATGAGAGTCATCTTCCTTTATGCATTCCGTCGTTATCTTGCACCACAAAATGCCAGTTCGAGTCCTTTACAACATTTTCCTCGTAAATTTTGTATTATAAAATTTTAATTTATAAATCCTGATCAGTGAGAGATAAATTCTAAACTTCAAAATATAAACTCTAAATAAAAAAAATCTATACAAAGAAATGTTGTAGAGGAATTCAAATAGACAAAACGCATCTCTATATAATTATAAGTGAATGAAAATATCAATTCTAATCAATAACGTACATTCCTTTCGCGTAATTATAAGTATCAGCGGTTCAACTCCTAGCAGAAAAAGCAGATCCAAACGCATAACCGAGCACTAAAGAATGTCCAACCAATTTGCCAAGGTGGCAAACTAGTTTTGCATTATCCTTTTATTGACCAATCAGGTGCAAAGAATTTATATCTCTAGCTTATTCAGTCTATATTCCAGGTCTAACTTAGTCTATATTCCAGGTCTAACTTTAACCTTAATGCCACCTAATTATGCCTAGTACCAGTCAACAGTTATCACACAGACATTATTTGGCTTGATCTGGTTTGATGCTACCTTCCAAGATCAAGATCATGATGCATCTTGCCTTTAACTAAGAATGTGAGTGCTATTTCAGCCAAAAAGGAGGAGGAGGAGGAGGAGGAGGAGGATGGGGGGGGGGTTATGATTATGCTAAAACAAGAACAATCAAATTTATCCAATTTGCTTTTTCTTTGCAATTTTGCATTACAAAGGAAGACCGAAAAGAGGATAAGAAACATAATCAAAGAATCATTATGTTGAGTAAACTGAGGTTCTGTGTATGTGTTGTATTGATATATTCAAAAGAACTCGAAGTATACAGCTTTAGTATATCAAAGAAAGCATTAATAAATCAAACCCAACCACCAAAAATGAAAAAAAGAAAAAAAAAAGAAAAGACAGTTTCCCGTTTGCCGTTCCCAGCTCCTTGCCAGCTTTCAAAACTTTCCGAAGAGGACGAATATCCCCAAAAGATCTGCCTGACTCCACACGTATCAAGGCCAGGATAGCATATACTCCTCCTGAATTGAAGAAGCATGTCCAAAAAATTTGTATGTAATTCTCCTTAGCCTATTCCTACAAAGGTATCACTGAATCTGGAGAATAGAGATGCACTGATCTGCAATGCCAGTTCTGCCAATTAAACCTTTGGATTCAACTGTCAAGTGTAAGTCAAAGGTAGAGAGCAAGAGCGCCTAATAAACAAGTGACTATCACGTGCTCTCTGTAGAACGTTTCCTAATCATCTGGGTCCATTTCATCATCTTGCTCTGAGGAAGGAACTCCATTCGTTTGATTATTTGCTTCGGGTTCAGACTGCTGCTCTAAATCCATCTCATCTTCCTCAGATTCAACCTCATTAAGAGTGGCCTCTTGATCTCTGCCTTCTGCAAGACTTTGCTTCAACCAAGTAGGGCATTCATCCAGTTCTCCATAGAGTTGACGGTAAATGCTACCCTCCCCAGACCGCATGATCTCAGCAGTCTTTAGTGTTGTACACAAGCACTCTGGGACAGGGTGAGAAAGGAATGAAATTGGTTTTGCTAGATGAAGTTCCTGAGCAAGGCCTTCCTCAGCCAAGCTTTTGTTGAGATGATCTTTCATAGCAGTAGTCAAATTACGTGGTGGATAGTAAAGATGACCATTGGTAGCATTTAGTAATTCCGTAAGATATTTCCTAATCAGAAAAATAAGATAAGAACCTATAAAAGAACTTAACATCTTTGAAACAAATTCATGACATCACGGAAAGGCTTTATTTGGAAAGCATACAATGTGACCTATGCAAACATGTCCAATGTTGTAGCAGAAGTACTTAAAACATAAAAACGATAAAAGAAAATTAACAAGTCATATCTTTCTTGGCCTGTGACGTAGTTACTGAAGGATACAAACATGACCATCATGACACCTCTTGGTAACATAATCTTTGGTTGTGAATTTTGGATATTGGGAAAAAATGAGCCAAGGAACATCTCCTTTATTTAGAAATTGTGATGATAAATAACTAACATGAAACATCCACATCTATTCCAAAGCCCTACCATCACTAGAAAGAGTTATCAAAGATGAACATACTATCATTTCTTAACATAAAAGAAATACTTCCTCCAAATTTGGTCAGTGGATCCACAAACCATAAACAGTGAAAAAATAAAAATAGTTGATGTCTTAGCAAAATGGCTGCAATTTTTAAACCTCTCCCCAAGCCCAAAACAAAAATAGTTAAATTCAGAATGCCAACTTAAAAAGTACCTATTAGGTCGATATGTCCTACTAGAAGCCATCCTGTAAAGCCGGTGTCCCATGACCAAGCTCGAAAAATCTGGCCATCCACTACCATCATTGTCAAAACCAGGAAAAAATGCGTCAGCTTCCAGGGAGACAATGTAATCAAGGGCATCCCAGAGCAATCTATGTGCTTGCTCCCTTAAATCAGAAGGTGTAGGGTCCGGCTCTATGTCATTTTCAGCAACCCAACCATACCAACCTTCCTTTTCATGTCGATAAATAGGTCGATCAGGAGGTGGGGGAAGAGGCCGAGGACGAGGACCAGCCTTATCCCACTCATCCTTCTGTTGCTTAACACTTTTTGCGGGTAAATTTTCTAATGGATCTGGAAGAAGTGGAGTTTCTGGGCCAACTATATTGGCCAGCTCATCTTTGCTGCACAAGGAAGTACGGTCCACTAGGTTCATGTACATGGCACGCAAAGGAATCAGAACACGTTGACCCCCAAAGGTCTCAGAACCTGACAGGTATATTCTTGTTCTAGGAGAATACCCCATTGCTCGGAGAAGAAGTCCTACCTGAGTTTATGAAGAGTAAATTTTATCATCAATATCTGAAATCAAGGTTCACCCATACAGGGAAAGCACGAAATTAATCTGATTCCTCCTGCTCTTAATGATTGTCCTAATTTTTCCAGACAGAACTACAATAAAGTATTTCATTTAGGTTCCAGAATGTTTACCAATTACCGTATTGATACAGGAGAATTTACCAATTTTGTCTTATTCTTTTACTCTTTATTCAGTCTGGAACTTTCAGAACAATTTAGCACTAGTGCAAAAAATTATTCGCGCATCTGAAGTTTCTTCTGAATATCTCACGCAGTAATAAAGCATGGCGCTCAGTAATAAATCAGTTCATCATATGTAGAGAATGTCTTTTACAAGTTTTTCAAAGACATGAGAACCATTCCAAGTGTCTTAAGTTGTATCTAGCATAGAATTGTCTCCCTAATAGAAAGAGTTAAGAAGTGTTCCAGAAAATCGGATAGCTTTGAAACTCATGATAATTATTTGAAGTAACAAGCAGTTTACAAATAAATAGTCCAGCTGAAGATATTCGATACAAACATTGTCCTATACGGTTTGTTTATACAATATGTAATCCACCAATCTCATTTATGTTTTACAATTTCAGGTCCCCAAACGATAAAAGAAGCTGCAGCTTCCATCAGATCAAACTACGATCCTAAGGATAAGTCATTCTTCACATCAGATTTTTCACACACAAACACGGAGATGCACTGTGTTCAAAATTAATGCCACATAATGCAGGGTATAAACCTGGAAGTAATTTGAAGAGTCTAAACTTCTAAATGAACCACTTTTTGCACATACAAAAGCGATGCAGCCTATAATACAGCAGACAACCTAAGCGGTTCATCAAAGAAATATTTGCTGATCAGGGAGAAACACAGCTGTTAGTTTCATGTTTGCTTGAGGCAGAAAACATCCTTATCAACACATTTGGGGAGAGGAAACAATTGAAGAGAAAAAAAGCATCACAGCAGCATTTACCTCTTCAGGCATTAGGGGGCATGAACCATTTCCTTTTTGCGCATATGAATCAACATTTAGTTCTTGATTTATAAGCCCTTGCTTAATTAACTGGCTCCGTCGATGCTGTATCAGTTCAGTATGTATATCCTAAATAAAAGAAAATACAGAAATATTATTGTTCGCATAGAATTAAGCAAAGGAAAAGAATATTCACCCCAAGTATCTACCGCATAGCTTTTCCTATAAGTTTAGTAGTAAGCAGAACACTAAAAGCATGCTTGTACCTAAAACCACTGAAATTTGGGGAACAACAGAAGACAATAGTGAACCACATCAAGACGGGATTATAATATTGCGATCTAAGCATTCATTAAAATCATGCATTCAACCCCAATCAGATAAACATGATTATGAAAACTAAAGAGATCTATCAAGGACCTGAAAAAGCTCAGCACAACCATGATATGCTAGGGTATCTCTCTTGAGCCCAGGGTGATAAGCAAGGTAAGGTTGACCTGAAGCTTGCAACCTGCAGCAAGAATCTAATTAAGAGAACAGCAGATACCAATATGCAGCTCCTACTGAGTGCATGGTAAAGTTTGAAATATAAAAAAGCAAGGCCAAGCAGATGAAATCTACTATCAGATTTACACAATACAGACCATCAAAAGAGATTTTGGCATGAGATCTTGAACTTGTCTTTTTAAGGTTTCTTATCCTCAATATGCCTCTATCTCTTGCCCATAGACAATAGTATAAAAGCTAGTGCTGATGAAGTGATTATAAGACTGGCATTGACAAAATGATTCTAAGTATTGATGAAATGCAAAGCAAATACAGAGGATACAACACAAAAACAGTCCAGAGATTCTTAAACAGCTTGGTAGCAACAAAGCTTTCCTTCAGATGATTAGGCAACCAAGATGCCTAAAAAGGTTTCAATTTCAGTCATGGGATCGTGGCTGGCAGCAAAGTACAAACCTTACTACAAATGACCTCAAGCAAGAATGTACATCAGTTAGTGTTATTTGCCCTAAAAATGTAATAATTGCTCTTCAAATGTTGAGAGGAAAAAATATTGCAGGAACATGTTGGAGGCACCATACAATAAAGGCATAAAGTCTTCTACATTGCTGAAAGCATATAAGGACTCCAGGAGATAAGAAGCCCTGAAGTATGGCAGTCATTACTTGAATTTACCAAGTTGGTTCAAAGGAACAAAAGAGCTTTTGAAGATAAGGCAAACAACATACAAGATCAAGATTATGAAGTTTCCATTTAATTTCCATTGGTTTAAGACCTTAAGGTATCTATTCCAACTTTCCTCATAGATGAACTCTATTTGCACTTTTTAGCATGTTTTGCATACACCTCATAGGAACTTTTCTAAATGCAATTGAATCGTATATTTTATTAAAAAGCGAAAACAAAGTAATCTCTAGTTTCATGGGAGTTTTTTAGAAACAAGATTACTGCATTCAACTATTCCCCTAAGGATGACAGAGAGCAGAGAGACATTTGAACTCATTCCAACACGTCCAAATAAGTGATGCAGCTAGAAGAAAATCAACACAGAAATCCTATCTACTAGTTTTTTTATATTAAGGTTCTGTTATATATGAGTAACTTTATTGAATAAGCTAGATTATCTAATTAACATTAAGACATGCATCTGGGTAATGTTCACTGAGGAAGTTAAATGTTTGCGGACCCCCAATAAATCAGATTCTCAGCTTTTCTAGGAACTGGTATATGGTTTTTGAGTCAATATTATCAAATTTATCATCTTTATTTAGAGTTAACTGTGTTAGCATCCTTAGCTGTTGCCATGGTCTTCTCACCCTTCTTCTATCTGTTTCTCTCCCATTTTTCACAAGCTTAATCTGTTCTAATCATAACTAAAGAAACTTGGATAACTTCTCAGTCACTTTGACCATTAAGGGATTCATCCCAAATCAGTTTAAAATTTCTGCCGCCGCAAACAGCAGTCAAAGAACCTGAAATAATCAAATTGGTAAAGTAACTAGCAGACCTTCATGAGAAAGACGCACAAACGGAAAATCCAGATTTACATGGTTAGAAATAGACCTCTATAGTCTTTTCTTTTTGTCCTTTGTCCCCTTGGCAAAGTAAAAAGATTTCATTAGTGAAGCTCCAAGAAGCAACTCATGCACAAGTATCGTCTGGTATGAATGCAGGAATAGCCCTTAGAAGTCCATAAAAGAAATACTTTACAGGAAACCTATGGTGAACCATAAGGAAAGAATACTCAATGCTTCACTGATGAAATGTGGTATGTTTTTTGAAGTCTAGTATGTTTGAGATAGAAACATTGCATACAGTAAATTTACATATAGGAAATTATAGTCTTATAGGTCGTTTCCATCTAGAATAAGAAACATGGATGCCCATTGCTGCCAAATTTTGCAGAACAGCTGCATCGTGCTGCAAGGGTTAACAATCTTGTGCTGAAGTTCATCTTAATATCCCTAAGCAACAAGTCAAAAGCTTTTTCTGACACTACCTCCATGCCCAGTCAATGAATTGTCATGGGAACCATCTATGCTGTTCCTTCTCTTTTTCTTTTAATTGAAACGAGGATGGAACTTTAGACCAAAAAGGTATTTTAGGAAAGTTGACATTTGTTTTGGGAAAGACGCGTTTACACTCATTTGGAAAGAAAGGAGTAGTACCAAATGGTCTTTATAGAATAGGAAACTTCAACAGCTTAGATATATATTGGTTTTAGCAGATAGGGCATGGTCAAGCTAGCGTAGGAATTTGTGTCCAGCTGAAAATCCAATTTATTCTTGGAGGATTTTATCTAGGATTAGTGAAAAATCTGTAAGAACTTCTCATAAAATTCTCATAAAGATCGTATAAACTTCTAGTCACCATTATCTGCAATTGACTCTAAGTAAGAAAAAAAAAATTCAAGTTGTGTTTTCTTGCTCAAAAATCATTGTATATGCCCAAATAGTTTCAGAACTTATTGGATCTTAAGCCCACAGCTTTACTGTACTTCTGCAATGCAGGCTTCTCCGCTCTGCTGTCTAGATCAGAAAGAACACATTCTTCAAAATTCCAGAATGCCTAGCCACAGGAATTCTCTATGTAGCTGCACAGGCTTCTCCACCATAATTCAGAGCACCAATATACTTTGTGCTAACAGTTTAAGGAGAAAAGTGTCTCCAGTACATCATTCATAGGCTCGGATATTCCCGAGAAGACAAAGAACTAACAGCATGCTTTTTGCTAATTACGCTTCAATTTAATTGAGTCTTTTTATAATCAATGAGAAGATAATTAGTGCACTTACAAACATATCCTACCATAACAGGAAGAGGATCTTTACAATGACAATATAAACTATCAGCATCTTTAATGCATGATTATGCATAAGTGCACCACAAGAACTTGTCACACTTCCTATTTATCACAGACACAGTTCAGAAGCTTCTTCCCCAAATCACTGCCAACAGTTTGATGATGTCTCCAGTACAATGGAAAATGCAACTCTAACGCTTACCATTCTGATTGTCTACTAGGAATATTCTATTAATAAATATATTACAGAAGCCAATACAAATAAATATAAAGGCTCCAGACTAGGTGTTAATGAGTTTTTCCCAGTTAGACACAACAATGGCTCAATATCAGACTGTATTTTTAGTATCTGTTAATTGTTGGCCAGTTATCACGGCTTAAAAAAAAGTTCAAGGAAACAAACCAAATTAGCAAGCAGCTTTTTTCACCTTTCCACCATAAGTTGCCCAAGGGATAGAATTTCTGAGCGGAAATGAAGAGCATCATATGCGACATGGCATCGTAGCCTCTGATAATCTGCCAAGCTTTGAGGAAGAATGGGCTGCAAAAACAATTCTTGGGTTACAAAATGATTCAATCCAAAAAAAAAATCATGAAAAAGAGTATAATAATAATTTAAGTCTCTCTTATCCTGCACTGGCTTCCAAAACAAACTAAGAAGAAGAGGATACTAATTAAATAAGAAGTAATTCAAGTGCACGTAAAAGAGCCAGCTTAGATCCTGAGAAAGACTAGAACAGCAACTTGACAACTAATCTAGGTTAAGAAGCTGCAAGTATAACCATGTTTAAGCCCATCCCAACCTGTGTCCCCTTAAGGTGAAGGTTATAATTAACATTTTCAGAACCACATAATGAGAGTAAAAAGGCACACAACATATTTGAGCATTTTATGTGTCATTATGTCCAAGGAAGTAAGATAATTTGTTACACAGACTTTAGTTATTATAGTAATAGCTTTCAGTTGCATACTTGATACTTATGTACGAAGTTGTTCAACGGCCCACCATAAATAAGGTTATAAAGACTCTTATTGAAGCAGCTCAGACCCTCAGCTTGACCTCAAGTTCAGAATGAAACATGAGAGATCAACCCAAATAAGCACCATCCAAAAAATTGGATCAACATCACTCGCAAAACAGACTACAATAGAGCACAAGGAAAGCAGAAACAACTCCACCAAAGCCAAAAGAATTCCTATCAGCTGCGATAACATCCATTCATGTAAAGTAAAAATATGTTCAGTGCTAAGACCATAATGTCAAATGCTGAATAATGCCTCAAAAGGGCAGCAAAGGTTGCATAAGGCCAACGGAACAAACCATACAAAATTGAAAACACGGTGCAAAGTTCACGGCAGAAGGTTAGATATGTTAGCTGACCCATGAAAGTTATTAAACATTCTACTTTTGGAGGCATGTCTCAGGTTTATATTAGAAACAAACCACTTCTGCTTTCTGTTCAGCCTTGCACAAAACGTAAGTAAAATCTTTATAACATAATCACATTACTGTCTTAGTTATATTAACTTTCCATATAAATGAAACATCTTCATTGAAGGCTTTGTCCATGTTCAGGTGAAAGACTCCACCACCAGTAAACTCCCACTGGGGTAAAATTCCACAAAACTCAACAATTACTTTGAGCAGAAGAAACTGTTCCCATATAAGGCAACACAAGCTTACAAGAAGAAGACATATATGTGGAATATAGATGAGGTCCATTTGGACTCAATAAAGATAGATACTATACCTGGAGACATCCACCATCAGCTATTATGAGGCCAATGACCTTTGCTTTCTTTAGTCTAGGTAAGATGTTCTTCATGTAAAAACTTGGAGAAGCCGTACTTTGGGGTCTAAAAGTTGGGAATTGTTTCTGTTTTCTGGCCTCCTTAAAATTGGGGGGAAGCTCAGTCACGATGATTACATCATTTGCCAGAGCTGCAACAAACTTCTCCTCATCATAGATATATGAAAAACTCTTGAACATGGAACTACAAAGAATCAAATATATTCTGTTTTCAGCTTAAGCATTTTGACATGATTTTCTCCATTCACTTTGAAATACCATCTACCTGATTCCTTTTGAACGCAAACTTTGTTGAATCTCAGGTATAACAAGGGTAGCATTTAGAAGCCTTGATACAGCTACCAGATCGCAAATCTATCATAATTGTCATGAATTATCAAAATTTTCACAAAAAAAGAAAGAGAAAGAAATAATTGGAAGTAGGAGCATACTGAAGTTCTGATATTCTCAAATCCACCAAAGATTTTAGCATATATGAAGCCATTGTTCACCAAATTTGGAGCTGAAATAAGAGAGAAAATCATTTCACTAGAAGACGAGAGGTGGTAGCATAAAAGTGCAATGTTGAATTTAAACCACAAAGTAACTACTCAAAGATACTGGTAATCTTACTTCAGGACTTATTTCTGTAGCTACATGCTTCAAAGCGTCTACATTCATATTGTTCATGCATAAATATCTCGAAGCCTCAACCCTTCCAAAGATATTAGTAAAACTAATAAAGCACACAACATATGCAAAACTAGACAATAAGATGAAGAAATTTATGGACATAAATTTACCTTCAGGAAGAAGCATTATGGTGGCAGTTCAGGAAGAAGAAAACATTGTATACAAAGTTCATGTGGATTAATTATAATCCCAATGATTCTCATTCTTCCATTGTGTGGCACAAAATCCTTCATCTATGCGGAGCCAGACATCTGATAGCTTCTCAGCGCAAAGCTCAATCCAGCATTGCTGTTTTGGTTAGAAATGGTAATTGCTCTGTGGTGGATTCATGAGCTAATATAATTATATTGGGGTTTCTCAACTTAGACATTCTAATACTGGATCTTCTTGAGCTACTTGGTATGGAATGTGAGATGGAAGACTCTTTTGCTTTATTCTGTGCTGGATGAAGGCATTGCGCCAGCATTTTTTCTGAGCCAGCTCCTTCAGTATCCTGATGAAGATATCATGTTCCTAAAATGGTTTTTCACTTCTGCCTCAGCCAAGGACTTATCTAGGCAAAGGAAGCATTTAAGTGGCAGTGCTAGAATTATCTGTAAATCTGAACTTCCTGGGCAGGTTTGTTATTTTACGTGGAAGTTCTTGAATCACTTTTTAGCATTGGGTGATATACTTTAAAGCTGTGGTATATGCTTAGTCTCTAAATAGGGTGCTAGTGTTGAAACATTTGAGCATCTTTATCCATAGATTATTGATTGCAAAAATTTTGGACTCTCCTTGATATTCACATTTCTTCAGCAAATTCAGTTCAGCAATTTTCACAACTTTGGTCGCTTCAGAATAGTGAAGTTAATTCATTGTGTAGTACCCAGCCTTGTTTTTATCTAGAGGGGAATTTGGAAGGCCCCTAATTCATACAGATTATGGGTTGTCTGGTAATCATTGTTTAATTATTCAGACAGTGAAGACCTCTATTTGAAATTTCACAAAATATTATCCTCTTCCTAGACATAATACTCAGCAGATCAATAGTGTTGCCACCATATTGCAGGGTCCCCCCCCCCTTTCCTAATAAGCAATCCAATTTTTTCTGTTATCTGAGGAAGCAACTTTTGATTTCTTATATTCTTAATATAGATAGGCTGCCAAATCACGGATGCTCAGCAACCTTTCAGTGGGATCCTTCTCACTGGTGAAGGGAGATCCATTGCTGCAACCATTTCAGACTTGCATGTTGCTACAAACATGCAACCTGAAGTTGAAGCTGTTACAAGAAGTAAAGTTCTGTTCTCAGCTAGGTCTTCATGATGTGGTTCAATCCTACTCTTATATTCTGTTAGGTTTCCTAATGGACAAGCTAAGCTACCCTGGAATTCTGCCCTCATGATTTCACAGATTCTACAGCTCTTATCAGGTTTCAACTTTGTTCATAATAGCTGAGAAGGGAACTCTTTTGTGGATGCCTGTAGTTATGCTACTTCTCGTACAATTCAGTTTGATCAATTCTTTGCCTACATATAGTAGAGGTCCCCGGATTTTAGATGCTTTAGAAGTTCCTGCTTTTCATTGTAAGAGACACTACTATGTTTTTGGTTTGATTGCCCATTTTTCATGCAAGAAGTAGATATGCTTCCACCTAACCTAAAAGGCAAAGCTTTTGTCCTCCTCGTCATACCTCTTTTCTTCATTTAACAAACAAATAGAGGTACATATCGAACCTCCTACCACCAAATGTGATTTTTTTAATTTTTAATAGAAAAATAAACTAATAAGATTTATTTACTATTCAAATAAATAATATATGCACATATATATATATATATAAAGAAAATAATCGAAGAGCAGAGCTTAAGACTTATAGCTATCAAGTCTTAAAATAACCTTTGGGGCATTCTTCTCCACCTCTGTCCCCCCGCCCCAGCCCCCGCCCCCGCCCCAAAAAAAGGGTAGATTACTTTGTTTAGACAAATGAAAAGTAAAAAAAGTTACACGATTTTTAGTGAAGCCAAATTGTTCCTTCTTGAAGAACACTTGTAAAAATGAAGCATATAAAACTAGAACAAGAAAATTCAATAGTCATATCCAACTTCTCTCTCTTGTAGTTTTTGGTCTTTTTTCTTTTTCTTTTTCGGTTGGTGAGATAGGGGAGTGTTTATATATTGAAGAGGTGGAGGAAACTGTCAGCTAATGCCAATGTAAACAGTTTTATGCAGCCTGAAGTAAGTTAAAACTCCTCAACTTTGGATCAGCATTTACTTAAAGTAAATTGGGCAGTTAATTTTTAAATACTAGTCATGCATCAACAACCTAAATTTCTTCTTTTCTCTTTCTAGGGGATTGGGATGATAACTGCCACTCTAGAAGCATCCGAATAATAAAAAACCAACTACCTGACAAGTCTAACTAATATCATCAAGCTTCATTTCAGAGCAATGGCAACTAGATAATCAGTAAGAATAAACAATATTTAATCACTTCATTTTTCCCATTTCCCCCAATTTCAGTCCCATGTTAACAGCATTTCTGATAAATCATATTTTTTGCTAAAGACAACAATCATTCAGAAAAGAAAAACAACAATGAAACATGACAAGTGTATTTTAATTTCAGTTCCTGAACCCTCCTCTCATCCCATCAACTATACATGAACTGAGTTCGGAATTGGAAAACAAGTAAAAGATAAATTCAGTACGCACATTACCAGGATATGCAGTTCTTGGTTTTGCATACGGCTGCAAAGCCTTCAATGCCTTAATCCCGCCCCATAACCTCCTATGACCTGGAACCTAATCAAATTTCCAAAAATGTTGGTTCAAGAATAATTCAAAACTTTATAAAACAAACATACAGATGTAAATAAGCTATCAAATGTTTTCATTTTTTTATTTTTTCCTTTTTACCTTTTCGCCCAGAGCATTCAAGGGGATCAAATCATCTTTGAAAACATTTAATCCACCGTACCGTACCAAAGTAACACTCGATTTAGCCAGAAACAAATGCACTAACAATGACACAAATGACAAGACAAGCCCTGCTAATGCGGCCCACTTTATTTTCGATTTCATCTCCAAGAATTTCAATCCAAATTTATTACCCCAAAGAGCCAACACTCAATCTGCGAAACAAAACAAAAAATAAGAACAAAAAGAACAGAATATATATAGCATCAGCACTTGACATACACTGTAAGAATTGGCATTTTACCGGCAACCTTTGGAGGCAACGATGGGATGGATAATAGAATCACTCCATTGGGCAATGGCGATTCTCGAACTCCAAAAGAACATTAAAATTTAGGGTTTAAGAAATTGGGTAATTAAGAGAGTTAAATCCCGAAACCCAAAGTTGGATCGAGGTCAAAATTCAATGCTACATAACCAATGAACACGTATACCTATAGTTACACTCATCATATAGAAAGATAAGATGCGATTGGATATTCTGTTAGAGAGACAAAGATTGCGTGCTCTATGTTGTGTGTGAGAGAGAAGTGAGGACTGAAGGAGTGTGGAAGAAGCGAAGAAGGAAGAGGAGAAGAGAGAAGAGACTCCGTGGGGAAGCTTTCAACGTCGGCCGGGCGGTGCGATTGGGGATTTTATCATTTTGTCTTATCTTATATTTGAGTTTAGGGGGGTTTTATAAGATTTTCCATAGATGGCAAGATTTGGAGACCACGGCAGGGAAGTACGGGATTGAGTTAATTTCAAATCTGTACTCAAAATTTTGTTATTTTTTCAATTAGGTATCACTTGTTTTTTAGTTAAGATATCACTCATTTTTAAATCAACATTTGAGAGATTACTTGACCAAATCATCTGGCCAGAAAGCAATTAGACCTTAATTGTCAAAAGGGTAAGAGTTTTAACAAACTTATTCTATAAAATAAAGATAGAATAATATCTGATATTTTCTTTTCTATTTTTATTTCTTTATTACCTCTCTCAACATTACTTCTTCTTTTTCAGTTTCTCCACATCAGCTTTGAAGCCATCACAGCTTCCCTTTCTCCTTTTGTTCCATCTTTTTTTTTTTTTTTGTTGCAACTCTCCTTCTCTATCTTCTTTCTAGCCCTAATTTCTTCTCTATGTCTCTCCCTCCTCCTGTTGTAACTCTCTTTTATAGTCCTAATTCCCTCTCACATTCACTTCCAAAACCCTAAGCATATCTAGCTTAATTCTATAATCTAAAATCCAAATCTCCAAAATTTTGCCAATACTCTCATTTTTTACTCCATAAATCATAATAGCAAGAATAAAACAACATTCACATTATAATACTAGTGGCAGTGATATATTTAAAAGAACCAAAGAAAAGGTTGGCACAGCTAATGAGGAATGGTCAACAACCTAGAGGTTCAAGCCATAGAGTTTTACAGTGCATGAGGAGGAAAAGAAGGGGAAAATATTTGACCTAGGAGTAGGCAGAGAATTCATATTGTTGGGTTTAAATATTTATTAATTAATTAGGAGGAGAAAATGTAGAGTGGACTGTGTTAGAGGAATAGAAACTTCAAAGAGAGAGAGAGAGAGAGAGTTGGAGAGAGATAGATGTTTCAGAAAGATTGTTTGATGCTATCATTGCAACAAAAAGATATTGCAATCTAAAGGAAAAGGATAATGAAAGGAGGAAGAAGGGAAGAAAAAGGATTCTTAATTCTTTAATGCATTTATTAAACAAGAATGTAGAATTAAACATTTACTCTTAATTTAATATGAGCGTTAGAATTTAATCTCTCCTGCAAAATTGCCTGGTCTTTGGGATAGCTTGGTTACTCAATTGTCAATTTGAAAAGAAGTAGTACCCAGTGAACAAACCTTTAGACTATGAAATAACCCTATAAGATTTGCATCTATACTTGCATTCAAGTTTACCTAAATTATGAACATGCCCTATTAATTTTAAAATATGAAGGAAGAGATCAGAATAAATCGTTAACGGACACTCATTCATATATTAGGGTAGTTGAAGGAGATGTAGATTATGGGATTGAGATGGTGGAACCGAGAGATGGGGATCAAAAGGGAGACAATGGATGTCAAGGATGCAAGAAAAAGATGGAACAATATATAAGAAAGGGTTGTGGATGGAAGATCAAGATGGAATCAAGAGAAAGGTTAAAAGAGTGGAAGAGGATAGTGTTTGGGGTAGAAAAGAGGTGGAAAGGAAGAGAGTTTGAGGTACAAAGGCAACAATGGCATCAAGAGATAGGGAGGAAATGGGAGAGTGATGGCTAGGATTTTGCCAGGGGCAAAGAAGGTAATTTTTAGGGTTTATTGGATGATAATGAATATTTGGTGAAAAAGATTAAGGAAAAAAATTTTAATTTATGGGCATTTTTGTTTTAAAAAAAAACCTATTAAGTTGTCTTGAGCTCGAACTAAATTGTAACCTAACTCAATCATGATGGAGCTTAACTGGAAAGGTAATTTTTTGCATGGGTCTACGGTGGTAGTGGAGGGTTTAGGCTGATTATTTGTTTTGGATTGTGAAGGTTTTTGATTTCTTGAATTATGCTTAGAGCTAGTAGGTTTTATTCGGTAGGGTTCATTGTATTCTTTCTGTAACTGTGAATAAAGAAAGGTTAAAACTCTTTATGCCTATAGGCATAGGTCACACTGTACAAATCACTTAAATCCTATCTGTTCTTTATTTCTTTAACTTCCTTTGGTTATTACTATTGTGTAACAAAGTCAATGCTAAATTTCTAATGGAGTTTGCCATTTGCTACTACTACATGCATATTTTTTACTATATATAGTTAAAAAATATTCATTTTTCACTATTCATTATTTAGATTTATTTACATTCTCTCAAACATTTCAAACACCAATACTCAGATCTATGGAAAACTCTTCAAATTTGTGGAAAATAAGGTTAGTACTTCAATCTATATCAATTTTTCATCTTTATGTATAGAAACATCATGAAAATTGGCCTTTTTCGAGGTCGATTTTCAAAAACTTTTGGTGCTAGGCTGAGTTCCATCATACATTTGGCCCGCCAGTTATAACGGGCCAGCCCGTCAAATTTTTTTTTTAATCAGAACATAAAACAACATCATTTCATGTTTAGTAGGTTGAAAAAAATAAAATTATATTTTGAAGTCTTGCTTCTATTCTGTTGTCATTTAACATTTGAAAGCTAAAGCAAGACTGCATTTGCAAGAGAAAAAGGGTTGGTTAAGTTGCAAATAACAAATTGTGATTGAGTGATAACTCAAAACCCTAAATTTTTCCTTTATCAAATCTAGGATTTTCAATGGGCTCAAGCCAACCCGTTACACCCGGTTCAATACAATCCCGAGTTTAATTTTTGAAGCCAAATTATGTTCAAGCCGAGCTCGACCTTACGAGCCCTGCCCTCATATGTGTGTTTGTATGTGTACAAACACACACACATCACACATATATATGTACGTATATATATTCTATACAATAATATTATTATTATATTTCATAAAAAAGATATTATTATTATTTTTATATGTAATAATAGTATAATTAATTAATTTTTTACTTTTATTTTAAATTATCAAACATTTAAGATTTAAACACAATTTAAAATTTTTTAAAAAAGTATAACATCAATTATCTTTAAAAAAATCAAACAAATTTTTTTAGAGTAAAAACAAAAATATAAAATAAGTTATGCAAAAGAAAAAAATCGGGCTAAGGTCGGCTCGAGTCCGAGCTCGAAATGAGCCTGAACAATATCGGGTCGAGCTCGGGCTTGGCAAAGCCATCTCATTGAGCCCTATTGACAATCCTACTCAAATTAAACTTGCTTGATTCATGGTGACTGTACTAACTGCAGACGCTCATGCAATTGCTAAATTAAAGTTTCTCTCTGCCACCTCCACCAAATAGCCTCCACTCTACTCTCTATCAAGTGTCAACTTGGTATGAATGAATTTTATTAAAATTTTTTTAATTGATTCATATTAAGAGCCACGTATAGATGTTCCTTTGTTTTGGGATTTGAGCAAATAAAGAAATGGTTTCTTGTATCAATTTTAACGTAAATCTACTCTATGTTTGTATTTTACCGCAAGTTTGCTATAAGCTATGTGCTATTTGCTATCAATGAACTATATTTTTGTTGAGAATCCTCTAAGTTTCTTGGTACTTCTTGGTTGTGATCGCTTCTTGGTGCATTTTAGAATTCTAGAATCTTTAATACATCCCAGTTTCAGAAATTTTCCAAAGTTCTCCCAAATTTTTTTATAATCATGAAATATGACAAAAAATTTCCTCATTAAAATGAGACTCCCAGAGAGAGGAAAGTAAACACGAAGACATGGAAAAATAAAGTGGACATTAAAAGGACAGATAAATAACTTCACAAGGACTCTGTCAAATCCCACCTCTTTGTTCTCACTTTCAAAAAGTTCCTGAATCATGTCAAACTTTTTCCTTACTAGTCGCTTCTTCATTATCCTTACATAAGAAGCAATAAATAGGGAATGTCCAAGAATGAGTAAAAGAAGTGAATTATAAAAAATAAAAAAAGAATATAATTCATAACCTTAAATCCACCTTAACTTCATAACCTTTCTATGCAGCAGAGAAAGGTCTTACATCTTAATTCACCTCCCCATTGTCTAACTAAATTCCTAAATGTTTTGGGTTTTAGAATAAGAAACAGAAACTTTTTCCCAAGTACTTTGAGCTTATGCTCAAGAGTAAAGAGGAGATGATACCACTGCATATCCCAAAATGAGATTGTTGAAAGAGCTAAATTGAAAAGGCATGAGCAAAGGAATATTTTATCACATTATTTTCACTCAGACTAATCTGAAACTAAAAGATTGTGCAAAATCATTGAATTAACCGCAAATCCCTTTGCAAATTAGGAACTATATTGCCTTCAAATTTGAAGTGGCATTTAAAATAATGAAAAATATAGTGACTTAATTCACCCTTTTCCATTAACTCTCTTTTTGGATCATATTTGAAGTTGACGGTGATACGTATATAGAAGTTAGTTTCATTTTCTAATTTCTAGTTTTTAATTTTTAATAGGAGTTATTTTCTAATTTTTTAATTTCTAATTTCTAATTTCCAATAGGAGTTAGTCTTTGCTTGTAGGCTTGTAGCTTGCTCAATTGCTCATTCAAATCATGAGATGACTATAATTTATCTATCTTTGTTTTGTTAAAATCTTGATTTTAGATTTTTTTACTTTGACCTTAATTTAATTTTTTTCTAATATAAAGCAGTATGGAAAACCAAAATATTGTTGCTCTTGATGGTGATAGTTAGCTGCCAAAGCAAAACAATAATGCCGTAGAAAGTGAATTGGATTCTAATACCCAACCTTCAAAAAAGGCAAGGACTACTACCTCAAATGTGTAATCGTGCTTCAAGGAACTAGGCATTGGAAAAGATGGAAAGCCAAGAACAGAATGTCTTGGTTATGGGAAAGAGTATGTAGTAGGAGGGAATAAGTATGGGACATCGAGCATTAGTCGTCACGCCAAAGTGTGCCTTCAATTAAAATCCGGGTTTCAAGATATAGGTAATTTGCTTATAGATAATATCAGGAAAGTAAGAAGTAGAAATATTTCTCAAAAAATTCTTCATGAAAAAATTGTTATGTCAATCATTAGGCATGATCTTCCTTTTTCATTTGTTGAGTTTAAAGGGATTATAGATGTTCTTCAGTATTGCAATCCGGATATGAGAAACATTTCTAAGAATACTATTGTATCTGATGTGTGAAAACTTTATATGGATAAGAAAAACTGCTTAAAACAAATATTAGCTGATGTTTCTAGTCAAATATGTCTTACATCTGATATTTGGACATCTTGCACATCTGAGGGTTATATTTGTTTGACTACTCACTTCATTGATGTTGATTGGAGACTGAATAGTTACATACTTTCTTTTTGTGATTTTCCTCCACCACATTCATGGGTTGAATTGGCAAGAAAAGTATATGATTTGCTAAGAGAGTGGGGGACTAGATAAACGAAATATTTTCAATCACCTTGACAATGTATCTTCTAATGATAATATGCAAGATATTTTTGTGTGAGCAACTTTGTTTGCAAAACAGTTTGTTATGTAATGGTGAATTTTTTCATATTCGTTGTTTTGCTCATATTCTGAATCTTATTGTGCAAGAAGGATAGTTACTAATGATGCTTTGTATAAGATTAAAGAGAGTGTTAAGTATATCAAAGGTTCGGCAGGGAGAATAAAAGCTTTTGAAGAATATATTAAATAAGTAGGCATTCAAATAGGGTTTCAGTTGAGACTAGTGGTATCTACTAGATGGAATTTTATATATATGATACTTGAGAGTGCTTTGCGATATTGGCGTGCATTTTCTAGTCTTTCTTTGAGTTATAGAAATTATAAGTATTGCCCATCTTTGGAGGAATGGACAAGGGGTCAAAAAGTATTTGAATTTCTTCGCCATTTTTATGAGATTACCAAATTGATATTTGGATCCTCTTATCCAACTGCTAACTTATATTTTATGCAAGTCTCGAAAATTGAGTGCTTATTGGTGAAAATACAAATAACGAAGATATTGTTATAAAAGATATGATCATGAGGATGAAAGTTAATTTGATAAGTATTGGAAGAAGTATAGTGTTATTCTTGCATTTGGGGTTGTTCTTGATCCTCTTATAAAATTTTAATTGTTGGAAATGTGTTATAACAAATTTGATTCCATTACTACTAGTGAGAAAGTGGATTTAGTGAAAATAAAGTTGAATTTTCTATTTGAACAATATTCAAAAAGATCAGCAAATTCTTCAAGTTCCTCCTTACATGAGCACGTCTCTTCTATTCAACCAAGTGGAAGTAGATTGGGAATAGCTGTAGATGATTTGGAGAACCTATTATCTCTTACTGATGTAAATTTCTTCTTTATCCTCATCAATTTTATTATTTGAATACCTTCAACTTTTTAAATTTTTTTCTACTCGTGTCTTTGTTTTTTGTTTTATAAATTTGATTGAGTAGGACTTTAAAATGTTTGATAGCCAGGTTGTTACTAAAACTGAAAATATAAATTGGAGATATATTTGGATAAGACAAAGCTTGAATGGAGTCATTTCCGAAATATGAATGTCTTAAAATATTGGAGAGACAACAAGTATAGGTTCCCTGAATTAGTTTTGATGGCTTATGATGTTTTAAGTATTACAATCACTACCGTATCTTTTGAATCTGTATTCATTATTGGTGCTCAAGTTCTTAGCAAAAACAGGAGTTGTCTTCTTTCTCAAAATGTACAAACTTTACTATGTGCACATAATTGGTTCCATGGTTTTATTCTTGAGGGTAGGACACAAGTGTTAGGATTGATAAATATAAATTTATTCATTTTATATTTATTTTTTAAAATTATCGTGTGCTAACTTTTTTGTGTTTTATAATTGGAGATGAGAAGACGATAGTTAAAGAATCAACTACGTCTAGAGTGGATTCAAATATTTCTAAAGATGAAGATGGAGAAGATTAGAAAACATTATTTGATTTGAAATTTTAAATAAGTTAGATTGTTGTTTATTTATGTTACATTTGTTTGTTACTATGGATTTAGTTATTTTGGATTTGGAATTTGGATGATTTGGATTTGGTTGATTGTTAATTGAATGATTTGATCTTTTTGGATGATTTAAGTTTTTTAGATTCGGAGTTTGTTATGTAAACTGTTCAGCTTAAAAGAATAGAAGATTGATAATTGATATGAATTATGATTTATATAAAGCTAAGATTTGAACCTTAGTTTAGTTTAGTTTGTTTAATTTGTTCAGTGTGGTGTAATAACTGTTACCATAGGATTATTAAAGCTAGAAGCTAGAAGCCAAGATTTGAAGTTATATATATATATATATATATATATATATATATATATATATATATATATATATATATATATATATATATATTGAAAAGGCCTAGCCCGTGGACCTCCTATGGATGGACATGGGTTAGGTATATTCCAGCCCGCCAACAAACTGGCCCAGCCAACTTCTCTTAAGGCCAGCCCGTTTGACAGTGCTATGATTGAATTATTGCTAATGATAGAACACATGCATTATGTTTAGCATATACACACCATTATAAATGAGCTATATCTAGGGAAAATAATGAAAAAAATGATGTGAAAATGTGATTTAAAGAAGTTTCAAGATGAGGTTTAGAATTTGAAGGATTTTGACAAAGATGTGTATGTTGATAGTTACGAATACACACCCCTCACACTGGAATAGGTTACACTTTAATGCTACCCCAAAGTGTGACATATTAGTCAACAACCACTTTGAGACTTTCAACAAGAATAACCATATTGCAAGGTCAAAGCCTATTCTACATATGTTGAAGGCAGTATGTGTTTATCTTATGTTGAGAATGCAAGCTAAGATGGAATGGATTAGAAGAAAAACTGGTGATAAATGTCCTAGACTTTAGAAAATTATGGATAAAATTAATGAATTAGCATACTGTTATGCTAGTTATGTTAATAGTACAAAATTCTAAGTGAGATGGGGTAACATAGAGCAATTTGTTGTTAATACTTCACTGATAACTTATACTTGCAGGAAATGGGACATCCTAGGAATCTCTTGTGCTCATGCAATTGTCACCCCTATGTTGGAAGGAAAGACCCTTAGGGTGTACTTGGATTGATTTTCTAACAAAACAAATTTATTTTTTAAAGTTTTTTCACTTTAGACTCTAATTCACCTCTTACAAATAATTCACTTTTACAATCCTCAATACAACTCAATTAAAAAAAAACTCAATCCAAATACGGCCTAAAAGAATATGTGAGTGCCTATTTCACCAAGGAATACTTCATGAAGCCTTATGAGTATTATTTACCATGCAAATGGACAAATAATTGGCCTAAATCAAGTAAGATGCCACTACTCCCACCTCCAAAGTTAAGACTTCCTGAAAGACCCATCCAAAAAGATGGTTAGAACATGGTGATTGGTAAGACAACAGTGACTGAAAATAGAACAAGCAAAATATTAAAGACATGCAATTGGATGGTCAAGTGTGAAAACTGGGGGACCACTGGACACAAGATCAAGGTGGGGAGAGTGGTAGCCCAAATACCTTTGGTCAAAATATAAACAAATGTAGTAAATATGATGCATCGGGCTACAATAAAAGACTTCTCAATTAGCTATAGCACCAAATCCACAATTTGACTATGTTAATAATGAAGTTGGAAACAATGCTACAACTATGGAATATGCAGGGCCAGAAATGCCATATTCAACTCAGATTCAATAGTTCTAACGCAGGAAACCAGTATCACCAATATGTCCCATAATGACCAAAGCAGTAATATGCAAGTAACAAAAATGAATTTCCTTTACTGTTTTGTATGCGGCATATGAGAGGATAAAATTATTTGACACAAGTTAAGAAGATGAGGATATTTAAATACAGTTGGTGTTTGGAAAGAGAACATAACAGGGCTACATGCACTAAGCCTAGGGCCATGGATTTTGGTGTCCCTCTTAGCTAAGAAATTAAAAATTGTTGGTGTTATAATGTATTGATGAAATTTTTGGGGCAATTAGGAACCAACATTTGATAAAGAATAGAATTAGGCTATTTTTCCTGCTATTTTTGGACAAGTTTATTAACATTGATTTATCTATTGATGTATATATTTTTTGTTCTTTATTGAAAGAAGAATGGTATATCTTGAATGTTTATTGAACTTGGATATATATATGGCGTTATAGCATTTTTAATGCCAACCCAACCAGGCATTACTCACAAATTAGCAGAAGAACAGCGACGAGCTTCTTCAGCACCAGCGACCAGAGTGCAAAAGAGCAGCGGCAAGTAATGCCTCATTCCTTCCTATATCTGTTTTATTTTCTTGCCTTTTCTGCAATTTTTTTGCTTTGTTTCTACCACCTCACCTAAGCTTTCTTCCATTCTTGTTTCTTCCATTGTTTTCTATCTATCTTCTACGTTCCTTTATTCTTTTTTCTTTCTTGTTGGTCTTTATCGATTCTTTGCCTTTTGCTTTCTTTGTTCTTTAATTTTTTTTCTTTTGGTTGTGCATCTTGATTAGTGTAATTAATTTGCATTTTTCTTTCTTTCTCTTTATGTAGTGGTTTAAGAGTATTGTGGTGTGGTAAATAATTTTTTGGTTTATTTTTAATTAATGTTACAAGTTAATTTTTTTAATTTATTGATTATGTAAGTTTTGTGTATATTGTGTGTGAAAGGCTACTACTAAATTTTCATCACTATTTAGTTTTTATTATTGTTTAAAATGTGTTTCTTTATTTATGTAGTGCTTATTGTTTTTGGTAAATGTTAGTTAGAATAGTATGGGATGCAATTATTATTCAATGTTATGCAAATATTTTTAGTTTGGGATAATTTATTATTTAATTATTGATATGTTCTACAAATAATTAAAAAATATTAGTTTGCTCGATAAAGAAGAATATTTAGAAGAATTCATTTAAAAAGTAGTCAGTATGGAGGCTTATTAATTTGAAAAGACACTTACATCCATTCATATCTGTTGACGAGACTCACTTGAGAGGTGTTTATAAAGGAGTATTGTTAATCGCAAACAGATGAGATGCCAATAATCATGTTTACTCTCTTGTGTTTGCGATTGTCGATGAGGAGTCTTCAACAAGTTAGAACTGGTTCCTCAGTTTTCTTCGGGAATGCGTGGTCAAGACCCGTCCCATTTGTTTGATATCTGATCACCACAAGGGCATTTCGAACTCAGTTAGCCAACAACAATAGTGGCAACCTCTTTATGCTCAGCACAGATTTTGCCTACATCACATAAGGGTTAATTTCAATTTAAATTTAAGAATAGAGAGCTAAAAGGTTTGATGTGGCATGTGGGGACATCAACTAAAGTTTCAAAGTTTAACTGTTTGATGAACGAAATTAAAAGAATGAGCTTAGAGGCATTCAACTGGCTTATTGCAATTCTATTAGAGAAATGGACCATGTTACATAACGGTGGCTATATACACGGAATCAAGATTACAAACTTATCAGAGTAGTTGAATAATATCTTGAAGAAATCAAGGACTTTACCACTAAAACCTCTTGTGAAGATGATTTTTTTAACAAGATGGTAGAGTACTTCAATAGCACAGGGAAGAAGCCCACAAAGGTAAACACCTATTTCCCAAAAGGATTTGGGATAAGTTTGCGAAAAACGAAAGTAAAGCCAGTGGTGCAATATAACACACAGACAAGATTGTACAGCATGCAGTCACCTATATGAGGAGACAGTAGAGGTAACCACGTGTATACAATACACATGGGAGATAGAACCTGTACTTGTGGAAAATGGTATATATACGGGTTACTTTGTTCACATGCATTAGCAATTTGTCAGAATAAATGTTAGAAAGGTGCAAAATTTGTATTGGGCATATACTCTAAGGAACCCTACAAAAAAACCTATGGGTCCAGTTTTAATCCGGTAGCCAACAAAAATTTGTGGCGAAAGACACAATTTCATATGACCTTTTATCTTATGAATATGAAGAATAATTGAGGCTGACTACAAACCACGAAGTTCCATTCTGATATGGATTACCATTACTTGGACTCTCTTTCAAGATGCACTAATTGCCATCAACATGGTCATAACAGAAGAAATTGTTCCCTCATTGACTCCGCAGGACCAAGTACCTCCTAGTTTTACTTTGTATTACATGTACTGCTATTTAGTTTCAATATTATCTTATGCTTTCGGACCTCTTGTCTAGTAAAATCAACAAAAAAATTTAAATTCTATGAAACACTACCATTTGTTTATGCAACTCTTAGTTTTTCCTTCCTTTTTTTTAAAATAATTTTTTATTATTTAAGAGCATTTTTTAAGGACAAATTTTTGCAAAGAAGAAAATAAGTCATTTTACATATCAACCTTTGGGATTTCTCTAATGTAAAGAAGAAAATAATTCATTTTAAAAAATTTAATACATTGTTTGATTTAGTTTTCACAATTTTGATATGTTTATGTTAGCTTCCAACTCTAACATACCAAGATAAATTAAATAAATCTAAAATTTCATTCTAAATATTTGCAAACTTGATAGACTTCTAAACATTCGCAAACTTTAAATAAAATAGAACAAGAGAAACCGAAAAAAGAGGAAAAAAACACAAGAAAAAGAAAGACAATTGGTGCTCTTGTATAACGCCTTGTCATTTGGAGTTATATAACTCAATATAACGTCAAATGAGAAGGCATTATATGAAGTCAATTGACAATTAGATCGCATTATATAATGCCTTGTCAATTGCCAAATGATTGATAATTTTTTAATATAGCCATAATGCCAAATGAGAAGGCGTATAGTAATTGACGAAACACAACCATAACACTAGACCCTTTCAGTGCCATTTCTGAAACAGAGGGCTAATCACAGTAAAAGCCCTAGAAATCGATATAAGGACTGGTCAGAAGGATTTATATTTCTACTCGGAAATTGAGGAGTCAAAAAGCTAAATACAAAATACATTAGGGACTAAATTGTTTAATTTTCAAAAACTAACAGACTAAACGACAGAAATAATGTATGGAAAAGAAACACCAAACTGAACTGAAAATATCAAAACTCAAATTCACCGTCTGTTTTCTCCAAAAAAAAAAAAAAAAATCAGTCTGAAACTCTTATCCGTTCTCTTTTCCCCTTTTAACACTCACTCTCGAAATCATCACTAGGCACCACCGCGATGACCACCGCTGTCCTCCTGTCCTCTTCCCTTCTGGCCACCATACCAAGGCTTCCCAACTTCTCCACCATCCCCTCAACCCTTCCCATCTCCACACTTCACGTCAAACCCATTGTTTACCGGCCCATTTCCGTCGCTTCCACTCGGCCGGACTTTCGGGTCTGGGCGGACGAAGGTGATGGAGATAGTGCGGGACCAGATGACTACGACATGGATGAGGAGGAAGTGGAGGAGGTGGACAACAAGAAAGACTTCGACGTGGATTATGATACCAGCATCGCCATAGCCTCTGGAGGAGCTGCCGCCCAGGGCGGAGATGGTGATGATGATATCGTAATGGTTCAGAGTCAGAGCTTCATTTCAACTCAGGGATGGAATTCTGAGAAGATTGTGGACTACAGAATAAATGAAGAGGAGTTTCACAAAATTTCTTTGCTCGATTGTGATTTCTTTATCCGCAAACCCCCGGACCCAGATGACGATGTTTACGATTTTCGTGAGGTAGTTTCTCTGCGTCTGATTTTAGAACATTGTCATTATTTCTTATACCCTTTTGAAATTTGATTTTTTCCCCCTTCTGCTTTAGATATTGTTCCGACTCAAAATTGTATATGGATATAATTTGTTGAAGCAAACTGTTGCCTTTTGCTTTCTTAAGCTCAATAGCTATGGTTTCTGAAAGATAATTTATGGTAGCTCATGCTTTTAGTATATAGAAGCGGTGAAAAAATTACTGCTTGAGAGTGTTCCAAGTTGTTTTATGTGTGGGCTTCCAGTGGATCATGCGTATTGTTTCAAGGCAGTTAACCTTACTTTTTCTGTTAATGCACTTGATATTGGCACCGGAAGGATGCTGAAATAGTTGCTACAATCATTGATAGTTGTCATTTTTCGTAGTATATATGCATCAGTTCCCTACTACATGTGTGCTATTTAAAAAAAAATATAGAAACAAAGAGGCTAAATAAGCATAAAAAATGGCGTCTAGTTAAAATGTCTAGTCAAACGTATTTTAATGATTATCTTCTTTAGTCGTATTACTGTCTTGCCTGAGCTTGAGCAGATTTTATTTTCTTGAGACAAAATGTATTATGACTGTAGACATGGATAGCTAGAAAATTATAAGCATTCGAGAACTGAGTTTGATAACTGCTTTGTATTGTAAAGAATGAGAACTTTATATAAATATGTTCTGTTCTAGTTACAAGGTGACTGAATAAAATGGTGTTGTAGAAGCTTTTCCCTCCTTGAGGTACAAAGTAGTTTGTTTGAAACACTTCCATAGCTATTGATGGAGGCATGTAACCAGTGGTCAAAGAGTTTGGAGGGGAGTTAGACTACAAAGAGACCCACATTAGAGTTTTATCAGGGATTTTCCTACAAATTTTATTTTAAAAGATAATGGAGTTAAGGAAATCTAAAATCTTAATAGTTAGATTGTCCAAACCCCATGTTTACCATTTCGGAACATAAATATAAATAGTTTTATTAGCTCACTAGCATAGAAAGAGAATTAGACTTGTGTTTTACCAAGTGGCCAGCTGCCATTTAGTCACATGCTGCTATATTTGAAGTATGGGAGATCTTTGTACGCTTGGCATGGCTAATCTGGAGGGAGTTATATGTGTAGCTAAAATGAGGTTGGTTCATTGGAGTTACTTCTTATCTAAATTATTTTCTAATCTGGAACTTAGGATACTATTTGGACCCAGCCAGATAGTTTAGGAATGCAGTGGGATATGGAATTTTTTCTATTTCAGGGTTTAGTAACTAGTAATACTATTTGTTCCAAGGATGAAGGACCAGAGATTCGTAGAATGAAATAACCATAATGGCAATAGTTCTTATAGTTCACTTAGGAAGATTCACGTAGTAATTTGTGCCCAGTGGGGAAACAAATTTCTTTCTCCTTGGCATTTGGCATTACGTCGAGCCATTAAAGTCAGCAACTGATTAACTATATATTCTACCTCTAATGGCTAGACCAAATGGTTTTATATAGCCATAGGTTAAGGAAGTTAAGGTACTCCAATTAAACTTAAGAAAGCTAATAGCTAGAAGAGAACTACTAAGACGAAAAGGAAATGCTGCTTAACTAGATCAGCTCCGTGTTCTGCATCATATATCTTTGTAATTATTCAACAAGGAATACTGTCTTTTATATTTTCTATCATAAAGATGTATAAAGCATTGAACTTGAATGTGACTTCAATTTGTGAAAGTCCCTCCATCCGAGATATGTATGCATTTTTATTTTGTGTTGTCCCAAAATCATGCCCACTTTCTTAAAGTAAGTATAAATTCAATCTAAATTCTCTCAAGTAGCCTCACATACAATAAAAGAGTTAATCACTATTAGAAGTGCGTCCTGAAATCATTCATTTAGGCTAATGTGGTATGTTATTGATCGTCAAAGACTCCCCTAAATTGTTCTTTTAAGTCAAGTATGGACATTTAGTTTAAGGTGAAGGAAGTTTTACGTACTTATTGCTATATAAGAAATCATCTCTTTCATATTTTGCTTAAACTGAATATGGAAGTCGGAATTATGATCTAAAATGAAGAGGACAGCCTATAGATGTATTTTTCTTTAGTAAAGTTTTAAAAAACAAACAATTTTCACCTCTTACAAGAGGACAGGCTATGAGTCAATTATCCTTATCTTTTTGTTATTAAATCTACTATGCTTTAAAACTTAGGCTTAAAAACAATTTGACTGAGTGGACTTAAAGATATATTTTGACTGAAGACTGAAGAAAAAGTATAAGGGTAAATTGTTCTTCTCTCCTTGTGTATGCATTTTTCCAGCCCCAAAATATTTCAAGAAAAATAACAGTTTCTTCATAAGAGGAAAGTTCTCGAAGAATGGTAAAAGCAACTTGATTTTATGATTTCAAAATTTCTCTAATGCATCCGTTACATTCCCCTAATCACTTAAGGATACAAGCAATAAGTTCTCTGATTTAGATTCCTTTTATTCATATTCCTCAAGTTTAAGAGAGCTACTCCTTACTTCTGGAATTGAGATTGGTTGTTTTACAGATGTATGTGACACCTCCTGACACTGATATATACACTATTCCAAAGGTTCTCACGCAGATGCCTCAAAAGGTTTGCATTTGGTCTCCCTATTGCCTCCAAAATACATGCAGAAATTGGTTTCAACTTCTATGCATATTAGATTTAAGTATAGTGATATTTAATCATGTTAGCCTTTTCATTTTCTTCCAGAACACATGTTCAAGTCATTTTAAAACTAGAGTTGCTAAACTTTGAAGTTGTTAGTCTTACCAATGTCCCTATCTTGGTTTTCTAGTACATTCGTTGTGCAAAGAGTGATTATGGATGCTACAATGTGACAGAGCCACCTATTGATGCTCCTAGAGATCCAATGTATAAGTCTGAGAGGGAAGTCATGAAGGTGTGTTCATTCTTGTTTGTTGTATGCATTTCTTTACATATTATTTTTAGGTCATTCTGTATGTTTTTGGTTGGTTCTTTTCAGTGCTTCTCATGTATTTCAGAATCTATTGCTTTGGATTGAATTAGAATGTAAATGACAAAGTTGGGCATTAAATGCTTTCTGTGTGCAGTTACTGAGCAATATATTGCGGACCTTTTATTCTCCTGTGTATGGCTAGGGCTTTACCAATTAGCAAGGGGCCCAAGTAGCATCTACTTGAGACTGGGTGACTTTCCAACTTGTTTAATCTGTCAGTTCTTGAAGGTTTTGATTCCTTTAAATACTTTTTTTTTTTTTTTTTGCATAATGCAAGGAGATGCAAATGGACATTGATCCCGGATATTTTCTTGGCATAGGGTTTGTGTAGATTAAGAGCTGAAGTACTTCTTTCATAGTTGTGTGGAGTAGCTTTTTGAATCATGAAATTCTTTTGCAACCATAAGGTTCACAGTCAGAGCAAAACCAAGAGTTTTATTGTTCCTTCTTTTTTTTTAAAAATTTTTTGGGCTTTGGTTTATTTGGGAAGTGAAAAACATGTAATTACCAGTTGTGTAGATTTCAAGATCTTTAGTTGGTTCTGATTTTTTAAACACAAATGCATTTTGATACTTTTGTTTATCATCTATAGTTTTTATATACAGATAACATCATAATTAACTCTTCTGTTCATTATGAACGGAAGAGTTCTGTTTTTCATTTTCAATATCTATTCTTCCTAAGGAAGGGGAAAAAGGGGTTCTGTTGATATATCTCTCCAGCTACATAGCAAAAACACTCCGAGTCTGATCTCCATGCATAGCTACTTTGAAGTCCTAACTATTTGTAGTTGGAACTTTTACTATCTCTTCTATTGAAGTATCTTCAGTTCTTGTTGGCTTAAGTTATCATGAAATTCAAGACTGAAAAGCATCCGGATTTCTGTTGAAGCAGAATGGCACCTTCTGAAACTATTGTTAGGTTTGTTATCCTTTTGATTCAGATGCCATTCTTTATGTGCAACTGAAGATATTAGTCTACAACTTTATTTCTGGATTTAAATTCTATTCTTTCTCCCTATCTTTTCTTCTTTGTTATATCCTTTTGGATGATAAAGGTTTGGTTACAATGCTCATTCATTGATGTGGGATGTAAGGGCTAGAGTATTTGGAGCATTCCATATGATGTTAGAGTTGAAGATATTTCTAGCTGTCTTTATCTTCTACTTCAAGAAATTCTGCATCTTAGAAACTGAAATTAGAGGGTTTTTACCCATTTTAGTCCTTTTTTTTTTAAAATGCACTGAGATGGACCGATTTGTGGTAAGAGTGTACTAGACTGGACATAACGCCAAATAGAATGTCGTTATGCCCACTCTAACGCCATCTCAGATGCCGTTATAACAAAAAGCTATAAGGCTTGATTCTTTTGCTCCATTCTTGCTTTCCCCTGTTTTTGCCGCTTTTGTCATCTTTTACTTTTTTTTATTATTTTGTTTTGGTGAACTCTTTCTTCTTTATTTGTAGTTTTTCTTTGTTTTTTTTTGTTTTGTACATAGCATAGCATATTGCTTTCTTGCATTTGTCTTCCGATTTTTGTATTTTTTTTAGAGTGATTCGAAAAGCAATACTTTTTTTTGTATAGAAATTAATGTGAGAGAATGAATAATTTCTTGATTTATTTTGAATTAGTATTAAAAATTTAAATTTTATATATTTGAGTAGGTTAATTTTGAGTATATTGTGTGTAATAGTCTCTACGAAATTATTTAATTTTTTTGTTATTTTTTATTATTTTATTGTTAATAGCCCAGCATTTGGGCTATCTGCAGAGACTACATTGTTGACGGTGTGTCCACAGTCCATATCCGTGTTGTCCGATCGGACTACATGGAGTGGTATCGTGCCCGGACGCGATTACTAATAGGAAATCTCGTGCACCGCCGGAAGGTTGTTGATGGGTATTAAATAATAAAATATAAATAAAAAAATTTAAATAATTTCGTAGGGACTATTACACACAATATACTCAAAATTAACCAACACAAATATATAAAATTTAAATTTTTAATACTAATTCAAAATAAATCAAAAAATTATTCATTCTCTCACATTAATTTCTATACAAAAAAAAAGTATTGCTTCTCGAATCACTAAAAAAATACAAAAATCGGAAGACAAATGCAAGAGAGCAATATACTATGCTATGTACAAAAAAAAAAAAAACAAAGAAAAACTACAAACAAAGAAGAAAGAGTTGACCGAAACAAAATAAGAAAAAAAAAAGCAAAAGATGACAAAAGGCTGCAAAAACATAGAGAAAGCAATAATGGAGCCAAAGAATCAAGCTTATAACGCTATCTCTGATGCCGTTATAGCTTTTTGTTATAATGCCATTCGAGATGGTGTTATAGTGGGTATAACGCCATTTTATTTGGCGTTATGTCCAGTCTAGTACACTCTTACCACAAATTGATCTATCTCAGTGCATTTTTTTTAAAAAAAGGCCAAAATGGGTAAAAACCCGAAATTAGAAGATCCTGCATCATATGCCCGTTTCAAACTACCTGCTAGAGAATATTGTGCCATGTATCCCAGCTTTCGGGGAACCTGTTCAACCAGCCAGTGATTGTGGACACATGAGCAGTCTTTTCTTTAAACTTGTTCAAAAATCAAGAACACTATTGGCCTGCAAACTCTGTCTAGTAGGTGCTGGTTAAGACATTGCCGTCCAACAGGTATGGTGTAGTCTATGAATTAAAAAATACTAACATTATCAGGGATAAAAAGGAAACTTTTGGCATAACTTAAATTTTTAGAAGCTTTAAAATTTTTGATATCGTTTATGGCTATTATTCTTTCTGCTCACATATATGCTGCCCTTGAAAATGTTTGAATGTTAAAGGATAATCCAACATTCTAAATGTTGTCTCCTTCCAGATAAAATGAAAATTTTGTTTATCTTGTAGGTTTTCTTAACAAAGCACTATAGAAATCGGAGGTTCGGGGATCCAGAGTTTATGTTAGATTTTGAGGAGATTTACGTAATTGATTCAAAGTCAAAATCAATTACCAGAGCAAAAGTTGTGGTAAGGAATTATACAATTTGTAGTTAATTTTTTATTATTTCTTTTTGCCTTTGGAAAATGCCATTTATGTACATTCCTGAAATGGAGAGGGTTAATCTAGGACAACTTGACCAAGTGAATTATTTTCTAAGACCCAACTGGTAATTATATTGTATAACTTCGTTCAAAATATCCTTTGTTTAGAGCATCAAATTGATAGGCTCAACATTCTTCTTTTTGAACCCCCCTGCGGATGTAGTTTTACTACATCATTATTTGAGCTTTTCTTCTTGGTTCGCCTTTCGTCAATTATCTTTCTTAATCTTTGTGGAAAGTCTTAGCTACAATTCACACACCTCTTCAGATAAAGTGAGACATTGTCTGGATTTGCTGTATGTCCTGGGTTGAAGGACATAAGGAATACTTTTACTGAACTAAAATAAAAGGACCTGCAGGTAGAAGAAATTGAAATGCCTTAAAACGTTGCTCTTGAAGGGATAACATTGCTTTAATGACCATGAAAGATACGTTTGTCAAGGTAGAATAGAAAGAAGTCAGCATAGCAGTCCTTTTGACTTTTCCTTTTTAAGGCAGAATTCAATTTACCATCTTGGATCTCACAGATTCTGTGCAAAATTTTATGGTCCGAATTTTTTTACCTCACTGTTCATCCCCGGTGGGTACTCTGGGAAAAAGAGAGGACTTTTTAATTCAAGAAAAGAATTTATTAATGAAAAGAAAGAAGTACGAGAAAGAGGACGAGGAATTCTCAAGAAGGCCAACAAAAAAAGAGGAGTTCATATGACACAACCAGTTCCAGTTGATAATCCTCCTTCCCTGTCCCAACTAGATTCTGCTTGGTCGCATGAACTTCTTCTAAGAGGTTATGGGTATGGCAACTAAAGGCAGCCAGAAAACATAGTGTCTTCTGCTACTAAAAAAGCACCCGGCAAGAGAACGGCTTCCATTTCTTCCAAATAAGAACTTAAACTACCATTCCTTATTGAAACGTGTTGATTGTATTTGACATGTCCAGCATTCTTTAAACAGGTCTATATGGCAAGAATTTGACATGTCTGTTCTATACACTCCATAGAGTAAAATATCAAAGGTTGCTTCTATTATGAGCTCCATTGAAAAGATTAAAGTGATTTAATGCTTCATGAGAGAATAAGCTGAATCTTTTCCCCATTCTTTTATGTATCTTGACTATTGAGCATTGTAAAGAATTGTTTAGTCAAAAAATTGGAAACCTGAATGTGGATCTGAAGCTGAATTCAAAGTGCTTCTCCAATTCTTTGTACTTGTAAAATTGGCTGTTATTTGTGATTCAAATGAAGGACTCTAAGCTTGATTATCTTATTTGGGAAGCGTCAAAGTAAATGCAAAAATAGTTTATTCTGCTTTTCTTCTGACCTGGAAAAATAGCTTCTGTTTCCTGTTTTCTGTTTGCATTTTCCAAACTAAAATTTCTTCCTTTAAATAATTGTTTATTATAATTGGTCATTACATTTTACTACTGTCTTGCTTCTCTCAAACCATTTACTTGAGTGGTTTGCTTCCTATAATTTGTCTTCTATTTGAATAAGTTAATTGCTAACAACTTGGTAGGGGATTGCAAAAATAGTTTTAGTTGCATGGTTCACATAAAGAAGAAAAAGGGATTTCAATCTTGGAGCAAATTTACTAAACCACAGGAAAATAATGATCGTGGAGGGCTCTATCTTTTTTTGTCTTAGATGAGTGTGATTAATATATATCTATTTTTCTTCCTTCTAAGCTTCTTTATATGTGATTTATATATTATGCATTAGTTAGAAAATGAGAATGCAAGATTCTGTGTACTTATCTTTGCACATCCAATGGAATAGGTTTTGTTATTGAACCAACCGATATAGCCTAAATTGCGCAAAGGCATCCTTGTGGTGGACTTTAAATTGAAATTGATTCATATTATCAGATAAGAGATTTACTGAAGATGCCAAGCTCCTTCAAGCACGAATATTCAGATCTAGAGTTGCTTTTTAGTTGCTAGTTCAGTGCTGCATGTTATGGTTAGAACTGTTTATTTTGAACTCTCTTGAAGCAGAAGCGAAATGCATAATTCTTTTGCCAAAATAAATAAATAAAGATGGGAAATGCAGAATAGAAAACAAAAGAGTGCTTTTTGTACTGTCAGTATATTTCCCAAAAGTGTTTATGTCTTGACAAATTGACAATTATTGATGTTTTGCATTTTCTGATTTGACAAGAGCATTTCTTTGTCGAAGTTCTAGAGAGGTGAAATACTCTTATATCAGAACCTTAAGCATCTGTATATGTTACATGCAGCTTAAAACACTAATCATGACGGCCTACAACTTTGTACTGATCTGCTGTTTTTCTTTGTGCCCATCAATTAGGTGACTGTACCAGAAGGAAAGAACAGGGATAGAAAAAATGATTTGCTTGTCATCCGCGATAATGGAAACTCCTTCAAAATAATTCCCTCGGTGAGTAGTCAAACAGAAACTTTTTTCTGATTATTTTGACTTCTATCCTGAATATTATGCATTAGCTGCTAAACGGTTTCCCCTCTTTTCTAACTATAGAATGAAAGAGATGATCCGACCAGTGTGATAGAGAAGGAAGAATGGGAGAAAACCAAGCAAGACATGGAAAGACATCTCAGAAAGCTAAGGGATTTCAGTGTTTCAAATTGGTTCTAACCAATTTCAAGAACTTGAATTAAAAGCTTTTGAGACAGCTTCTGAAGAATCTCGTGGTGACCAACAATTGCTACCGTTCCAAAGAAGATCATCGCTTTGCTCCTCGGGATGTACAGCCTGATGCGAATCGATTTATATTGCTTGCATTCAAAATCAGAAGCTTCGTGTTTTGCAGCTGCCTGGCGTTTGTCTGTAGCTTTCTCTCAGTGCTCAAAGCTACTTGTATCTGAGAAGTATACTGCTATGCCAGATGTGTTGTGCAATGGAGGTTTGTCCTTCTATCCTCAATTGCGAGAGCCATCTTGACTATGACAATGTCTTGAGAATGTACGTGCTATCTACATAAACAAAAAGTCGGTTCGATCGCTCCTCTTCCCCCTGGGAAGACAAGAGGATGTTCATATGGAATAATTAGTGGGCTATCTTCATTTGATCATTTGTCATTTATTAGAGATAGCTATATTGAAAACCATGTATTTTATTAAGTACTTATATATTGAAATTTGAAATACTTAATTTTATTTATTTTTACAAATTCTATTTAAAGACATAACTTAGGTTAAGTCAGGGATATAATAATTAATGTTACTTTAAAATTTTAAATTTTATTTATTTCAGTTTTCTTCAAATCTTATTTTTTAAATTAAAATTATTTCGGTTTGATAAAATTTAGTTTAAAGGTAAATTAGATTTAATTTGATTTTGAAACAAAACGTGAAAAATTGAATTGAATTCTTTTCCAATTAAACCGATGCATACTTCTAATTATTAATATAATTATTAGTATAGCGGTGTACTTTATTTATTTTATAATATACGAATTGAAAACTGTTGCGGTCCCGTGAGCTTAAGCTTACAATCAATGATGTCCTCATCTACAAAGGTTTGGTCAATAAAACGTAGTGAGGAACAAGTAACAGCTTAATAAGGTACTTTCATTAGTCTAAAATAAGGATACTTGTCAAAGTCAAACATTAACCTGCGTGATTGACCCCTTTGCGGAAGTCGTAAGGTTTTTAATGTTTAATCTTGAGTATGACAAAAAAAAAAAAAAAGTAAAAAGAAAAAAAGAAAAAAGAAAAAAGAGGCATAATAATTTTGTCTCACCATGTGATAAGAATTTTTATCGAAAGATATCAATGGCAGGACATTGAACTTAGAGTTTGTTCAATAACATCTTGACAAATCTTTAATATTGAATCTAAAAAAAAAACTCATTCAAGATGAAGATCATAAAAAAAATTAAGGGATTCACTTTTAGAATGTACTCTTTTTTTAAAATATAATGTCGTTTAACTTTTTTTGTGCTGATTAAGAAAAATAAAAATAAGAGATATTTTTTTATTATATACTTAGCTAATTTAATTTATTTTTATTAAAATATAAAATAAGAAAATTATATTTATGATTGAGAATGACTTTAAAAGAATAATCTTAAAAATAATTAAAATATCAAATATTTTGAAAAAAAAGTACAAAAGTCGTATATTTTAAAACAGATGGAGGATATTGACTGTCCTACCTATGTGGAAGCTTAGGATGTGTTTAAGTTGCAATTCAAAGGGAAAAAGTCTCATTTTTTTTCCAGTTTGGATAATATTTCTCATATCATAAATAATTTACTTTTATACTTTTTAAGATAGCAAAAGTCAAACTAAAATCTAATCTAAATTCACTTTCAATTGATTCAATGCACATTCTTCTATTTCTTTTAGGACATGATGTATGGTGGAAAATAGTTAACTTTTTATTAAATTTAGGGTGTATTTGGATTGGATTCTGCTACGGAACACAATGTAAATTTCTTACTCTAGATCCTATTTTTTTTTCACAAAAAATTCTCTCTCTTGAAACCCAAGACAAAAATTATTGCCTATTCAGCAAGAAAAAAGAAGAAGAAATGATTGCCTTTCTAACATATAACGTGATGTCTCTCTCTCCTAGCATTCTCTTAGCCCGGTTGGCGAATCTCTTATGGCTGAGCTTATTGAATTTTTTTTTAAATGAAGATAAATGTTGCTGGAGCGAAAATTGCATTTGCTTAGGGTAAAAATTTTATTTATAAAATTCAAATTCTAAAAAAGGTGGTACTATTTCATTGTAGGAGTTTCAAACTTGAGATTTTCAATGGAAATGCAAATGCCTCTTCCCGTCGACTAATAGAATGATGGGTTCGGCCGATCTAAGTGACCTAGCATTCGTTTGCTTACCCAGATTGACCCACCTGCATGGAGGCCTAAAGAGTAAGACTGTGCATAATTAAGAGAAAATTTACACAACGAACCGAACTGAATAATAATTCAGTTTTCGATTTGGATATTAGGGATATAATTTAGGGTTCAGTTCGGATTGTATTATCTAAAAAATTAATTTGGTTCGGGTTCGGACTGAGGAGTCCTCAGCCCGAACCAAAACCAATATTTAAAAAAAAAATGCCCCTTAAAAGGCTAAACCCTAATAGGTAACAGCAAACTAATTTCTCTGCCGCCTTTGCCCTACTCTCCTTCTCTACGCATACGTTGAGAAAGCAATAGCATACAAGGCCAATTTCACAGGTATAAAGCTAGTTTCACAGGTAAAGAGCGAATCTAATCAACTGCTAATCCACCGGATGCTTCCTGCACATAGCTTGTAGATTATATATTGATCATATGACATAAAATATATTTATAAGCTTATTGCCTCAATGTATGCAAGATATATTCAGCATACATGTCACTGCACAAATATTATGTAGGCTGTTAGATGCATATATTCTATGTAGGGCTGTCAACAGGTCCAAACGGGTCCGAGACACCAGGCCTTACCCGATTACCTGATGGGTCTGAATAGGCTAGACCCTACCCTACCCGATAGGGTATGGGTTCGGGTCTGGGCAGACCCGATAAGAATTTTAAAAATAAAAAATTATTGACCATTGGATCAAAACACATCTAACGGTTATAAAAAAATTAAGTATATAAAATATTTATTATTAAAAATTTAATCTTGTCTCGGGTCTATCATGTCCGAAACAGTGCGTACCAAACCCATACCTGTTTAGAATATGTATTATCTGGTCTGGATAAACTGGTATAAATGACATACCGTACCCGATTTTATCGGGTCAGGTCTGGATTGGGTCCAGGTAATACCCGACCCATTGACAGCTATAATTTTATGGCATACATAAACAATTGTGCTGAACAACAGCATCATTCTTCCTTTCAGTTCGTGACAAGATCCATAAAGCCCTTCAATATGCCTTAACGCTTTAAACCTTTTAGTCCACATACTATTTTTTTTTTTTGAGGAAAAAATCAATATACTGGTTAACCTTATATATATTTCAGTATATTGTAAATCTTAAGTTAATTTAAACCAAAAATTTTGACTTCTAATGCTATAAGTATAATTATATATTTAGTGATAATAATAAGGTGTTGCTAATATTTCCAAAATCAACTCAATAGTGACAAGAACTAATTTGTCACTAAATATTAGCCAATGAAAGAAACAAAAAATGCTGTCAATGTACCTAAAGGTCCTTAGCGATAAAATTTTTTGATAAGTTTCAGTGTTGTTACTCAAATTCAATTTTACTTGATGTGTTAATGGCAACATTTTTCTTCCGTATTTAGTGACAAAAAATATTTTAGTACTATTTTTTTTCCACTAAAATTCACTTTTTCTTGCATTGCCTCACGAGTCACGAATGTGGAAACTGTTGGATTTGGATGTCTACAAGAACTTTATGCCTCCGCAACCCAACATAAGCCTGAAAAAATAATTAATAGATGATGTATTGGGGGGAGAGAGAGAGGGAGAGAGAGAGAAAAAAAAACATCTTAATTGCAAAAGCCATAATTATGCAAAATAAAGAAACTTTGAACTCAAAAAAATATTTTAAACTTTTACTTGGCGATTGTAATGTTACTCTCCTTCGTCCGAAAATAAATGCTCCATTTTCATTTTTTATTTCTTTTTCCAAAATAAGTACTTTATTTGCACTCCAAGTTTAGCGAATTAAGAATTGAATCTTATGTAACTATTAATTTAGAAAAGTAACCAAAAGAAAAAAAATCTAATTATTCAACACATTTGTGAAAATAATAATTTGTGCCTTGTTTGGATAGAGTTTACCTACTTGAGATGGATTTTGAATTATTAACTCTATTTTTCAATCTGTGTGATAAAGAAAACATCTTGAGTACTTAACCTCGAATAGAAAAAATTCACGTTTGCGAAACTTTATATCCAATCATGATTTCTATTTGTTCATTTTCAAGAATAGAGACATTAAGAATTAGTTCAATTTATAATTTCAATTTTATTTCTCTAAGCATATTCTATGTTCCAATTTTATAATGATACTGCCCCCGTCCCATTTTATTTAACATTCTTAATATACTGCGATGTCCCAAAATAATTGATATTTTTTATAAAATAAAATATTTTAAATATAATTTATATTATCAATCAACTACTAATCTCATTATATATTACTTTTATATATTTAGATTTGACATAAAGTATCTGCTGACCCATATGTTTTTATTTTTTTATACTATATTACTTTTATAATACAATTAAAACTTTTGCATAAAACTCCGTACCCAATAAAACACTGTCAAATGAAATGGAACGAAGGAAGTATTATTTTTAATAAAATAAAATTTCTACTTTATGATTATATTATTTCCTATTTGATTTTATTAGGACACAAAATGTTTATTCAATATGATTAAGTTATATATAAAATTCAGAAAACTTATGATCGTTAATAAATAAACTAACAAGAAACAACTTTATGTGAATAAAGAGAACAGGTGTTAGCAATTTTGAATATTTTATAATTCAAGTACATTTAAAGTAAAATAGTAAAAAACAGTAAATAATCACGTTTTCACTTTGATTTTCTATAATAACATTTTTTATAATTATATTTAGTAACTGTTAGACCAACTCGATCCAATAACTTTTTTTTTTATAATTGAGCCTCCATAATCTCAAAGAAAACAAAAGAAAAATGGACACAAATATCTATCAAGAGCAAGCCATATTGACCAGCATACAAATCTTTGCTCCTAGCCAAGCTTAAAACCCCTTGCATTTTGTCATTTACCAATGTTCAAGCTATGCCTATACCTAAATTTTGGTCGTTTTAGGCCATGTTTGACTCAAAATTTATTCAAGATTTATATTCCCTCCTTCCTTGGATAGAAACATTTAAAACCCTTTTCAAGTCATTTCTTTTGACTTTTGATTGAGACCTCAATATTTCAAGATCAAAAACATCTGATTTGATGGTTAAGATTTGATTAGCACACACCTTTGATTCTTCGATGTATCACGCAAACCTTTGACAGGACTTCCACAAACTTTAAGGTTTTGAGATGACACGTTTTCATTTTATTGATCATTCCAATATTCCCACCAGAAAAAAGACCAATATATATATATATATATATTCTCTCTGTACGTAGCCAAAAGAAAGACCTCTCTCTCTCGATAAATTTCATACATAATACCAACTTATATTTTGGATAAAAAATTTAGACAATTTTTTAAAATTTGTTTCTAGGCTCGAAAAAGTCTTTATAGTTCTTTTTTTATTTTTTAGAATACATCAAAAGAAAAAAATATGAATCATTAAAACCTTTAATATAGTAATAAATGCTTTTTATGAAATTATCTGTCGTTATGCTATTTTTATTATTGTGCTTTTTAAAATACATATTATACTTGACTCTATTTTGAGGAAATGTTACAATGTATATTTTATATAAGACTTTATTCAATATTTATGTTTGCGTGTGCCACGTTACTTCTATTTTTCTTTCAATACATTGAGGACTTATTCTCCTATTCAAAGGGGTAATGCATCTCTTACACTATGGATATGTGTACTTGATTAATTATGTGTAATTTTTATATAATTTTTCTGTGAAAAAATTACAATATCTCCACCAATAATTCCTCTTTTAGTAAAAAAGAAAAAAAACTACTAGAACTTTTTTTTTCAGCTTATATCACTATCTGACCATTTATATTGCCGTTAAATACACATAAATTCACAGGAAATACAAGACATTTATAGCTAAGTTATTTACTTAATGGAATATTTAAATGACAAAAAAAGAACCAAAAACAAATGATTTTGTTCAAAAGGAAATTTGTGATTGTAATAGCAGCTGGTTGAGGTAACTAAGAAATATATGTTTGGTGGCGAGAGATAGACCAAAGGATAACACAGTGTTACAAGTATATTGAGACGAAACAAACTATGAAAGCTAAATCAAAATTAGCCGGTGGCTTGGCTGTGTCAAAAACCCATAAACGAACCATCTTTGCTGAACCCTTTCGAAAGTTTCTTGTCTGCCAAACCTAGAATGGAAGTTCCATTACTTTCCCTTCTTTTCTTCAGCTTCTCTTTATATCTCTTCCTTTATTGCATTCCACGGGTGAGAGAAAAGAAACAAGAAGAAAGTGCTCTTGGTATTGTTGGTGAGAGATGGGGAGAGGAAAGATTGAGATCAAGAGGATTGAGAACTCTAGCAACAGACAAGTTACATACTCAAAAAGAAGAAACGGGATCATGAAGAAGGCTAAGGAAATCACAGTTCTCTGCGATGCTAAAGTTTCCCTCATCATATTTGGTACTACTGGGAAGATGCATGAGTACATTAGCCCTTCTACAAAGTAGGTTATTATGTATAGTGCTAAAAAGTGGCTTCTCTTTATTAATTGGAAGTTAAGGGTTGTCTTCATTTTTAGATCCTTCTCTGTTCTTTCTTGATTCTTGGATTAGAGTTTTTAAGATTGGTCTTGTTTTGGTTTTTGAAGTTTGATTGATATGTTGGATGCTTATCAGAAGGCCACTGGGAAGAAGCTCTGGGATGCTAAGCATGAGGTAGTTTGAGTCTCTCCGTCTCTCTCTCTCTCTCTCTCTCTCTCTCTCTAGGAACATATGTGCTACAAATCTTTGTTTTGAGTTTCTCTCAGAAAACTTCTGGTTATTTCATGGGTTTTCTACTGGGAAGAAGACAAGGGTTTTTGCTAAAAGTATGTCTAGTAACTATAAACATGAATTCTAGGACCAGATCTACAAATAGGGCTTCAATAGTTATCACTTTCTGATGATAAAGAAAACCAAAAACCTATATGAGATGTTACATCTACTAACAGATCTGGCAATAATGTGCTACTCTCTCTCTCTCTTCCCTTTCCTTGCAAAATTCGTAAATCATAAGTACTTCTATTTTGGTTTCTTAGCACACAAACGCTCAAGAATATTTGTTAGTTATCGAGCTTGCATACATAGATCTACAATAGCCGTCTGTTTTCATCCCTTTTATATGTTTGTTTTAGCTATTTTACCAAAGAACACAAGCATGAAACATAGGTTCAACTCATAGATCTATGGATATATCCAGTTCTTTCACCTGATCTATATATTCTTTGGTTTTTCAACAGAATCTAAGCAATGAAATTGATAGGATTAAGAAAGAGAATGACAACATGCAGATCGAGCTAAGGTAATATGCAATCTGCCCTTTCAAAACTTACTCTTTTATTTTTTTTTTTTTGGGTAGTTCTTTTTGTCCTAATGGGCTGTTTGTTCTCTGCTTCAAGGACTAATGTGATGGTATATTTCAGGCACCTGAAAGGGGAAGACATCTCATCTTTGAACCACAAAGAGCTCATGGTTTTAGAAGACGCTCTAGAAAATGGGATTGCTAGCATCCGTGACAGACAGGCATGCGTCTCCACTGAGAGATATACTAGTTCATTTAGCTTTTATCATTTCTTGATTATGCAACGATAAATATTCATATGCTTCTTTTGTTTATCAATTCACAGGGCGAGCTTGTCAAGATAGCAAGGAAAAATGTGAGTGCAAAAATAAATGATACCTCTTATCATGTTCCATTATATATATACTACAGTTGGTGTTTCTTGTTATCTTTTTTTAGAAATATATTGGTTTCTGCTAGTTAAAACCTTCCTTAATGCAAGTTTTTGTTGATATTGCCATCTTGAGGGCTGAACAACGTAAGTCTTGCTTATTTTTGTAATTTGTCAGGGACAACTTTTGGAAGAGGAGAACAAGCAGCTTCAGTATTTTTGGGTAAGCGTTTGATTCTTCCAAGAATTTGCTTGTGCAGATGCTAATGTACAAAAGAAAAGACAATTTTTTGAAATTAGAAAAAGCAGATTAATATGGTCGAGATTTTCACTAAAATAAGTGCGGGAATGTTTCAATCAACAAAAAATAGTTGGGAAGGTGAACCATATGATATTTGGCATGGGTTTTTGTTGACAATATCTTATAGCCCCTTATATGGGAAGAAATTCTCATATAAGAGTACACATAGGCTTATATTAATTAAGTAATAATGAAACTGGTAACTAAGACATTGTCTGAAATTGATAAAACACAAAGCCTTAGGCTCTAGTCCCTTTTGGGATGCAAAGAATGAATCTAGTGTCTGAAATTCTCTAAAAATATGGGGAAAATACTCAAATCAGTAGCAACAATGAGTTCATCCACCAAATATACTAAATTTAGTTCTTATTCAGGTAGATTATACAGAAACAAAGTTTCCTCAAATTCTCCAAGTATGTGTATTATAGAAATCTAGCTTTACATTACAAAAACTTAGGTAATTTATGTTCTTTTGTTTTTCAGTTTATAGTACTAAGAAGATCATATAACTATTAAATCCCAAGAGACAAAAAAAATGATATTAATCATGTCCATCTCTTCCTTGATTCTTTTCGATTTCTTGCAGCATCAACAAGAGCTAGCAAACATGAAGAATACAGTTGCGGAGACTGAAGATGTCTTTCAACAAAGGGTGGTTAGAGATTACCAATCCCAGATGCCGTTCGCCTTTCGCGTGCAGCCAATGCAACCAAATCTGCACGAGAGAATCTAAAACTACTCAACCCACAGCACAAAATTTTCTAGATGCAAAATGATTGTAATAATGCAAAGTTGTATGCTGCAGTGGGACTGAGTGAATTGCAGGTGCATCTCTGTCTGTCTATGTTTTCTCTCTACTTGTTATATGAATTCTCTATTAGGTGCAAGTTATAGTGGTATTTCTCCAAGTTTTTAAGTGGTTTCTGTATTTGTCTTTGGAAGTTAAATGGCATTACTGTTCTTGTTGATACATTGGGTACGCTGAAATATAATGAAGAACTCAACTTGTCTTTTCTATTTTAGTTTTTGATTTGAAAAAAAAAATCTTTGATAAAATAGCTTAAACAGGTGATGGATATTTTGGTAGTTTTGTCTATAGATATATATTTAGTTTTATTATAATTTTATTATTACCGTGATACAAATATATATGTATTTTGCTCTTTTGAGCCAAATATATTAGTTTTTCAGAAAGTTATTATTATGAATTTTTGCATTAGATACGTTTAGTATTTCTCTTAGGATAAATTATGTAATGCAAAGACAGTATGTCTGAATAATCTACATGAGTACATTTTTGCTGATAGTATTCATAAGTGATATACTCATTCCTTTTCAAATTATACACCATTCCGACATTTTTTTAATATATATTAAGAAAGAAAAAAGTAAGTGATGTTTTTTCTATAATATCATACTTTTAATTTTTGCTGATAGTATCCACAAGTGATATATTCTTTCCCTTTCAAAATATAAGTCATGCATTTTGACCTTTTCTGATATAAATTAAGGAGAAAAAAGTAACTGTCATTTTTTCTATTATATTATTAACTAATTTTATTAATATAAAGGTGAATAGGATAATTATATTTATAGTGAAGACAACAACCTTAGAAAAATGATCATCAAACATTTTGAAAATGGAAAAAAGAGTTAAAAGGCCTTATATATTTTGAAATGATGAGTAATTAATAACCATTTCTGTTTTTATGATATTTTAATAGCTATTCTTGTTTTTGCTGCTAAACTAAAAACTCAATATCTATTTTTGCTTCTGCCAAAATGTGTATTTCTACAACCAACTGTTTGACAACTATTTTCACTTTTCCCCAAAATAATCCAAAGGAAAGTGATATTTTCAATTTCTTTTTAGTTTCTTGGACTTTTTTTAAAAAATAATTGAAAAGAATGTAATATATTAAAAGAGAAGTCAAAAAATTCAGCTCAAACTTTATCCAAAAAATTTAATTATGGATATTTAAAGTCTTTTTTATTTATAAAAAAAAGAAGAAAGAAGCATAATAAATTAAAATATGAGGAATAATATCCAAATTAACAATGCTTTTAACCAACTAGAGAAAAATTAATAATATTGCTGAAATAGTTCGAAGGTAAGAATGCTTGTGCCGACTTGCGCTTCTGCCATCGGCTAAGCTGCCAAGCTAACTACTCAGCGACTATCGAAGTTTTGGAAAAAATGGAAATCCATCATTCACTCCTACACTTTGTGAGAAATCATATCTAATTTTGTATATATATATATATGGGCATTAAAAGCTGAAAGTGGTCGAAGAAGGGCATGAAGTGGTTTTATCATCATATGCAATCTGACGGCCATGTGAGTCATATAGATCCCAAAAAAAAAAAGTATTTTAAGTATAATAATAAAAACATAAATATTAAATGCAAGATAATTTTATTGATAAAAAATAAATTTTAACAATTTTATCATTTCATAATATTTTTACTTTTAATCTTCAAAATTGAAATTGTGAATGTTAGGAAAATGTTTTTTCAAAACTAACCCTAACACTACTAACAACCAAACTACCTACTGCCTTACCCAACCTGTCTCTCCCTCACCTCCAACTCTTCTCCCTCTACTCCCATTTTTTCTCTCTGCTCTTCCACACATTTTCCCGCAATCTTCTTCAACCTCTGGGCAAAACAAACAGAGAAGCATGAGCTTCAAGTCCTTTCACTAATTTCTAAACACTTAGCCTAAATCTAACCTTATCCAAACTCCAATTAAAACTTCACCCTCAATATCTAGCCAATGCTTAAGCCAAAGCATGTTCAACTACAAAGAAAATGAATTTGGTGCTCGCTCTTGTGGAAGAAAGACAACTTTAAATCTCATGGACAAGAGAAAATCTGGGTAGGAGAAACACTACAAGAAAATATGGGATTAGCGACGGACATATCCGTCGCTAATCATAATTTGCGACGAATTTGCTGATTTGCGACGGAAAATTTCCTCGCTAAATAGAGCGTCGCTAATTGGGACGGGAGCATTATTCCGTCACTGATTAGCAACGGATTTGCGACGGATACTAATATATTTAAATTTTAAAAATAAAAAATTACTGTTAATTCTATTAAATTTAATTTTAAAAAATCGTCGCGAATCTGTCGCTAATTAGCGACGAACATAAATTATAATTTTAAAATAAATAATAAAAAATATAAATTATTATTTAAAAAATTAAAATAAAAATTTTTATATAATGTGGATCGGGCTAACCCGACCCGTTTTTGCACAAAAGTAAAATTTTAATTTAAAAATTAATAATAAAAAATATAATTTTTTTATTTAAAAAAATTAAAATTAAATTTTAAAAAAAATATGATTTGGGGTAACCCAACCCGATTGGGCACAAGTGGATTGGGTTAGCCCGATTCGACTCCAATGGATCGGGGGTTAGACCAACCCGAATTTAATTCCCTTGCTTTGTTTTGCTTGAAGTGAGATTCGAACCCTTGTTCTCTCAAGGGTTGATGATAACTTATTCCACTAGGCCAATTGACTTCTTGTATTTTATTTCATCATATACTATTTTTATATTATAAATTTTTGTTATCATATAGTATTATATTAATAATAATATATTATATATTATTATATAATATATTATAATATAAATATATTTATTATTACATATAATTTATAAATTAATATAGATTTTTTTCATTTTTTGTTCCTATCTGTCGCAAAATTAATATAGTTGTGACGGATTAGCGACGGAAAAATTTTAAATATTTAAAACGATTTTTTTTAATTCTTAATTTTTTTCGTCGCAAATTCGTCACAACTTAGCGACGGATTTGTAACGGAATAGTATTTTTATATATTTAAAATACAATTTTTAATCTCTCGCTAAAAATAAAAATAAACAAAAGCAACGACCTTCTTAGTAAAAATAGAAAAAAACTTCCTAAATACTAATTTAATCTGACTTCACTTATTTTAAATCTTAATTTATTAAATACTATATTTTTTGAATTAATATTTACTTATAGTCTAAAGTATCTAAATATATATTAATTATCATTTCTTCTATTGATGATTATCTGTGTCTATTTCTGCACATATATGCTACACATGTATGTTATATTTATAAATATTATCTTATATGTATGTGTTATTAATATACTATATATACTACTAGAAATGCATAGTTTATTACATGTGTATTACATAGGAATAATACTACTTAGTAATTGATATATATTATTCTTAATATTTAAATAATTTTTTCATCGCTAGTCTGTTGCTAATTAGCAAGGGATTAGCTACGGAAAAATTCTTAAATTATTCTTAATATTTAATTATTTTCCATCGCTAATCCGTCACTAATTAGCAACGGATTAGCTACGGAAAATAATTTATTCTTAATATTTAAATAATTTATCCGTCGCTAATTAGTAACAGATTAGCTACGGAACTAATTCATAATTAAAAAAATTAGTTTTAATATATAAATTATTTTTCCGTCGCTAATCCATTGCTAATTAGCAACGGACTTGTCCATCGCTAATATCCGTCGCTAATTAGCAACGGAAGTTCCCCGTCGCTAATACGTATTTTTTTGTAGTGAAAGGATGAGGGTTTTTATTGTGACTTGATAATCTATTATCTTCAAAGATTGAGCTCCAAACATTTCTACAATTTTAGATCTAAATTAACATTTTTTTCAAAAAATTAGCAAATGCAATCACGAAAAAAGAAATTTTCTTGAAGAAAAGAAGAGTTTCTTGAAGGAAGATGGGTTTTACCACAACGCTAGAAAGCTCTACTTGGTATGTTCAGTGGCCAGGAGAAATGATGAGAGTTTCTTCTGTGACTTGATGCTTGATGTGGGCAGGAGATGAATGGAAAATAGAGAAAGACTTATCTTGAGAATAATACCTAATTTTTTAATAATATTAGCTTTCCCCAGTCTATTGATTTCCCACCATTAGAGTGGTAGATTCGGGTTTTCAAAGAATTTGAGGGTATATTGGACTCTTTGATGTTCGCGCCATCCTGATCTGGCTGTCACGTTACAATTAGGGCTGTCAATTTTGCCCGTTTACCCGGACCCGGCCCGATAACTCCGGGTCCGGAACAATAGTCATACCCATTTACCCGGACCCGGACCCGGATCCGGACCCGGACCCGGACCCGATAATATATCTTCTAATAGGGTCCGGGTCCGGGATAGGGTATCCCGGACCCGATTACCCGATTACCCGATTTAAATTTTAAATAATAAATATTTTATATATTTAATTTTTTTATAACCGTTAGATGTGTTTGATCAACGGTCAATTATTTATAAATTTATATTAAAAATTTTATCGGGTATACCCGGACCCGGCCCGAGACCCTATAGGGTAGGGTCCGGGTCTATCTTATTTGGACCCATCGGGTAATCGGGTCCGGGTCCGAAACCATTACTGTCAATCGGGTCCGGGTCCGGGACAGGGTGTCCCGGACCCATTTGGACCCGTTGACAGCCCTAGTTACAATTGCCCCTTGATTGTCAATTGGAAAATGTTGGGTACTTGATTGACAAATTGAAGAAAGTAAAGGTACTAAAATGAAAAAAACCCTGAAAAATAAGATGGGTAACTCTCCTAAATTTATAGCTACTATCTACCACTCAGCTGAGAGAAAGACAGGCAAAACTTTTTCCCCTTTGGCTGGTCCTAATAGTTGCAATATTAGCCGAACTTGAATCCTAGGGCGGCTGAACTAGTGCCTAACCAAGGAACAGTTGGGTGTAAAGGAAGGGATTTCATCTCCCTACGGTGGATTCCCAGGTATACATGTATGTATATACACTTTCGAAAGCTTCTCGGCTAGGATTCTATTTATTACGTGACTAATTAATTTCAAAGGTCGAAAATCGTATCCAATTTGCAATTGAATCGAATGAACTTTGAGGAAATGAGAAAGCTGAATTTGAATAAGAATTGGGGAATGTAACGAAATAGGCTGAATGTGAAGCCTTCAAAGCTATAAAGAAAGCGTATAAATGCTTGAAAAAATTAGAACTAAAATATGAACCGAAAACTAAGGAATAAACCAGAATAAAGACATTTCCTAACCCCCCCCACCCCCCCCACAAAAAAAGAGCCTAATACGAAAATAGACAAAAAGTATTAAAATCTAGCTAGCTATTGTGATCCAATCGGGAAAAAAAATTATTATGAATAACACTGTCAAACAGGTTAATATGATCCGGTATGATCTAGCTGGTCTCAAAGGGGGTAGATTAGGCTATACGTTTCCTCATTTGCTGAAAATATCTCCAATCATATCCACCTTAACAAGTCAATAAGCAGCCACAATAATTTTTTCAAATTCTTATTTTTAAGTAATTTTTTTTAATTTGTTGAATTTAAATATTCTATTATGTGAGTACAAAAGTCTCAATGTCAATGAAATACTTGTAACTACAAAAATCTCAACCTTAATAAAATATTTATATCAAATTACTAATGAATTTGTCAAAAATATCATGGGAGAGAATTAACAAATATTAAAAATAAAAATACTTGGTCTGGTCCACATCCAACAGGCTTCAGCCCACTTTGACTTAAAGGGCTAAATGAAACGGGCTGCATTTGAGCAGACTTAAATAAAATAAGTCTAAGTTTGTCTATATTTACAGGTCCAACGGGCCGTGGCCTGTTTTCAAAATACTTAGCGCGATGCTCTCTTGCTAGTCTTCCACCTTATTTATAGCTTCAATTGTCGTGCTCTTCAAATCAGCCAACGGGGTAATCAAAGCATAAGCGCATGATATAGTAACGCTTTTAACTGGCTATTTAATTGAGAAAATTGTTAACCTAACGAATGTTTTATGAAAGTGTAACTTTTTTCTGCTTTACGCTCCGCAGAAACTCAAGTCTCTCTTTCTCTTATTCTATCATTGAAAACATCAAATTAAAAGTTGATTTTAAGGGATTACTTCAAAAAATTTTCAACTCAAGATTAAAAAATCATCTCATCTACTTAAATTAGCAATTTTTTTTGCATTAAATGTTTAAAAAACAACAAAATCTCCAACATATTTGTGACTATATTGATCTCAATAGCAGTTTCATTTAAATTTCAACATATTGCAATAATAGTTTTTTCTTTTTTTAAAAAAAAGAAAATTCTTAATGAATTGATTTCTTAAAATGTTTGTTATATTTACGTTTACATTTACTTTAGATAATTTGTAATTATTTTTCCTCCAAATTTATTACTAAATTAATGTTAACATACTAATGACATAATATGAGGTTTCCACTTGGAGCTTTGCTTTGACCGGGCAAAGATCCTAGCTGGAGCAAGGTGGAGTTTTGCTAGGTTAAGGTGAAGTAGGACTGCCTTGGGTTGGGCTGATTCGAGCGTTCATTCGGCTCGCTTAATTAAGGATTCGTGTTTATTTTTTCAGTTCGAATAACGTTCAGGTTGAGCTCTGGCCAAGGTAAGCTTAGTTCGATTTTAGTTCGGTTTGAAAAAAATATATATAAATATATTTATATGTGTATATATATATATTATATAATAATAATATTATTATATCTTATTAAAAATATTATTATTATTATATTAAAATTAAGGGCTTGAGCTCATATTTTTCAGCCTGAAAACAATCGGATCGAGTTCAGGCTTAACAAAACCCGACTCACTTGACCCGATTGACACCCTTAGGTGAAGCTTCACCTAAATTTACTCCATTTGGTAATTTTTTTAAAATTTTTAATACCGTAAAAATTATCTCAAAGTTTATCAAAATAAGATCAAACAAAGACGCTATTTTAAACGCTTATGAATAATTCAAATTGAGTGATGATAATTTATAATATTTTTAATAAAGAGAAAAATAATTAAGTTTATACTAAATACAAAACTGACATATATTCACTGGGCTCATCAATTTTATTACTTACCCTATCTCCCTAGCCATGATACTACATATAGGGTTGCCTCTGGGATTGACCAGGTCTTGTGTAATTGATTGCCTAATTTAGGATGTTATTCGTGGTTCTAGCTGAAATTGACCTTAGCCCTTTTATTTTTATTTTTTCTTTACGAGTACTTGACGAGGAATAGATCAAAACACTCATTTTGACTTCTCAAGGAAAAATGGCCAAAAGCGCGTTGGAGATTCTCCTTTTAGGAATTAGTCCTTGGGAGAAAAAGTGAGTACATGTAGACGTTTGGTACACGAAAAAAATATAATGAAATGTCTTTTAACTCAAAATTCCTTCCATCCAAAATGGATATGGTATTTTCTTTCTATTTTATTATCTAGAAGAAAAAGTTAGAGTAAAATAATTATTTATTTTTTATATTTGATAAAATTATTATTGAATGTCATAATAGAATAAAATTTTACAATATATGACTTAATGCACTATTAGCATATTGTACTAATAAAGTCAAATTATACCTAATTCAAAAAATAAAAACAATAAAGGGAGATTAAATATGACATTTATAAAATCTTATTTAAATACAATTAATATTAAAATTTAAAAAATATAAAATATTTCAACTATTGAAGCATAGGCTTGAATTGGATAGAGTCTCGAGTCTCAACCAAATAAATAGGCATGAAAAGCACCCGCAAAACTGTTTTGTTGGCAGTTTGGACAGCCAGATTTTTGTGATTTCGGAGCCAACCGGTTTGTGATTGTAGGCCAGGATGACCACACATTAGAAAAGTGCGCGTGGGTAAGGTATATGATTCAGAAGAGTCTGCCACACTTTTTCCATAATGGCCATGCTGCGTGAAGAGTTATTGGCAATACATAAGCCATAAGAAATAAACAATTCAAGGACAGTTTTAATGACATTACGCAAATAACTTGTGGCCATTATTTTTTTCATTTTTTTTGAACATCTTTCTATAACTTTTTATTATTACGACGAAAGATGTATTTGAATTGAGTTTTATAATATGTGTAATTATTTTTACTTTGAATTTCATCTATTTTTTTACCAAAAATTTATTTTTATAAAATCTAAAACATAAAAAATTTCAAACTCAATTTATATCCAATCCCACTCTAAAAGATTATGCATTACGATACTCAAATATATACCTATAATTATTACACCTAAAATAACTCTTTCATTAGGAATTAGTTCCCCTGTTATATGATATGCCTTTCCACAAAAGTTCAAGGTTTCCCCTACTTGCTTACAAGGTACTGAGGGGAATTCCCTCCATGGAGAGAATCAAAAAAGAAAAAGCCACAATTTTTTAAAAAAATCTATCTCATTTCGAAAAGGCTTAACTTTTGTTATATATATATATCTATATATATATATATAAACTTGCATTCATACAAATAAGAGAATGCATTACGAATAAGATACTCAAATATATATCTATAATTATTATACTTAAAATAACTCTTGCATTAGGAATTAGTTCCCCTGTTATATGATATGCCTTTCCACAAAAGTTCAAGGTTTCCCCTACTTGCTTACAAGGTACTGAGGGGAATTCCTTCCATGGAGAGAATCAAAAAAGAAAAAGCCACAATTTTTTTAAAAATATCTCATTTCGAAAAGGCTTAACTTTTGTTATATATATATATATATATATATATATATATATATATATATATATATATATATATATATATATATATATATAAACTTGCATTCATACAAATAAGAGAATTTTGGATTTACAATAAAAAAAGAATAAAGTCACAGAACTTGTGAAAACTACGGGCTACTCCTATTCCAAATGCTCTCATCATCTTTTGCATGCAAATAGTCAATGCAATTATAATGCTGAAATTCCACAATTTGCAACCCCAAGCGTTTGATTTTTTAACAAACAGAAGTTGTTCACTTCTCTAACCTGCTTTTTCTGAAACACAAAAGTCAAATAGTGGCAAAATATTCTAACAGCAACCATCCTGTTTTGTTTACATAATTAATAAAAATTTCTTGGTTCTTAGAAACTACACTCTAATAGTGTAGTTTTCCCATAGGGATTCAGCTAATGAATACCTGAAGTCTGACCACGCCCAGAGTTACGTCGGCGTCCATCCTTGTATTACATCTACAACGTAGGGGAGACGTTGTGACCTTGCATCTTGAATGTGTGCATTTTTAGCTTCATTAGGAATCTCAGAAAAAAGGGGTCATTTATGACATGCATACGAATGAAGTTATGAACCACACAACATGCGACGATAATTGCTATTTAACTTGCTATACTATAGGGCTACATTCTCTCAGTCAATATTGAATACCGCTTCTTCAACACTCCAAACGTTCACTCCATAACATTCTTATGGAAGAATGTCTTTGGTTGAACAATTCCCGTGCATCGTGAAAATGTTGAGCACCCACAAAATCACTCTTATGATACCTCTCGCCCTTGAATGGTGCGAGAATTAGCAAACCCCGCATTGACTAGGTAGTATTTCCATATAAAATTATATATACATTACATTTTGCTTTTCCAAAATTATTGCACAAAATATTAAATCTGATAGGGGTCTTCTACTATTAGTACATTTCCCAATTATTCCTAAGAAATGTATAATACACCCAATCTTTGGTACCTTTAAGGGGACTTGGAAATTCTGTGGCTTCCTTTGTTGTTGCATCGAAAGAATTATGAAATCGTGTGCATTCCCTTCCCAACTTGCATAACCGTACACGAACTTCATGTCGTGATCACATGCTGCTACAATATTTTGTGAAATGGTAGACTTCTTGTTCCCATATGTCTCACAAGTCGATCCCTTAGCGTACGCTGAAATATGAGTCCTATCTATTACCCCCAATACAATCCTGCGAGCATGGTTACCATATTAATGATAATGTTCTCTTGAAGAGGCAAGCATCCTACTCCTCATAGAATTATAAAAATCAGGATGGTGGCATAATGAATTAATTTAAGGTGAGTGACTATAACCAGCACTACACTTCTCACCGTGAACCATGGAAAATGTTTATCGTTGTTTATTATCTTCGGGTGTGGAACTTCAACATTCCCTTGCTTGATATATTGAGGTGCTAGTGCGTATAAGCAGTCCGATATTTTTTTTAACATGCCTAGAAACAGTCTCGCTAGAATGTTGAAAATATTCAGCTTCGTCACTGTGCTTGTTATTTCTTGTTACAACATGTAAGAAAATTGCCAAGTTTTCCCTCATATCAACTCATTGCTACGCTACGTCAACCCAGTGACCTATAGCAACCAACTCATTGCATACATGCATGAATGGATCCTTACCTATGTGTAGATTCTGCCATATTTGTGCCTGATGGCCGTTGAGAAACTCATCCACCCACATTGGTCCTCTTAGGATGGATGTGCGGCATGACATTTTTTCCCTGTGACATTACATCAAACTTTCGTACCTAGTTAACATCATTAGCTGCATTCTCCTTAGGTCCTGTTCGTCTTCGCTTGAGCTTGTATGATCCGCTGCTAACAAATCACCATCTAAAGAGTTGGAGTGGAATTCAGCTGGTTTACTCATTACTAAGCACTGAGTATGGGAGTTGAAGGAAACTTTGGCCCAAGAAAATTACTACAAATATGTCTGGTTATGAATTGTCATGTGCCTCTCATTCTTGGCCTACAACAAAAATATTTATAGTACCTATCGGTAGGACTAAAGTAGAACTCTGAGAGCTATTTAACTTGTGCCTGACATAATATTTTTATTTTCGTGATACCAGAAGCGTATCTTCAAAAAGAATCAAAACATCTTGTTCGTTTCTACAAACGTACATCAGTTAAACAGGATACTATCTTGTAATGGTTTCGCACGTGCTCAACAACTTCATCAACATATCTTCTACAGTTGATAGGCAACAAACTTGGTTACGTGAAATATCAACTTTTCCTATATAGTGCAAATTACTCTAATAGGAGAAATGAAAACATTTGTTGACTTGAGGAGTGTTGTTATCCTTAGGTCGTTAGAGCCTACACCGCATATAGCTCGGTGTGGTTCAAATAATTTCCCTCACTGCACATTGAAACCGGGTCAACCGTTATGAACTATACATGTTAATACTTGGACTGCCTCGAGATTGTTCTGTTTAGAGCATGCATGCAATCATGCTCATCTAGGAGGAAATTTCAGCGTCGGCATTGGTCATTTTCTACACGACTTTGACCATCAGATTACGCCAAGGTTCAATGTCATCCTTCGCCACGATGTCTAGGCTTTTTTTCATTGGATGTAATAAAAGGCACACAATAATAATCCACGTTTTGGATATTGCATTCTCCCTTCTATAACATACGGAAATAGCTCCCAGGTAATATGGATATTGCATCACCTTGTTTGAGCTTCTTTCACTAGCACCAATCAAGGATCTAAACAAAAGTTAGAACTTTGATGATTTCATGAATTAATAGCTCACCTTAAACCAATTAATTGCTAGGGACCAATTAAAGATGAGCTGTTCTACCTTCAAAGGATGATGAAGCACTTACATACTTCTCATTTTCTAAAATATCGTGCATACTATAGGGCATTATTTACTTGCATAGGATGGAAAGCCTTTGAACTGAAAGTTATAATAGCAATGTTTAAACAATTTGAGATCCATTTTAAACTTAAAAAAATACCATTTGAGATCCATAAAATTGAAAACAATGACCAATAGCTGCAATGAGTTGTTGCACAAGAATCTCCCAATTCTTTCTGAAAATTCCACTATGCATTCAACATTACTAGGAGCTGTCCCATAATAATACCTGCTTTATTTCCTCCTTGCTCTTTTGTCTTTTTTCTTTCATAAGCACCCTTCTTCCCTATTTGGATAAACTAACAAACTTATGTTTTCCTCTATCAACTTGGACTATCACAAGCCTATTTTCATTTGTATTAGAACTACAACATCTAGGATGCCATTTATTGGATATTCGGACGTTGTCATGGATCATTCACTCCAGCAAACATGGTTGATTGTTTTATAAAATAAAAATTAATATGTTAGAAGATGAGGTGAGATTATAGAATAAATATAATTATATCAAAACCAGGAAAACATACCCCTAATCTGCAAAAGAAGTTGTAAGCATACAATGTATATATTTATATAGTTCCAAAAATGAGATGACATCGTCAAGCTACATTATCGACCCAAGCATCGTAGATTATTTACTGCTTGCAGCAATACAGAGGTTACATATGTTACATATTAGATAATTTCTTCTGCGTTCACCTAGCCAGTGGAAACGGGGGCAGGTCGCTAGCGTATCCATTACAAATTAACTGTGTTAGAAGGTTCAAAGTGTTCATCGTTCTCGAAAATCACGATCGGTGCTTCAAATGGATTGGTTGTGTAGGAAGAGCTTATAGGTTGCAGGTTTCTGTGTCATAGACGGAATCAAAGCCATTGTAATAGTTTTCTTTAAATTCGTTTACAACTTCTAGGCATTCAGTCTAGTTGAGGAACACATCGATTTTTCTACAGCTTTCTTATCCATCGAAACCGAGTTCATGCAACTGCATCTTCTGGCTCATTTTATAGAAAAAAAATTTCCACTTGATGGGCCCCAAACCGAGTTATATAGGTCTCACATTATCCATGCATGGCCCCATGTATCCCCGAAGCAGAAAAAAGCAGTCAACCAGTCACGTGTCACAAAACAACAACTGCTCATTAACTGTTCACAATAGTAGACGCATGATTAACGTCATGTCTTAGACAGAAATTACATGCATTTTTTTAGGACTATTTTTTAATGGGCCTCCAGCTCATAAAAATATGCACCGTACATTGAATGGTAGAAGAGGATAGAATGCAGGATAGAATGCAATGGTTTGGCCTTGCGCAGCTTGGATAAAACAAATCAGACGACCTGTTATTTGCTTAAAATGATATCTCAAAAATTGTACAACTTGTAGGCATGTGCTCACCTTTGTGTTTTCTTACAGAGCACACATTTACATAGGGTGTTTCCCTTCCAACAAATCACTGGAGTAAAATGTGCGACATACAAGAAAACGGACCAACGACGCCAATTACCCTTGCTACGCTCAGCTGTAATAACAGGACCATAATATATTAATATAAACTTTGAACTGCAAGATAATAATTCCATCAATGGATCTATCATAGCATTAACATTAATATGCAAAACTTGTCGATATTACAGTAGTAGAAATGTCAAATTATATAAGAGGGAGCATCTCCCATGTACATGTTCAATGTAGTGCATTTTCTCTACAAGATAAGTCCACTACTAGATTAAGAAGAGAAGATATCAGATTGTTCTTTGAGCATCGAAGATCACTCAACAACTTTTGTGTCACCGTTTTTAGCTACTTCCACACTTGGATCCATTATCTTATTTTGCACAAGCCATGCCCTTCGATCCGACTCCATGGACAGCCATCGCTTCCTCCACTGTTCACCATTGTAGAAGTTGTCCGCAACTATGTCATACTCCTTGTGAGAGAGGTACTTGAAGTCATGATTTAGAACCTCCATGCACTGTGGGATATCATAGTCGTCTTCAGCTTGTCTTTTTTCCCTCTTCGCCAAATATCGACTCTCTCGTTCCTCGACAGAAGAACACATACTTATTATGCAATATCTATGGAGGTTTGGATCATGAAAAAAGTTCAAAACTGTTGAATTGAATTCAGTGAAATTAAGGTTTTGTCTCTTAGTCTCTTGAGATTAATGATATTGAAGAGACATTGTAGTCGTAGAATCTAAAATGAACGGGACATGGGGAAGACCTGTTATGGCAAGGGAAGATGGGAAAGTGAAACTGTGACAATTTGCTATGAAGTATATTAGAGTTGTCCCGTGAGGAAAATTTATTAAATTCTGTCTAAACTATATAATAAACATTCTTATTTAGAAAAATACAAATTTATTTTTCAAACTATTTTAAAAATTATAAATTTACCTTTAGAAAATCATATAACATTGTAATCCTTAACATTAACTAACTTATGACTGGCTCATGATCAATCTCTCATAAAATTAAGCTAAATGTTTAAAATTATTCCTCTAAAATTTATAAAATGTATTTATCCTCCAGTTTATATTTTTATTTTGCTAAAATATCTTCTTCCTATATATTGTATGTTCATAAAACAAAAGGATATTCTTTATTTATGTTTTCATGAAATAAAAAATTTCATAAAGTATGATTGTATTTCAATAAATAAAGGTAGATATAAAGAATATAATGACCTTCTAAATTTTGAAAGAGCAATTTTGAACTTATTGATTAATTTTATAAGAAACTCATTAGTAAACTATTAATTGATTATGATAAGGATTAAAATATTTTATGATTTATGATATAAAGGGTAAATTTATAAATTTTTAAAATAACTCGAATGATAAATTTGTAATTTTTAAAATAAGAAAAATTATTATGTTGTTGTTACAAACCTCAAAGATATAATTCTAATTGTCCCAAAGAGATAATGCATGGCTTTGTTTGTTGACCGGTGCTATTTCTTTTATAGTTACTAGTGATCTACCCCATGATACGCACGGATATATAGTTTAAAATTTTGTAAATATATTCTAAATTTATGTAAATAATATAATTTCACACTATAAAAACATACCTTGGATATAATATTTTGTGATCCTTTAACTTTGCATTCCATTATCGTACTTTCTCAAACTCCAATTACATTAGCAATTTCTGAATCAACCACCTCTAGGAGCATTCGATTGATTTGGCCATTGAAACATTTACATTTCTACATCAAAAAGTAAAAAAAATTACATTAAAATACAATCCAAGTCGTATATAGAACAACTCAAACTTCATACGTAGAGTAGTCCATACATTTCCCTCTCATAAATAGCTTCATTTGGTGAAGAAGACTAAAAAGATGAATTTAAACAACTAAAATTCATAATCAAATAGAGAAAAAAAAAAGTAAAAAAGAAGAGAAAGCTAAAAGTAGAAATTAAAGTATGAAAAGAATGAAGTTGAGTAAACCGACCATGTAATAAAAAAAGACACCACTATTGTAGATATACTTATGACATTGTCAACCATAGAAGAAAACTTTCAGAGAGTCATTTCCATTTCTTGCCATGCTTTAAGTGTTTTTTCCTTGCGACCATCTAGTTGCTTAAATATTGTCAAGGCTTTTGGAGGATTATAAATTGTAAACCAAGAAAAATTTTGAAGTTTCGATAAATATAAGGTTCTATAATAATGGTGAAATTAAGTAAATTAATTTAAAGAAATCTTTAGAGTTCCCAAAAAGATGAGAAATTAAGTAAACCTTTGATGTTCCCGTAATTAAGTAAACCTTTAAAGGATTTTCAATGTTTTATTTTAAAATTCATTCTTTATGCTTCTTTTGCTTTTGCATGTGATTATTGTTCTTATTACAAATGCTATCACTTTTGAACTTAGATTTAGTTATCAAATTGTAATTTGATTGTCTCTTAAATTGACATGATAAGTTTAATTAAAGTATGATAAAGAGTCTTTTAGAATACTAATACAGCTTAATAAATGACTTTTCAATCTCCTTCTGCTTGACATGTTAGTCTTCTGAAAAAATTCTACAATTACATATGTCTCTTAGCTAAGTTTTTCAACTATGGTTCTAAGCTTTATATTTAGTGATATGGTTTTCTTCTATAAAACGTAGACATATATATAGATGTGTAGATCTATAGAGTATCAAAATACATTTATGAAGAGTTCAATTTATGGAATCATCTTTGGATTAGTTCAATGTTTTGGAATAGTTCATGTATTTAACTCATTAACTCTTCTTAAATACTTCAAAACTATTTAATTTAATCAAAGTTAAGGTGATTAGCTTATGTAATTAGTTCATGAAGGCTAAGAAATCAATGAGGCATTAAATGTTACCCATGACACATGGCATATTGAGGTTTCATTTTACCTTCAAATTGTGCACATAGCACAAACACATGCTTTCGGCTTAACTTACACACACACACACACACACACACACACACACACACACACACACACACACATATATATATATATATATATATATATATATATATATATATATATATATATATATATTATTCCATAGGTTTTATTTATGGAGATTTCTTTATACATGATAATTTTACTGATGCAAAATAATTTTTGACAAATTTAACCTTTTACAAATTTAATTTTTTAAAAAAGGTGGTGGTGCTCCCTGCTTGAGCACTCCCTTGGGCATAGCGCCTGTTTCAGGCTCCACTCCCAGGTGGCCAAGCTGGGTAGCCCCTACCTTTTTCACTTTTTGTTTTTCTATTTTTTAAATATAATAAAATTTTATTTTTAATAAATATTATTTTATTAATTTTTTAAATTTTTATTATAATTTTTTAATTAAGATTTATATTTATAATTCAATAATAACGATTCAAAAATAATTTAAAATTTGATTATAATCAATTAAAATTTTAAAAATCCTATTTTTCTCTTTTAATTTTTAAAAAGTTTAAATAGGTGATGGAATTCAATTAGAATTTGATATCCTTATCCTTTTTGTTAGCCCTAAAGGGCAAATCATATTAGTTTTGAATAATGACAAACATTGATAAGGACTAAAATGCTTGTATGATGTGTGATAGGATTTTTGGATTGAGAAGGAAGCAAGTCTCATTGCCTTGGAGCTAGCAATGCAAGAACAACTCAAATATGCCAAAGTGATTGAAGATTGAAGAGTTTGTTCAAGATGAATGAAGGCTTTGAAGACATAAAGTGTAGGTTACATGAGCTTAATAGGTAAACATTGTAAACCCTACACTCTTAAGCCTTGGAATATATGAGTTGCAATTGAGAGCACAAAACTTATTTTGAAATGGTTTTTAATAAACTTTGTGATAACAAGTATGTTTTTGAAATCTCAAATGAACTTGAAAAGATCTTGTATGATCAAAGTGTTTTTGTAACGGTTTTTGTGTTTAAAAGTGCCAAAATGATGTGTCCATTCTTGCAAATGGTTTTCAATGATAACAACAATGATTTTCAGATGATTTGATTGAATTTGAAAAGTTTGGATGCAAGTTTGGACGTCCAAACTCTGGAAATGGTCACTGTGTTTCCAGAGAAGTTCGGACGCAAGTTCGGACGCATGGAGTAAAGTTCGGACGTCCAAACTTTCTCTAATAGCATGGTCACTGTTTTTCCAGAGAAGTTCGGACGCAAGTTGGGACGCATGAGGAAAAGTTCGGACGTCCGAAATTTTCCAGACAGCTTGGCACAGTAAAATTCGGACGCATGTTCGGACGCATAACAGAAAGTTTGGACGTCCGAACTTTACTATTACTAGCCGTTTTATGGCCGTTTGAACTCATTTTTGAATTATATAAAAGCCATAAACTCCAGATTTTTTATAAGAACTTTGAACTTAACAAATCTTACATGCTCTAACTTATTTTACATCAAATCAAAATGAAAAGCTCTCAAATTGCCTTGTGCTCAAAGGTGTACATTCAAGATTCCAAAGGCAAAGGTGAAGTGGTGCTAGCAATTGTATTTATCTACCAAGAAGCGTTGGTAATATTCAAACTCATTTATTCCTCATTTAATTCTGTTTTTCTACTAGCTCATTGCAAGGTTATCTTGTGAAATAAAACCCTTTTGTGTTAGGGTGAGCCATAGACTAGATTAATCAAGGTTGTGGTGTAAAACCCATTGTGTGGGTGAGCCTTTGATTAGATTAGTCTTTAGGTTGTCTTTGGATATAAAACCCTTGTGGAAGGGTGAACCTTGTTTGTATAATTACTAAAAGAGGTTATGAGTGTAAAACCATTGTGTGGTTAGCCTCTTATGTAATTGTTGAAATTGAGCATATAGTGGATTGGTTGAAATCCTTGAGTGTGGACTCAAGGTAGTGGATGTAGATATTGAAGAGATCGAACCACTATAAATCGTGTGCTCATTTTCTTATTGCTTTACTTGCCTACATAATTGTTGATTGATTGGTTGTGACATTATTGTTTGATGATCTTGTGTTAACCATCAAATCACATATAAGCTTGAAGTTTATTGACTTAAAGAAGAGCTTTTATTAAGGCAAAGGATTTGCATAATAGGAAAAAGATTTTGATAATTAGCCAAAGACCTAATTCACCCCACCTCTTAGGTCTTTCAATTGGTATCAGGGCAAGGCCTTCTTTTTAAGGTCTAACAACCTAGAAGTAACGATCATATTGCTAGTTTATCAAATTTGCCTTATATGGAAGGTTCCTCTACAAATAGACCTTCTTTGTTTGATGGTTCTAATTTTACATTTTGGAAATCTAGAATTAGAATTTTTATATGTTCTATTAACTTTGATTTGTGGAGCATCATTGAGAAAGGTACCTATGTGCCTATGAGAATAAAAGCTGATGGAATTACAAGGGAACAAAAGTCTATGGAGGAACTTGATGAGAACGACTCAAGAACGATAACCTTAAACTACCATGCAATGAACATCTTGAGTTGTGCATTGGACGTGAATGAATATAATAGAGTGAGTGAATGTGACACCGCTCACGATATGTGGAGACTTCTACAAGCAACACACGAGGAAAGAGCCAATATGTGTTTCATGGCAATAAATGATGAGGTACAATCTACTTCTTCTACTTCTACTTGTTGTGATGATAATATTGATGATCCTAGTGAATTACTTGTTGAAATGTATGAAGAATTAAAAAAGGCCTCAAAAAGGAATAAGGAAATGAAAATAAAAATTAATGATTTATTGAATGAGAATTCAAAATTGTTTTGTGAAAATAAAAAGCTTCTTGATTCTATTGAATGCTTGAATATTGAAAAAGAAGTTTTAAATGTTTCTTTACAAAACATGTACCTTGAAAATAAGATTCTTTGTGAAAAGATTTTGTCTCTTGAAAGAATGCTTGTTGATCATGAGACTTTGAAAAAGAAGGTTGATGAACTTACATCATGTATAGAAAAATTTACAAAAGGAAGGGACAATCTTGATAAAATTCTTGGAGCTCAAAGATCTACCCTTGTCAAAAATGGTCTTGGTTACAATTATGTAAACAATGTGCCTAAATATAACAAATTCTTTGTTAGAGCTACTTCTACTTCCATGCATCATACTTGTTGTACTTATTGTGGAAAACATGGACATAAAGTCACCAAATGTTATGTTAAAAGAAAAGTAGAGAATGGTGTAAAAACCATTTGGAGAGTTAAGGGAAATATTACTAACCCTCACGGACCCAAGAAAGTATGGGTACCAAAGGAAACTTCCTCTTATTTATTGCAGGTACTCTCCAATTCAAACTCAAGCACCACTAAATGGCATATTGATGATGTTGGCTTAAAGAATAACAGAAAACACCTCATGCATAATCAAGGTCAAAGCAACCGATGAAGTAACCAATGTTGGTAAAGGTTCCTCTCTTCTTTTTAAACAAATGTTGCTTAGTGATAATTTGAGATATAATTTGCTTAACATTAGTCAATTATGTGATAGTGTGAAAAGTTGAATGTGAATGTAATACTTGCACTATACTTGATGGTGTCAATAGTAGAACTATTTTTGTTGCAAATTGTATTAATGCCTTGCCTTGATGAACTTGTTGCTTATAAAGTTAGATGATTTTCCACTCATGATAATGGCGGTTATTTATGGCATAGTAAAATTGGTCATGATAAAATGATTAAAATAACCATGATTGAATATCTATGCATTTGCTTGGCCAAAAACATCTTTATGAAACTTCACAAAATGTTCGGACTTGAAGTTTGGATGTAGACCACAAGTTCGGTCGCCCGAACTTATGTGACAATATGACATTTTGTGATTTTGATTAATTACTCGCAAAATGTTGCAATATGTGTTTTATCTTGATAAGCTTGAATGTCTTGTGGCTTATGATAATGATGGATTTTCTTGGCATAAAAGACTAGGTCACGTGAGCATAGATTTGTTGAGCAATCTTTCCTTTTAAGATTTAGTTGGAGGATTACTAAAAATATGTTTTGAGAAAATTATCTTTGAGATACTTGTCAATATGCAAAACAAACAAAAGAATCTTTCAAACACATGAAAATGCATTTAGACCTCAATCATCTTGAACATGTTCATATGAATTGATTTGGACTTATGAGGTACTCTAGTATTAATGACTTGAAGTATGCCTTAGTAGTGGTTGAGGATCTCTAAATATTCACTTTAGCATTATTCTTTGAAGAAGATAAAGTGTTTCATATGATTGTAAAACTATTCAAAAAGGTTCAAACCTCCATTGAGTGCAAATTGATTTCCATTAGAAGTGACAATGGGAGAATTTTACAACTAAGTATTTACAAAATTTGCTTTGAAAATTGAATTTCATATAATTGTTTCAACTGCAAAAACCCCACAACAAAATGGTGTTATTTGAAAAGAAAATTTAAACTTTGTAAAAATTGGCTAGGTCCATGCTTTGTGAAAATTCTTCCTCAAAAATATTTTTAGTCCAAAGTCGTAAACATCACATGTTATGATAAATAGAATTCTTTTAAGATCATTCTGAAGAAAAACATCTTTTGAATTCTCTTTTATAGAATGCCTCAAATTGCATATTTTAAAATGTTTGGTTATAAATGTCTTATCTTAAATTCTTGTGTTAACTTACTTAAAATTTGATAGAAAACTTGATATTGGTATATCTCTTATCTATTCTTCTAACAAAAAGGCATATAGAATTTTATAACAAAAAGAACCTTACATGATGAGGAAACCATTCATGTTAGCTTTGATGAATCTTACATTTACTTGGAAAGAAAAGATGAAGATGATGTAGGTACATCTATGAATGACTATCAAATCCATCTTCAAGCACCAACTTTGGAGGATCATACCAATGAGCAAGAAATGATTGAACAAAATGATCAACATAGTGGTGACCAAAAGCTCTCAAAGAACTTAAGATATCCAAGAGGCCACCCTAAGGAGCAAATAATTGGTGATATCTCCCAAGGGGTAAAAATAAGGCGGTACTTTATCAATAACTTTATTCTTTTATTGCATATGAGCCTAAAGTATTGATGATGCATTGTGTGATGATTTTTGGATTATTTGTATGCAAGAGGATTTAAATAAATTTGAAAGATACAAAATTTTGGATATTCCTAAATCTCATGATCATTCCATTATTGGAACTAAATGGTTTTTAGAATTAAACTTATTGAATCCGAAGAAGTTGTTAGAAACAAAGTTAGACTTGTTGCCTAAGGATTCAATCAAGAAGAAGGAATTGATTATGATGAAACCTTTGTTCCGAATGAAAACTTGAGTCCATAAGAATGTTTTTGACTTGTGCTTGCTTTAAGTTACTTCAAATGAATGTCAAAAGTGCTTTTCTAAATGGTTTTATTGAGGAAGTGGTTTATGTGGAACAATCACCCAGTTTTGCTCATGAAAAGTTTTCTAACCATATTTTCAAACTATCCAAAGTCTTATATGATTTAAAACTAGCTCCTAGAATTTAGTGTGAAAAATTGAGTATTTTCCTTCTTTCAAAAGGATTTTCAAGAGGAAAACTGAAACTACCCTTTTTATAAAATCCTCATGTAATAATGATCTATAACTTGTCCAAATACATGATACAATTTTTGGTGCTTCAAATACTTCACTTTGTGATGTGTTTTCCAAGTTGATGCAAAGTAAATTCGAAATGAGCATGATGGGAAAACTCAATTTCTTTCTTGGCCTACAAATCATGCAAACGAAGGATGGCACTTTCATGAATCATGTTAAGGTATAAGAACTTTCATAAGTTTATCAACTATGCTTGACAAGAATAAAAAGGTTTCATAAGGAGTAGTCAACTCTGTTTGACAGCAAGTAGAGCCAATATTATGTTTGTCATGTGCTTGTGCGCTAGATTTTATCTTGTCCTAGAGAGTTTCATTTGATTGCTATTAAACACATTCCCTATTACCTTATTGATACTCTAAGTGATTATGGTATATGTTTCAAATGTGGATATGTTATGTGATAACACTAATGCAATAAATTTGATCATCATACTATTCAACAAACTAGGACAAAGCATATAGAGATCACTCTACTAAGAGTAATACTTGTTTAAAGCATGTTTACATTAATGAACAAATTAATGATATCATTACTATGCCATTAGCCGAAGAAAGGTTTGACCAATCTTGGAAGTAGCTTAGGGAATTCAAAATCCAATAACTAATGAGTGTATTCAAGTGTTGTAGCTTCAGATGATGACAAAGATGTCTAGCATGGGAAAAGAAAAGAGAAAAGCCAAAGAAAGAGAAGGAGGATCAGTGATTAATGAACCAAGGAAGGTTCATGTTTTACAAAGCATGTCATGGCTGGATAGATTTGTCACAGTGGAAGCTGCTACTGAACTTGATGATTTGACAAAAAGGAATCATAAGATATATCCAAGTCACAAGGTGGATGTCATCAAACTATTCAAAATGGGTAATATACTCTCATTTTTAAATGATGTGAGCTGGACTGGCTTGCCTATGTTTGATGAATGTTATTACCTTCCTTAGTTTATGAAGTTTATGCAAATATTAAGGAAGAAATAGTTGAGCAAAGCAAGTTGGTAATAAAGCTATTCAGTGGTGTTCTTCAAGAATATCACAGGTTGATTTTTGAGATTGATAATGCATTGCTCAATAGAATTTGTGATGTTGAGGATGTTTGGGCTTAGACATTATTCTTCCAGGGAACATTGTTTTATAAGTAAGTTATGCTCACATGAAAGGATTGAGAATGCCTGTATAAATGGTAGAAGCCTCAAGACTATAAAGAAGAGGGAGTTGAACATGAGGGGAATAATGTAATTCAATGGTATTCCTCTAAAGTATCTCAAGTGGACTTTGAGTTCAATGATGTCTTGGTGAACAAAATTTATGGAGTAGATGATAATAAGGCAAGATATTACTCATTGGGACAGCACTGCTTTATTCATGAATTGTTCACAAATGAAAGATTTGAAGAGGCTTTCACAAATGGTAGACAATTTAGGTCCATTAGGAAGGGTTATGCATCACATGATTACCACCATGATCATCCCTAATTTTGGACATAAATCATCCGTTGGAAATATGCATATGGTGATTATGCTTGCCTTACTTGAGCATAAACTTTGGATTCATGCATTGAAGCATATGATTAGTGCAAGAAAAACAACCAACAAAGCCTTACCATATGGGAGATTATTAACAAGGATCTTCAATCACTTCCAAGGCAAACTTCCTGTAAGAGGACAAACTTTCAAGAGTGGAGAAATCTACACTAATGATTCTCTTAAAAAGTATGCAGTTAGTTCTTGATGAGGATGGAATATGGAGAACAAAAGAAGAAACTCATTTAAGAAGAGAAGAGGTTGAAGAAAGTGAAGAGGTTGAGGAAGAAGAAGATGAAGAAGAAATATTGGTAAGGGAAATGAACACAAAGAGGAGGAATGACTGATCTAGTGAGGGGGAGCAACCTTCCACAAAAGAAGACTATTTGAAGACGTATTCTCTATTGAAGGAAAAGAAGTTGAAGATGATAATCTCACTAGATGTGATATCATAGTTGCCAAGGTGTTTCAAGAGACATTTAACAGCCATGTAAAGGAAATAAAGAAGATGGACAAATTCTTCAAGTCTTTTGCTCTGATGATTCTTGGCAAATTTGATGGTAATATGGAAGAAGACTTGAGAAAGATTTCTCAAGTAGTTTTAAATGGTGCAAGTTCCTATAAAGCCAAAGAAGAAGAAAAGAAAGAAGATGAGAAAGAGAAAAATGAAGAAGATCAAAAAGATAATATGGGTGGAGATGACAGCAATAAGGATGATAGTAATTACAGTGAAAATAGAGATGGCTATCAATTTGTTGCTAAAGAAGAAGACAAAAGATGAAGGAAAAGGCAGTGAAGCATCCCAAGAAGAAGAAGAGCATGAGAATGAAAAACAAAGAGGTAAAGCTCAAGAGAACAAGCAAGAAGAAGGAGGTGAAGGGAGTTTAACAAAGTCAAATCATAAATCCATCACCAATTTTCTTCAGTCAAGGGAGGAGGAAAATGTGGTTCAAAGGAAGAAGATCCAAAGATCCTCTCAATTAGTAACTTTCCAAAGTACAACTACACGAGCAAGGAGTCAACAAATGAAGGACCCCATCATATAGAGCTCAAGGGAGACATGGCCATCATAACAAACAAATTTGGAAGTGAAGACCATGAAGCGCATCCAAGACTAAGCCTTTCTATCCCTAAACTCTATTTTGATGCTTATTTTAGTTTACTCCTTGATGCACACGTTATGCTTTAACATTGAAATTTACTTGTGCCTTTTTTAGTCATTATAATGTTTTGAAGCTCAATATGTGAAATCCTTGTGATAAGAGCTTCTTTTGTTTCACTTTTGTTGTCTAAGTACTCTCACCCCAAGTTTAATTGCTACTAAAAAGGGGAGAAGAATTTGATTTATCATTGTTGAAATGCTACATAATGATTATTGCTGTTAGGATGATAGTTATTTGACTAGACATATATTGTTTATGAGAGTTGGTCAATATATTGCTTAATTGCTAAATGAGAGTTGATCAACATACTGCTTATATGTGATACATGTTGTCTCACTTTCATTAACCCCATCTTTGATTGATGACAAAAGGGGGAGAAGAAATGTGATGGCAAAATGTGTGAAAATGCAAAATAACAGTGGAATTCCTCATGCATGAATAGAAATTGTGTGAATTTTCTGAAAATCCATGCATATGTAAAGGGGGAGAAAAAATGTTGACTACAAGATGTGCTATATGCTATGTGCTTGTTGTAAATGTGTAATGTATGTGTGCTATAAGTTGAAATGTAAAATGAATGTGTACTGTAAAAATATTTGGCTGCATTTGAAATTTAAATTGAATATGTTATACTATATGAGGTTTTGAGATTTTGAATATGGTTAAGTTAAGATTTTGAAATCTTGATACTAGTTCTTGACTTAACTTATGATTTTAGTTTACCTCATAAAAACAATTGAATGCTTGAGTTTTGTGGTTTTGCAAAGCTAAATTGAGTGCTATTGTGGCTATACATATTTGAGTACTTCTATAGTTCATTTAAGAATGCAAAATCACCTTTTCAAACTTGCTATCAAAAGTTTGGACTTGAAGTTCGGATGCAAACCAAAAGTTCGGATGCATCCAAACTTTCTTGCCAAAAATGTTTTTCTATTGTTCAAATTGTTTGAAAATTGTCTTAATCCTTCCTATCATATTTGAACAATCTTAGAAAAGCTTATTTTCAAAATAGAAGTTGTTATCTCACATATTTTACAGTTTGGAATTGAAAGTTCAAAATTCGGATGCATGATTTAAAAATTCGGATGCATGTTTCAGAAATTCGGATGCATGCATATTTTGTTGCCAAAACATGCTCTTTTGTTGTTCAAATTGATCCAAATATGTTTTAATCTCTTTCATTATGTTTGAACAACCTTAGGAACACTTTATTTCACTTCAAACATTCATTATATTGAATTTATTGCAGTTTGGACTTAAGATAAAAAATTCGGATGCAAGGTTTAAAAATTCGGATGCATGTTCTGAAATTCAGATGCATCCATATTTTGTTGCCAAAATGTGCTCTTTTGTTGTTCAAATTGATTCAAACATGTTTCAATCTCTTCTACTATGTTTGAACAATCTTAGGAAAGCTTATTTTTAAAAATTGAAGCTTTCATTTCACTTATTTTATAGTTCGGACTTGATATGTCAAAGTTTGGATGCATAGTATCTCAAGTCCAAACTTGTTGAAAAATGAGCACAATCTAAGGGGGAGCATTGTTAAACTTTTACAACCTTAAAACCTCTCTTAGAAGTTTTCTTAATACTTAAATGCTATATCTTCTATCCTAGTTGTTGGAAGGAAGGAGGTTAATGGAGGTTGGTTGGGCCATATGCTCTTATTGAGCCTTTTAGATGTCAATGTGCTAAATTGGTTATTATCAATCTTTGACATCAATGCTTCTTTTTACTACATTGTCTAAATCCATCACATTTTGCATCAAAATTTGTCATCATCAAAAAGGGGGAGATTGTTAGCCCTAAAGGGCAAATCATATTAGTTTTGAATAATGACAAACATTGATAAGGACTAAAATGCTTGTATGATGTGTGATAGGATTTTTGGATTGAGAAGGAAGCAAGTCTCATTGCCTTGGAGCTAGCAATGCAAGAACAACTCAAATATGCCAAAGTGATTGAAGATTGAAGAGTTTGTTCAAGATGAATGAAGGCTTTGAAGACATAAAGTGTAGGTTACATGAGCTTAATAGGTAAACATTGTAAACCCTACACTCTTAAGCCTTGGAATATATGAGTTGCAATTGAGAGCACAAAACTTATTTTGAAATGGTTTTTAATAAACTTTGTGATAACAAGTATGTTTTTTGAAATCTCAAATGAACTTGAAAAAGATCTTGTATGATCAAAGTGTTTTTGTAACTGGTTTTTGTGTTTAAAAGTGCCAAAATGATGTGTCCATTCTTGCAAATGGTTTTCAATGATAACAACAATGATTTTTCAGATGATTTGATTGAATTTGAAAAGTTTGGATGCAAGTTTGGGACGTCCCAAACTCTGAAATGGTCACATGTTTCCGAGAGAAGTTCGACGCAAGTTCGGACGCATGGAGTAAAGTTCGGACGTCCAAACTTTCTCTAATAGCATGGTCATCTGTTTTTCGGGAGAAGTTCGGACGCAAGTTGGGGACGCATGAGGAAAAGTTCGGGACGTCCGAAATTTTCCCAGCATAGCTGACACAGATAAAATTCGGACGCATGTTCGGACGCATAATGTAAAAGTTTGGACGTCCGAACTTTACTATTACTAGCCGTTTATGGCCGTTTGAACTCATTTTTTGAATTATATAAAAGCCATAAACTCCAGATTTTTTATAAGAACTTTGAACTTAACAAATCTTACATGCTCTAACTTATTTTACATCAAATCAAAATGAAAAGCTCTCAAATTGCCTTGTGCTCAAAGGTGTACATTCAAGATTCCAAAGGCAAAGGTGAAGTGGTGCTAGCAATTGTATTTATCTACCAAGAAGCGTTGGTAATATTCAAACTCATTTATTCCTCATTTAATTCTGTTTTTCTACTAGCTCATTGCAAGGTTATCTTGTGAAATAAAACCCTTTTGTGTTAGGGTGAGCCATAGACTAGATTAATCAAGGTTGTGGTGTAAAACCCATTGTGTGGGTGAGCCTTTGATTAGATTAGTCTTTAGGTTGTCTTTGGATATAAAACCCTTGTGGAAGGGTGAACCTTGTTTGTATAATTACTAAAAGAGGTTATGAGTGTAAAACCATTGTGTGGTTAGCCTCTTATGTAATTGTTGAAATTGAGCATATAGTGGATTGGTTGAAATCCTTGAGTGTGGACTCAAGGTAGTGGATGTAGATATTGAAGAGATCGAACCACTATAAATCGTATGCTCATTTTCTTATTGCTTTACTTGCCTACATAATTGTTGATTGATTGGTTGTGACATTATTGTTTGATGATCTTGTGTTAACCATCAAATCACATATAAGCTTGAAGTTTATTGATTTAAAGAAGAGCTTTTATTAAGGCAAAGGATTTGCATAATAGGAAAAAGATTTTGATAATTAACCAAAGACCTAATTCACCCCCCCCTCTTAGGTCTTTCACTTTTTCAATTAATTACAATCATTCAAAATTAATTAAATATCTGATCACAACCTATGGACAAGTACTTGCACATATTGGTTCTTATTTGAAGCAGTTGTTTCCACAAAATCGCTGGAATATGAGCAACGAAGAGCAATTATCTTTAGACTACAAGGTTGCCCTTATCTATGAGGGTCACTTAAAAGATTGTTCTGAAGAGGATTCTAATGACGAAATTCTACCATGTGACACAACTAAAAATTAACATAGTCGCAAATGTTGAATAGATTGATAAATAATATGTTTTCATAGTCTATTAATCTTTTGCACTATAATTTTAAAATTATTTTATATTACCATTGTATTAGCGCACTATTTTAGCATGTATTTTTAATTCTTTATGATAATTTGACTAACGATCAATATTACAATTAAAAATAGATAAATTAACAAAAATAACAATAATATAAAATGACCATGATATCCCTGGTATAATATGATGAAATGTCCTTGGGGAAATGTCCTTGTATTACCATTGCATTAGCACACAATTTTAGCATGTATTTTTTAATTCTTTATGATGATTTGACTAACGATCAATATTACAATTAATAATAGATAAATTAATAAAAATGAAATAATATAAAATGACCACAATATCCCAAGTATAATAAGATGAAAATGCCCTTGGTGTAATTATTTCATATACAATTTTTTAAAAAATAAAGTGAATAATAATCAATGAATAAAAATTCAACACATCTTTATTATCTGTTTTGGGGCCATCTTGAGGTATGATCATCTATGAAGTTATTCCATCCCAACACACTCAGATCTGCATAACATTACTAACAAGGATGTGGGGGTGGTAGTGGACAATTATGAGATTTCTTTAACACCACAAAATGCCTAATCATATTCAAGTGTCCAATCGTGTAACTGTCTGACGGCTTCTCTTGATCGCTCCACAATGGTAAGAATGTCATCAGACTGATCATAGATATAGATGAGCAAATAACGTTATATTTTGTTGCTATAACCCAACCTATCTCTAACATATCCATCTAATGACCTTCTAGTGTTGTACCTAAAGAATGACTACATGTCATTATTTGACAATTTACCCCTTGCTCACCTAACATAACTTGAGCATATATTGATTTCCTCAATATCATATCATCTACGAAGTCAACTCTCACTATGGACCTATGTAATTCGCTACCATATCTAAAATGTGAAATAGCTCTATGACCACAATTCCCATCATATTGAACATCTACGTAGTTTCAATATACTGGTAAATACCGAGCGATAAGCTAGATGCATATTAATCTTTGCCTCTATCACTAAAAGAATTAAAATTGAGTACTGATCTCTCACATGTTTTAGAAAAAGAAGATGGACAAAATGATTTACATTTTTTGTCATGTCCTAGATACATCCTCGTGGTATACCCCCATGTTGATTTACCTCTTTTAGTACTTCAGTTCCACTTTCGTCGGCCTTTAGGGTTCCTTATAGGTGGCTCCTCAAGATTCCCCTAGTCTAGCCTCAGTATTCTCCTAATCCATGCCATGTAATTTAATCTTCTAATATCCCGAGGTTGGTATCGTAAATTCTCAATCATTAAGTGAAATTAGTCCCACTCCTCATCTACTAAACTTACTATATCAACAACAAACTCATTGTTTGGCTCAATATCCATCTTCTTCCAAAAGGGATAGATCTAATCTACATAAACATAACCCTCCAGCTAATATGACAAGTGATATCTCCTGGGCCCAAGGAAGCTTGCATGTCCTCCTCAAAATACAATTGCAACGTTTCACATCTGTATTAATCTCATATGTCCTCCAGTACTCCTTTAACATTGCCTTCATAGCATAATATGTAATCTTGTTAGATAGTCTTTGTAACACTTTATTGTTCATGGCGTCATGAAGATCCCTATGATGAGACTGTTTAGATGCCTTCTTAATTTTACTAATTTGTTGATTCACTAAAGTATCTATCTTGTCTCACACTATATCAAAACTGCCAACAGAAGATTGTAGGATATCCTTCAATGATGAATGTTGCTTTTCACCCTGTTAGTTGTGAGCAACCCATATGTAGAATATCATCAGTCGAAGCACAAACGAATTTAGTAGAATAAGGTTGCAGCCAATTCTTTGTAACATACTCCAACAAAGTGAGAAACCTTCCTATATAGTGCTCACCTCCTGTAGTCGATAACTATACTGGTCTATGCAACAAGCCTCCACGATCTTATTCCAAACTCTTTGAGAAAATGTAGCTCCTATTTTCTTGTTTTGCGTCACGTGTGAAGCTCTATTCTCCACATTCTTAGCTATTGGGTGCCTACATGAAAGATAAGGGACATTTGAAAAAGTAATAGGAAGAGCATTCATAAGTCCCAATTCTCAATCAGTGATAATAGCAGAAGACATGTTATGCATGTCAAACAATATATTTAATTGAGAAAAAGCTCATGCGTAGCTATATTCTTTCTCGGTTCTCAGAAACCCAAATGCTACACAAATTATGGCCAGTCGGCGACCCTCTAACAACCTCAAAGAATAGCATTTTGTAGTGATTGGTCTTATAGGTGCAATCCAAGACCAACACATATGGAAATATACGTAGCATATCAATCGATGAGGGGTGCATGAATAATACATCGCTAAGAACATTCGTTCTAGGGATCTCGATATGCAAATGTTGATAGTGGTTATATGTCATTAATTTTATCAAGTACTACACCACAAATAGACCTCCAAAGTCTTCTTTTTTAATCGTCAATCGCTCATTGTAGATATTCTTTATTGAAGTTCGTGTAGTTGCATCATTCATTTGTAATTTTTTCATAATCATTCTCGATTTTGCGTGATATACTGTCAGTTCCAGAATTTCTTTCCACTACTCTAGTGTTAATTTCACAGCTGATGGAGGTCCTACTGATAACAACCAATAGCATGATTGTGTCACCATTCTTGAACAACTAACTACCAACTATCATCTTCTACCTCCACTCATTTCAGTTGAAAAGGATAATTACATTTCCTAGTTATGGTTTGTTTGCTAGTCTTTTTGATAACATTAATTTTCATCGCTCTATAGTTACTAGATCTCTCATAACTGATCCACACTCGATCCTTTCTATTTCCACTTTTATTTTTCTTTGAAGATAGAATTGCCAAAATTATATTTAATTGACTACCAACATTTCTCACCCACTCTTGTAATGCTTCTCTAATAGGAAATCGAGAATTTATGTGAAAAAACTCTTCAAAATTTTCTCATAATGTCTCATCCTCAAATGCTCTGTCATTCTAAAATAAAAATTAACAAAAAAATATTAATACTAATTAATAATAAATTTCTTTTTAAGAGAATGATAACACTATTATCAAATAAATATTTTTATTTCATAAAATTATTAACATAATAATAAAATATTTAAGAATAAATAATTATTAAATAAATAATAAAATAAAATAAAATATAAATGAATCAAACAAATAAATAAATTAATGAAATGAAATATGTAAAACAAATGAGTGATTACATAAATAATAACGAATTAAATTTAATTAAATTAATCAGGACAAATATATAAGTAAATAAAAAGTACCAAAAATTAAATAAAATAAATATAATTTAATAATATAATATAAATTTTTAAAAATAAATAAATAAATAATTATAAAAATTCTAAATAGTTCAGCACCTAATGTAAATTAAAGTAAGAAAAAAGTCTATTAAATAAAATTAATAATATAATTTATAAAATGTAAAACAAATAAATAAATAATATACAAATTAAATAAAACAAAATGGTTGGGCACTTGAGCTAGGTGCCTAATGTTAAGATTGTTGGTGCCGCACGTGGCGCAACATCCTTGGCGGCGCTGGAGGCGCGCCATAGTTAATTTTTTTAAAAAGAATAAATTAGTAAACTTTTTTTAATATCGACACTATCTAAATACAATGATAAATCTTGATCATCTGTTAAATTTTACTATATAGTGATTATTACAAAATGAAAGAAATAAATAGAAGATAATAAATTTATAAATTTTATACAGTGCTTGAAAAATTAAAAAAAATTAAAATTATTTAAAAATTATTATATATTAATAAAATTATTTTACGTATAATATTTATATTATTTATTCACTAAATCCTAGAATAAACATTTAGTTATGTGTTGTGGCTTTTAAGTAGCCAACGAATTTTGTCTCTCTCTCTCTCTTTTTGGGGGGAGCCAATGAATTAAAATCTTGCCTCCTACAAACGGTCCCGCAAACAGTCATCCACTTAAAAGAAATGAGAGTCGCAAAAAATACAGAAGGTCATTGCCTCATTGGAGATTTATTTTTCCATTTTTTTAAGAAAAATCACCAGATGGTGGAATGATAATATTGGGTTGACTTGTACTTACATGGATAGTTGTCATCTAGTTGTCATTATTTCAACGTGATTTTGTAATTACGTTATACGTGGAAATTTAAAATTAAATATTTATATATAAAAATAATTACATACTTTATTTAAATTATTATTACTATTATCTTAATTTATAAGAATTAAACTCCATTAACACAATGAATCTACCATTAACATTTTTGAGTATTTTAATTTAAGAAATTTAGGTCTCATACTAACCTCTTTAACTGATCCTAAAAATACTCTTTTTGAGTATTTATAGGTAAAATACTCTTTTTAATTTTTTTAAGTTAAAATGGAACATTCAACTTTATAATGAGTAGAGCTGTCAATGGCGCTTACTGAGCCGGGCTTTGCCAAACCCGAACTCGGCCCGATTAATAGCGGGTTGAAAAAATATGAGCCCAGACTTGGGCCGGTCCTAACCCGATTTTTAAATTTTTTATATAATAAATAATATTTTTAATAATATAATAATACTATTATTATATATATATACATATAAAAAATATATAAATATATATATTTTACTGTACGAGTCGAAATCGACCGAACTACTCTCACTTGCAGTCTCGGCCGAAAATTATTCGGGCTGAATTTTTCAGCATGAGCCCGCAATTAAAGCGAGTTTAACGGATCGGGACTCGGACTCATGCGCCTGACTAATCGATCACTAATAATGAAGGGGTTTTTATTTAAGAAAAATAGACAAAATTGGTATTAAAACTATTCTATTTATTTTAAAAATAAATAATAAAGATCAAAATATTTTAATTTTGTGGCTAAAATAAATATTTTAATTTTGTGGCTAAAATCACAGTTAGCTTCTGATCTACTTCCGCATCTCAAAAGTATTAATTTTATAATTTTTTGATAAATTATTAATTTTAGAAATCATATCAAATATAGTTCATGTACATGAATAGCTTTTCCTTTTTTTCATTTCCCTTTTTTGGGTTTCCGTTGCACTTTGAAGCGCAGATATGGAGTAGAGCTACTCGAGTTTTTTTCTTTTTCCTTTGTAAAAATTTATTTCGGTACATAATAATGCATTCTTAAAAAAAAAGTTTGTTGGGCTCTTTAAGGATACTTTAGGAGGCCACATGTTTTTTTTATTATACTCATAAGAGAATAATATTTTTCTTACAAAGGGTTACAAAAATTTCTTTGTCATACAATTTTTTACTTTTTTCAACAAAATTTTTATTTCTAACATTTAATTAATTAGCGTCTACTAAATATTTTTTAAAAAAATAAAACTATCACTATGGTCACTAGCTATTATTCACAATTTTTGTGAAATTTCGTCACTTCATCATCTACTTTTTATCTCACTATAATTGATAAAAGTGTTTGCACTATTATTGGTTTCATCATCTTCTTTAGTACACATAATATCAATGTTTAATGGATTTCCTTCAACAATGGTAGGGAAACTCCATTATTTTTATTGAAGGCAAAAATCCTAGTGACAATTAAACTTTTTGTTAATGTACACACTAATGTATTTAGATATCTATGATTTATATAAATTATCTACAAATATTTATGTAGATTTATATTTATATTAAGAAGTAATTTTTGGGCCTAAAATCCAATTTGAATCCTTGACTAAAAACTTTTTATTTTTGTATATAAATTGTTGTATGCATATATAATGATAATTTTTTGTGTATGTATGTAACTGGTATAAAGTATATATGGGTGCGAATTTAAATTGGTTTCATCATCTTCTTTAGTACACATAATATCAATGTTTAATGGATTTCCTTCAACAATGGTAGGGAAACTCCATTATTTTTATTGAAGGCAAAAATCCTAGTGACAATTAAACTTTTTGTTAATGTACACACTAATGTATTTAGATATCTATGATTTATATAAATTATCTACAAATATTTATGTAGATTTATATTTATATTAAGAAGTAATTTTTGGGCCTAAAATCCAATTTGAATCCTTGACTAAAAACTTTTTATTTTTGTATATAAATTGTTGTATGCATATATAATGATAATTTTTTGTGTATGTATGTAACTGGTATAAAGTATATATGGGTGCGAATTTAAATCTTACCTTATCATAAAAGAAGAAAAGTAGAGAATTTAAATAATCTAATTGATAAAAATAATTAACTCACAATAAATTTTAGTAGGACATATTGTTAAAGAATTAACAATAAACATGTTCTAAAAGCGAATCTTAGAGAAACCATATATTTGATTTAAAATTAAAGAAAGAAGGAAACATATTAGCTAAGCAAATGAATTAAACACATGTTTATTTAATTATTTATTAAACAACATATTTTTTTTTGTTAACTAGTTATTGCTTTTTAGAATATAAATTTAGTAATATAATTAACTTTGTTGTTGTTGTTCACAATGAGTGGATTGAATTTTGCTACTAAGTTGGGGACCAAGGTTCGAATTTCACTCCAAGAAAGTTTATGTAGTTTATAGTGTGTAAGAGAAAGTGTATGTGCATGTGTTAGAGAGCGAGAGTATATGTGACTGTGAAAGAAAGAAAGTGTGATTGTGAGAAAGAGAAAACGTGTCTAGTGTACGTATAATTAGTCTCTATAATATGTGTGTGTCAAAAAAAAGTGTTTGTGTCAGAGAGTGAGAAAAACTATATGGTGAGTATGAAATTAGTGTTTATAGTTTGTATGTGTGTGAGAGAGAGTGTGCGTGTGAGTGAGAGAGAAAGAGTATTTGTATGTGTGTGAATGTGGAAAAGAAAAATTATGTGTATGTATCTATGTGTGCTTATTAGAGAGTGCACAAGTAAAAAGGTATGTTGATGTTTGTGTAAAATTAGTGTTTGTATGTAGTCTGTATGTGTGCTAGTGTGTGTAAGAGAGAATGTGTCAGTGGTGAGATAGAAGGAGAGAATATGTGTCTGTGAATGTGTGAGAGAGAATATGTGTCTGTGAATGTGTGAGAGAGAAAGTGTATGTATATGTATGAAATGAGTGTTAGGTGAGATTAGATAGAGTTTGGATTTAAGATATTTTGTCTTGGGTTTGTAAAAGTGAATTATTTGTAAGAGAGAATGTGAAATCCAAGTGAAATTTTTTGGATTGAGTTCCTCAATGGAATTCCTTAATTACCGTATGTGTCAGAAAGAGAGAGAGAAAGTGTGTGTAAGTTTGAGAAGAGAGAAAGAGAGAATATGTTGTGTGGTTATGGTGAGAGAAAGTGTGAGAGAGATAGACATATATGTGAGTGTGTGAGAGAGAATGTGTTTGTAAGTGCATGTGAGAGATAGAGAGAGAATATGTCATGAGTTTGTGAGAGAGAATGGGTGAAAGGGGCATGTACTATTTGAAGATACAAAAAAACCAAACCGAACCTAATTTATTTTTGGAGATCAGTTCAATTTTCTGCCTAAAAAAATCAATTTGATTGTCTGTGAGTGTTTGACTCTCTAATGAAATTTACTAAGTGGTTTCATAATAAATCTTGAAGAAATGATCATGATCAAGTCATGCAAATAAAAGGTTCCAAGACTAGATTTTTTGCTAAGAATAGTAGGAGAGATAATGTGAATTTTATATATCTTATGCCAACTAAAATTCTCTTCTCAAAAATATTTACTTTAGAAAATTTCTCTAGTAATTCTTTCATAATTTTTGAAACTAATTAAAAAACACTTTTAACCATTTCATGAAAGAATACTTTTTGTCCAAAGACAAACATGTCTTTTTCTAAAACTTATAAAAAAGAGAATTATCCAAAAATTTCGAGACTTTCACATGGGCAATGACCGTGGAAACTTTGGTCCTGTAAAAAGAGATTTATCCAAAGGATTTCTAGATTTTTTTCATGGCCAATAACCAATTGGAAACATTGGTCTTGTAAAAGAAGATTAAACAAGAAAGAAATGTTACATCTTCTCATAGACTGTGACAAATGAAGACTTTGACTATGCAAAAGGTGACGACTATCAAAAGAAACCAAACAAATTTCCTTGGGACTTCAAATTGGCAAAAGAAACATCTTCCTATACTATCTCTCATTTTATCATAAGCTTTGTATATATGCACATTATTCTTTGCACTCAAGTTTAAAAAGAGATGAGAGCACAAAGCTAAAATAGAGACAGAGACACATTTGAGGTTGCAAGAAGAAAATGTGCAAAATGTGAGTTGAAATTAAAAGCAAGAAAAAGTTGAAATCTTTTCATCTTCATCTCTTCAAGCTTCACAAGAACTGGTTAAAACTTATGCCACCAAGGTTGAGGAGGTTTTTGGGCGGAAAATAGTTGTTAGATCTATTGAAAACTAGTGGTGATATAGTTGTTAGATCTATTTACGAAACTAGTGTGTACAATTCAAGAGTTTCTTGAAAGAAAGTTACTTATGATTGTATGGTTTGATCTCTACCATTAAAGATATTATGTTTAGTGAATACTTGAGATGAGATTCTCAAGAAGTGGATGTAGACATGTTGTTGTACCACTATAACAATCCTTGGAGCCATTTTATTTCTTACTTTATTTTACCTTAAATGTTTGTTTTCTTCATCTTCAATTCATTTTTGCTAGTAGCAAACATCTTTTGGTGCTAAAATGATTCAGTTCAAAGTATGCTCTTCACATAATGGAAAGGTGTGTTGAAACTGCGATCTTTATTATAACATAAATCTCTCATTCAAACTGTCTACTGACAAAAATCTAACTTGATAACTTCTGAGTATTATTTTTAAAGCTAGTTGAGTTTTGTAATGATCAGCAAAGTTGTTTATGTATGTATATCTTCCAATCCAATAGAAAGTTGTACTTTGAATCCAGTAAAACTTTCATGTGTTACTCAAGCTAATATTACTTTGTGCTAGCTCACGTTGAGAAAAATAGCTTGAAACCATGTCTAGATTTCAATTGTTATTTAACTAGCCTGCTAATGGCATATTGTCCAAAAGACCAACATTAGAATCTTATGAGTTTTTATTTCCACTTTAAATAGGTTAATTTTTATTAAAGTCCAATTCACCCTCTCTTGGACATTTTTGTAGGACCCTTATGATCACTTTACCAAATTTATAAATGATGATGGAGAACAGAAAGTTTATTGCAACTATTTTAATTATGAATATTTTGCAAATTTATACCAAAATGGTACTAGTACAATGAAGAATTAGATAGAAAGTTGCATGAAAAACTCACACAATAACCTTGCCAATGTAACTCATTTAAAATAACAGCCACTTTCAACATATGGAGGTAGTAAAGCTAGTTCAATAGTTAGTTGGATGTTTAATCAACATGATACAACAAGGACATTGGCTTATGTGATTATCTTGGATAAAATACCATTTAGTTTTATTGAAAGGTAATGATTTAGACATTTGATGTCCATTGCATATCTATCTTTTCAAATTTTATCCTGTTCTACAATTTCAAGAGATTTTTATGATTTGTATTTAGAAAAGAAAGTAAAATTGAAGAATTTTCTAAATCATTTAGCTAAAAGGATTAGTCTTACTGCTGATTGATGGACTTCTAAGTAAAGAATTAATTACATATGTTAACTGCTCATTTTACAGATGATGATTGCATGTTCCCAAGAAAATTTTAAATTCTTGTCCAATAGATAGTCAAAAAGGTGAGGCTATTAGAAAAGTGGTGGGAAATATATAATGAGATGATTGGTTCACATAATAAATCTTGTTGTGACCAAGGTTTAAAGGAATTAACGCCTTCCATTTTAGGCGTTTAAAATACAATTAGATATATAAGGGAATCTCTAAGTATGTTGAGAAAGTTCAAGAAGTATGTTGCAATGGAAAAATTGAGAGTTGCTATTATACTTGGATGTTCCTACAAGGTGGAACTAGCATACTTAATGTTAGACACAACTTTGATACAAGCAAAAGAATTTAAAAGATTTGAAGATTTAGATCCATATTATAGGATTGACCTACCAATTAATAATGATAGGCTTGGCCTTCCAAGTGACAATGATTGGGAAAACATTCATGTTTTGTGAAATTTTTGGAGCATTTCTATGAACTCACATTATAGATTTCAAACTCATTATATGTAACTTCTAATCAAGTGGTTCATTAACTTAGTAATGTGGATAAATTGTTGGATATATGGGAAATAAGTGATGATATTGAGTTGAGTGTTATGGCAAGAAAAATGAGAGGTAAAATATGAAAAATATTGGGAAAGTCCTAAAAATCTTAATTTTATCATGTTTTGTGCAGTCATTCTTGATCCCATGTATAAGTTTGATTGTGTTAAGTGGATGATTGAAATGATGTATCCAATGAATATTGATCTTGCAAGCAAGGTCAAGGAAGGGCCTTATGTTCTTTTTGAGGAGTATAGGAAGTCAAGTTTTTGTCAAGAGCATCGTACATCTCCATTGCCATCATCTTCAAATACCTCTTCTACTTCAACTTCAAGTCAATATTAATAAAACTCAGGTGCCCCTCCATTGAAATGGGTTCTTCGGCTATTGACAACAAGCATTAGTATAATATGCACAAGAAAAATGAGGGATTGATAACAAAAATGAACTTGACAAGTATATTGGAGAAGATAGTGAAGAGGGAGAGGATGACTTTGATATGTTAAAATGGTGGAAGTTGAATACTCCAAGATTTTATGTTCTTGCTTAAGTGGCTCATGATTTATTGGTTGTTAATGTTTCTACTGTTGCTTCCAAATTTGTTTTTAGTATGGGAGGTTGAATTTTGGATACATTTAGGAGTTCATTGACTCTTAGATGATGCAAAGTCTTATGTGTGCTAGAGATTGGTTGCGAAATAAGACATTTCCAATTAGAGTTGTAGAAGATATTCATTTTTCTTGAAAGAACGGATAATGGTTTAAGCATTTTAGTTTTTCTTTTGAGAAATACTTACTATTTTTATTTTATTAGCTAACTAATTTTCTCATATCTATTTCAAAATTTGAAAAGAATGTTCATGAGTCAACAATTCTTGATCTTTAAAGTTTAAAGTTGTCACAGAGGTATTCGAAGACACTACTGCCCTTATTATGCTATGAATAGTGAGCTTTTGCTTTTGATAGATTAATTCCTTACCATCCTTAGTTCGAGCTTCACCTATTGACTGGATATGGTTAAGACTATTGTTGCTCAGTTTTAGCTTTAGTTTATAATTCTGAAAATAATCTATCTCTTGTATTTGTTGGCTATCTTTTATTTTATCTTTTAAAATTTCTATACTACTTCTTCTTGTTTCTTTTGAATAATTTGACAATCTTGGCCGTAAATATTTGTTAGTATGTTATAAAAGTGCAACAAGTCTAAGCTACATGGAAGATGCTTTAATCCAATAGAGGGCAAGAGTTCCAGCAGAAAACTGGTGGCTCGTGGCTAGCTTTTCTACCTTGATTCAATGTCTTTTTTCCCCATTTTTTATTACTATTCGTCGCAATTTAGTTATGTGATGGGCTTGTATTATGTTGTTTATGTTGTACTTGTATTTACACCAAGGTGTGATGACTTATAGACTAAATAGCCCAAAATTTGAACAGATTTCTAGTTATTTATGGCATTTATGGCATTCCATTTTATTTTGAAAAATTTCTAGTATCTCCAAAACCGAATTTCTTCACATCTAAATAATTTTGGTTTGAAGAATAATTAGGTCCAAACAAAAGAATTAAAATTGGAAGCTCCAATTCCAATTCCATGGACCAAATACAACTTTAGTTTGGTGCCTTTAGAAATGGTTTTTGCATTCTTTTTGTTATGCTTTTCCATTAGATTTGGGTGGATGGTATCATCTACAGAGTTACGAGTACAATTATATGGCACACATAATACGCTAATAGTGTAGTGGTGTAATATTAGTAAATGTTAGTGGTAATACACCTTATAGTGTGCGTAGTGCATTGTTTAGCAAAGTGAAAAGGGAAAAACGTGACAACAGACTACATGCATAATTTTTAGGAAAGATGGAGGTTTCTTGGGATGACTTGATCATGAACATTGAAAAATAGGATGAAAAAAGCAAAATGACTAGAATCAGAGGGCTCAGCAAAAGAAGATGCTTGCAAATTTTATGTTGGGACAGAGTGGAAGGCTGTAAAACTGAGGAGAGGACGTCCGAACTTTTCCTTATGCGTCCGAACTTGCGTCCGAAATTCTCTGGAAAAATAGTGACCATGCTTATCAGAGAAAGTTTGGACGTCCGAACTTTTCTCCATGCGTCCGAACTTGCGTCCGAAATTCTCTGGAAGCACAGTACAATTTCCAAAGTTTGGACGACCAAACTTGCATCCAAACTTTTTAAACTTTGTCAAAACTTGTTCAAATCAATGTTAATAAAATTGAAAACGTTTTGCATGAATGGGCACATCATTTAAACACATTTAGATACAAAAACCTTTACCAAAAACATTTTGATTACACAAAATCTTTTTAAGATCATTTTAGATTCTAAAAACATACTTGTTAACACAAAGTTCATTTAAGATCATTTCAAAAACAAGTTTTATGCTCTCTCATGCATTCAAATGAAACCAAGGCATACAAGTGTAGAGTTTACATAAAAATATACCTATTTAACATAAAAACTCTACACTCTAAGTCTTCAATGCCTTTACTCTTTTTGAACATACTCTTCAATCTTCAATCACCTTTGGCATGGTAGAGTTGTTCTCCAAGGCAATGAGACATCATGCTTCTCAAATAATCAATCCTATCACTCAACATACAATCACATTAGTTCTCATCAATATTTGTCATTATTCAAAACTAATATGATTTGCCCTTAGGGCTAACATTGTCCAAATTGAGAATTATTAAAACTAGTACATAATAGCTACAACAAAACTAAATAAAGGACTAGAAGAAGATGGTTGGGGCAAATTGTTAGATTGTGGAGCCTAATATTATTTGGTGTACTGTAGAAGGTGGGGTTCGGAGCGCAGTCCCGACCCAAATTTTAGGTTGTACCTTTATTATTCTTCGAGTAGCTATTTTATAGCGGGTATTCTCTATAACTATACATATTCTGAATCATCAATATATATTCCTACTTCCGTAGAGTTTACCTACAGGTGTTACCACGTATTTTATTTCTCCTCAGATTTCTCTCTCTCTTTTCTTCTTCGATTTTTGCTTTCTTCATTAGTGATTGTGAGGTGTGTTCTTGATCCTAATAACTGGTATTAGAGCTAGGAGAGATTCACCACGATCTGCGCAGATGGAGAGTACGAAGATTGGAATCGAGAAGTTTGATGGATCCCTTGTCCAGGGTGAAGCCGGATTCCATGGCCGAGGAGCTGTGGAAGCTCAAGGATCGACAGGCTTTAGGGTTGATCCGATTGACGTTGTCCAGAAACGTGGCATTCAACATCGTCAAGGAGAAGTCAACTGCAGATCTATTGAAGGTGCTCCTGAATATGTACGAAAAATTGTCAGCTATGAACAAGTTATATTTGATACGTAAATTGTTCAATTTACAGATGACTAAAAGTGGATCTGTTGCGAATCATATAAATGAATTCAATATGATCGTGAGTCAATTGAGTTCTGTGGATATTAATTTTGAAGATGAAATTAAAGTAATTATTTTGATGTCATCTTTACCCGAGTCTTGATATACTATTGTTGCTGCGATTAGCAGTTTCCGGGGATTTGAGAAACTGAAGTTTGATGAAATCCGAGATGTTGTTCTTAGCAAAAATATTCGCAAACGAGAAATTCGGGATTCATCGGGTAGTGCTCTCATTGTTGACTGAAGAGGGAGAAGCTGATCGAAGGGCCAAATCAAACATGGCCGATCAAAATCAAGGAACATAGAAAAATCTCCAAACAAACCAAATGTAACGTGTTGGAACTGTGGAGAAAAAGGACACTTTTGGAATTACTGTACAAAACCAAAGAAGAAGCAGAATCAAAAATCTGGAGATGATAATGATTTTGTAAATTTAGCAAAAGACATTGGGGATGCTCTAATCCTTAGTGTAGACAGTTTGGTTGAATCATGGATTTTGGATTTTGGAATTGTTCCAAAATTTCAAGTCTGGAAATTTTGGGAAGATGTATCTTGCTGATAATAAAAGCTTGGAGATTGAAGGAAAATGGGATGTCTGCATACAAAATCCAACAGAAAATCAGTGGGCATTGGAGGATGTCAGATATATTCCTGGTCTCAAGAAGAATATGATCTCTGTTGGTCAATTGGACAGCTCAGGCTATGCAACAGAGTTTGGGAATGGTTCGTGAAAAATTGTGAAAGGTGCTATGGTGGTAGCACGAGGCACAAAATCTGGAACCTTATACACCACTGCAGGATGTATAAATATGGTTGTTGTTGCTGAAGGTGCTTCCAGTTCAAGTATGTGCCACAACAGACTTGGACACATGAGTGCTAAATGAATGAAGATGCTGGTTGCAAAAGGAGCTTTAGAGGTTCTAAAATCTGTTGATATGGGTCTTTGTCAGAGCTGTGTTATGGGCAAACTGAAAAGAGTTAACTTCACGAAGGTCCTCAGAGAACCAAAGAAAGTGCGGTTGGGTGCAAAGAATCCAGCAGACATGTTGACAAAATGTGTTGATGTTGGGAAATTGAGGTTGTGGAAAACCTTGGTTGGTCTTTTGTAGCTTCTACAAGTGTTGCGGTGTGGTGAAGATATTGATGATATTGGAATTTTTTTTTGAGAATGCATTTTATTTGGTTGTCTAGATCAGTCTCCAAGTGAGAGAATTGTTAGGTTGTAGATCCTGATATTATTTGGTGTACTGTAGAAGGTGGGGTTCGGGACGCAGCCCGACCCAAATTTTAGGTTGTACCTTTATTATTCTCCTGGTAGCTATTTTATAGCAGATATCTGTAACTGTACATATTCTGAATCATCAATATATATCCCTATCGCCGTGAAGTTTACCTACGGGCGTTACCACGTATTTTATTTCTCCTCAGATTTCTCTCTCTCTTTTCTTCTTTGGTTTTTGCTAGTGATTATGAGGTGTGTTCTTGATCCTAACACAAATAAAGGCCATAGATTTGTTTAGCTAATCCAATCATCTTGCAATTAGTAAGATCCTAGAGAAAACATCAGTTAAATTTGAAGATAGCACACAATTTAGCTTTTTAAAAAGTTGTGAAAGAGATAATAAGTGGAAACTGAAAGGGAACAAAGGAAAAAATCATGTAAGAGCAACAATGGTAAAACCTGAATCCTGTCACTGTAGGCAACAATCACAAGTGAATTATTAGGCAACCAAATCATTGTATTATGAACATGCAAAAAAAAAATTGAAGAAAAGTATGATAGATAAAATGCAACATGATTGATTTCTCCTAAACCAATCACCTAATGCATTAATTTTGAATCTGAGGCCTTACCTAGTGCTTACTAGTTAGCTTATTCATATTGGTTGTGAGGGACATTATATGATATTCAACACTAACAGCTACAAAGGAAGATACAATCAAAGCAATGTGATTTAGGCGCTGTAGCAAATGACCAAACGAGTATGCTAGTTATGAAGAGAGCATGCATAGGTAGTGGTGTAGCGACTTTAGCACTGGTTTCATGTTTCGTGATTAAAACTTAATTTGCCACTCCCTGAGGTCTGACTTTGTACTTGTGATTCGAAAAGCGCAAATAATAATATTTTTCTAATTAGAATCCACGCATTTACGAATGACTGAAACTGTTTAAAGAACCAAAAGAGGGGTTGGATTGCTCACAGGTGGTGCAAAAGGAAAAATGTCACTAGCAGATTGAAGAGTAACTTGTTGAAGTTGCCTTCTATGCTTTGTTACCATGCTGAAGATTTCCATGAGTAAAAGAAATAGAGTAGTGAAAAGAATCTACTAATGGACATGAGAAAAATTATGAATTGGACCTCTAGGAAATTGAGTAATAGGCTCAAATTCCAAATAACTATGCATAGTTCTAAATGAGTCACAAGAACACTTTGAATCACACTTGGGTAAAGATCGAAAGATTAAAATTAAACCCACAAAAATTTTAAATTAGTATAGTTTGTTACATCGAGACTGCCCTACTTAATAAATGAAACTTCGCCATGAGATTTTCCAATCTGACATGATATCATTTTAAAAAATAACTAAACAAATCTTTCTAGGCCTCTAATGTAATATTTATCCACACACAACATTTTGTGCACTTGTTTTATCAATAGCATTCAAAATCAAGAGAGGGTTGTGCTATTGCATTAATCCAAGGCATTTTTAATGTTAATAATCCATTGGAGGAATATAATTGAGTCATTAATAGAAACTTACTTGACACCATAGCCATCCTCACGACACACGCGTAAGAGTAATTATTCTCAAATGTAAAGAGTGGTGAAACTAGGGTGAAGATAGCATGGATTAGAGAGATTGCTATCTTTCTTAAACATGATGAAAAGAAGACAAAACAAAGAACCCTAGAAAGGACGACATAGATAAAATGAAGAAAAGCAAACCCTAGACAATGGGTTCTGGTACCATGTAGAAAATGTAAAGAAGAAAAATTGTAGCAAAACTTCTTGTCATATTTTCTCATTGATTGTTAATTACATTTTTCGCAGCTCTATATACAACATGAGAAACTATACAAATTAATATCATTTATAGTAAGGGTTTCTAGGGTTTACAACTTCTAAATATGAATAAAGAAAAAGAATACAAATAGGAAAGAATATATATGCTAGCTAGGTACATCAATGCATTGATAGAAACATTAAAAGCATGTGTCTAAATAGCATCAAAAAAATTGATATAGAAACATACGTTCAGCGGTAGCCATAATTATTCAAGCAAAATCTGAAAAGACATTCTCCTCAATTTTGTAATTGATGCAGAAATCTTGGAGTCTTCTAGCCTATGTATATCGAATAGAATAAAATCTCGTAGACCGATGAATGTCATAGGTATTATATATATGTAGATAGGATAGGGACCTACACAATAAATTGAATACGCATGCGTTTTCATCCATCAAGAAAACTAACTGATATGCATAATCTAATCAAATCCTTGTCCTATCTAACTTCCCAATGATATGAGACTTTAGTTACCTTAATTTATAGTAACCTTAACCTAATGTGTGGGCTATACTTAAGTCTCTGAATTAGGGATTATTTCTAACATTCTCCCACTTGGCCTATATACAAATACTATCTCAACAAATCATTGTGCCAAGAAACTTATCATAATTATCTTTATGTCATAACAGTAATTTATGTAAAGAAGGCCATTGCAAGAGTCTGTCGAACTAATTTCCCTTCCCATTATATCATCCTTCTTAGGGGGATGGTAGAGCTCCTTTAATGTTGCCAAGAAAATCCTCTCTTGTATTAGTCCTTGCAATATAATAATTACAGTAATTTTATTTTTTGAAACTAATTGATCAACACCCGCCTTGATAGGCATTGGAAGAGTTGGACAAGTATTCTAAAATATCATCGGAGTTTGGCATGAAAATGATTTCAAATACTTCTTTAAATCAACACTATTGGAATCAGAACAATAAATTTTTTAAAAATTAATTAAACAATAAGAGAACTTTCTACAAACCATAATTTGGTTCTATCAATCCCTCTTTTAAACAAACTTGGTTTTGTAAGCTATCTCTTGACCCCCTAAATGTATCTACTTTGATAGGGGATATTCTATGTGAAAGAAACCAAGTTATTAGCTTCAAAACCAAATATCCATGGTTATAGATGGAGAAATGAAATGTGTAGATAACCATCAGGAATATACTTTAAATTCTTAAAAAGGTAGAAAAAGAAAATGCATAGTACTCTAAAATTAAACATGAAACAATTGTTTTTCTTACATTTTTATTAGAGAATTGGGAAGAAAATATACAACTCTTGCCATTGGAGAGGCCCTAATCAACTCTCATCTCATCCATTTGTTTCTTACACTAGATACCTGTGGGAGGAAAATTCTTGAATCTACTCATGAATCATCTTCTTACACTTGAAAGGATAAAAAAATATTGTTGGCATGTTTTAACACACCTTGAGCGATTCCACTGATCATTGCCAAATACTAAAATACTAACAAATTAAAAAACAAAGGAGTTAACAAATGTAGAAAAGACAAAAAGGTGGAAAAGTAAACCTAATGAAGAAATTGATATATTAACAGTCAAGAGGATGAGCATTATATCCATTAATCATATACATAAACATCTTTCCCTACAAAAGAGACAAAAGTACTTAAATTTTTTATTTATATATTTATAATAGGAAGCCTTTTATTTATAAGAAAGAATGAAAATAAATTGTAAGATTTCATCTAACCAGATAGATATGAATTGAAGATATCACAATATCTTTTTTTGAAAATTTTTATCATTTATTAATTATTTTTAAATATTTTTTAAAATTGTATATTTAATAAAATATAAAAAAAAATTCTACGTAACACCTAATTAGCGCAATGCGGAGAGTCTCTTAGTATTTATTTTCATATATATATATATATAAATAGATATAGATAGAAAAAGATAGTACTAATCACCCATTGACCGCCAAAATACCTTAATTACCCCTTAAATTTCCACGTGTCACCACTCACGTCTAAATTCTCCTAATTTTGTTCTTTCCAAAGGAAAGAAGAAAAAGAAAAATAAAAACAAAATGTGAAAGTGAGCGTCTTGGGTTAGTGTCTGTGTGTCAAAAAATCGCAAGTATCGGTCGGAGAACCTTTTGTTATTCCTCTTAAAAACCGTTTGCTGACAGCGCCAAGCTATTCTTTTCTTCTCCTCTCCTACCACACATCCCCTTCCCCTCGCCCGCCCTGCGTCGCTGAAATATACATATATTTCGTGTATGTATATTTCTATATATACATGAAATTAATTAAATAATCCTCCGTTGAATTTTAACGGTTTTTATTTCTTCTCCTTCTTCTTCTCCAGGTACGATCCCTCTTCTGTTCTCTGAATGCAGAATTTTTTGTTATCTGTTTTTGGAGAATGTGCGTGCGGATAAGGGTGAACGTAATTGGCAGCATTGGCATTCCTGCTCTGGATTTTAGGGTTTTGTTCTGCTTTTCGGTTAGGGTTTTTTTTTTGCTTCTTCTTTCTGCCTCTTGTGCTTAATTTGACTCAATTTTTGTTTACGTTTGCGTATACGTTTGTGAATTTGTATGTTTAATTTGTTTGTGTCTGTTCGTCCATTATTATCTGCATTGCTCTGGAATCGTCGCAGGCCGTTTTCTTTTGTCGTTTTACAAGCTCGCGTTGACGGACAGGCAAGAGAGAGGTGGGGTTGGGGTGTTCAAGGGTTGGACCCGGGGGGGTGGTGGTTAGAGGATAAACATGCTCGTTGAAGTACTTCGATGGATTTTCATAAACTGCATTCAACTTCGCTAATAACTTCCAAGTGAAATCCGGAATTGAATTATGTTATTTTTTTAGAGTCTTTTTTTTTGTTATAGTTAGAAATTTTGTGTTCAGGGTTTAATTATTGTAATTATTAGTGTGGCTTATTCCTGCCAACTTGAACATAAGTATTTTGGAGTAGTGCGGTTGTGGACTATTTTGTTTTGCACACTGTTTCAACTGTTAGCAGAGCAGTTCAATTTGGTCTTTCCGCCAGAATGAGCATCAGCTGTGTAACGGGGTGAAACAAGGTCCTTGTTTCATGGACTTAATGGTTTTAATACTCTGGTTGTTTGTCTAGCACCAGGATTGCATATAACATTTGATGTCTATAAGACTTACGCATAGTGCTCCACTTGGTGCTAGTCTTAACTGTTTTGGGTGACTGGATGTGAGATAAATCGTTCTGCTACTTATCTGTACATTCCATTTCATCCATCAATGACTTATTAACCATTGAATCACTTCTTGGGTGAGATATACCCATTACTTTGTCGTATAGCGTACGGATATACATATATGTATGCACACTACGGTGACGTTTTCTTAGTTGTTTTGGTGAACCTATATAACATTTTTTAATTTTTTCAGACTGTTGATTGATGAGTGCTTTTAGATTTTCTTTTCCCTTTTCTGCAATTTAAACATTATATGTAGATAAATGTTTTGCAATCACATATTATCACTTCTAAGCCATAAAGGTTCTTTCTACAATGAGATTTATTTATTTTTTTGTCATTTTAGAATTCGTCCCCTTGAAGTTGGATCAGCATTATTTTATGGCTTCTAGTGCCTCTGCCGGTACAGAGTTGTATCTGAGTTGAGGCCTTCTGCTCCTGTTGAGTAAAAACTGGTGCATTATCAATATGATTGCTCAGATACCCATAGGAGATAATGTACTTGACTTTCCTGAAGTAACCTATGAAGTTGACTCAAATAATACCAATGGCAAATCATCTGATTCTCAGCAACTATCTGACACCTTTTGCACGAGAGAGAACAATTCATTGACACCTTTTGATGCTCAACATCTTTCTGGGGCTGATGCTGTTGTTGCTGCTTTTGAATCTTTTTGCATAGGGGAATTACCTATTCCAGAGGATGAGGAAGTAAAAGATATCATAAAACCTGGTGATATTATAAAATCATCTTCATTGTGTGATGACCAAACAAAAGAAACCTTGAAAGTCAATGATTCTGTAGAATCATTTACTGTGAAGGACAATGAAAACACTGCAATAGTTGATGCTCCTTCAGAAACAAAAGCTCCTGATATGACATCTTCATCTCCTTGCAGGCAGAGTAGCTTGAAGAATAAATTAGATCGGGCTACTTGGAACAAAAGGCCAGTAAGAAACTGCAGGCGAAAAGCCAACAAGAAAGTTTTGTTAGACTTAAGCTGTCTGCAGATAACTAGAGGAAGAAGAAGTCCATTGTGTAAGCGGGCTCGTTCAACACGATGGGGACTACTGAGTAATATCGCATTGCTTCCCAAGCACAGTGGTGGGCTTGATGTAATTCTAGATGATACCAAAAGATCAAGAAGACCAAGAGGTGTACAGGGCAACAGAAAGCGGGAAAGGAACATGGCAGCTAGAAGCTCCCAAAAGTTGGAGCAGAAAAGAAATTCCGCAACTGGCCCTATTTCTCTGAAGGTCAAATTTGGCAAAGGAACAGCTAGCTCAATGAGTATTATACCTGTAAGCGATGGAAAAAAGGAAGAAAAAGACCTTGGTTCCAAAAATATTTTCTGTGAAGAGGTGCCCAAGGATGCTGAAGGTTTGGTGGAAGAGGTGCCTGACGGTTTCCAGTTCCAGTCTATAGATGGAAATTCAGAGAAAACATCACGCGTACATCTTTCTTTCAAGGATGCTACTCCAAGCCTAGACAGAAACACTGCTGATGATCTCTGTGACTCCCCCTTCTATGAGGTGGTTGATAATGTGGGACCAAATGATAACAGGGTCTTGGATTCAGGAACTTCACCTGATTCAGAAGTCATTAATATACTTCCAGATTCCCAAACAAGTAGACAGGATTTAGAAGAGTTGCATAATGATTCGTCCAGTGGGTTTGCTGTCTCTGCTAATGTCTGTGGTTTGAGCCTTCCTTGGCAATGCAGTGAGCAAGCAAGGAGGGAAGATGAGCTCCATGAAACAGTTGACTTTTGTCTGAAAGGTCAAATACCAAGTCCAGGGTACCTGAATAAAGTCCAAGAATATGAAAAACTAGGAGAAAGACAGAATACAGCTGATGGCTCTTGTTCTAGTGATTCTTCTACTTCAACTTCTACTGGAAATGCATCTGTTCATGCATCTAATATAGAGGTTTTTGATGGGGAGCCTCTGCCTTCTTCTGCAGTGGTTGAACTTGGAAACTGCTGTGGGACCTCAAATATAGAAAGTGGAACTGAAGCCACTCTTTCTCCTGTGCTTGATGAGCAGCGTGAGTCTGCAGAATCTCTTTTATCTCAGAGATTGCTTCCTTGTTCACGGGGACAGAAACTTGACAAAAACTCAAGAGCAAGGAAAGTGACCAAAAGCAAGTCAGAAACCTGTAATTTGTCAAGCAGGAGCGAGAAATCTTCTAAAAAGAAGGGAATTCAACACAAGTCAGCTCGAAAGAGTAAAAAAGAAGAGACAGAAGTTAGGGATCAGATTCTCCTGAAAGTGGAGAACCTCCCTGAAACAGGTAAAAATGCGTTAGATTGATTTTGCACTTCAATACTAACGTAATATGTCCTGATGCTTTTATTTTATCACTCTATAGAACTTATTGGACAATATTCTTATTATCTGGTTACTTCTTTCACTTGGTCTGATTATTGTTTCAAAGCTTGAATTTTGTGAATCATGGGTGCAAATATTGCTTTCAAAAGAACATATTTTGCAGGAAATCATGCATCATTTGACAGTGGACAAGCTGGGGAAACTGGGAAGAAAAAGGTAAGTTTGAAGGGAGACACATTGACTAGCAGTCCAGCTGCTGGTGAGGTGGCAGAGGAACGCACACCACCCAGGAGTGCTTGGGTGAGTTGTGATGATTGTCACAAGTGGCGGCGGATACCAGCTATTCTTGCAGATAAAATTGAAGAAACAAATTGCAGATGGTAAGTAGTCGTGCTCAAGTTAAATTATGAATATGGTATGAGCATAACTGTAATACATGTATTCTGGTTAATTGATTCATCAGCTTAAGTTGGTTATGTGCATGGTAATTATGGAATCAGAAAAGAGAATCATTTTTCCTCTCATCTATGGTTTGAATAATTAAGGGTGCTCATTAATTCATTATGCATAAATGTTGGTGATGTGGGGATGAGGGCGTGAGATTTTGGCTCGCCATGCACACCTATGGTCTAATTTCTGTTGTTGAACTTTCTCAAAGGGTTTGCAAGGATAACAAGGATAAAGAATTTGCTGACTGCTCAATACCGCAAGAGAAGTCCAATGCTGAAATTAATGCTGAGCTGGAGATATCAGATGCATCTGGTGAGGAAGATGCATGTGATTTGCGCTTGACTTCTACTAAACCGAGGAAGAATCAGTCGACAGGTAATTGACTATAGTGTTGGAGCTGTAGCTCTTTCCTCTGCTTATCCTTAAATTTCTCAGTATATGCTTGCCTCCCTTTGCTCTGGACTTGTAACTAAGTAATTATGTCTTGCAGCTAGTGAACAGTCAACTTGGACACTTATCAAGTCAAATTTGTTTCTTCATCGCCGCCGCAAAACTCAATCAATTGATGAGGTAGAGGATTATCTTAGTCTATGTATTTGTACTATGTATATGTATTTTGTTTTTGTGTTTTTGCCCCCTTCTTCTTTATGTATAGATGATTATTAGCTCCTGATTTTGGTTGTACTGAAATCTATCTTTTCTGCTTCCAATATTATAATCTGTTTAGTGTCTGTTCACTGATACCTTCCTGTCTTCCTGTTTCTGCTTTATCTTCACCAGATAATGGTATGTGGTTGCAAAAAACCCTTGGATGGCCGCATGGGATGTGGAGCTAAATGTTTGAATCGGATGCTTAACATAGAGTGCATTCCTGGAACTTGTCCCTGTGGTGAACTTTGTTCGAATCAACAGGTTTCTCATACTTCATCTTAGATCACCATTTGTTTCCATATTTTATTTGGCTTCTTAATTACATGTCATTTCAACATTAATTTTTCCTTTTCTTTCCTGCAGTTCCAAAAGCGCAAGTATGCTAAGTTGCTGTCATTAAAATGTGGGAAGAAGGGATATGGCCTGCAGTTGCTTGAAGATGTTTCTGAAGGACAGTTTCTTATTGAATATGTCGGAGAGGTAATTTTCCACTCTGCGCTCTGCATACCATTAGACAGTGATGAAGATGGATGGTGGATCCGAGTTGACTGTTTATGGAGATGATGAAGATGGAAGTGGGATCCGAGTCAAACGGCTACCATTAGGCAGTGACTATTGTGGATTGGCTTGAATTGTTATTTTACTTTCCTTATCACCCAAGATGCAGAAAATTACTGGTTCTTATGTTTAATATTGATATTGAAAGTGAAAAGAACTTTGCAGCTAGTTTAGCGTATGTAAGTATCTTTTTTGGGTCCCTTTTTCTCATGCCTCCATCTGCTGGAAGGTGGTGGTAGAGGTTTAATACAAGTTTCTGGGATAAATTTTATTTAATTCCTACCAGCTGAAGTTAGTTTACTGCAATAGTAATGTCCTGAGTTTCTCATTGCATACCAGCTGACTTTAATGATAACATTTTTCATTTTTGTATTACATCTTTTTGAATAGCGTTCGAGTTGAGTTACCATTATTTTGATGTGGAGATAACAATATGTGGATCATCATTTATATTTTTGTTTATTGGTGTTTCTTACAAACTCAACTATTGCTCATGCCACACTATTTATGGTTCTTACAGGTGCTTGATATGCAAGCTTATGAGGCCCGACAGAGAGATTATGCTGTAGAGGGTCATAAGCATTTTTATTTCATGACACTGAATGGCAGTGAGGTATGTCAGTCTCTACTTCAATTCTGATACCATGTGCCATGAATAGTTGGAGGTTAAGGCTAGAGTTCTTTTTGAACACAAATGAACCAAGCATCAGTTTTTTTCGAGCTTGGTTCCTTCAATACTTCAAACTGTTTGAGTTTGTTCATTTCGTGTTCAAGCTTCAATTTTTGTTAAAGTTTGTTTATTTATTTTTTGGTAAAGTTGAAAACTCATTCAGTTGGGCTCTTACTTTTGCCTGCTGTTTGAATAACTTGAACACTGTTCCTGAAAGTTCTGATTTGTTTGCGAACAAGATCTTGTTCATTCTTTTAATAAACCAAAATAAATTTTATGGTCAAGCTTAAGTTGGCTTTGCTTGTAAACTGTTTGGTTCAATTACAGCTCTGTTAAAGCAAAATTTTCAAGGGTTCTTATGGCTATTATTTTATATATCTACTCACATTTTGAGTGTAGTGAAATGCTTTAATCAGGACATCTAAAACCAATTAGTGGATATGCAAAGAGATCGAAAGTGATTTTAAATGTCATCTTATTAAGAGCAGTTTCTTGATTCAAGAAATTTGTGATGTCATTCGGAGCTCTTTCAGTTTAACTTTTTTCCCCTGGTTTTGTCATAATTGTGAATGGGTGATTATATGACATATTTTTTCCCAAAAGAACCACATCAGTTTTCTTGTAGAAGTGTGCACACATTTAATTACCCAGGTTTTATGTGCATAACTGATGGTTGTTTTTCATTAGTTTCACCATCATTGATTAGCAAGCTCCCATGGTATGCACATTGTACATTTTACATGACTTCCTAGTGAATCTTGAAAAGAAAATTGTTTCCGCTAGATAATTTCGAAGATATTCTGTAGGCTACTAGTTTCCATTTATAATGTAATTTTGTACCTTCTTTTACAGGTAATTGATGCATGTGCTAAAGGAAATTTGGGTCGTTTCATAAATCATAGTTGTGATCCTAATTGCCGTACAGAAAAGGTAAGTGTTATTTGCTTATCCCCCATTTAGATGAAAATTCCACAACTCCTTCTGAATCGAACTTGTAGATTAGTTGTGGATGTACTCGGTTATCTATCTATATTTCCTCTTTCTTTGTACATAGGTCTTTTGTCTTCTTTGAAGGATCCTTCCAGTTTCTCTCTTTTTACTTAGCTCTGCTATCTATTGTCAGTCTTGTCTTCACGTTTCTCTTTTTCTGTCAGTCTTGGTTTTCACATTTCGCTTCTTGTGTCAATCTTGGTTCACGTTTCTCTTCTGGTTTTGTATGCTCAAAACTGCCAAGACAGTTACCTTTGCGTCTTTAGAAGAAATATATGCAAGGGGGAAAAGAAATAAAATATAGAACTTTTACTGAAATTTATTTCTCTATTGCAATACATGCAAAATTCTGATTTCTTTCTTCTTGTTAAACATTTACTGGGAGTGGTATGATTTGACTGGGCTTTCTAAAATTATGTTCTTCTGACTAAAAAAATTATAATGTGTATCCTCTCTCTTATGTTTTAGTTGTCAAAGGTTTCTATTTTTGTTGTTACAATTTAGTTGTTACTGTATTTATCACTTTTATTCCCATTTTACCCTTATCATTGTCTATCCCTGTTTTCCCCCCCTGCTTCAATACAAATATCTCTGATAACAATGCCATACTAATAGTTTCTAACTAACCTATTGAACTTATGCACGTTCCAAATGTTGAACTTTTGACCATTGGACCACCTTTATAAGGAAGAAAGAAAATTATTAGGAGACAGTGAAAATTAGTGCCGCTTTAAATAAGGTTAATTTAGTCATCTTAAGATATATTTTAATGATTTTTGACAATTTCTTAATCTATGTATCTTTTCCTAAATTAATTAACTCAAATGTAACAAAGGGAGTACCTTGTTAGATTACAGAATATTGCATTGGCTTTAGCTTGTCTTCGTTATTGTTATTATTTTGGCCAGCTTAATTCCTTAATTCTCTACTGAAAAATCTCTCGTTTAGGATTGAAGTTTTATATGCTTTTCAAACATAATCATAATTCATAGACTCCTGCATGGATCATAGATTTTAGAACATACATAACAGATAAGAATATGCCTTATGTGTATAGACAACTGAATGTATCTGGACCTTTACCATATGATTCTTTATTTCATGATTTTTGGTACATTCTGCAATCTGTCAGATAAGTTCTATTTATTATTCATGCTTTTCAGTTGATATTGTTGTTTCATATATTGGTTCTCATTTTATGTAAATATGAGATAAGAGTTAATGTTAATAGCATTTAAAAGTGTTTTGAAGACTGTATATTTAGTAGGTAAATGTACTTTGCCACCGCTGGAGTATTTTCTTCCATTCTTTATTTAGCCAGAAATAAGTAGCAATTATCAGATAGACTTCCTATTTGCTCTGTGTCATTTATATGCTTTGAAGTAGGAAATAATTCCCTCCATCTTTATTGGATAAGGAAATTCTTTTCATTGTAAAGGTTCCAATTTCATTTGCAAAACTGAATAAAGTAAGGGATATTTTAGTGTATTGTCAATGATGAGTATCAGTATATGCAAGTAAATTCCTATAATGGAGAAACTTTGTTTGCAAATAATCGGCTGTAGTCGTGTTCTGTAGTTGAAGCACTTCTGACCATGTTGTCTGTGGCCATGTTCAGACATTTTCTGGAAGCTATTCTTCATGCATAACGTTAAGTAGTGTGTTAAATTTTGAAGATAGAGTTGTGTAGAGCTTTTCAACCCTAACTTCATTTATGAATATGGTAAATATTATATGTTAATGCAGCATCGCAATGTTTGTATGTCTTCATTAAAAGTGTATGTAGTTCTCTCTTCAGTTACCCTTACGGAAAAATTACAGCTTGGTTTCACTCCACTAACTACTTTTATTAACAACAGTGGATGGTGAATGGAGAAGTTTGCATTGGAATCTTTGCTTTAAGGAACATTAAGAAGGTAAATTGCTTTATATTTTCTATTCTATCTTGGCAATGTACTCATTTTTTCCTGTGAAAGAGCTTACTTTGTAAGGCCTTTAAGTTAAATGCTCCTTTGTAGCTGGACCATCATTATTTATTGAATAATTAACGTATTTTCTGCGATTTGTTAGTCTACCTAGAATGACTGGCTTTCTTGTCATTAAATCTCTTTTCGTGAAATTGCTTAATATCAACTAATATATTCCTCTACTCATCTTCCCATCCATTTTTTATTGAACCTTCTTCGAGTAGCGCATATTTTTACCATGAGATATTTTTCCATTTGTTTTTGAAGAATTAAAACTTTCTCCTGTCAAAAGTATTTCTTGGATGATTCTCCTTGTTATTAGAAATTGCGTGCTTATGATTTGAACTTCTTGTCTGGTTAGGGTGAAGAGGTGACCTTTGATTACAATTATGTGCGGGTATTTGGTGCTGCAGCCAAAAAATGTGTTTGCGGTTCATCTCTGTGTCGCGGGTATATTGGCGGTGATCCAGTAAATTCTGACATAATTGTTCAGGGCGATTCAGATGAGGAATATGCAGAACCAGTCATGGTATGTGAAGATGATGAGCTGGATCCGAATATGCACAATGTGACATCGATGGCAAGTTCCCAGCACAAAGAGGAGGCGAGAACTTCAAAGGGGTCATCCAAACAAGTGGATGACATTATTGGCACCTTATGTAATAGTGGACAAGCGGAGATCTCTTTGGTCAAGCAAACGCAAGAAATGTGTCCTACAGATAAAGTGGAAATTGACAGTTCTGCCACTGCTGCTAGATGCTCAGATATCACAGAGAATAGAGAGCCTGTGAATAAATCTGCATCAATTCCTCTGAAGATCAAAATATCATTGGGAAATGAGCGATCAGTTGGACAGCATTCTGATTCTATACAATCAGGTGATGTGACAAGCAGAGATGTGTTTGCAGCTTCTGAAGAGTTCTCTGTACCAGAAAAAAGTAAGAAGAATTTCTTGTGCTTGAATCGAGGATCAAACTCAGTAATTCTGGACACAGAAACTGAGAAGTCTCTGCCTGATATACCTGACACCAAACAGAAATTAAAACCTAGTGATAGGGAAAATCAAGTTGTATACTCAAAGTCCTATCGTCGTACAAAAATATCGAGCAAATTGTTCTCAGATAAGAAGAGATCTAAAGCTGAAGCCTTGAATGTTAAGAAACCACTTGAAATTGATAACAATTTACATGTAGTACCTCTAAAACCAAAAAGGGTACTGGTGGATTCATCCAGTGATCGTTTTGAAGCAGGTCGTTTTGAAGCAGGTAAATTAAGTTCCCCATGTCCTGGATGTGTAATGTTTCTTTCTACCTAGCCAAAAAAGAAAAATGACTAATATTTTTATCTTGCTGACCGCAGTTCAAGAGAAACTCAATGAGCTACTGGATTCTGATGGGGGAATAAGCAAAAGAAAAGTAAGTTATTCTGCAGTGTTGTAGTTGCTCTGATGTTACGTTAGTTTGCATACTTTTGTGAGTTTTTGTTTTTACAGTATTCTGACTTGGTATTGTTTTTGCAACTTTTTTTTTTCTGGGCAAAATTATTATCTTTCATTAATTTTTCACACTTTTTATGTGCCTCCCTCTCATTGGGCTCATCTTAAGCTGCTCTAGATTTACATAGATGATCAATTATAAATTTCAAGTCCTAAACTAAAAAAGGGGGTATAGGAATAAGTGTTGGTGGGAGACTCAGAGAGGATGGGAATGCCTACAAATGCTTTTCCTCAGCCTGCATTGGAGTGGATAGTTATATTTGTCTTAAATCAATTAGGCACTGAGTTTGCTGCATAATCCTGTTGTTCTAATGTTTATAGAGTTGGTTGAGCGTTAATTCGTCTTTTCCTGCAACAGGATGCTTCAAGAGGATACTTGAAGCTGCTACTTCTAACTGCTGCCTCTGGTGATGGTGGCAATGGTGAAGCAATTCAAAGGTAAATATATAAACCAAATATTTGGTAGGTTTTGTAATTATTTCAGGTTGTTTATTTGAACTGGTTGAACAGAACTGTTTTGTGGCAGATTGTTGATCTTTTGTAACACATTTTTCTTTTGCAGTAATCGAGATCTTTCTATGATCCTTGATGCTCTTCTGAAGACAAAATCACGAACTGTTTTGGTGGATATTATCAATAAGAATGGTAATATGTCTTGTGGTTGCATACATTGAAATTTCTTGTTCTTCATATCTGCTATTAAGAAGACTCGAGTGACTTCTGCTTGTCCCTGTGCATGAGAATTTCTTATATCCTTTTTCCCCACCCCACCCCACCCCAGCCCAATGTTGTTTTCATATCAATAACAATTCTATTTTCCAGGTTTACAGATGTTGCACAATATAATGAAGCGATATAGAAAGGAATTCATTAAGATTCCTATACTTCGGAAGCTTCTCAAGGTACAACACGAGGAAATTATTTATTTGCCACAAATAATATCTAGCATGTCCAATATGTACGATGATAAAGAAAGCTTTTGTGAATTTGGAAGAAGTAAATAATCAGTAACTTCTTGGGTTGTTTGTTCACTGAAAAGTTTTAGCAACATATGGGTGGCTGCTTTGGTAAGGTCTTAAAGTCATTCTTGATTGATTAAATTGTTTCAAAATTCAAGATTCTTTGTGCTATGATTTATATTTACCTTACAATGCAAATAGTTCATACGTTAACCAAATTGCTTGATGTATTGAATATATTTATTTTGTAGCCAATCGTTTGTCGTGGAAGGAGTTCTCATAAGATGATTATCACTGTTGGCCTGAAACAGTATCTTGAGAAAGATCCATAAGCAGCATAACTATATCTATCTATAATTTTCTATTACAATAATTGTCCCTATTTCTTGAAACATATTTTTCAGCTGATATAACAGGCTGCTGGTGGGCCTTGTTTTTTAACAATGTCAATTGAATCCAAGCCTTAGGTTGGTTCCCAGAGCCTCTGTTCTCTTAACCTGGATAGCATATAATATCTCCTCTTTCTTTCTGATTCAGTGTCCTGGCTTGGACATGGGATGTACAACGGGGTTTAGGGGCTGTCAAGTTTGACTTTGGACCTCCTTTTTAAGTGATCTGACCCGATTCATCCTAATTGGGGATCCCTAGGATGTCTGGCTTTTATTTTTCTTGTTAAGATTGGTTACCCTTTTTGTAGTGTTCTTTCTGTCTATGAAGCCAATAGAGAATTTCTTGGTTCTGATCTTTAAGTTTTTGAAAGTTAAATAGTCAATTCCTTGTTTTCGTGAGAGATTGATAGCTGAATATAACTCAGCACCTTTTTGTACTCTAAAAGGAAAAATGTAAAAGAAAAGATTAGATATTTCGTGGTACCAGCTTGGGGTGGCGTCTCAAGAAATGAATTTTTAGCCGCCTTGTAATATGGTGAAGATGGTTTTTTATAATACTTAATTTTTGTCATGGATAGTGAAACATGAGACTCATGCTTAGAATTGCTGATTTTCTTGTTATCTATTTTGTGGATGTTATTTTTAATATCATAAAGTTATTAGCATTGTTATGCATTCAAGTAAAGATTCGGTTCCCCGCTGTCCTCACTACAGGTATTGGAGTATCTGGCTACTAGGGAGATCCTTAGATCTGAACACATAAATGGGGGTCCTCGATGTCCTGGAGTGGAGAGGTTGGACTGATTACCAGAATTCCTATTTTAAACCTTTTTTATTAAGAGTTTTTTCTATTTTTCTGAATTCAATAGTTGTACTTGATTTGTTTCCACGCATGTCTGTGTGATCATCATACTCACATATCCTCTGCCTATACATGTCAATAACTTCTACTTCTACTTCTTGTTTTTCTCAATACAACGATTCTAGTTCTGTAGTTCTGTTAAGATAATGCTCGAAAAGGTTGTGCTGCTGTTTTTTTCCCTCCCCCTGCCCCCCACTAGTCCAAAGATTTTGGGTTACTGCGCATCTAGGAAAAAGAATTCATAGCTAAAGGATGTGACATGGACTGGTTTTAGAGGGTTTGGGCCTGGGCATGCTGATAGAGTTGAAAGATAAGGTGGTGGAGTAAAGAAAGAAAAACTTCAATGGATACATGGCAATCAAGAGAAAGCTGCAGTTTTAGACCAGTGTAATTTATTCCTAGTGCTTCATTCCTTGTGTAAGATGTATAAAGTTTTTGGAGTTAAATGCCATTGATATTGACATATATGTATCTCTTACCCCGGAATCAGATTTGCTATGATTTGGAGGTAGTGCAAGGTTACTTTTCATGCAACATAGACCACAAATAATGATTTCTGAGAGAATGGTGCCTGTTCTTATTATTTCAGCACATTTCCCTGTGGTATATCATGTAAGTATTGGGCCATATTATCTTGGTGTTGCAAAGAAATGAGCCAGAACTGTGACGCTTAGAAGCCGCAAATCACTCAATTCTTTCTTGTATTTAAGATAGGCTGCCACATGTTATGATAGTAATTGCTAATCAGAGCTAGACTATTTGCTTAGATACAAGATTGTTTTTCTGTTTACAGCACTTGTTTCTTGCGATGAATTCGATTCAAAACATTCCTTAAAAGCTGTTTTTTGTCCACTGTGCAGCTTTAGGGACTCGATCTTAACATTGACAGAGCACCAGGACAAACAGGTATTCACTGAAAATGTCCTGCATAGTCAATTTCTTCCACTAGTTAGTTTTATATTGGCTTGTAACTTTTGATGCATTCTGTTAATACTCAGTTTTTGCCCTCTGGTTGAGGACAAATACATGTAGTTCCAATCTTTTGCAGGCTTAAAATCTAATATTTGCCAACTCTCTGCTCTCTCTCTCTCTCTCTCCCCCCCTCCCCCCCCCCTTCTCTCTCTCTTATTACATCAGGTCCATCAAATTGCCCGGAACTTCCGAGACAGATGGATCCCGCGATGCTTCAGAAAATATGGCAGCATGGACAGGGATGATTGCAGGATGGAATTTCACCAGGGCCCAAGCCATGATAAGTTGCCTGCTTTGCATAATAATTTCAGTGATCAGTGTGCAAAAACTCCAGAAACTCTAGACTGCAGCACAAAATCAGTGGGTGCATACAGTAATATTGAAGCTGTTAAAGTGGAAAATACTACTACATCTCGTAAAACACGCAAGCGCAAGAGTCGGTGGGATCAGCCGTATAAGGGAAGACCAGACCTCATTGCTGAAACTGACTTGGCAGGTGATGGAGCAAATAACATGGATGAGGATGTTCCTCCTGGGTTTTCATCTCCTCGAAATGTTCCTTTGCTTTCATCTGATACTTCTTCAAGTGCCATTGATCACCAGAAACAAGGATCTGGTGATCGGAATTGTCCACCTCAGGTGGCAATGGGGTATCCACAACAAAGATTCATAGCCCGTTTAAGTGTTGCATATGGAGTTCCTATTTCAATGGTCCAGCAGTTTGGTATGCAATCCGAAGCATCTGAGAGTTGGGTTGTTGCTCCTGGTATCCCATTTCATCCTTTTCCTCCATTGCCTCAATATCCCCGTGGTCAGAGTAAATGTACGTCAAGTCAAGTTGCACAGAGCGATGAACAAAATTTTCATAATCATGCAGCTCCTGATTCAAGTCATAAGCCTCCAACCACATCAGCAATGGCTGCACCAGATTTGGAAACTCCAGTTGCTATCAATCAATTTGATTTTCAGCGAGCAAGGGCCCATAATAACTTGGGAAGGAAATACTTTAGACAACAAAAGTGGAATACTTCGAAGTTGGCTCCTCCTTGGGTTAGAATGAGAAATGGTTGGGGATTGTCGGGAAACACTGCTAGGAATGGGATGGGTCCACCTGGTTTTGGCAGCGGTCCAAATGAGTTCAAGAATTCATATAATTCACAGGAGATTTGTCCTGGTTTGCAGAATGGGAATACTTTTCATCCGCATTCTCAGCAGCAGAACTGGAATTAGGTTTATAGGAATGTTTTGGAGGAGTAGTTGGAATTTCATTGAATGCTTCTCCCAGTGTAATCACAATTCTTTGTTGCTAGTTTTACTTGAATTGGAAAGGGAATCTTGATATTTTCAGTTTTAATGTTTAAGCTTAGGTCTAGGATTGATCCCAATTAAATGATGTGCTTGCTTCGATATTGAAATTCCATGCCTCAAAGAGGTAGACTGTTTAATCTTGTTCTAACGATTAATTGAAATGATTTTTTTTTTCAATAAATTGTTTGAATTACCTCAGGACTGCATAACAGATTCCTCTCTGTCCCCCTCTCATGGAATGATTCAGCAGAGTAAAGGCCCGTCATGTTACACTCATGGTAAGATCTCTTTAATATTCTCTTAAGGAATTGTTTGTGACTGAATTTATTCATCTGTATTTGCTTTCGTTGCTTGGCATCTGGTACTATTAGTAACTGAATCTGCCTAGCTGTCTAGGTCTTTGTAGTAAGACTGAGCGGACAAGTGCATCATTTGCATCATCCTCTATGATTATGACCACTATTTACAGAAGTAATCCATGATCCGATTACGCTTGTTCTATCGCTGTAAGTTGGTTATGGTTTGCAGTTACATTAATATACCTGATGGTATTAATCATCAATTTTGGTGGCTGCAAACATTTGATAGATCAGTATTAATGGCCATGCTTGTGTTTCTTGAATTCTGGAACAGAATTTTGATAGACAGATCACGTTATTTTGATGGATGTAGTACCTACACATTCGATTTATTAGAGGAACTACTACAAGAACGAATGCACCCAGTTTTTCTTAAAGGATGGAAACGAGATCATCTTGTCATTTTGTAGCTTTTTGATACTACCAATTATTTTTCTCGTTTTTCTCCTTTCGACGTTGCTTGGTGATTATGACAGGAACTACTGTCATAGACCTTATGGTACCTTCCTTTTTCTCCCTCTTTTTCCTTCTTCGATATAGTAATTTCAATCCCTAGTAGGCATTCTTTTACCTACCAAGCACTATCTGCCCTTGCGTGTAAATAGAGGAATCTGGGCCTAAGCATGCCATTTGCAATTGCAGACACAGCATGAAAAGCTTGTTCGGATTTTGAGTGTTAAAAGCCTTAGCCCCTGAAGCGAAAAGCAAGCACAGGCCTAAAATATTCTTAAAAATCTAAACAGATATGCAAACCGTCAATGATAATAATGATATCCATCTTACCTCTAATATCTTCATCTATTATTCATCGCAATCCTTTATGTGAACATCCTGCCCAGAAAATGTCTCCTTGAACATTACATGAGAAATAAAAACAAAAAAGGAACCCTCCATACCAAGCACAAGCACAAGCTCAAATTGGGGGGTGGGGTTTGGAGGAATAGAAAGCTAACTATATAACACAAATGCCTAATGCTTACAGGTATTCATCCCCAAAATTCAAACCAAACCAATGAAGTAGATACATTTGCACAGTTCGTACTCTAGTTTTCTTCATTAATATTTGCGCAGCATGCTTCTGATATTTAATAAGCACCAGGTTTTCATTAGTGTTTTGCGCTTCTTCCACCCCCCAAAGTACCTTCCAATTACCCTTTTGTAGCTGGCCCTCTTCTTTACCACAGTCCAGTACTTGGCTATGTTAGGCTGATTATTAATATAAGTCTCCTCCAAATTTAAGAGCTCCAATCGAGCCAATACGGGGATAAGCATAACATCCGCCAAGGTAAACTCTTCTCCAACCAGATATGAAGTTGCACCAAGCTGCATTTCCACTTCATCAAGAAGCCTAACTAGATGTTCCTCACTGCGTCTCAGAACTTCTTGATCTCTCAATTTCTCTGCAGTTTCATATGCCTCTCGAAGCTTACAATGGTATGCACTGGCCATACCAGGAGATTCTGCCATTCGAGCAATTATTACACGTCTTAAAAATTTAGACACAAACATGCGATACTTTACAGGGATGTGGAAAAGCGTAAAATACTTTGGATCCCATTCTTGAATTTTATGCATCCATTCCTCTACTTGGCTGTTAAGAGCAACATTCTCACCCCCAAAGGATACAGCTGCAATTCTATCTATATACCTACATATTGGGCAAATAAGTTGAATGTTAGGGTGCATTCAAGGGGAAAAACATCGACAAACAAGAGAAACTTTCATACTTAAAACATAGAGGTAAGACATAATCTTCAACTTCACGTTCATATGTATTCAAATGAGGGCCACTACTTTGAATCTAAAACCAGGCAGTCTGACGTAAACTTTCTTCCGTGAATGTGTTTTTAGTAATTTCCAATACAATATATGATGTTCCCTTAAAGGGAAACCTGGAAAGGGTCAGACATGTTGAAGAAAGAACAAAGACTAGGAAACAAATGAATCTAAAGTTAAGCACAAGAAAAATGTAAGGCATACTTGATAATCTCGATGGTGTCATATATTACATGTGAACCATTCTGGAACAGAGGAAGTTTAGCACTTGGATTCAGCCTGAAGAAAAAGGCATCCATATTCTTGCCTGTGATAGGATTGACATGATGTGATGTGTAATCAATTGCCTTCTCTTCCAAAGCAAGCCTCACTTTCTGGCTGTCCAAGGAATATGGATGATGATATAGCTGCATTATATCATTGAGATGTAATACAAGGATGTTGATTTTTCTGTACAAACTTAAAACCAGAAGGCCAACTGTCAATCTCGCCTGCAATTATGTTAAACACATCCATTAGATGAGATTCGATAACAGTTCTGTTGAGACAAAAATCACAGAACAATTCACAATTTGTACCCCATGTTGCTAACGACCAGGATATTGATGCAACATGTACAGCAGCAAGACATAATGCCTGGGAAAAAGAAACAGAACATGGGATTGCAGGTAGATGCAAGGTATAGAAACCTAAGAACTCTGATCAATCATAGTCAATAACTTTTTACTGCAGTAGTTCTAAAAATTACAACAACAAAGAGAAAAGGATAAAAACCAAAGAACTTGACGGGTTCTAAATCCATGGTTATATTACAAACTTCTGCTGAAGTAAATATTTAACTTCGCAAACCTACTTTCATTGCGTAGCCATAGTTAATGCTACATGCACAACTGCTGCAGCAACATGACCGATGATTATCTTGAAAGGTGCTCAAAGTATATGTTTCTAGAAGAATATTTTATAGTTCTACTAAAGAGATATTTGCATCACCATGATTAACTTGAAATGGTGCTCAACTATGCTTTTCGGTCTCTTTATGAGGATTATGTGCAACTGAAACAGAGGACTGCAATAATTTTCCAACAGAGATTTGCAACTGACTCTATACTGATGTCGAGCACATAGATGAACAGCTAGAATCTATACATTTCTATCTAATGTTCTTCTGTTATAAAGACAAAGTAGAACCCTTAGGCCTGTTTAATACATTTCCAAAGTAATGGTAACGAGTTAGTCTGCCTGATTAGACAATAGAATGTCACATAATTAGCAATGACAGAAACCTTTTTCTATCTAAAAAGAGTGCATCCAGGAGATTCTAGCAGAGCAGACTCCCTTGCATCACTTGTTTCATAGAAGGAAGTGGAACTTGAAATGGATTAATGGATTAAATCGATACAAAGGAGATATACAGAGAGCAATCTTAAAGGTTTTGTACAAGGTATGGTTAACAGAAATTTTGAATTTGGTTCCCGCACTCCAGTCTTTACGAAAACAAAATTTCTGGAGCACAGGAAAAGGGGGACGGAGAAGTTTGTAGTGTACATAGACAAGTACATCATGTAAACAGGGAAACAGTATCAAAATAATACATTATTCTTGCAGATTGGCAACATGGAGACATTCATTAGGTTCGAAACTAAAAGATCACGAGTTGAAACAAGAAGTTCTATGCATTCTCTCCATATCAGCCTTGCAATCCTTAAATTCTCACTGATTAAAGCTCATATAGGAAGAAAATGGTTAAGCTTCATTGGTTTCAGTTCTTTCTGCCCTAAGAGGAGCAGTTTATCCAAATCAAACATCTGATGTGCCTCATTGAGCTTACCAAACATCAATACAGTTACACTAAATCAAATAACCGCACAAAACGGAAGGTACACTAACTGGGAAATTGTTCAATAAACTAGACCACAATAATCGAGACAATTCTACTCAGTTCCAAAACTGTCCTCTACTGTGTTGACTCCAAAAGAACTTGAAATTTGACTGTATCTTCAAACCTCACATCTCAAGGACAAGTTGCAATTCTCTATCATGATAGCCAAGGAAAGACGAAACCGAAATCAGAATGACCTCAATTGCTAGCTGTTCTGCACACACCATTAATCAGTAGACAGAAGAATTGGCATACCAAAGATGTACACAAGCTTTATATAACAAGCAAAATGCCTACTTCTTGCTATAAATTCATAGGTCAAAAGTCACTAGAGAGGCGCGCCAGTTTACACCGTTGCAGCCTCCAATTCTCCAGCGGCAACTTAATCAATACAAACCCATGTAGAAAAACATGAAAACCCCGGATAAATGTTATTTTCACCTCAGTCAAAGCTAGGAAAACTACCAAAAAGAAGCCTCAAAATGCACCTCTGGAAATTCCAAAAAAAGCTGTATGCTAGTCATATAAACAAGACGCATGTAACAAAAGTTAAAAACTTTTGGGCCAATTACATTTCCATTAGCTACAATTAAAAAAAAAAAGAAACCCAATTACTAAACCCAAACATCAAATTCTGAATCAAAACAAAACTTCAATCAACATCAATATGACCAAAAAAACGAACCGAAAAACTGAAGCAAACCAAAACAAAATCAGAGAAAAACCCAGTTGAGACCTTCAAACAACTTATTGTCCTGAAGAATCTAGAGAGCACATGAAGATATGCGGGACACCGAAACAAGGAAATAACAGGTACCCTTTTTTGTGGATGCTGATGTTGATGAAGCATAAAGGGATTTTGTTGTGCGCAAGACAGCAAGAAAAAGGCCGACGAAGAATTTGACAGCTTAGAAATACAATCTTCCGATCATGATCGTATAAAAATGGTAGTGGAAAGCGAATGTTTCTGAAAGATAAGCAAAAAGACAACACAGTGTGTGCGGTACCCCCGCACCACCCCCACTCCTGCTACCCCGTTCCATGTCCCACGCCAAAGCTAACACCTCAAAACACGATAGGATTACTATCAGTCAACCATGGTTTTTATACACATTTTCTCCTCGAGTACAAAATAGACGCGTCTCTTTAATCGCGAGGATTTGGCCCCACGTGTCTGCATGCAGAGGATGGAATCTCTGCTTTGGTGACCGATCAATTTATTCTATCACTCAAGAGAAACAAGCTTGAGGTAAATCAAATAATTTTATTAAAAAATATATTATAAGAAATGTTACAAAAAAATATGGTTTCTTGTCGTAAATTGAACTTCAAACTTTCAGAGGTCAGATAGATCTTAGTTTGGGAACATTTTTAGGATTCGAGAGATAAAAAGTTCTTCATTATTATTTGATTAAAAATGTGAGAAAGTAGTATTAAGGGTTTGTTTAGTCAAGAATTTTAGTGAGGAAAATGAAAATGAGAAAAAGGATAATAAAATTCTCAGAAAAATAAAACTTGTGTGTCTTTTTGTTCATTAAGAAAAATACTATGAAAATAGAAAATGATTTTCAAGAAAGGAATTTACTTGTTTCGTTTGTTAAATTTTATGATAGAAATGAAACAGTAAATAACATATTATAATTTTTCAAATAAAAAATTTCTCTTAAAAAAGTAAAAATCATCTTTAAAACTTTTTTAAAAAATAATAATTTAATAACTTCAAACTAGTAATCAACTTGCATATTAAAAAGTTGAAAGTAGAGCTCTATTCAACTATGATTGAACTGAACATTTAGTTTTGTAACTCAATTTATATAATATTCAAATACTATTTGAATTCATTTGATTAATATTTTAAATTTTAAATTTTATCCGATCTCGTTCGTTTATTTGTTCATAAAATTCAAAATTTGTTAGTGTTAGACTTGTTTAATTTTTATAATTTTTTGAATAATTTGAATGGTGTTCAAGTTTAAGTTGTTAGAATAAAATAATAAAATAATAAATAAATAGTAAATAATAAATTTAAAAAATAAATTTAAATAATATTATGAAAAATATAAATAATAAATTTATATATGTATTTGCTAACATTAGAATTTATTTACGGACAAGATTGTGTTCGTTTGAGTAATAAATGAACTATTTTTTTGTATTTGAACTCGACTCAAATACCAAACAAACGAATAATAATAGAATAAAAATAACTATTTTGCGAATATTCAATTCGAAAAATAATTTTAGTTAGAAGTTAAGATTGATTTTCAAATTGTGCCTTTTGTTTTGATCAACTTTTTCTTAGTGTTTTCTTTTTCTTCACACTTTTGTGTGGAAAAGTATTTTCAACACTTTCTATTAAAAATTTTCTCACTAATTTCCTTTATTTTTATTTTTTTTAGTGTTTTCCTTCACTACCAATTAGAGAAAAATATTTTATCCAAAAAGTTTCCTTTCCACAGCACAATCCTTAAACCAAAGACCCCAAAGGATCCTAGAAAATGAATTCATAGGATGTGGCTTTAAATAGGATTACATTGTTTTGTTTAGACACTGTCAAAAGGAATATTAAGGAAGAAAAATAGAAATTCTTTTTTGATATGTAAAACAAATTGATTATAATCTTAACAACTTCCAATATAACTTTTTTATATATAAGTTCATTAAGATTGACAATCATTTTGTCATTCCATCACTAAGCTATTAAGATTTATTTTCAAAAAATAAAAGGAAAAAATAAATATGAAGAAGAGTGTTGTTATCTTTTTCTAGTGTTTAGTTCTGTGTTTTCATCTTTTTCTTTTTTTTTTAATTCTTCAAGATCAGGAACAGTGTTAAACACATTAATAAGGCTGTGGCAGATAGACAAAATACCTTAACCTTTATATACTTTTTCACTTTAATTATTTAACATGTTTTTCTGGTAGAAGTATTCTCTTTTTACCCATTAAAGTATCCTAACATTTGCATACTATTTCGCTTTAATGCCTTAATTTTTTTTTTGTTAAAGTACCTTTTTTTTTGCTGATATCATAAAATTATATCTTTTTGTCGTTACAAATTTAAAAAAAAAAGAGTAGTTTTTGTCTGTGCATGACTATTATAATTTCTCAATGAAAATATCTATTCTTGTTAAATAAAAATGAATAATTATTTTTAAAATTTTTTAACAATAATTTGTAACTTTCAGAAGTCATTTGTGGTTTACAACTACTATTTTTATTTTACTAACACGTTTATAATTTATTAAATATTAGTGTTTAAATAGTTGACTGTTCTATTGACTTTAGAATAAGAAAATTTACTGATTTCTCAAAGGAATTGAACTTGAATTTGTTAGAAAAGGAAAATAAATGTAGGAATTCTTTTATCCCAATTAGATAAAGTAAAAAGATAAATGAAGATTTTATAAAAAAAAGTATGAAGAATCATAAAGAGAATATAAGAAATTAAAATTTAAAAATTACCGATAAGATACCAACAAGTAATAAGTAAAAAAAATTATACAAAAGTTATGGTATTTTATTGATATCTATTTATTGACTTTAAAAATAGCCTGATTTGCCTGTTGGCAAAAACATGCTTTGGGGCTCAAAAACCTTTGGGATGGGCTATGAACATTTCAATTCATGTATCTTTGGAGATGAAAGGGGAATTAAATAATGAAATTTACTTGTGCCTTCAAAAGGGAAAAAAAAATTGAGGACCATCTTGACATTTTCTCATGCAAGCTCTTTCTTTTTCCATTTTTAAAGCAATTCTCCATTTCTAGAGTTGACTTTCTCCTCCTAGCTTTTCAATGCTCTCTCTCTCTCTCTCCCGACTATAAGTGAAAACCTACTGCTCCTCTCCTTCTTTTCCTTTGGTTTAGGTCCTAAACTTAAAGGGGTGACAGACACCATTATCAACCACATGAGGAAAGCAAGTGAATTGAGAGGAAGGTATTCTTCCCAATTTGACTATTTCAGCTAGGTCTTTCCCAACTTGCGTCCCTTTCTTGTTCTTCAGTTTTTGCTCTGTATTTGCAGGGAAGAAGATTGCAGAGACTTTGCTTCCATCTCTTGGCCAAGCAAAAAGTTGCAACCCTCATCTAGTGCATATTTTCTTGTCTTCTATTGTTTAGATAAGAAATATTTTATAAAAATGTCATTTTTGTTTATGCGAGGCATTTGTCCTTTTTTTTCACTCTTTTGTGGGAAGATCTTGAGTATGGAAAATTCAGCAGAAAGCTTTTTAAAATTCAGGAAAAATTATAAACTTTCAACCATAGCTGAAAGGTTAGAAATGAAAATCAAGAAATGTGTATACTTCTTGGTGGCTTAGATGTTGTAGCATACACAATTTCACCAAATTTTGAAGATAGAATTATCTAATTCTAGTAATCACTCCAAGAAAATAGACAAAGAACTCTAATGAAGGCACTTTTTTACAAACTTTAAATGGCTTTTCTTCGTAGTGGGCTTTTTCTTTTTTTCTTTATGCTTTAATAGAGTGTTTTACTAATTAAATATTATCTTGATTAAATGATTTTTACAATTATTTTCTTTAAAAATGACAAAAGGAGTACTATAGTTGTTCTTCTTTTGCTAAAATAATTTAAAAGAGGTTCTTTATCAAAAAGAGTACCAAAGTTCTATCAAGGAAAAAAAAAGTACGAGTAATTAAAAAGAGGTTCCTTATCATTTATCAAATGTCACCGACCCTTTCTTTTCTTTTTTTTTTTAAATAAAAAATCCTGGAAAGGTCAAAGAACTATAGTATTGAAGACCGACCAAACTTGAATTGCCATTGGGCTGCACGTGCTTGATGAATCTCACACCATCAGATCTCAATTCCCAAGTTTCAGTAACAAGAATCCCACGCTTTTCACCTGTCAAAAAACATAACCTATTTGGTTCCTAAAGTTAGAGATCAATCGCATTATAATCCTACAAGTTTTTTTTTTTTTTTACCTTTATAATCCTTAAAGAATTTAGGTGTGCCCAGGCCATCATGATTCTTCCACTAACGTTATTCACGGTGTTAAAGCAGAAAATGCTACAACTCTTCACTTGTCATCTTTTTTAGAGTAAATTTGTCACGTCAGACAATTTCTTTCAAAATTTAATGATCTAACCTCAAAAATTCTCAAAAAGAAAAAGAAAAAGAGAAAAGACTAAGTATTCAATTATTTTGTTCTTCTGCATTTCTTCAATTGCTTATCTTCCTATACATTCCGATCCCCTTCTAGGATGAGCTTGAATTCAGTCAAGAATTAGTCACAGTAGACCTGATAGACTTGGGTTCGGGGATAAAGCCCAATTTTCAGGTAATATATTAAGAAATAAGGTCCAATAAGAAAACTTATTCCTATTTAGATTAGGAAATGCATAAAAAATACTTTTCAAATATGATTCACTTCTTTATTTTTACACGATTAATTTTAAAAATACTCGTTATATTCTTTCTTATGCCTATATTTTTTCATGAATTGATATTGACTTAAGCATCAGAGGGTCTTAAGGGGTCATCTCCCACCTCTCATCATCTTCTTTGTTTCGTCTATTTGCCTTACAAGTATTGAGACTTCCCCTTATCGGTGGATCAATTCCTCAATTCCATTAATTGGCGCCTACCGTGGGGCTCGATCCCTATTCTACCTTTGCTAATTCTTCTTACTTTTGCAATATTCTGCAACCTTATATTGAAAGAGAAACAGAATAGAAGAATTGCAAAAGTTCAATGTCGAATCATTGGCTTTCAGAGGATATCTTCATCTTTGAGAATTAATTATATCTATTATACACTGAAAACTCCAAATGAATCTTATTTGAAGTTATATGATTATTATTATTCATCAAAAAGTATATCTTCATCTTTGAGAATTAATTATATCTTATCTTCTATAAACCATCAAGTTTCATATATAATTATTAAAGTGGGTTTTCTCAAATTTGTTGGATCTCATTCAGAGGATTTGCTTAAGATTGTGATTTCCCTGGTAAAGTATTCACCTTTTGTACATTTGGCCGCTAAGCAGTTCTTGGTAAAGTTATGAGACCAAGTTTGATAAAAGCTATTGATCCTATAATATACACCCAATTGCCTCCTCCATTTATTATAGTTTTTATGAGGTAGAAAAAAATTATTTTGTCTAGAAGTTAAGTTCTCGATCATTACTTATTATGTGGGTATATATATATATATATATATATATATATATATATATATATATATATATATATATATATATATATATATATATAGATATAGATATAGATATAGATATAGATATATACTAATATGAGTACCTAAAAAAACAAAAAAAACTACTGCTTCATCTTTAAAAATTAATTATGCTTTGGATATATCTATTAATATGATATGGTAGATGGAAGAAGGATCTCTATATTTGATTTTCAAAGATGACCTCAACTTATATGGGTTTCACCAAAACTTGATTTATTTGTATAAAGGAAGACCCCAGAATTGGATCCTCTATTTCCACATAATTCATTATCTCTTTCAATCCTATGTCTACTTTAGAACTGGTACTATTGGATGACAATCTTTTATTCAGGACTAATGAGTGATATTCGATATCGATTATACACTGGAAACTCCGAGTGAATCTTATTTGAAGGTATATGATTATTATTATCTGTCAAAAAAGGATATCTTCATCTTTGAGAATTAATTATATCTTATCTTCTATAAGCCATTAGGTTTCATATATAATTATTACTTGAATAAAATTCTAACATCATGGTACTCCAATATCACATTATACTGATTTTTCTCAAATTTGTTGGATCTCATTCTTACCTATTCTTATTTGGAACTTGGATTCTATTTAAGGCCTTTATGCCCATGTTGATTAGGATATAGATTTTGGGTCTCATTACTATTATCTCTCAAAGAAGAGTATCTTTATATTCAAGATTCATTATGTCTATAAGCATCGAATCTCACACATATTTACAAATTATTATTTGGAAGAAGACTCAGTTATCTAGATTTGGTTTTCTCAGATTTTACTTATGAAGACTATGATATTTTCTTAATTGGTACTCTTGGTTTCTTGGATTTCTTTTCGGATATAGAGAAATCTATTATAATCTTTTAACAACTTATTATTATTGGCAAAAATAAGCCAAAGCATTTGGTTATCTCCTTTTATGAATTTATCTATCCTTTTATAAGGACATTCTATTCTTTTTCTGGTGGTTGATCAATTAATATATCCTCATCAAAAAGAGCAAGAAATATTATCACAAATATTTTATTTGGATGTCTTGGAGTTTTTATTCCTTATCTTCACCTATATCCTACTGGGAATTCATCTTTATTTATGAATCTTCATCAAAGCTCCTATCAATTATGAAGATGAAGCCATATTCCAAAATTCTAGAATTCAAATTGGAGTATCTTGAAGCCAATTTGAATTAGGGAATTTCGGAATATGGCTTCATAATTGAGTAAATACCCTGAATTCAGGACAAGTTTAAAGTCACAGTAAATTTATATCTTGATTCATGTCTACTTCCAAGATCAAGAAGCATATATCAATAGTGAGAAGAGTACTCATATAAAAAACTGTCTATTTGGAGTATTTAGAATCTAGAAGTCCTATTATAGTCGGCTATCTATCAAAGCCAATTTATTCTCAACGTAGTTATGACCGAGACAAAATTTATAGTCAGGATGTTATCCCGAGGATTACATTGACATATCCCAAATAAATATCCTCTTATTATTGGAAGGGGGAAAATAAGAGAATGATTGAATATTATAGTTCTTTATCATCTTTATTTCTATTATAACTTCAAAGATTATTTTATGTTTTAAAATTTTATTTCATGAAATTATTAACTCTCAAGTGGAGTATTTTGTAGCAAGTAGGAACTCTCAAAATTGAGAGACAAATTTTCACCATGTGCAGCTAAAAGTGCCCGAATCGAAGCCAATAAGAAGCTACAATACAATTCCTCGAGTAAAAGCGCCCGACTAAAACTATCGGGAGAAAAAGGTTGTGGCCTAATTGAAGAAAAAGGCTATGGCCTAATTCAAACTGCTCAATTAAAACCTTCGAGAGAAAAATGCTACGGCCTAACAAAAATGCCCGATTGAACCTGTCCAAAGAAAAATGCTACGATTTGGTCTATAAGCATCAAATCGAAAAAAATATGATCCAGTCTATAAGTATTACATCGGACAAATTGCACGAATACGAAAGTCCAACTTTTCAGTAATACATTAAGGAATAAGGCCTAGTAAGAAAACCCATTCCTATTTGGGTTAGGAGATGCATAAAAGGTGCTTTCCAAATATAATTCACTTTCTTATTCTCACAGAATTGATCTCTATAAATACTCATTATACTCTTCCTTATGCTTATCTTTTCTCATAAATTGATATTGATTTAAGTATCGGAGGGCCTTAGGGGGTCATCCTCCCACCTCTTATCATCTTCTTTGTTTCGTCTCTTTGCCTTATAGGTATTGAAACCCCAATTCTCGGTGGATCGATTCCTCGATTCTATCACGACGAAACCCACTAAAAGTGTTATTTGTAAGATAGTGTATTCAATGAAAGAGAGATTTATAGCATGTTCACGTATGTGGAGTATAAAGTTGTTTTAGAGAGAAATTATCTAACATAACTAGTTTATCATAAAAAAGATAACACGAGAGTGGAGCGTGCCATTTTTTAGTCAAAGATTGTGACGTAGATTATGGATCGAACCACAATAATCATTTGTAAATTCTTTAAGAACTATAATTGTAGAAAAAATTTGCACGACCATAATGTGACTAACCTCTATCTTTGGAAATCAAATTAGATATTTTTTTTTCTTGTAACACAAAAGAATCCTATTAAGCACGTGATTCCTTAATGTAACCCCCAACTCTCATTCTTTTTTACTTTTCTATTGACCTAAGAAATTCTATTAGTTTTATATATTTCTTTACTATTCTTTTCTAATGACCTCAGAAATATTGGTGGGGTGTTTTATCAAAGGACAAAAAATGGTGAGGAGCTAATTGTAATGAAAAGAAATTCTCTAGTGGAAGGCTTGGACTGCTTTATGCCTGTCAGTGTCTTCCCAAGTTTTTTAGAGAGAAAAGTTGGTACTAAATGTAGTTTGACAGACTCCTTCAAATTTCAACTTATTTATATGGCTCGAGAATTAGAATAGGTTTCTTTATTTATACTTGTTAGTTAATAAATTAATTGAGATTTTGTCACAATTAATTTATAATTTTTATACTATTTGTTAATTAAAGACAATTAAAATAGCAACAAATGTATAATTTGATAAAATGAAATAGGCTACAAAGTCTAAATGATAATACTAATTCAAATGATAAGTCTTTTGAGAGCTTCATTCGTTTGCATTGGTATGACATTACTTATATATCAAAGACCATATATCTAAAGGATAATGGCATGTATCGTTTGATTGTGAATCTACTCAAGTGTAGCACATCAACTTTTTTCGGGTTCAAATTCGAAAAAAAGAATTTGAATTTAAGATTTTTAGTCTTGTATTTTTTAAAAGTGAATTGTTTGCAAGGTAAAATACAAAACAAAAAATTTACATTTGCAATAAAATTCAATCTAAATACAATACAATTTCAATGTCACCCTTATGGAAACTGCTCAGGATATGGTTATTTTAGGTGTTGCCTCGTGCTTCATTTGTTATGCTCATAAGAAGTTTAAAAGGAACTTGTTCAACGGTTTGCTACCTTGTCCTCCAACCATTACACATGGGGGATGAATTCGCTGCCATTTTCTTCTTCGATGGATCGACCAGTAGTGAGAAGCAACAGACTTGTATGGAAATTATCGCCGCCTAGCTTTGCTTCCATTAAGGAACTTACAAATGCTGCTTTCTCTCATGGGAAGTCTAGCATTAGAGTGATTGTCAAGTGGATCCAGCAATTTAGTGTCGGGGAGCCAAAAACTAAGATAATATCTAAGAATACAAAATAAAGGAAGTATACTAAAAAGTTTACTTTCTATTAAAATTAGGCATTTTGAATTGTGCTCTTCGCTCTTTTATACAACTAAATCATTTATAATTGAATCAATATCTATGTTCTTAGCAAGATCATTCTCAATATAAATAACTAAGGAACTAGAAAGAAAATCATATGTCATTTTGCTTCTCTATATGTTTTTGACAATCTTCATGGTAGAAAATGTACTCTCAGTAGATGCAATAGATATTGGTAGAGTAAGCACAAGTCGCATCAACCTATCAATAAGGAGATAATTTGTTGATTTTTTTTATTTGCTAAAACTTGACATAATTCTAAAATTGTTCATACTTTATGTGATGTATGATTCTGATCTACATAAAATTTAAAAATTCCTAATTGAACTTTCAAATGCAATTTCTCTTGTTCACTAAAATCCATGAGATAAAATTTATAGCAAACAAACAAATATCTTCCACATTAAATGATTTATAACCATATCTAGGATCTAATGCACAACTCAAAATAAGCAACTCCAAAACATCGTCCTTAAATTGATTGCTAATTTCCTACGACTAAGTGTCAATAACAACTGGAAACACATCTAATGATGCTCAAAAGTAACTAAATTCTTTCAGATCTGAGATGATACTTTTCAAACTTTGTAATGGGACTCATATTAAGAGCATCCATATCACATTTCCAACAAAATGACTTCACATTGTCTAACAAAGAATCTCATTTATTATCTCGCATTTGTTGCAGCCTTATTTTAGTTATTAAGCTTTAATGCATTGTATTCAGAATATCTTGAGACTTCCTTTGAAGAGATTGACAAATTATATTTGTTATTCCAAAAACATCTCTTAAAAGATGCAAATGAAATAAAAAGTCAAATGATGTAATTACACTATGGATGCCATCAGCTTCAATCCTCAAAAGAGAAGAATTCTTGCCAAGAACAATATCTTCCAAGACTAGCCAGAATCAAACAACTCCAATAAGTTACAAAGTGAATTGAAATGAAAATTCCACCTAATCTTTTTTCTTGCCAATCTCAATCTTATCAATTGAAATTAATTCTTCAAGTTCAATAATTCTAGCATTTGTTAATTGAACATTGAAGCTACAATCATGTTAATAAGTTTATGAGCACTTCTAAAGTGGTGACAAGACTCAACTAAAGCCTATGAGCAAAACACTTAATGTAATATGCAAAAGGACAATTATTCATTATAAAGGCTTGTACACCATTAGATGCTCTACGAATATTGACATAGTCATAACCTTAGCTTCAAATATTCTAGATACTAAGATTATGGTTTGAAAGGACATCATAAATTTGGTTCCTCAAATTTAAAGCAATAGTATCCAATACAAGTATAATCTCAAAAAGCCTTTCTCTTATAAACCCTTCATTATCAATAAATCCAAAACAATAGTCATTTGCTCTTTTCTTACTTCACCTTGAGTTTCATCCACAATTATACAATATCTAGAATCCCACATATTTTCACAAATTCTCTTTTGTACTTTCTGATAAGTTATTATAGACAATACCTCTTTTTGAATTGAACGTCGTGAAATAAGAAGCATTTTTGGTAGCATTTGCCAAGATTACTAAAGCAACATCTTTATTATAAGAGTCTAAAAGCTTCAATAACTCAATAAAGTTGCCTCATTGATAGAATCCATAGATTTTTCATGACTAAAATGCAAGCCACTTGGAAACATCATGCATAATGTGGGTAATTATGCCTTGAAACTATACTTAGTGGTTCATAGCTCAAGTACCAGAGCTAGTGGTGAACTATGACTACTAAGATACAAGAAATTACTTAGCACGCATGACAACCATTGTGTCATTGAGTTTTGAAAAATTGGCACACTTGGGCCTTACGCTCTATCCCAGTTTCATGAGCGAATTAGAGAATAAGCCTAACTCTTGTAGGAAGCGACCCCACTTCCACGCTCACATAGGTAAAATCCGTTGACAAGAATGCTCTTGTAACTCATAAAAGTTACAAATTTCATTTAGCTCAACCTTCAAACATTATAGGATACATACACCATAACTTCGGATGGGCATTTGAGTCATAAACTCCAACGTGCATGTTTCACCACTAACCATTTACTATCCTATTATTTGTTTTTCCCTTTGAACCTAACTCTTTGGATCTCCAATCATTAGCTTGGTTTTCCTCATAAATAGTCTTGTAGCTGTGGGCTTTAGGTCACATCTCCCTTGATGTAAATTGATCTTTGTTTTGAAGCTCAAGTTTTGTGTTAATCACCATAACACCAATAATCACAAAGATCAACGAAAATAAATAGCATCAACCATTTCTCAATTGTGCATAATATGTATTATCGCATGAATCAGGCCTTCAATCTTTCTCATAATTTGCCATCACGATGATCTCATAATTTGCCATCATGATGATCTCAAATCATCATTTAAGTAGTAAACATCACAAATACATTGTTTGCTACATTGCTGGTAACATCTTGAAGATGTTATTTTTCATAATCTCATTCAACTTACATTTTCCGGAATGATCTAAAGCTCAGTTATTGCTGGTTGTGCTGACTCATAATTTTACCCTTTATATTGGTAAGGGCCAACAATCCAATGCTACAAGATGTTCTAATTTCTCATCACACCAACTCAACTTCAATATTGAAGAGGCTACTCAATGAATTTCTCATAGCATCACAAGTTGACAAAGAAAAATAAATTTAATTGCATGCTTAAGTTAGTAGAGAAATCATTTTGATATTTTCCCGAAGGAAATAGCATTCTTACTGAAAAAAGGCTTAATTACTGTCTCTGACTTTCCGTGGAGTTGTACAGTCGGAATTACTACCAGAATTCCTATTCATTTTTTCAAATAGGAGAAGGTAATTCATGTTATCAAATGATTCTATAAATAAACTAATCTGTAAGGACATGGCTCTCTCTTAGTTCTGGATAATTCCAAACATGAAATATCATTCTCTTGAAGGTGATTCACATCACTACGGAAGAACTTAACTGATTCAGCAGTCTCTGATCGTGTCACCCCCCGAAATACAACAATCCAGCCTCAAAGCTGAAGCTCTCACAAACCTGTAACAATGGCCTGCTGCAAGTCAAGATTTTGGACAAGCTGAAGCTGTCCCAAAATACAACAATCCCAAACTGATTACAATGGCCCAAAGTGAGAACAGACCCGTCCATGATGACAATTGGCCCTAGGTCAAGATTTTAGACAAGTTCGGTAGAAAAGACAAGGACCATCTAGGAAAACAAAATAATAGCCATTTAGCCCAGTAAAGAAAACAAAAATTCTAACGGACAGATTCAGCCTAGATTTTTCCTCAAGAGAAAAGATACCTAAACTCTATTTCTCCACTTCTCCTATCTTCAATCTAAAACATTTACGAAAGTTAAATCCTATTTCCCTATTTGTTCAAATTCAAAAAATAAATTCTGGAAAATCTTTACTTTTCAATTTTAGTATCATTATTAGATTCTGAAATTGTTTTAATGGGAAAAGATCCAAATTTTACTTTTACGGAAACAAAATAAGAGATTAATTTGCCACAAATAGTTCAAAATATCAAACGAACATACATCTTGTCCAACCAATAATTTTCATAAAAAGAAAATCAAAAGAAATTTTGACCACCACTAAAATGTTTGATTTAAATGCTACCAAAAATTCCTAAGAACACAAGGTGATTCATGTGTTTTGCCCAAAAGAGAACCTAAATATTGTCTCTTTTTTCTTTTTGTTGACAACGGAATCGTAACCATTATTCGAATGTGCACACTGGATAAATTCAATATAGACTCATATCAAAAGAGATGTTTGAACCATGTTGATAGGTAGGAAGTTTTACCCTTCCTGATGGGAATCAAGAGGTGTCAAGTTCAAGTGATCAAAATCTATTGAAGATCTTGATCTGTTGGTCCAATCACAAGAACTAGGGCTAACAGGATGAAAGAAGCCTTGATAGCATTGCTTAAAATCGTGTAGAATAAGCAAGTAAAAGATAATGACACGTCAATTTTATATTTTAGACAAGGAAGATCATCGATAGTTAATTTATTGCAAGTAGTCTATCTAACCACTTAGGAGTCTATTAGGCTACCAAATTGATGTCTAAGATGACAAATTAAAGGGTTCAAAAAATTCAGCATAAGGATCGAATGAAATTATCTTATTTTTAAGAGTATTTTAATTAGTTTTTAAGTTTGTTTGGACTAAAAAATTTTATTTATTAAAGTTCATATCTAGTTTTTTATTTTAATCCTTAGTTGGATTTAATTTATTAAAAATAGCTATAAATCCAATTCTATTAAGGACTTGTGATGCGGTCTCCTATTAGGAGCTACAGCAACCCCAGGGTTCCATCCTTGTATTTTTGTGTTTCTTGTTCTTATAGTTCAATTGAATGGGAGAGACATTTGAAAGTATTTTCTTTTAATAGTTATTACAAGAGAAGTTACTATTAGTTAAAATTAAATAATTAATAAACTAAAATAAATAGCTACACGTTTGATCGTGAGTTTAAAGTAAAATTAAATATGTTTGTTTTAGGAAAATCGAAATTCACTTGGGGTTTTTCTAAGGGGTGCCAGACTAACGTGAATTTGCTTAAGTTATGGTAACTAATCTTTATTTAAATTTGCACAATATGTATGCAATCAAAATTTTAGATGTGATTGTCAACTAAATATTAGGAAAAACGATTTAATAATTGCGAAAACTTACCAAATGGAAGAAATATACAAAATAATAATAATTTATGAATTAACAGTTAAATGAGAAAACTAGTTCGCGACACAAAAGGAGAATGTCGGCTGCACCCCTTTTGGCGCCCCCATCACCAAAAGAGAGTGAATGATCTTGAGGCTATGCTTTTATGGAGAAGATGAGAAAAGAAAATGGAATTATATGACGAAAATAATAGTAACGATCGATGGAATTTCATAATTTGTAAATGAATTTTTCTTATATCAAGTTGCTTAAGATAACTTGACAATCATATCCGAATCTAAGAGCGTATTTGGATTGTGTTTGATTAGAAAAGTTTTTATCTTGAGTTCCGTGAAAGTAAATTTTTTGTGAGATGAAAAGTGAGATCCAATTGTATGTCTGGTTGGAAGAAATGCAATCTAAATAAACTCTAAATTTTTAAAAAGATTTTGTAAATTTTAAATAAAGATTAATTATTATAAGTAAACTAACTTATCTAAATTAATGTGTATTGATTAAGAGCACACATCAAAGAACCATAGTTGATTAACTTCGTGTGGGCAATTATTGCGGTTAGAAAAAAGGATCTCATTATCATTGGTTGACCCATAATTTCACTCATAATTTACAATTTCATCACCCTAATTCTTTTTACATCTGAATTTTATTCATAGTTTTCTTTTTTTCCCACTTACTGCCTCAATCGAATCTCACTGCCCAAAAAACATAATATCTATATCCCTGCAGGCAGATTTCCTATTTGGATTAACACGAGCTTTTTGCAAGACAATCATTTTAATTTAATCTAAAATTGAATGTTTTGTGATCTTCTGTTCAATAAAATATAATTATTTTCATTTTCTATTTGATCAGTGCATTCGGAGAAACATCGCTCTCAGATGAGATGATTATTCCAAAGGAAATTTTCTATTCAAAGCTTCCCCGTTTCTTTTGCCGCCTTTCACAAGCATAGGACCAACTTTTTATTTGCTTTGTGAATATGTTCTCTAGTAGAATCATCTATCTATCTTTTTTTTTTCACTTTTGTGATTAATTTCAGAATTGTATGTTAAATTGGCATTCGATATTCTAATATACTCTTTAGTATATTATCTAATACACCAATTAAATTACATCTCGTGTGAACGTATCATAGGAGCAAAAAAAATTGAGTTTGAATAAAACACATGATTTCATATGGTGCAGTTTAATTGGCGTACTAAATAATGTATTAAATAGTATATTAGAAAATCTTAAACTATCTAACATGCAATGTTAGAAGCACGAAGCTTGTAAAATTGGTCGCGGCGGAGGGAGGAAAGAGCGGGGAAAAGGAATAAGAAGATAAACATATATAGAGCAAGCACAATCATCATCCATCCAAAAAAATTTTAAAAAAAGGATAAAGAAGAAACTAATGAAAACTTCTTTCTAATAATTGAAGTACTTCTAAAAAAATGATTATTTAGGGCCAATATAATTATTTCTAAAAAAATAAAATAAAATAAATGAAAATATAAACTCTGGTTTCCCAAAACCATAATATTCTCCAATGCAATCATTTCGAGGTTAAGTTTTCCTTTTCAGGCAGTTAAAACTTTAAATTTCAGTTAGTTAGAATGAAGATATAAAGGAGCGGGAAAATCAATTTGTTGGAATTTTTTGTTGTCTGATTTTGACATTTCGCCCCCTAACATAGTATGAATTTTAGTTGATATGTCATATTGGGTACATTAACAGCTGCGGTCAGGACCTTTCGCCCCCCACCCTAACAGCTGTGGTTAGGAAATTTGAGCCTAAACCAATTATTATATGCAATTGCAAGTACATTAACAGCAAACTTATAACTCAGACTTCATCTAACTAATTGGTTCTTGGTGATATTACCAATGCATGTCTATGTAAGAATGAAATTTGACCAAACTTATAATAATTCGATGATTTTACTGCTTCACCTCTGTGTTCACTTGCCGGTGTTGGATGACGTCATAAATGCAAATTATTATATTTTAGTTTTGAGTCACTAAGTAGAAGTATGATCCGTCTAAAATTGAATACGTATATTTTATTTATTTTTAAAAAATATATATATATATTTAATTAAAAATAAAAAATAATAATTAGGTCCAAATTACTCCTTGCGATTCTTACATAAAATACTTGCATGTTTTTGTCATCGCTTAAAAGAATTTATTAAGGGATTCAATCAAGCATACAATCTTATATAAGCAAAGTTATATCAATGAGTTGTTTAAGTAATTGCTTAAATTTTAATTACTCTACTCGTACTTCAATAAGATTAGGATCAATCTTTTGAAGTAAGAAGTAAATAATTTTTTTTTATGGGTTAAAAAAGTAAAGAAATTTTAACAATCAAATACTTGCTCATAATTCAATAAAATATGCATATATATTGAGCTACAATCTCTTACAAAGATTATGAGAACTACTGTGCCTCAGCTTGTCAATTGTCCGCTCTGCATTTGAAATGTTCTTTCTTTTTAAAAAAGTTCGAGTGAAGTTGAAGATCCGAATTCATAAATAGTCAAATAATATCTAATCTAATAATTTGTATGGGCCAATGTTATTCAAAAGATTTGATTTTGGATTCTGTTCTGCATTCTTGTTTTGTGCCATGTTTTAAGGCAAAAGTCAAGCTATTTTCTTTCAATGTATCCATAGAAAACTATTTGCAAATTGATAATTTAGTAGGCATGCAAAGACAAGTAGACAAGAAGGGTTCCATAAACCACGGAGATTGCCCATTGAAGCAACAAAAAGATTGAGATGTTCTTTTTTTTTTTTTTAGAATTAATGACTGTAATATTCAAATAATAAGGTGGCCCTAAGTTGTTTCTGATTCTGACCCCATCAGCTCCAAAGATCCCTGTTTACAGACTTGAGTAATCAAGTTGAAAGAAACGTTTCGTTTTCCTTTTCTTTTTTCGGAGCAATGGGACTTTTCTTTCTTTATTGCATTGGATGTTCCCAAATATCTAAAGTGAGGTGATTAGTCAAAAAAAAATTTTTAAAAATAGAAACTAGCATAAGCTCCCTTTTATTAGCAAATTAACTTAAATATAATACTCTAGATCTTGTATTAATACTCTTCTTAATACACTACTAATTATAGCATGTAATGTTTAGAATTTATCTTATTTAGTTTGAAATATATGAATAAAAAATTTTATATTTAAAAGTATTAAGAGAATGTAACACAAAAGTGTTGCAGAAAATTCTGACCCTAAAGATAGACATATGTTGATGAATAATTACTACACAATTTTCACGAAAGGATCTCGTGTTTTCTTTTTCTTTCTTTTTTATTGGAAATACCTGCGGGATCAAGTTACATTTATCTTTTCCATTCATATTATCCCTTGACATAGTGAAACTGCTAAGCCAAAACTATTAGTAATTTCCTTCTCTCATATGTCTATTATCTTCTTTTGTTTCTTTATATATGAAGATATCTTAAATGTCAATCGTATTTAAAATTTATAATAATTTAAAAAATACTTTTAATCAATAAAATTATCAATTTGTCACGAACTTTTTTTTTCTAGAAATAGAAAAGGGTTGTCACTAGTGTATTTACAACCTTTGTTTCCGATAGAATACATAATTGGAACATTTGTTTCCCCTATTCTTTTTCATTGCCAAAAGAAAGCTATACTTACAATAATATTTATTACTTGCATAATGCTAAATCCAATCCCACACATAACCACGAATTAAATAAGAAAGCGATAATTGAAGAATAAAAGAAATTAACTTTATTTGATTAATCAAATAAGATGTGATTGCGACTGAAAGATATTGATGAGTACCCGATAACATGTGAAGTGACTTTGGGTGGCGCCGACTGACAAACTCCTCACAACTACATAGTGAACTAGTGGACGAGTGAGAGGTAAGATGATCAAAAAGCTAGTAAGCAAGGGGTCTATATATATCACATGCAATCCCACTATTCTTTAGAGCAGTGGCCGGGAGTCTATATCTTACTGGCCTTTCATTGTTGTCTCAACTTCTTGTTACTATTGGATTATTCCTTCAAATAGTATGTATTGTGGGATTTCTTTTCTATGTCTTGTGGGATTTATGACTAAGACAACCATGTTCTTTATACTACCTTACTTTTCAAGTAGATCAATCTGTTGGATAGGTATGTATACGAATGTATAATTTATTGTCTTGTATGTGAGAAATAATTTGATATTAAAGAGTAAAAAAAGAACTAAGTATAATATTTGTGTAACGAAAATATATATACTATCGACATTTTTGCAGTTATAGCATTAATTGAGAAGTCTCCAAAATTTATAACAATAAAAAAATTGAATGCTTAATACTAAATAACAATCCAACTCCGAGTTTATTTATACTAGATGGCGGTCTTAATCTTTACTACACAAACAAGACTTTGTTGTTTCTTTTTTACTTAGAGCAAGAATATACTAAGGGATAAATAGTTGTAATAATCTACACACTTGTATAAGATCTTGCTAGCCTTAGTATATAGTTGTAAAAGACTTAGTATAAAATGTCTTCGTCTTGTTTCCTTGGGTCAATAGTTGAATGGACAAGCAATGTGCAACCTTTTCAAAAACAGTACCAAAAGGAGATCATATTGTCTTATAACCTAATGCCTGTCCTATCGATTATACTTCATTAAGAAAGTGAAACAAATTAACTTGAGTGGTTGCTGAAATCCTATTAGATTATTTTACTCTGCACTATTTATAATGAAATGAATGGTAGAAAGGAAAATTCTTATATGGGTCACTTTCACCTCCAATGCAATTAATTGTAGTGTGACCATAGGGGAAAATTTGCAACCAAGACCAAATGAATGAAGGTTCACTTCTTGCAATTTTGTGGCCCTGTTAATTTGTTTCATTTTAAAAAGCATACCCAAGATAACTTCTCAAAAAATAGTATTTTTTAGCTTATTTAAACTAAAATCAGCAATAAATAAGCAGTCGAGAATAGTTTAAAAATAATTTTTAACTTAAAAACTATAATCAACTTATTTTAAACAATTAAAAATAAGCCATACAACTTCTACCAATTTGTATTCTGTATTTATTGGAAAATATATATTACTCCTATAAATAATATATATTTTAAATAAATTAGGTAAATCATTCAGAAAATATAATTTCATAAAACTTATTTGTGCAAATACATTTTTTTTTTGCATAATTCAAGAGATAGGTTTCTCTTTGAAGGTAATTTTAGCTATTGATTTGTTAATTGTATACGAAAATTCATCTTCTTCCACAGTAGTAATTATTATCAGAAGAAAAGAGAAGGAAGTGTACATTTGATAAGAAACACAATTGTGATTCGAAATATTGAAGTATAAAGCTATAGAAAATGCTCTTTATAATATTTTAAAATCAAGAAAAAATAATTTTTCTTCTTTATTTGTTTGCATTAAAAAAAGCAAAATACTACTATTGATTATTTTAAGAATTTTCGAACAAATTATAAATAGCAGTTATGCGACTTTTCTCATTTTCAAAATTTCAGTTTTCTTTTGAGGGAAAAATAATTTAAATGCAGAGAATACAAATTTTGGAATTCCAGTGCTCCAAAAACGCTTTTTAGGTTTCTTGTGAGAAAAATAATTACTGTTAAACTTAAATTTGGTAAAAAAAAATATAAAATAATTAAGTAAGCCTAAATACTTAGGTTTTTGGGTGGTTGTCACCGGAAGAAATGCCCACATTCCTGCCCATATGTTGGCTATCGAAGTCTCAGGAGTCTTGAAAGTGGATTGATGCATGTATCTGTACATGCATCAATCGCAAGGGATGTTCGGTTCTAGATTCTCTTGTAAACAACATTTTTAAAATTAAAAAAAAAAAAACACACACGCACACAATCTACTAATTCAAAGGCTCTACTTAGATGGGATTTAATTTATCAAATTCAAAATTTCAAGTGTAAACATACATCTTCTCTCATAAATAATTTAATTTTTACGAAATTCAAAACAAAAATCTCAAAATTAAACCATATCCAATCATACTCCAAACATTTGTTCTCAAAGAAGAGAAATTGAATAATTTAAATTTTTTTAGAATATTAGTTTTATTTATTATTATTTCAAGTATGATTATCAAATAGTAACTTTTTTGTTTGAGATAATTGTAGTTTTAACTTTGAGATTTGTTCAAATTATGAAATAAACCTTCTCACTTGAAAAATTATGAATTTACCGTTCATGTTGTTTATTAAAATTACAAATTTATCCTTTAAGGAGAAACCAAATTACATTTTACTCATTAAAATTAATCAACTAATAATTGGCTAACAAAATTTTCATAAAATTCACCTAAAAAGTTCAAATATACTCATCTAAAATTTATGAAAGTTATTTGTCATCTATATTGTGCTTTTATTTAACTAAAATACTTATGTAATTTATCTTATCTCTTCATAAGCACTAAAGCATATCCTCCATATTATGCCTTCATAAAATAAATAATTTTATGATATAAAATAATAATAAATGAATATATTTTAATAGTATTGTTTTCATAAAATCAATAGTATAGTTTTCATAAATTTTAGAACACTAATTTTAATTGATTAATTGTAATGATCATAAAAGGTTATATAATTTATGAATTAAAGAATTAGTATAAATTTTCATATAACTTGAAAGGTAAATATGTAATTTTAAAAAAATTATTTAATAATTTTGTTTTTTCTTATTTTTTAAAACAATTTTTATTCTTCTTAATAAATACTAGAACATGGCATTGGGCGACGGTGGGGTTATAGTATGGCCAGTGCCTTGGACTGCACGTGTCGTGCAATGTGCGGCCACTGTCGTAGCGCTTCAGCTAAAGGTGATTAATACGCCACGTGTCGAAAATTGGTTCGAGGATCAAGTGGAAACGGGGGAAACGGTGCCTACGTCACCTACCGCCATTGAGCTCGTACGGCGGAGCGTGGTGCCGTGGCAACTTGTACCATACGGCACTTGTGGGGCTCATTCTTGGCCATAGATTTAGAAAGCTATTTCGCCGTCCCACTAAATATCTCATAAATGAAAATTTGAAAATATTTATACAGAAAATGTTACGCTCTTTTTTAATTAAAAAATACACACCCACAGCAGACACTTGATGAATGGCTTTATTGCAATAAAAACTGTCTACTGAACGGAGCAAATTCAGAATTTTATGATGATATTTCTGAATGAATTAATAGCTTTTTATGTGTTCTTCATACGTTTTTATAGAAAAAAAAGGTTGAATTTTTATAAGTGAAATTTCATATTTGACTTCTATGTTTCCTTCATGGGACTTTTCTTTCTCCTGAAAAATCTTTATGTACTTTTGGAGTATACTTGGATAGGGTTTTATTTTAAAATCAAACTCAAAATTTTAAGTGTGGAACTCACATCTCAATCAAACTCAAAATTTTAAGTGTAGAACTCATATCTCTTCTCACAAATAATTTAACTTTTACGAGACTCAAGACAAAAATTTTAAAATCAAACTCTATCTAATCACACCCTTAGTTTTGTAAAAATTAATGACGAAGAAAATGAATGTGATATTTTTATTATATTTTAAATTAATTTTATTAATATAATAGATAATGAGAGATAAATAATAAAATAAAAAAATAAATTCTCACAAAGAAACCTTTTGTACTTTTAAAAAGGTTGAAAAATATTTTAATACCTTATTGCGACTACATAATTACATAAGAGGACAACCATTACAAAATAAGAAACAAATTGACAAATCAGCATAATTAAATTTAATTATATAGTAATTTGTAAGAAGAGTGATATAACTATTTTTTGTCTTAAAGATGTTTCTTAATTTTATTTCTATAATTTTAATCTAAAATATATATTTTTTAAAAAATATAGTACATACGATTAGTCAGACGAGAATGTTAGACTCAAATTTACACATGTCATACATATGAGTTCAATTTGAAACACAAATTTATCATCTTTTACTTAATTTTCATAAAAATAAATACACATAAATAATATATGCAAATATATAATTCTAATTCAACTTCAAATTTAATTATGAATAATCTAATTTGGTAGTAGTATATTTTTTAAAAAATATGCATAATAATTATTTCTAATTATTTTAAAAAGTATTGGGCAAGATATAATAAATTTACATTTCAAATCAAATTTCTGTACACTATATATGTGAATTTTTAATTAAAATTTATCATAAAACTAATAGTAAAAATGATATTTATATATATATATATATGACTAAAATTATATAAATAAAAATTAAAGGACGTCCTTAAGATAAAAAAATAGCTATGAGAGTTTTTTTTTTACAAATTACTCTATATAATTATAATGAAAAGTTTCTAGCATAGGAGAAAAGCATCATCACATCCAAATTACATTCTATATCTTCATGTTTAGAACTTGCACAGAGGAATTTCGGTAGGCAGCCAATTACGTAAACATATAACTGTGAGTTTGACAAGAATTTATTTAATAATTTTATTGCGACACGGAATATAATCTGCAATAAAGAAGAAGAAGAACAAAACAAATTTTTATTATTAAAAAAGGGAAATTGCCAAGATATGAAGCTGAGGCTGACAATAAGGTAAGAACCATGCAGGTAAGCAGCAAAGCAATGGGCATGCACGCCTCCTCAATGTGACCGTATCCGTATGTAGCCGCCCATTCAATAAAGAGCCGCTGTAAATTATCTCTATTTAAATAATTGGAACCTTCGGTAGATTAATGATATCATGCATCATGAAATAGGATGAATAATTTATAATCTAGTTTTTTTTATAAGATTATGAAATAGGATGAATAATTTATAATCTAGTTTTTTTTTGTAAGATTTGATAGTGTTTTAGTTTAAAATTTTTTGTTTCGAATTTCGTAGAATTTTTTTTTTTTGTAAAAAAAATAATATCCAAAATAAAAAATTTATATTGAATTTTGTAACAAAACCAGTACACCCAAGTTTGTTATCGGATTATATATATAAAGATGGGAAATGGTGGCTCATTCCAAAAGCCATGCTATGTAGATAAAGTCTGTATTTTAACTTTATTTTTACTTGTAAAAAATCTTTGGTTTTCAAGTCCAAACTAATGGCTATAAGTAATCACACTTATGTGTTTAGAAGGTAAGTTTTTACCTTCAGTTTCTAAAAGGAATAGCAGCTTTTAAATATTTTTTAAAAAATAGTTCAACGTCTGACCTCAGCCAAAATAAATGTTCAATCGATAAAATAACTAGGGTTGTCAATCGGGCTTACTGAGCCGGGCTTTGCTAAGTCCGAGCTCGACCCGATTGATAGCGGACTGAAAAATTATGAGTTTGGACTCGACTCTTTCGGGCTCGGACCGGCCCTAACCTAATTTTTTATTTTTTTATACAATAAATAATATTTTTTAATAATAATATAATAAAATTATTATATAAAAATATATATACATATTAAAAAATATATAAATATATATTTTACGGGTCGGACGGAAATCAGGCTGAGTTTACCTCAGTCAGAGCTGGACCCGAAAATTATTCGGGCTGAAAAAATTAACCCGAATCCTCAATTAAAACTAACTGAACGGGTTGAGTTCGGGCAAATCCAGCCTAATTGACAATCCTAAAAAAAACGAGATGAAAGCAAATGAAGACAAGGTACTGCTGTAGTAGTACAACTTTACCGAACGTTCGCAACAACTTTCCAGCCTTGCGGGCATTCTAAGTTGGAGTATCATTTTATCGACCAAAACAGAACCTAAAAAACCTTCTTAGTTTGTTTTTGCTTTAGGAGACTTCCTCTTAGGTGCTCTCCTTGGCGTGGCATGGAATTCTTCATGCCAGTGAAAAAGAGTAGTGGCCCAAGTAAAGCCAAATTTTGGGTAAACTTGACAAATAGTTGAGCAAATTCCTTCTTGAAATCCTAGGGCGTTTTACTGGTCAAATATTGCTTTATATCAACTATCTCATCTGAAAATTTAGAAGCAAATTTAATACTTCTTTTTATAAGTAGAATATATAACTATATATATATATATATACTACATAGATATATCAATAAATACATTATTTAATTTTGTGATACATCATATACTATATATACTTCATATATTATAAATATTCAATATATAATATATACTATAGCATTATATATACTATGCATATACAAATATGCATAACACATTATACATATAGATACACATTAGATATTATATATATTATAAATAGATAGTATATAAAGATATATTAATTATGTACTACAGATAATATGTATACCATATGTCTTACATATATTATGTATCCTACATTTGCATAATTTTTAAATTTGGTCAAATAATAATTTATAATAGTCCCTCAAGTTCAAAAGTTATTATTTTGATCCATATACTTTGAAATTTATATTCAATTTAGTCCACAATTTGAGATCAAAATAGCATTTTAAAAATAGAAAGACTAATTTTGCAATTCTCCCCAGTAGGGAAGGGGTAGAAATTCTCTCCATACATCATCTTCTTCTAAGATGGTCAATCTCAAGCAATATCTTGAGGGTAAAGAGGGATATGGTGAAACTTTACCATCCTAATAAACCTCATAAAAAATTTTGATGATTGATTTAGTAGAAACTGAATTACAGTTCCATGATATTCTTGATATGGAAGAAATTCTTGCTATCGAAATAGAGGATCTCACTGGGATCAATAATCCATGGTACCAATGCAAAAATATTTGCATATTAATGGGTATCCCAAAATAGAATATAAGCTCAAAATGTTCTATGTGACTATTATGGAAGCATCTCATTCTGCTGAGTTAAAGCATCATTGTCAGAATAATAAATCTGAATCTAGAGTTATTAATTAATTATAGCAAATGTACTATGTTAAAAGTCTTGAATTTGATAGACTGGGGTATGGATCAATGCAAGATTAGAACTATCAGAAATAAATACTAGATATACCAGTACAATTATTGGAATTATGTGGATGTATAGACATATGCATTTTATTAAGAAAATCCTAAGCAAAAATAATCTTGATTTTTTTAGATAGGGAAAGATTTTCCCTCTAGACCAGAGCAATTCCAAATTGGTTCTACCAATGGCGGTTGAGAAAGTTTGAGTTGAAGTTATCTCTTTTGCCAAAAAATATTGAAGAACAATATGAAAGATGGCTTGAATGCCATCCATTCCTTCAATCTCAAGACAAAATTGTGTCTGGTCAGTGCATATTGCACTATTTTACTGAATTCAGCATTCCATGGATATCAAAATAGGTATGTACCTCTACTAATTCCGATAGTGGGCCCAATGACCTGTTCATAAAATATTGGATGCTATTAGAAAGAACATCACTATTTACAAACAAAGGCAGTTTTCTGAAACATCCCACATGCCTAATATTGGCTTGATCGATCTTAATAAAGTCAAGTTATACCTGGAAAGGAAATATTCTAACTTGAGCACAAAACAAATTATGCTTAAATGTGTTGAATATAAGAAGACACAATTCTGTGAAGCCTTTCAAGTAATCTTCGTGAGAAAATTTCAATGACAACAACATCAATGGAGAAGAAGATTCGCCTGCAGAGGATGCACAAGACACCAATCAGGTGGATTCCCAGTTCGATCCATTTGAGCAGATTGGATAAATTGTTGCTTCAAAACTGGTATGCACGGCTCCTCAGTGTGACCTTAAGTAGCCACCCATTCAATAAAGAGCCGCCATAAATTTCCTCTATTTAAATAATTGGAACCTATGGTAGAATAATGATGTAATAGCATGGTGAAATTGGATGAATAATTTATAATCTAGTTTCTTGTAGGATAACTATGAATAATATTTGAATTAGAAATACAAAATTTCTTAGTGGCTTTCTATCACATAAGATTGCAGGGTAAGCCCAAATATTGGGTAGTAAGAGGGTTATTGGTCAGTCATCTTTAAGTCTATCTTTTTTATTTATATAAAAAAAAAGATTGTAGTGATAAAAGATGAAGGTATATAAATAGAAACGAAGTTGAATTTAGCACAATTTTTTTTTTAAATTGTGGATAATTCTATTATGGTCTTTAAGAACATAATCAACATTCCATTCAGAATTCTTTGCCAAATATTCCGTCTTTCTCCAAAACGGGTTTATGGATTAACATCCTATTCTCCTAATGCATTAGAAAAATAAACAAAAAGAAAGAAAACTTATAAAACACTATCCATTACCATCAGCAACATTTACATCTACAATATGATAAGTCCCATGCTCTGTTTAATTATAGTTAAATATAATCAAATTGTATAAAAATGGAAAGAGTAGGTAAGCCCACATTTGACATTTAAATATTAGCAAAGAAGCATTTGTAGCAGACATTGTTGAGGAATATGCTCAACAATGCTGACCTTCACATGGCTAACACATTTTATTGTCAGTATTTTCCAGTTTGATCTTTATCCAACGGTCAACAATACTAAAATTATAAGATGGTTGAAAGCCGCTAACATTAAATAGTTTTTATCTATTCTGAATGAACGCTTCTGAATTCCTCTCATCTCTACTGTCAAAAATTAATATTAATAATTCCTGTTAAATCCACAGAAAATCTGTATTTTGTACTCGTTTTGTCTACGGTGAGGGACGTGGGTTTCTCCAGCACGTGCAGGACCCACGTCCCATCCGTTAGATCTGTATAAAATTTGATTCAATGAATTATATTTTTTAATTCTATACATATATTTTTTTTTAAAAATTAATAAATTTTTTCATCTGTCAGATCAGATTCGAGATCTGATCCGACGGCTGCAGATCAGTCCTCAAACTTTTTATTAAATATAATATTTTCATCTTCAAATTTTTAATCTATTTTTATCCATACATTTTTTATATAGTCTTAAAATGGTCTGGGAAGCCATTTTTGCTGCATCTTTTATAGGCAAAATTATCTTTAAAATAGTTTTCTTTTATTTCTTTTTCTATCTTCAACCTCTTAAGTTTCAAAAAAATGACTATGAAAACAACTTTACTTTTAAAAAGTGAAGCAAAAGATTTAAAAAAATATTTTTAGACACTTCTCAAAAAAATATTTTTAGACTATGGAAGAGTTTCATGGATGAGAAGAGATAAAAAAATTTATGAGGACAGAAATACTATTTTATCAGACGTTTGAGGATTTAATATGCTAATTACCCAAAAATTAAAAATTTATATACAAAAAGGCTTGTTTAACAGGTTCATTAGATTGGACCCATTTGCCATAGTAAAATGTCAGACAATCTTTCCAAAATAAAAAAGATCACCCAAGTAAATAAAGATTTTATTAAGAATCTATTGCCCGCCACTTTAGGATAATTATAAGAATAAATCATCATCATTATGTAGTCAAATGCTAAAAGAGCTTTTAAAGGAAGGTGGAAACCTAAAGCTTTTGATTACTTGTATTCCTAACTTTTAAGAGCATCTTTTAGAGTGCACAAAGATGATGAAAAATTGGAGGTAACCTTTTCATGCATATACAGTAATAAACAAGGCAGGGGCTTCAAAGGAAGCCAACCACTTAAAAACCTCGTCCACTATTAGGAGTTTCAATTACATTGGGACTGTAAGATTAAATAGTGAAGCTGTGAGAAGCTAAAACAGTACTCCATATGGCAATGGTTTTTTTTTTTTGGTGAAACTCTCCAGGTAGCAATGATAGTAATTAGTTCATATTCTCCATCATGGTACCAATATTAAGGTATACTTTTGGGCTTGAATCGCTTTGACTTATTCATTTAAAGGTGTGATTTCGCCTTCCATCTATTTATATAGCAGCTTAAAATAATATATATATATATTTATTTATTTATTTGAAGGGGTTAGGAAGGAGGATAGTGATGCCAAACTCAAAATGCTAAACCAACTACTCATAACTCATTCTTCATTCCATTATTTAAGGTTGAATTTTATATATTTAATGACATTCCAATATTCAACTTGTTATATGAATAAAGCAAAGAAAAACAAAATACTCATTTCCCTAATTAAGATGTCATCTTTGGCAGGGACTTGGTGGATATGTAACACCACATCATCTATGGCTCACTAGAAAAATCAATTAAACAAAGCCAAAATAAAATGAAACCTCATAGTTCAATCAATTAAATGTACAGAATCTCCTCGTTTTTCTTTGTCCTTCATGAAATTTGAGCTTAAGGCTAAACATGATTAATGAATTCAGTTACAAAATCTCATTACCAGCTGCCTAGGCTAGGAAAATTATCACCATTTCACAAATTAAATGGTCTCAGTAGTTTTGGAAAAAGGTTCATAGAATATTATATAGTGGGAAATACTTAGATAGAACTGATCTTAATAAATCAAAGTTTTTATTTTATTAAAAAATATAATATACAATGTACCGAGTAGAATAGGTAAAATATATGATTCATAAAACTCTGATTTACTTCTAATTTTATCAATATAATGCAAGTAAAGATGAAGTAAAAGGGGCACCCAAAGTCCCCCAAGAATAAAGCTATCTCAGATTCATGTCATAATAATAACTTGAACCACAGCAGCACACCAATATTTCCCTTTCCAAGTTAAGTCCTCCTCGTGGTAGGCTGTGGGAGAAAAAAAGCTTGAAAAGCAAGCTCAAACGAACAGACTTCAGACTCTTCCTGCCTCTATTCTCTCTCTGTACCTTGCATTAGGCGCCATTACCAAGCGGCAGTTAGTTAACAAAGCTCAAAAGTAGCCCAGAATCCAGGAACCCTTTATAAAGGATTTGCATCTCTCCAATGGGTTCTCAAGAATTCGGTTTGCCACCCAGGAATTTGTTGGGAAAGTGAATTTTGAAGTTGGTTTCAAGAAAATATGACTCAGGCTGTTGTTGCTGCCGGAGATGATTGCTGTTCCGCCGGCGGTGGTGGCCGGACGGTGGTGGTGGGAGTCAAATTGGATGCTCAGAGTAGGGAGCTTCTCATTTGGGCTTTGGTTAAAGTGGCTCAGCCCGGAGACCGTGTCATTGCTCTTCATGTTCTTGACAACAATGGCATGTCCTTAAACCAACGAATTACAGTAGTTTTGCAAGTTTGATTTGTTTCTTGAGTGATTATTCTACCTTATTAAGTAAAACATCGCTTTAGATTTCCTATAAGCTGATTTCTTAAGTAAAATTCTGAAAGGGCCTTGTGCTTTGGTTTTCTCCTCTGTTTTAGCTCTAAGAAAGGGGAAAAAGATGTACCCTTTTGTTGCCGATTTTCTGTTCTTCACTTTCCCATTTGATTAATGTTGCGAAATGCGTAACCTTGTAAAATTTTGGTTCTTAATTCTTCCTTCTCTGTTCAGAAGATGAAAGAATCTTCACTCTTTTCAAGGTTCTTTTTAATGGTTGCCTAATGAGCAATTTCTAGAGTTTGCCTTTCCATTTCCACTTTCTTCCAAAGGAATTACCATTTCCAGTTTTTGGTGGAAGTTTAATTGATTGTTTTGGTCTAATTGCCTGTGGGCAGAAATTGTGGATCGTGATGGGAAATCATCTCTGCTGTCCTTGGTAAAAGCATTTGACTCTGTTCTTGCTGTGTATGAAGGCTTCTGCAACCTGAGGCAGGTAAAGAAAGTTACCGACGTTTTCTTTCTCTCGTGTTTTTTGTGCCATAAAATTCATTTGGGAACTAAGGGAAAAAAATCTGGAACTTTTTTATTTGCAACCTCTTTCTTCCTAAAATTAACCATGTTTCGGTTTACTGGTACGGGAAGCACTATCGGCGGTAGGGACTAATTGAACTATTTTATATATTTTTTTTATTTTCGGGAAGAAATCAGTTTGGGCTCCCTTTTCTTTACTAAGATTTATAGAAGCAATTGAATTTTAAGGACACCATAATACCTAAATCACGCGGGCCTTTAAGATGTGACATGTTCGTTTTCATCATTTTAATGGTAACTACAAGTAAAATGCGCTTTCTCTTGTGGATAATGTAGGTTGATCTTAAGCTGAAGATCTGCAGAGGTTCATCCATTCGCAAAATTCTAGTTCGCGAAGCAAAATCTTATTTTGCCACTGAGCTTATATTGGGTACAGCCAAGAATCATCATACCATGAGGTCATCAGCATCTGTAGCTAAATATTGTGCTAAGAAGTTGGGAAAGGATTGTTCAACTTTAGCTGTCAATAATGGGAAAATTGTCTTTCAAAAAGAAGCCTCATCCTCTCCTCGTTTCGGTGCAAAAGGTTGTAATTCTACTTATAAACTTGGTTTAACGTCCTTTTAACATTTTCTTTTCCCTACAAAAGTTTTAAATTTTTTTCTCTGTTTTGCGGGTTTTCTTTCTGGCTGCAGAAGTTGAATATCATCATAGGATTGGTTTAATTAGTGCAATTCAGAGGTCTTTGTCTTTGAGTAAGAATGCCAGAACAATCACAGATAGCAATGCGGTGAAAACAGTCAAATCTGATAAAGGTAGTGATGGGATCCCATATCTGGTCTCAGAAAATGGTGGTCCTATTTATGCTGAAAGTTCCTTGAAAAAACATTGTGCCATTTGTTCCCAAGATGCTGTATCGCCATATGATTCCTCTTCGAAAACAGAAGAATCCTCTGGTGAGGACAATCAAGAGAATTCAATGGCTATAGTACCTGTGCCAAAGGTCGAGGCTGCATCTAGTTCAATTACACTCTTGATAAGCGAATTGCCTGAAGTTAGACCTGGTTGGCCACTTCTTCGCCGAGCCATAATTTCGAACAAGCGAGCATCTAATAGTTCTTCAATGCACCAAATGTCTGTGGTTCAGTGGGCATTGCGATTACCCAGTAGGCATTTTCTGTCAATCGAATATAAAAATGAAAAAGGAAGATGTGATCATGATGAAGATCAACCCTCTAAACTAAATGGAGAAAGTGGAGCAATTGTTCCTGTAGGGAATGATACTCTCTGTGCCACATCTCCACACAGCATCTCAAAGACCTTGGCAGAAGAGCTAGAAGGCTTTCATGAGAAATATTCAGCAACTTGTAGGCTGTTTAAATACCAGGAACTTTTCTCAGCAACATCAAAGTTTATCCCTGGTGTGTATCTCTCATAAATTTGTGATTTACCAAATAGTTTTGTGAACTTACTATTGAATTGTCTACTTTCTCCAATTCCAGATAATAAAATTGGCAAAGGAGGCAGCAGTGAGGTTTATAGAGGTTGTCTTCCTGATGGAAAGGAGCTTGCTGTGAAGATCTTGAAACCATCTGAAGATGCTTTGAAAGAGTTTGTCATGGAAATTGAGATTATTACAACTTTACATCACAAAAATATCATCTCACTTTTTGGCTTTTGTTACGAGGACAACCACCTCCTCCTGGTTTATGATTTCCTTTCAAGAGGAAGCCTTGAGGAGAACCTTCATGGTATATCACTGGAAATAAAGTTTCTGAACTCCTTTCTGAATAGATATCAATATGCTTCATTTCTCATAAGCAATTCGTGCATCAGGTAACAAGAAGGATCCATTTGCTTTTGGGTGGAATGAAAGATATGAGGTGGCTGTTGGTGTAGCTGAGGCACTGGAATATCTTCACAGCAGGGACACTCAACCTGTAATTCACAGGGATGTCAAATCATCAAACATACTGCTCTCTGATGATTTTGAACCACAGGTGTTGCATTATTTTGTCTTGTTGATCAACTTAGTGGTCTAGTTTCTCATGTCTCATCCTGTTTCTATTCTGTTCTTCCTTTCCAGCTCTCTGATTTTGGACTTGCTAAATGGGCTTCAACGACTTCATCTCACATAACATGCACAGATGTTGCTGGAACCTTTGGGTTTGTACTAATTCTTAATCATTCTAATGCTATTTAGATGTCAATCAGCAGCAAAAAGTGACAAGCACGTAGCAGGACAAGCAAATAGCAAATTGAGAGTATTAATCCCTACAAGAAGTAACTTACAAAATTGGTGAAACTTGAATTTAAGTAATTACATTGCATAACTTTGTATCTTGACAGAACAGGGAGTGGGAAAGAAATAATAATAAGAGAGAGAATGAATTTGAAATGAGAAATTTGTGAATGCTTACGTCTTTTACTTCTGATAGCCTTACCTGGTAAGCCTTTTTTGTGGCAGTTATTTGGCTCCTGAATATTTCATGTATGGCAAAGTGAATGACAAGATTGACGTTTATGCTTTTGGAGTAGTCCTCCTTGAGATTCTATCAGGAAGAAAGCCAATCAGCAATGACAAACCAAAAGGCCAAGAAAGCCTGGTTATGTGGGTATGTGTTTAGAGCTTACCTATTTGGCCAGCTACAAACTTCTCTGATTTTGGATTAATGAAGTGAAGTTATTTTAAATAATATACAGGCAAAACCGATTCTTAGTTCTGGGAAATTCTTTCAACTTTTAGACCCAAGTTTGGGTACTAACTATAATCATGAAAAAGTGGAGAGGATGGTGTTAGCTGCTGCTCTTTGTATAAGGCGTGCTGCAAGAGCTCGGCCTCAAATGAGTTTTGTAAGTTATCTAATTCTCCCCTTCCTTTTGAATGCACAATTAGATCCTTGCCCAATCTGAATCAGCCACAGATAGAAAAAATTAATTTAATATGATATACCGTTGTTAGCATATCTTTAAGTTTTGATGAAGCAGCTTTTTTGCTACAGGTTTAGGGTAAAGGACCCTTCCTTCCCCTGCACTGCCTAAATATCAAAATATATCCTTACATTTGTGTTTTGGAACAACTATTCAGAATTGGTAGGGTTCTGGTTTCTAAGTTTCCATTTGTATATGTTCTGGCTACTGCAGGTTCTAAAGCTCCTGCGAGGTGATGTGGAGGCAATCAAGTGGGCAAGGCTACAAGTTAATGCATCAGAAGGGTCTGATACAATGATGCCGGTCAATGCTTTCGAAGGGCCTGATGCCTTGGAAGATGAATCCTTCTCAAAATCCAATCTCCAATCTCATCTTAATCTTGCATTGCTTGGTGTAGAGGACTCTCTCTCAGAGAGCAGTATTGAGCAAAGTATCTCATTAGAGGACTATTTACGAGGCAGGTGGAGCCGGTCCTCAAGCTTCGACTAACTGCATCACTATCAGAATGCAAGTAGACATTCTGTTACCATTTTTTCTGTAGATTGTCTTATCCACTCAATTAGCAACTCCTGCTTCCAAAAAGCGAATTGAGTGCTCATGGGTCTTGGATGAGAGGTTGTTCGGGTTTGCCCTCCTCCTTCCCGGTGCAGTAGTGATCATTTACGGTAGGACAATGATGTGCTAGGTTTGTGAAATTTTTGGTCAGTTCTCTTCTCAATCTGAACGATGGACTGGACCTATTTCTCTTGGAAATGTAAACATACGATCATTGATCAATAAGATCTCCTAAGAAGGTTTTGTTTGAGTTTCCTTTTCTTTTTATGTATTATGCAGAATTGATGATGAACTATATTCAAGCACTAAGAATTTCTACTTCAGCATGTCCTCTTTGCTATCTTCTTTTTCTTGGTCCCATCAATAACTTTTTGTCAATTTGGAAATTCTCTTTTCTAAACTCCATTTTTCTAGCCCTTGTTGTCCTTGCTTCGTTTTGGTGTTTTTTTCTGGGGGGAGGGGGGGGGGGGTTTGTGGTATGCTGATCTTCCTTTGAACTGCGGCCATTGCTTTTAAGTATGTTTGTAGGCCTTAAAAGATCTATTTGGCTACGGTCTTGTGCGTTATTTTTGCAGCATATATAGGATTCAATCATTGACCGTTGGATCGGTCTTGTTTTGATCGGACGATTGGAGTTATTTTTGCAGCATGTACATGACTTAATCATGACCGTTGGATCGGTCTTGTTTTGATCCCACAATTGGAGACTAAGAGGGACATTATGGAAATGAGAATTCCGACTGAGGAATACTTTTTGCTCAAAACCAATTAAAAAATTCAACATTACAATTTTAATCTAAATCAACTTTCTCTCTCTCTCTCATGGCAGATAAGATCGACTCTCTCTCCTCTCTCTCAACCTCCTTCTCTACCGATATTCGTCAGGAACCAGATATATTTTGTGATTGTCCATGCATTTGAAACCACAATTGATGTAACATTGCTGCTTTACTTTTTTTATATTTTTGTCGAATCTACCTTTGTTATATATCAAAAGATACGAAACAAAAAAAACATAAGTTGCAATGATTAATTGTGTTTATTTAGTGCTTCCAAAACAAAAAGAAAAGTTTTCTACACAAATTAGTAAGGGAGGCAAAAAAATTCAAGTAGCGTACACAAAAAAATAAACTTAAATAATCACACTCTCTACAAAAATACTGAGAAACAAAATGATAAACATTGTTAATGTACAAAATCTTTGAATCTGGCTTGTTCCATATAACTCTTTCTTGATCAAGCAAGACTCAAAAGTTTTGTGCACTGGATCAAAGCAAAGCTGATTCAATGGTCATAACGTACGGCAAAAAATGCTTGCAGGACCATACCAAATTGATAATTGGATGCCTATTATGTCACCTCTGTGGTCTAAAAGTAACCTTTGGTAATACTATTCAATTGTGAAATGGACTAGTCTCTACCCATATCTTGCTATTGTTCCCTCCAACTTAATGCATTTATATTAGCCATAGATTTTTTTTTTGATTTTGGCAACATTACTTTCAACGCAATTGGTTTTAATGATCCTTGCTCCATAAGCAGCAGCTAAAAAAAAAAAAAACAAAACAAAATATAACACAAACGAACTAGTGGTCTGCCTGGGGCAGCAGCTTCCTCAAGTTTCTTAAGTTTCTTAAGATTACCCAGCCAAAAAGGGAAAAAAAGAAAAAGAAAAAAAAATCAGATCGAGGAAAAGTCATAACCTAAATAAAGAATGTATTATGTGTAGAAGAAATATGGTAAAAGTTTGTAATGCTTTGTTCTATCGTCATGTTAAGATACATATAATACTTTTTTTTAGTTCATGTTAAATAGATCTCAACCATCAAATTTTGATCAAATAATTAAAAATTCACACGTTGTGAATAATAATCAAGTTGAATAACTATTTACTATGGAATGAATAATTATTCACACGCATAAATTTTTAACCGTTGAATCAAAATTTAAAGGTTAAAAATTTGTTCAGTACAAATTGAAAAAAAATATTATCTGCAGCATAACCGAACCGTTGTTTCATGTAAGGTAGTGAATTTTTTGCTGCTTTATTTTCTGGCGCTTTCTTTTCATAGTTTTGTAATTTGAAAGCCTACAATATCCCTACATCCCTGCCAGTGTTTCAAAGAAAATCAGTTGTTTCATGTAAGGTACTGAATTTTTTGCTTCTTTATTTTCTGGCGCTTTCTTTTCATAGTTTTGTAATTTGAAAGGCTACAATATCCCTACATCCCTGCCAGTGTTTCAAAGAAAATCATCAATGTTCTTTAGGGGCAAACTCAGACGTTTTATATGTTGAGGAGGAAGAGTGTACGGAAACATATATTAAATGACAACTGACGTCAGTTGTTCCTAAACTTTTATTAAATTTTTATTTTTGCAATTGAACTGAAAAAATAAAAAAATTTTAACCATATACTTTAACGACATGATGTAAATTACATTTCTATCCAATTTTCCCATCATCCAATGAGTGTTACATATGAGTTGGTATTAAGACCATAGAAAGACTCAAATTCATAAAATGTGAGGTGAAAAAGATTTTTTCTACCTTTCTTTTAACGAGGTTAAAAACAATCATCATTAATCATCTGATGTTTAATATATTTCTCTGGTTCTTCATGCACAACTAGTTAATTGTATTCTTCATCAAATTTCTCTTTGTTTTACAACCACATCAAGTTGTTGGTACTGTTCAACTTTCATAAATGAATTTTTTTCAGGCTTTTTTGCTCGAAAGATATTTAGTTGCTCATAGACAGACTTGCTGAGTAGAATCATTGTGCGACTTATGACCCTCAGAATGTATTCGCAATCTCAGTAATTAACAATCTTGGAGTAGTAGTAGTGATTTTACAATTTTTAGAAGTTTATTATATTTTCAATGAAGTAGTCATAATAACATAATCAAGGAAAAAAAACATAATAACTAAGGATAAAGACACATTAATAGTATGAATCTCAAATCATCAGTTAATGAATCAACTAATGTCAATTCAAAAATAAATTCTTACATTTTATGTGTCAAAACTACTAGCAAAAATAGAATTTACCAAAATATTTTATAATAAGACAAATAAACTAAACTGATAAGATAAATCATTCATACCTGTGGACATATGATAATTTTCTAAATGTCTAGTTTACAGTCTTATTTCAATTAATCTCATCAAAATAATAACCTCTTTGTAGGGCCGGGTTATTGTTTTAATGAATTAATTACCATTATTTTAAATGTCATCATTCAACCTCTTAACTTTATGAGGTTGAATTTATCTTTATGCATCAAATGCTTAAGATGATGTGGCCACTCCTAAGTACATGATATAAAATAAACCTCTACAATGACATTCAAGAATATTCTTAAATTTGTCAACTTATCTTAATGTTGACAAAACTAAAATAGTGTTCATACATACAATAAATGAGGTGCATAATAAAATATTTGTTTTGATAATGAGTAATAATGAAACTTAATGTGATTAATAATCATTAGTACTTAAAAATACTTAGGATGTTGTGGCTACTCCCAAATACATAACGTAGTTGCATTCCTGAAAATACCTCAAAAACACCAACTATCATTATGTTGACAAGGTTTTTGTATGTACACATAATATAATAAATATGCCTCAAAAATTATTTGTTATCTCATATATGTCATTATTTAGTCACCAAAACTTTATGTGGCTAAAATCCTTATATGTCAAGTATTTAAGATGCTTTGCCTGCACTTAAATGGCTGGTATGAATATAAATATCTTTTATGACATCACAAATAATTATTTAAAAAATTAACTTAATTAGATGTTGATTTGCACGAAATTGCATAGGGACATGGCATTTAACCATATCATATATAATTCCATGACATAATTTTTTTGAAATATAGTCCACAAATATAATGAAGAACGTCATTAAAATTAAAATAAAATAAATCAACATCCCAAGTTCTAAGATACTTTATAGATACATTATTTGAAAAAATCTTGATGCCCTAAAAGTTTAAGGCTTTAATGGAAGGAATAAAATATCATTGCCCTAAATTTATAATAAAATTTCTAGCATAAGCTTGCAACAAAAAATTTAAACTTTACAATAAAGAATTGAAGCCTTCTATGTTGACAAAGATCATATTTTGTCAAATTAATTTGGTCAACAGTAATGAAGTATTAAAGATGTTCATAGACCATGACAAGTTCATCAATTTGCAAATTCTCACATGGAACAAAACTAATTTGTAAATCCAATTTATTGTCTAAATTCTAATTGACAACAAAAACTTACTTTATTTGAAGGCAAAGAATAAGAAAAAAACTTTCATAGATGACTTCATAGAAATAGAACAGAAACTAGTGAAATCTTTTACAAAAATCATTGCATTCATTCAAAACTTCAATGAAACTGAATAAAATTGGCAAAAAAATCACATAAGACGAAAGCTCAAAACTTTTGAATAAGACAAATCAAGTCTTGAAAACAGAAGAATCACATGAGACTAAAGTTCAAACATTTTTTCAATAAAACAAAAAACCAAGTCTTGATTTGATAATTAACATTAACATTGCATGAAGAAACATTACTAGAAGCCAGAAGACATATATAAACCAAACTACAAGGCTAAAGAAGACATTGATACCACATGAAAGAAATTTAATATAAACATGAATCGAAATATTTCTCATTGCATAAAAAAATAAAACTAAAATGTGTATCTTTAGCCTTGATTGTTCAAATAATTGCGTAAAGATAATACTTTGATTTGAACCACCTCGATTCCTCCGTCTATGAGTTATTTTGTATAAGAATCTTTAATGTTAAAAAAACTCTTTGAACTGATGATGTTACATAACCTTTATATATGCTAGGTTAGGCTAGGAACCTTATATGATAGATACCAATTAGAGTTTCCTTTCATCAAGGAAACATTTGGATTATATTCTAAAATTATAACCAATTATATCTTTATTAATATTTACCTGATTTACTTAGATAAAAAAAATATGATAATTACTTATAATTGTAGACCACATCTAGGTCTTTTAATGAAGATCAAATTCTTACAGTTTAATGTATTGCTGTGTTAATTGATAACGTGTAAAATTGGAAGAAATGTGCCAATTTACTTAGAAATGATAAATTAACCAAAATTTCACAAATGGAAGGAGTACACTACATTACCAATTAACAAACATTCTCCTTTTGCTTGATAATATAAGCCTTTTGCCTTTTCTTCTCTTTCTCAAAAAATGTTGTACCATTTACCAATTTTAATATTTTTTTTCTTTTTTTTTGTGCTGTTCAAAGTTACCCTACTGTAGTTTTCTTTCTCTCTTATACTAAACACATTAGTGAGAAATAATACAAGGACTAACGTGAGATAAACCGAAACCTCAAAATCTGGAAAATGATTGCGGACGTTTGCCATGAATTAAACTCTGATCCTCTCTAATGCTCTCTATAATATTTTTAATTATAATATTTAATATTTAAAATTTATTTTTTAAAGTATATATTTATCTTATTCAAGTTAAAATATAGAAATAAGAATTTTTATAATTAAAAGTGTATTACAAGAATATTACCAGTGATTAGCTGTTAGTCCATCTCCTGATGTACCTAACACTAAAAAGCAAAAGTCATTAGCTTGGATTATGATGTAGGATGATGTCAACTATGTATTCCCATAGGTATGCCGTTAAAGGATTCATAAAAAAATAGGTATTCCATTGAAGGTAAATAACATCTAATCTTTAGATGACTTCCAACCTGCTGAACCCAGATGAAACGATATTGCGTCCAACTCAAAACGATGATTATTGTTTGATTTTGGATCTTCTAATATATTATTTAATATATTAATGAAATTGTTCCACAGAATATAACCCCAAGTGCATCGTTTCGGTCCCCTACCTATTCGTGCCTTTCCACAATGGCTGAAGAAAAGGATGAACGTAGGCCTCACGCAGTTCTGGTTCCATACCCAGCACAAGGCCACATAAACCCCATGTTTAAGCTAGCCAAGCTTCTTCACCAGAGAGGTTTTCACGTCACCTTCGTCAACACCGAGTTCATTCACCGGCGGTTGCTACAATCTCCTGGAACCGGAGACCTCGAAGGCCTATCGAGGTTTCACTTTGCAGCTCTACCGTCTCCGGATTACGATGTAATCAGGGATTACTTGGCTGTGATAAATGAAACAAGGATGAACTGGTTGGCTCCGTTTAGAAGCTTAGTTCTCGGAATCAACAATTCCGGCTCGTCGAATGTTCCTCCGGTGACTTGCATTATTTCAGACCCTTTCATGAATTTCACCATGAAAGTGGCTAAAGAGCTAAGTATTCCTCTGGTTCTACTTTGGGTTTTCAGTGCTTCCGCTGTTCTAGCGTTTAGTAATAGAGGAAAGCTCATTGAGAAGGGTTTTCTACCATTGAAAGGTACACAATTCAAACTCTCTATTGTTTTTGCATTTTCCAAGAAAGGAGCTAATGAATTGAAGTCTTTGCTATTTTTGTGTTGGTTTAATTGATTTTTTTTTCTCAATAAAATTTTATTCTTAAAGAGTCCTCATGGGGCCCATAGCCAATAATGGATCCATGTGCATTTTTTTTTTTAAAAATGAGGGTTGCATGGGAAGATTAATTAAATTAGAAGTATGTAATTAAACAGTTCACCCAGAATTTGGATTTGAAAATTTTTGTTTTGAAGATAGTAAAAAGTTAGTGATTTGTGAGATGGAAAGTGGGGTTTGAATTAATTTTTTTTGGAAGAAAAGGAATCCAAATAAAAAATTATGGTTGAATGGCACTTAAAGGCATAAATAGTTCTCAACGGTATCATTGAATATAAAATTGTGGTGGAATGGCACTATCATGTATATGGAAAGCTAAAGGGCAAGCAATGAAACTTGAATAATTTTTATTTATTCACAGTTGATATGGGAACACCCTCTTAAATGGTAGAAATTTCACTTAACAAGTCGGATCAAGTGAGTCGGGCTTTGTTAAGTCTGCGCTCAGCTCGATTTTTTTCGGATTGAAAAATATGAGTTCGAGCCTGGCTTTTTCGGGTTTGGGCTTAGATCGACCATAATCAGATTTTTTAGAATTTTAATATAATAATAATATTTTTAATAAAATATAATAATAATATTATTATATAAAAAATATATATACACATATAAATATATTTATATATGTATATTTTGCAGGTTTAGCTAAAATCGAGCTAAGCTTATCTTGGCTTGAGTTCGGAGCTCGGTTCAAATATTATTCGGACTAAAAAATAAATACGAACCCGCAATTAAACAAACCAAACGAGTTGGGCTCGATCCTACGCATAACTCTGTAAACTCGTAAATCTCATTACAATCTTATCAGGGTCGTATCTAGGGATTTGGAAGCCTTAAGTGAAATTATGCTTAATCTAAAAACCTTTTTTTATCTTATTCTTCTTGTTTTTGTTTTGCTAATTCTTGATAAGAGAGCTCATTCTATTACAAATAATGCCAAAGAATAGTAATTCTTTTTGAAATATTTTTATGAGTATTAAAATATTTTCATTTATAAAAAATGAAATAGTAGCAAAAAAAAGTTAAAAGTTGAGTATTAAAATATTTCCTTTTTTTTTGAAAGAGAGAATCTCTTTTTACCTTAAAATAAAAAGATTAATAAATAAAGTAACTTTCTAAATCTATTATACTAAAATTTGAGAAAAATGAAAATTTTCTTAAATTTTATTAAAATAAGTCGGTCTGTCTTTTATGAAATTTATAGCTTAAATTAGTTAACAATAGATTTCGTCCCTCCATGGCCAAAGTCCTGAATCAGCCCATGTTAGTTTCGATGGATAGATATATACAACTGTTTGTTTGTTCAAAAGTTTTGAGTGACCCTTCAAATATGTTGCAACTGCTACGCCAACTTTTCACTCCTTTGAATCTCGTTTGCCTGCAAGGTTCTAATCAAAAGGTTCTATCCAAATGCAGATGAAAGTTGTTTTACAAATAGTTATTTGGACACCATCATCAATGAGATACCAGGTCTGGATGGTATGAGCTTAAAGAATCTTCCCACCCTGCTCTTAAGAACAGATCTAAATACTGTGTCTCAGCGATTCCTTGCTGAGGTATTCGAGAAGTCGTTCATAAATTCGGCTTCTGGAGTCATCATAAATACATTTGGGGAGTTAGAGAATACAGTCCTGAAAGAACTTCTGTCCATGTTTCCAAGGTTGTTAACCGTTGGCCCTCTTCACAAACTAGAAAATGAAGTTGAGAAAAATGAAGTTGATTCAGTGAGATCAGCAAATTTATGGAAAGAAGATATGAGTTGCCTTGCATGGCCTAGATTCCAAGCCACCAGAATCAGTCCTTCTTGTGAGTTTTGGCACCACTACGTTTATGAAACCAGAGCAGCTGATAGAATTTGCATGGGTCCTTGCGAATAGCAAGCAAAATTTCCTGTGGGTGATCAGATCAGATTTAGTAGTTGGGGAAACTGCAACGTTGCCGCCTCAGTTTGAAGCTGAGATTAAAGAGAGGGCATTGCTAACAACCTGGTGTCCGCAGGAAAAAGTTCTCGGTCACCCGTCGGTTGGGGGTTACTTAACTCACTCTGGCTGGAATTCTGTGCTCGAAAGCATGTGTGCTGGTGTGCCGCTGTTGTGCTGGCCGACTTTCGGAGATCAAAAAACAAATTCTTGGTGGTGCTGCAACCGATGGGGCATTGGATTAACGGAGATCGGAGTTGATGCCAAAAGGGATGAAGTTGAGAGGATGGTTACAGAACTGATGACTGGGGACAAGGGTAAGGAGATGAAGCGAAAAGCGCTCGAATGGAAGAAGAAAGCAGAGGAGGCTTGTAAGCCCAGTGGTTCATCATTCATTAATTTTGAAAAATTGGTTAATTTGCTGTTAAATGGTGCTGAAAAATGTTGATATTAACCTTCTAAAAGTGGATTTATTACCACCTTCACATTGAGGTTACGCTTTATGCCCCTTTACTATTCTCTTTATTAGAATAAATGAATAAGAGTTAATACCAAATCTGCATACAAAAATATACGATAAATATATCAATCAATATATTTCTTCGGCAAATTGCACCAAATCTAACCGAACCTCATCAAACCATAGTATGAAGTTTGAGCATGATTTGGTACGGTTTTAGATTTTTTTAAAACCGCAATTTATAGTTAAATTTGAAAACTTGACAAAATTATACCACCTCACACCGTGAACGCTCCTAGATAATCCTAGGCCTCACGCAGTTCTGGTTTAAACTAGCTAAGCTTCTTCACATAGAGGTTTTCACGTCACCTTTGTCAACACCGAGTTCAATCACCAACGGTTGCTACAATCTCGTGGCCCGGAGACGTCAAAGGCGTGTCGAGGTTTCACTTTGCAGCTATACGATCTCCAGGTTACGATGTACACCGAGATTACGTGGCTGTAAAACATGATATAAGGATGAACTGATTAGCTCCGTTTTGAAACATGGCCCTCGGAATTAACCGTTCCGGCTTCTCGAATGTTCCTCCGGTGACTTGCATTATTTCAGACTCCTTTATGGATTCCACCATGAAAGTGGCAAAAGAGCTAAGCATTCCTCTCGTTCTACTTTGGGTCTTCAGTGCATCCGACGTTGTAGCGTTTAGTAATAGAGGGAAGCTCATTGAGAAGGAGTTTTGGTAAGAAATTGGTCTTCACTAAAATTCTTAATTGTGATCTATATATTATAAGTAATTTCTACATTTTTTTATTTGGATAAATCAGGTAAATATTAATGAAGATATAATTGATTATGAATTTGAAAAATAATCTGAATGTTTTCTAGATGGAAGAAAATTTTAATTGATATCTATTATATGAGGGTCCACAGCCTAACATATATAAAGTTTGTATAACACTATCAGTTCAAGGGTTTTCTATCATTTATATAAATAAGCTAGAAGACTCCCACACGAAACAACTCAGGAATAGTAGAATCAAGGCGGTTCAAATCGAGATATTATTTTCTACAATTACTTAAACAATTATAGCTAAATGTATACGTTTTAGTTATTTCTTCTGCAAGACATATTTGATCTATGTCTCTATTAAATTTCTCTCATGTGATGTCAGAGTCAAACTTTAGCCAAATTATTTTGGTATGAACTTATGGCAGCCTAAGAATATGTAACGTGTTTATTTAGATAATATTTTTGTTATTTTGCATTTTTCATGTTGACTCAAGGATGCAACATTTTAATTTTGATAACTATCAAAACATGTTTTAAGTAATCTAATGAATATTTGTTGAGATGATTTTAGACTGTACCTTAAGTAATCATGATCAAACTACACAAATTCAAGAATCAAGTAGTGTACTTTCATGGTATAATTTTTAGATTCTTGTTAAGAATTAATCTGAGATAATATGTCCCTATATGTGCTTTAGTCAAATTCAAATTTCAAGTCTTCAAAATCTGTCTAAAAAAGTTTTACTTCAAAATTGCATTTGGAAACACTTCAAGAAAAGGTCAAAAGGTTTCTATTTTAATCTTTGTATCAAGTTACTTTCAAAACTATTAAACTAGATCCATTTGTATCAAGTTACTTTTATTAGAATGTAGAATCTCAAGACAAGTCAGTTTGATAGTGATTAATCACTATTTGACTGACATTGTGTCAACATGACTATACATTACTTTTTCAATTTTACAGCTAGTTAGAATTAGTTTTTCAAAAGCAGTCAAGCTTCACCCTTTTTAAACTTGCATAGAAATAGGAAAAAGTTATTTTGAACTATTTTTTGAGACAAAAGGAATGCGCTGACTTTTTATAAAAAAACATTCAAGCTAGGACGCTTGAAAGATCATTTGATCACCTATGTTTTACAAAAAAATTAATTTTTCTAAAAAAGCACTTTTGACTCTTTGAACAAGAGTTGGCCAAGAGACCATGTGACTATACTATCTCTTATCTTTTCATAGGGTTTGTATATCTCTTATAAACATACCACTTTGCACCCAAAATTCTTCAAGAGATGAGTGTGTTTCTCAAAGGGGTTGAGAGTTCTTCATGAGTTAAGAGCATAAAGTAGAAAGCAATACGAGAAACACATTCGGGTAGAAAATGTGCAAAGCTTCAACATTTCATCTGCATCTCTTTAAGGTTCATAAGTACCATTTGTAAACATATGCCACCAATACCGATGAGGTTCTTAGGTGGAAAATAGGTATTAGATCTATTAAAAATTAGTGGTAATATAGTTGTTAGATCTATTGAAAACTAGTGGCGATATTTGCTAGATCTATTTGTAGAAATAGTGGGTACAACTTGAAATTTTCTTGGGTGTAAGATACGTAGGTTGTATGATTTAATTTCTATCATTAAAGAGACTGTGTTTAGTGAAAATAATTGAGATGGGATTCTCAAAGAGCGGATGTAACAATATTGCCAAACCACTATAAAATTCTTTGGTGTCTCTTTTATTTCTTGCTTTACCTTGCTTTGATAGTTTTGCTTGCTTTAAGTTCATTTACATTCTATATTGCAAACAAATTTTGGGCAAGAATGATTAAGTTGAAAGTATACTCTCCACACAATAGAAAAACATGTTGAAACTTTTGTACAGACAATATCAAAAAACTATATATTGAAAACAATTATCTTGATAACTTTTTTAAGCTATTTTTTTATAGCAATAATTAGCTTGGCTATTTGTATCTATGCATCTTTCGAAATAATGAAAAGTTACATATTGAGTCCAAGAGAGCTCTTGTAAGATACTCAAGCTAATATTACTCTAAGTTAGCTCAATTTGAGAATAATATTTTGATACTTAGTCTAGATTTTAACCTTTGTTTTACTAGCCATCTAACAACACTTCAACTTTTGTATTTTTAATTATACTATAAATGGGTTGGCCAAGTTTCAAGTGCCTTTTTATTTAGTTCATTAATTTAGAATATAATATCTCTTGGTTATAGACTTAAATCTATAGCATGTGAGAATTTGCAAGTCGTTGAATGGTGAATTTCAGGATCACAAATTGTCATCGGAATTCTGTCTTACCTACTCTATTCACATGCATAGCTATGAACTTGATGACTTGGTTATAGTTCCTGAGCATCTTTAATGCTTCATTACTCTTGACCAAATTAATTTGAAAAAATATGACATTTGTCAATTTGGATGGCTTCAATTCTTAAATGTAAAGTTTAAATTATTGGATATAAGTTGATCCTATAAGGATATTTTATTCCTTCCATTAAAGCCTTAAAATTTTAGGGCATCAAGATTTATTTTTTCAAATAGTGCCTCTACAAAGTCTTTTGAACTTGGGACATTTATTTTTTCAATGACATTCTTCAATATATTTTTGAACTATATTTCGGCAAATAAAAAAAGTCATGGAATAAAATATGATATGGTTAAATCTCATGCCCCTATGTAATTTCGTCAAATCAACATATAGTTAACTTGATTTTTTTCAAATAATTATTTATGATATCATAAAAGAAATTTATAATCATGTCAACTGTTTAAAAGTAGCCAAAGCATCTTAAACACTTGACACATAAGGATTTCAGTCACATAAATTTTTGACAATTAAATAATGACATCTGTGAGGTAGCAAATAATTTTAAAGGCATATTTATTATGTTATGTGTATATATAAAAACCTTGTCTAGTTGATATTTTGGAGGTGTTTTTCAAAAATACAATTATGTTTTGTATTTGAGAGTAGCCACAACATCTCAAGTATTTTAAAGTATTAAGGATAATTAATCACATTAAGTTTCATGATTAGTAATTATCCAAACAAATGTTTATTATGCACCTCATTTATTGTATGTATATACACTATTTTAGTTTTGTCAATATTAAGATAAGTTGACAAATTAAAGAATATTATTAAGTGTCATCATGGAGGTTTATTTTATATCATGTGCTTAGGAGTATCCATAACATCTTAAGCATTTGATATGTAAAGATAAATTCAATCTCATAAAGTTAAGATGTTGAATGATGACATTTAGAATAATGATAATTAATCTATTAAAATAATAACCCAGCTCCACAGAGAGGTTGTTATTTTGATGATATTAATTGAAATAAGACAGTAAACTAGACATTTATAAAATTATTCTACGCCCACATGTATGAATGATTTGTCTTACCATTTTAGTTCTATTTTTCTTATTATAGAGTATTTTGATAAATTCTATTATGGTTGATGGTTTTGACATATCAAATGTGAGAATTTACTTTTGAATTGGAATTAGTTGATTCATTAACTAATGATTTGAGATTCATATAATTAATGTGTCTTTATCCTTGGTTATTATTATTTTTTATTATGACTTGAAAAAAATTCACTACAAGAAAAAAAATTTTTTGAACTACAAATCAGTTTCAAAACAAAGATTTGAAACTACTGAAAATCGATTTCAAAATTGGTGGTCGCGACCCAATTTTGAAACCAAATATAGTCTCGGTTTCAAAATTGACCCAAGAACTAACATTTTTTAATCAAATACAACAATCAGTTTTGAAATTGCATTGGAAACGATTTGAAATTAAATTGAAACTGATTTGAAATTGAATTTAGAACTGTTTTGAAACTAATTTTAAAAAATAAAGAATGAATAAAAAAGACACTGGGTCGATCCGGCTCGACATAGCCAGCCATCTCGGATCAGCTGGCAAGATCAGATGCGAGTTCGCATGTGCTGAACGCATGGCCGCGAGCCCATGTGAGTGTGTGTGTGTATGCACGTGCCAATAATTTGAGCAAAAATCACCCCTTGCAAGACTTGAACCCTGATGTGGGAACATGTGCTCATCCACTAGGCTAAACTTTCTGTTGTGTTATTCTGTTTCAATTATTTTAATTATAGTATATATGTATATATTATATTTTTAAATCAATAATACGTATTATAATTATTTAATAGGTTATAAACTCATATTATTAAATTATTAAGGATGATTAACAATTAATAAAAAATTTGTAATTGTATTTATATAGACAAAACATATTAGCATTATATATAATCACAGTTTTATGATATTTGAATATGATTATATAATAATTAAAAATAAATATATATGGATCAACAAATTTAAATGAAAGTAAGTTTCTTTATAGCATTCCAATATTGTTCTTATAAAATACCATTAAACTACATTAGTATTTTTTTAATTTTGAATTCTTTACCCATTTATAAATATTTCATTTATCATAATACACGAATAATACTTTATGTGTCTTATATTGTTTCTATTTCTCATTACACACATGGTTAAACATTCAATAATTGATCATTTATCTTTATGTGTATACAAGCATTCATATTCATATAATTGTGAGCACACTAGAAGAATACCAAAATGAAAAATCAATAATGTGTTACTATTTTTGAAGTTCTATTTTCAAATTTAAATTACTTAACTCCTTCTTCAATTTGGAATTTCAAAAATTTTTTAAATATTCAAGTCTGATCCATTTGTATATTAGTTTTAATTGGGCATAATAATATAATTGGCACTAAGTGTTGTGTTATCATTTGAAACTCATCTATTTTTTGACATGTGTAGAGGAGGTTGTAAAATATCCCCATATAGATTACTAAATGAAAGAAGAAATCCTTAAAGTTTAGGATTTTTAAAATTGTAGTAATGATTGGGATTGCATAAGGTAAAGCAAACCATGAAGATTATAGAAATGCCAAATGAGTTCTAACTCCCTCGAGATTGTAAGTGTTTTTTTGTACCTTCATTTCTTTCGTGAATAATGAGAGATATCTTATCTCATTTATTGATAATTATTCTCAATAAGGTCTTTTCTTATCATCGTTTGATAAAATTGAAGTACTTGATATTCAGAAAGTTTCAAAATAAGGAAAGTTTCAAAATAAGGAAAAGGAAAGGAATACAAATGGAAAGGAACATTCCATGATATTTTGTTTGTTTTTACCATAAAGTTTGTGGAAAGATTAAGAAATGGAAATATACTTTGATATTTATGGAAACAAAACTAGTTGTATTTTAAGTTGCCTCTACTTTTGAAAAAGTTGTAGAACCACTTCTGTGTATTAGATGGGGTTTGAAAATCACATCTCTAAGGACTACACATATGAAAGTTTCCAACTGAGGTTAGAAATTTAAAACCCTTAACCGATGAAGTTGGATAAGAATAATAAGTGGTTGTTTATTTGAAACTATTTTAACTCCAAATGATTTAAATTTATTGTCCTTTTATACACTCCATATAACTTTACAAACTAGAAATGAGAAAATTTTAAGGAACAAAAGAAGTGTGGAAGTGGTTCTTTTGTATCATATAATGAAAATTTTTAATGGTTCTTTTGAAATTACTATATTTACAGAACCACATAAAGAGCAGTCTTTTTATTTCTGTTACTGATTAAAGATGTCAACAATAGTGGGAGTTATAAGTTCTTTACGAATTTAGAGTTTTTAATCATTTCTATTGATTGTATACCTTTGATATTCTAGCATTTTTGTTAGAATGGAAACGATTCAATTGTGTTTTTCAATAAGTCGTAAACAATTTAGACTCCATATTTTGGTACGATGCTATAAAAAAATACTCTATTTGAGGTTAAAGTCAAATCTAAGTCTTGTTCAATTACCATAGTAGTGTTGAACAGTGAAGTTAGACTTATTTCTCAATTTTTCTTGTAAAGGACAACTATAATCAAGATTTTTTTTTATAAAACTTTTAAAGAATGATTCTATTGGAGTATTCATGACATTGTAACTTACTTTGATATAGAATTACTTTCAATGGATATGAAAATGTGGTTTGAAATGAATCCTATATAATGGAGAGGTATACATGCGTATGGATAAAGGTTTTCATAAATTTTGATGATTCATAAATTTTGACCCTGGGGGGTAAGTGATTTTCACTGTCTTTGCTCTTCTTCATTTGTACATAATTTTGTTTAATTTGATTTTGAGCCCTGAGTTTTAGTTATGTTATTGTTTCTAGCTTTCTTTAGTTTTCTTTAGCTATGTAGTATATAGAAGGTGCAGTTTGTTGCTAATATGGGTTTGCCCAACCTTCACGTACGAAACAACCATGTTATTAACTGTTTTTTGTGTTTAGTTGTTTGGTGTGGAGTTATTGTGTTGTTTGTGTTTCTTGTATTGATTTTTTAAATTAATTTTTCATTTTGTTGGATTTAGGTGATTAGATGATTTAATGTTTTCTTAAAAAATGGAAAAAATTATAGAAAATGGGAAACTAATTCTACTAGCCAGCTTGGGACGGAGCGGTGGAGCAGGTGGTGTTTGAGCGTCTTAATCGTGAGAGTTCTCTCTTTCTCAATCTTTTACTACTTATTTTGTTCTGTATTTGCCTCTTTAGTTTGTATTTTTCTCTTTAAATTTCTATTTATGTAGTCTTTTGTGTATCTTTGTCCCAACATTGTGGACAATGTTGCCTTAAGTGTGGGGGAGTTGGCTTCATTAATATAGGTTCTTTTCATGATTTTTCATTGAATTTGCTTGTTTTTATTTTTGGAATCTTCAAGATATTTCAAGACTTGCATGTTTAATCTTTTCTCAAAGAGTAGTTATGCAAGCATTTTAAAGGTCATAAATAGTACCTTAAACTTAGATTAAGTAAGCACCCATTGTATTCTTTCGTTGTATGGAATTCATCTTTTCAGCACATTTCCTCTTTGCTTTTGTTGTGATGATTATGGAGTTGAATCTGGTGGCCTTAGAATTCAACATAACTTTTACCCTAGAACCTACATTAATAATGAGTAAGTAATCTTAGTTTGATGTTGAAATGATGGTAATAGGTCTTCTTTGTTCCGATTGAGCCTTTCTAGCCACCGCTCTTTATTTTATCCGTAGTATCCTTTCTTGAAGCATTTGTGCATAAATTTTCCAATCTATATTCTAGATTTTTCCTTCTTTCAAATTTTAAACTCCACTATTTATTTTAACCATTCTTTACGAGAGCTAAATGCATTTTTACCCTTAAGTCAGCAAAGAATATTGTGGAAATTGGAACAAAAGGTGGAATGGAAGATGATAGAAAAAATATTCTTTATGGGTAGAAAAAAACAAAAGAGGAGGGGTGAGATGATGACCTTATATGATCAGAAATTGAATTATACCTCAATAAATAAAAAAACAAACAAAAAACAAGAAAAAGAAATATATGTGTATGTTGAGCATTTGCATTGGCTGGAAGCACACACACACACGGATTCTTGCTTACGTTATAAGACAATGGGGTAATTTTTTAATCTTTGTGATGGGTATTTGGTATGACTTTTAGATTAAATGTGTAAACATGCTCAAGGTTTCTCAAGAAGTAAAGCTGTCTCTGTTTTACACTCCTTTGAAATTCTTCAAAACACTTTTCATTTATTGTGTCAATTTTCTTAGTTGTTTTGTAGTATTGCTTGGGGACAATCTATGTCTAAGTGTGGGCGAGTTTGATATTCTATGTTTGTGCTTCATATAATGATCATTTTGAACTTAAATTTCTATTAAATTTTGGTATTTCAATCACCATTTACACTCCCTTTATCTCTTATTTGCTTTAGGTGAGTTTATTACATATTTGGAATAGAATGAAGCAAACAAGGAGATTTTACACAATGAAGAAAACAGAAAAATGCAGAGCAAAATAGCAAAATACAGAGAAATGCAGAGCAAGTGGAATTTTGACATCTATAGAAATTTTAAATGCAAACATGATCTTCTAGAAAATTCTAGAGAACATTCTAAAGTTTTTAGAATGGTAAAATTTATGTCAATCCAAGTTCATTTTGCCACTCTGCTTATGTTGTAAAGTCATCTGTCTTGGATTTTGTCCCAGTTTTGACACATTTTTAGAGAATGATAATATCTTGAGTTCTAGATATCAAGACCTATGTCAGCCAATTTCATGCTCTGAGGTCACCAAGAAAAATCAAAATAGCTGTCACAGTCTACTTACAGAGTAGCTGCATCACAACTGGATGTAAGTGGCGCCGTTTAAATACCCTTGAAGGGCAAGAAGAGGCAGACGGTTAGGGTTGGCTAGAGGCGCTGCAAAACTGTGAGAAAAACCACAAAACCCCCTTCAAATCTTCATCTTTGCAAGAGAAATCAAAAGAGAAGATTGAATCTTTGAAGAAGGAGAACATCCACCTTGAAGATTCAAGACAAAAACTACAATTTTCTCAACACAACGTGAAGAACTTCAAGCCTTGAAGAAGAGAAGATTTCAACCATGAAAATGAGCAATTGTCCTCTTTCATTGTTGCTTTATGTTCTTTGAATTGCAATATGTTGATGAGCTAAACTCTTGAATACTTGGATGGTTATGAACCCTAGTTTTTATCTATGTGAATGAATTGTTTCCTTGGTTGATTGAGTTTGAATTTCTTGTGGATTGTTTGTGGATCTGATTAGTTGATAATTGATTCATAATCTGAAAAATTTCACTTGGAATTGAGAAAGGAAGGGTGAAATAGACCATACACAAACAATGAGGATGATTTAGATGACTAGATATAGAAACCTCAACATCTTCTTGATAATTAAAGAAATCTAATTGGAAATTCACTAATCCCAATGCATTCTTAGGTTGAATTGGTTAGAAAGAGATTTCAACTACTTAATCGAGGAGTAAAGGACTTCCATCTAGAGATAGAGTGAGTTCTATCATTGAAATTTCACCAAATATTAGAAGGGGAAACAAATTAACCAAGGTACTTTCTATCATATATGTAATTTTAGGGGAGTTTTCCATTCAAGTATTGTTTTCTCAATTGAATTCTCTCTTGCAAGCAAGATTGTTTAAGCTAGTTTAATTAGTTAAGTTAGATTTATTTTCCTAGCAGCTATTTCAATCATTTTCATAAACAAAATTTGTTAGGCTAAACAATAGAGTGAAAAGTGAGTAATGGTAATTGACCATCCCGGTGGATATGACATTTGAAGTACTTGCCATTATACTAATTATAACGATAGGTGTGCATGCCTAGTGTTTGTGTATAAATTATTAGATATTGATAAAAATTAAGTATAAGGGCATAGAAAACAGCACAACACTCCCATATACAGATAGATATTTATTTGCTAAATTTGACAAAATGATGCATGAGATTTTTGAGCAGTTTTATAGTTTGAATTCTAAATAAAAGGGTCTTAATTGTAATCTCATGAATTATTTGCATAGAGATTCATAAAGGTAAATTGTAAAGAACCTCTTATCAACGTTCTTGTGGCCCAAATTATGGTATTCTTATAAAGTTATATAAAATGTTTCTTATTTCTCATTCTTGTCACATTTAAGATGATTATATGTTTGTTAATGCTTTGAATTAAAGGTAAAACCAAGAAGGCTATTAATGTATCACATGCATATAATTTGGCATATTGTTCATCGATTTTGCTTTTAGCCAAATTCATGTTATTCATCTTTATTGTTCATTTTGAACAATTTATCTTGATAGTTGAATAAGCAACTTGATATAAAGTTTCTTTGTCAGTTTGAAGCAAGTGACTATTGAGTATATAGTTATAGAGTTGAAATTTTAGTTTGCCGGTTGATTTGTTACTCAACTCTCATAACTCAACTAGCACACAAAGGTATTGCTATACTGACATTACTTGTCTAGATATTTGAGTAATTTTGCTCACATGACGATGCACATAAAGTTAATGTATAAAGTTGTGATTCAAATTAGATCTATCTAGTTGGATCTTGAATGACTTATATTAAGTTCATTCAGAACGTTTTGAGGCTTGATTAGGAGATGTTTTATATTGTAATATATGGAAGGGAGTATTCAATAGAAAAACATAACCACTATGATTCTTGTATTATATTTTTTGATAAAGTATCAGTTTCATAACCATAATGCTACCGATGTAATATTTCTTGGCCATATTTTGGATTTTTTAAATCACAAATAAATGAATTTACCTGATTATAATATGTGACCATGTGGAAGAATGTAAGAAATTGGTCTTTACTGAAAGACTTAAATGTGACCCACATATTATAAGTAATTGCAATATTTTCTCATATCTAAGTAAATTAGAAAAATATTAATAAACAGATGATTGATTATGATTTTGAAAAATAATCGGGATGTTTCTTTGATGCAAGAAAACTCTAATTGGTATTTATCATATGAAGATTCATAGTCTAACCTATACAAAGCATGTGTAACACTATCAGTTTAAGAGTTTTCTAATGTTGATAAACATATGTTAGAAGACTCCAATACGAAACAACTCAAAGATAGTGGAATCAATGAGGTTCAAATTGATATATTGTTTTCTTCAATGACTTGAATAATTATGACTAAAGTTACGTGTTTTAATTATTTTTGTTGCAAAACATATTTGATTCTTGTCTGTATTAAATTTATTTCATTTTGTACCACGGAAAGGTACAAAATTTTGCATTCTGTATCATTTTTTATTTTCCTTCAATTGATTCACCGGTGCATTGGTACAAAAACTATTACAAAATTTGTAGTTTTTTTCACTTTAAATCTCGCATTTTCTTATGGAAACAAGAACAATTTGTGATTGGGCATTTGGTTTGGTTTTCTTTTCAAAATATTTGTTGCAAGATGAAAAAAAGTGAATTGATTTGTAACAGATAAGTAAGAATAAGAGAAGTAATTTGTTATAAAACAACATTTTTTTCATAAGGTTTTAATACCTGACGTTTTAAAAGCGCATTTACGGTCTATTGGCCATTATTCAACTGGTATCGAGACAAACATTGGCATTGAAATGTCAGTTCTGCCTCCTATCTTGTAATTACAATTGTATCAAATGGGTTTATTTCATATAACTACCACATTTAACTTTTGAATATTTTGCATATTAGTGTCACTTCTTAAAACCATATAGTCATGGTCCATTATTAATTGTCAGTTAATGAATGGATTGGCTCTTTTATCTTGAACTTATTAGAGTATTATCTAAAATGCCAATCATAAAAAAAAAATCCTATGTAAAGTCTTCAAATGAAAAGGAAAAATATTACCCTGCATATTAGACTTTCTTTTCTTCTCTTTCTACCATGGCAGAGAAATCTAACAGCCACCTTCACACATGGCCTTGCTGTCACCTTTGCCTCTTCTATACCTTCTATCCTCTTTTATACTTTAACGACTTTAATTGTGCAGGAGGAAATAAGAATAGAAAAAGAGGAAAGACTAAAGGAGGCTGAAGCCTAAAAAATGAGAAGAGGAGTTTTGATAGTAACAGTGGTTGCGGAGGTTAAGGAAATGGTAGCTAAGGTTTTCTAACGAAGGAGATGGTCAAGGAGATAATTAATAAAAAAGAAAAAAGTTTTTGAAGGATCATATGACTTTAACAAATTTTCCCCAAATGATTTTAGCTTCAAAACTGAAGGTAGATGAGTAATTTATTTGTTCACTAGAACTACAATGCAAAATACTCCTAACTTAGTGATAGCAAAATGTGAAAGTTGGAAGAAGGGCAAAGAATTAGTTTTATTGACCCCTGCATTTTTTAAATCAGCAAATTGCTAACGAATGCTAATGAATGGAGTTTGTGTGCCTTTAGAATAGGGTGGACTTCGAGTGAAGTGAAAAATCTCCCAAACTTAATGGTATTAAATTACAATAGGGTCGTGCTACAGTGCCGCAAAAAGGCCCGTGCAGCGCCCTAAGAATGGCCATTACAATAAATTTCTTTTTTCTAATTACTCCTATTATTTACAACTAAATTCATAAAATTTAGATGTGTATTTTTTGGGTCTAGAAATGGGTTCATAGCTAGCCAAAAAAGGCCCTCCATACGAGGTAGACCCATGGATGCTATGTCTAACTTTTAGATATTATAGTGGAAAATATAAACAATTTTGACTTAATTAATATTGTTATTAAATATTATGAATATCCATTATTCCAAAAGATAATTCATCTAAGCTATGAAATATGAAATGTTAGGGGGTCACAACCAAAATTATAATATCCATCCTTTATAGGCCACTATCCCCATCACCTTCATTATCTTAGAGAAGATAGGAGGTAAGTTATGTAAGTTATAGATGATCCTACTAATGACCTATATATGATGGGACTGGTCACTTCTAACTTTATAAATAGAATCATATGTAGTAGCTTGTTAGTATGAATGTATTGTGAAAAACTTTCAATAAAATTCTAACTCCTATATTTCTTGAGTTCTCTCTTTCTCTATTTCGCTATAGTTCAAAGTTTTCTTTATTGTTATTTTATAGTTAGTTTTGTGTCTATTACAATCAAATTTTACAATATGTTATTAGCATCATTGTTTGGAAAATTATTCTTTGAAGTTTCTTTAAGGCACAATTCCCTGAGGAAGGATTCTTAGAAGATTCCAGTAAAAAGTTCTCTTTGTCCTTGTCATTATGTCAAATCTTACTAAATTCGACTTCTTGGCTCTTGATAGCATGGGAAGAATTATTTATCGTGGATTCTTAATGTTGAAATCCATCTAGATTCAATGAGTCTTGGAGATACCGTTAGAGAAAATAATAATAAGTAGAATCAAAATCGTGCCAAGGCAATAATTTTCCTTCGTCACCATCTTCATGAAGCCTTGGAGGATGAATACCATACCATGAAATATCCAGTTATTTTTTTGGTAAAATTTGAAAGAAAGGTATGACTACTTAAATATTGTTGTTTTACCAAAGCTCGTTGTGAATAGCAACACTTGAGGCTACAAGATTTTAAAACTATTAGCGAATTTAATTCTGCCATGTTTAGAATTACTTCACAATCGAAATTATGTGGAAAAAAATCATTGAAGAAGATATGTTAGAAAAAACATCTTCTACGTTTCATGCCTTGAATACGCTCCCGCAACAGCAATATCTAAAAAATGGGTTTAGGAAATATTTTGAGTTGATTTCATGCCTACTCATAGTTGAGCAAAATAACAAATTACTCATTGGAAATCATGAGACTCAACCAATTGATTCTGCTTCAATCCTTGAAGTGAATGCGACTAGAACCAATAATTCTAACCGCGGGAGAGGTCGTGGTCGCAGTAAATATATGTGTTATGAGAATCACCAAAAGAATGAGAAAAATAATGAAAAAAGGAATGACACTACCTCAACAAACCGTGAAGATAAATGTAATTATTGCATTATGAAAGGGCATTCATCGTGTACTTGTCGTACGACCAAACATCTTGTTGAACTCTATCAAGCTTCAATTAAAAGGAAAGATAAAAGTGTTGATGACAATTTTACTTTCCCTTATGATATTGATGGTGATAATATCGATGATGCTCATGTTGATGTAACACATTTAGATGCAGCAACTTTCTTTGAGCATCTAGAAGGAAATAGTGACCATTTGATTAGTGGTGGGCAATTTAGAAAGAATTAAAATTATTATAATGTTTTGTTTTGTTTCGTTAGAATAATTATTTGATTGTAATTTTATTTAGTTTAGTTTCATGTAATCTTTATTTAGTTTTATTTTGATTATAAAAGTTATATTTTTACTCAGATATGGCTATTGTCCCATCTTTTAAGAATGCTAGCGAGGATTTATGTCTTATTGATAGTGTAACAACACACACTATATTGAAACACGAAAAATATTTTTCTCACTTAAATATAGGAGAAACAAAAGTTCATACCATAAGTGGCAGTGCAACATTAATTGGAGGCTTCGAAAGAGATAATATTCTTTTAGCTAGAAGTACTATGTTGGTCATAAAAAATGCGTTATTGTTTAAGGATTCTTGAATAAATTTATTAAGTTTCGGAGATATTCATTTTAATGGATATCATATCAAGACATTTGTAGAAACAGGTAGTGTACTTTTGTTTCAAAAAGAAACATGTAGTAGAAAAATTATCATCCATTTTTTCTAGCTTATATTATGCCAAAATTAGTGCAATTGAAATGCATTATTTAGTAAACCAAAATTTTACTAATCCAAATAATTTTATTATTTGGCACGAACTATTAGGTCATCCTGGATATATAATGATGCGAGAAACTATTGAGAATACGCATGATCATTTATTGAAAAATGAAAAAAGTCTTGAATTCTTATGTGCTACTTGTTCCCAATGGAAGTTAATCATTAAACCTTCATCAATGAAAGTGGGAGGTTGAATGCCCAACATTTTTAGAAAGGATTCATATGATATATATGGACCTATTCACCCACCATGCGGGTAATTTAGATACTTTATGGTTTAATTAATGCATCAACCTGATAGTCACATGTATGCTTATTATCAACCTGGCATTTACGAGATTGCTTGCCCAAATAATTTACCTAAGAGCACAATTTGCAGATTATCCAATTAAAAAAATTCGTCTAGATAATATTGGTGAATATTCATCTCATGTCTTCGATGCCTATTGTATGTCCATTGGTTTTACTATCGAAGTACTGTAGCTCATGTTCATACACAAAATAGACTAGCTATATATGTTTGGGGACATACTATTTTGCATGTAACAACATTTATACGTATTAGACCAACTAATTATCATAAGTACTCCCCTTTTCAATTAGTTTTTGATTTTGAACCAAATATTTTCTATTTGAGAATTTTTAGATGTGTTGTTTTCTGTTCCAATAGTGCCAAATCAATACACTAAAATGGGCCCTCAAAGAGGATTGAAAATTTATGTTGGTTATGAATCTTTTCTATAATAAGATATCTTGAACCATTAACGAGATATGAATTTACTGTAAGATTTGCTGATTGTCAATTTGATGAGATAATTTTCTTTTCATTGGGGGGGAGGGAGAAAATAAGTATCAAAAATAAGAAATTACATAGGAAATATCCTTTTTAAATCCTTTTGATCTGCTCAAAAGTGCTAGTGAACTAGAAGTTCAAAAGATTATTCATTTGCAAAAAATTACAAATCAATTGCCTAATACTTTTGCTAACTCTACAAGAGTAACCAAATAGCATATTCTTGTTGTAGATACTCCTATTTGAGTTGATATCCTTGTAAAAAAAAAATAGAAATGCTATAGCTAATAATTCTAAAGCACGCTTGAAGCTTGGCTGACTTCTTGGTTCTAAGGATAAGAATCCTCACAAGAAGAGAGGATTAAATGACTGGAATGATCATGGAAAAGATATAGATAAAAATGAAGAAGAGACAACTGAGCAAAAAGATCAAGATCTTGAAAATAACATAGAGAATTCAATAAATTTTGCTATTACTATAAGATATTGGAACCGTGTAGAATTATTCTTGATAATGCTTTTGCATACAATGTAACACTTGATATTTTGAGTGAAAGCGAGATCTTTAGCCAAAATCAGTTGAAGAATGTCGACATAGAAAGGACTGACCAAAATGAAAAGTTGCGATTCAATCAGAATTAAATTTCCTTTCAAGTCTTTAAGTCTTTTGGATATGTAGTTCAAACTCCAAAAGGTATAAAACTCATAGGTTATAAATGGGTATTTATGCAAAAATGAAATGAAAATAATAAAATCGTAAAATATAAAATATGACTTGTACTACAATGTTCTTCACAAAGACCAATAATTGATTATGAAGAAACATATTCTCCAGTAATTAATGTAATCACATTTCGTTATCTTGTGAGTTTTGGTAACACATGCAAATTTAGATATAAGTCTATTAGATGTAGTTACTACTTATTTATATAGAGATCTTGACAAAGATATTTATATGAGAGTCCCTCAAAGATTTAACATGCCTAAAAGCATGTAAGTAGTAGTCATAAAAATTATTCCATCAAATTGTGCAAATCTTTGTATGGATTGAAACAATTTGGTTGCATGTGGTATAATCGTTTTAGTGAATACTTGTTGCAAGAGGGGTGTAGAAATGATCCTATATGTCCATGTGTTTTTATCAAGAAATCTAAACTAGGCTTTGTTATTATTGATATATATATGTAGATGATATTAACCTTATTGGAACTCCAAAAGAACTTCTTATAGCAAGAGATTGGGATTAAGGATTTTGGAAAAACCAAATTTTGCATTGGTTTGCAAATTGAATATCTTGAAGATGGAATATTTGTTCATCAATCTACATATGTAGAGAAAGTCTTGAAGAGATTTTACATGGATGAAGCACATCCTCTGAGCGGTCCAGTGGTTGTTCGATATTTAGACATTAATAAAGATCCTTTTAGATCACGAGAGGACAATGAATAACTTCTTGCTCCTAAACTACCATATTTTAGTGCAATTAGTGCACTGATGTATATTGCTAATTACACAAGACCTGATATATCATTTTTTGTGAACTTATTATAAAGATATAGTTCTTCTCTCACAAGACGACATTGGAACGGTGTCCTTAGATATCTTCAAGGTACCATAGATCTATGATTATTTTATTCGAATAAAACCAATTTAAAATTGATTGGTTATGCAGATGTTGGATATTTATTTGATTCACATAAAGCACATTCTTAAATTGGTTATGTATTTACCTACGGTAGTACTATTATTTCATGGCGTTTTGTAAAACAATCCATTATAGCTACCTCATTTAATCATTTTAAAATTATAACTCTTCATGAGGCAAGTTGAGAATGTGTGTGGTTGAGATATATGATCTATTATATTCAAGAGAATTGTGAATTATCCTTTGAGAATAGAATTTCAACTCCTCTATATGAAGATAATGCAACTTGTATATCTCAATTAAAAGGAGGATATATTAAAGAAAATACGACAAAGCATATTTCACCAAAACTTTTCTTCACTTATGAACTATAGGACAAAGCACATCTCACTGAATTTTTCTTTACTCATGAACTCTAGAAGTTTGGTGATATTGTTGTGCAACAAATTCAGTCATGTGATAATTTGATAGATTTTTTAACTAAGACATTACTGACAACATTGAGAAATCGGTGAAAAAAATTAGAATGCGTTGATTAAGGAATCTTCAAGGATTATCTTATCAGAGGGAGTAACAATAACATAAAGAGCAGTGTACTCATTTTCCTTCACTAAAGTTTTTCTTATTGATTTTTTTTATCTAGTAAGGTTTTAATGAGGGGGAGTAACAATGACATAACTAGTAGTGTACTCTTTTTCTTTCACTTTCCCATTGAGTTCTTTTTTTTTATCTAGTAATGTTTTAATGAGATATACTCTTTATGAAATGGACATCTAAAGGGAAGTATTATGAAAAATTATGAATGTCCATTATTCCAAGAGATAATTCATCTAAATTATGAAATATGAAATATTAAAGGTTACGAACAGAACTGTAATACCCATCCTTTATAGACCACTATCCTATTACTCAATTATCTTATAGAACACATGAGAGGTAAGTTATGTAAGTTGTAGATGATCCTACTAACGACCTATGATGAGAAGAGTTACTTCTAACTCTAGAAATATGATCATATGGGGTAGTTTGTTAGTATGAATGTATTGTGAAAAACTCTCAATAAAATTCTAACTTCTATATGTCTTGAGTTTTTTCTCTCTCTTTTTCTCTAGTTCAAAGTCTTCTTCTCTATTATTTTATAGTTGGAGGTGGTGTCTATTACAATTGACTTTTACAACAAATGCCTATATTTCAGCCAATTTGGTAGTTGGGGAAACTGCAACGTTTCCTCCTGAGTTTGAAGCTGAGATCAAAGGGAGATTGGCATTGCTAACAACTTGGTGTCTGCAGGAATTCTCGGCCACCCTTCGGCTGGCGTTACTTAGCTCACATTTTCTAGAATTTTTCGCTCGAAAGCATGTATGTCGGAGTGCCGCTGTTGTGTTGACCGACTTTTGCAGATCAAAGAACAAATTCTTGGTGGTGCTGCAACCAATGGGGCATTGGATTAACCGATGCTAAAAGAGATAAAATTGAGAGTTCGATAAGAGAACTGAAGACTGGGAAAAGGGCAGGGAAATTAAGCAAAAAGCACTTGAATGGAAGAAGAAAGCAGAGGAGGCTTGAAAGCCCGGTGGTTCCTCATTCATTAATTTTGAAAAGTTGGTGAATTTGCTGTTAAAAGGCGCTGAAAAAGTTGTTATTATTAACCACGGGTTAGTGGACTAATATTGCTTTTGGAGGTGGTGGACAATAGTTCAATAGTAGAAGTACTCCTAAAAGATTTTGAGTTTTGAACCAATTTTTTTTCGTTGTATTAAAAATATATTGCTTTAGAGGGAGCTACTATTGGCATTCCTTTTTTTCTTTTCTTTCCCCCTTCTATTATGGACTGTCTACCACCCTTTTTTTCTATATTTATAGACAAGAATATCATTTCCTTTAAACATAGACTCCAATTATTAACTTAATGTGATTTACTTTTTATGTTGTAAGTTGATTAATTTTTAAATTAATTATAGTGGTAATTTAAGTTACCTATACCTTTAGAAAGTCTTAGAATAACTTTTGTGTATTAGATGAGATTTCATTTGAGTTTTTTTTTTTTGCTATAATATTTGAAAACAACATTCCTAAGGATTACATATATGACAGTTTCCAACCAAAGTTAAGAATTTAAAACCCTTAACGGTTAAAGTTAGATAAGGACAATTTATTTGAGACTTTTTTTAACTCCAAAAGATTTAAATTTATTCTCCTTATGTCACTCCATACAACTTTTCAAACCAGAAATGAGAATTTTCGTAAGGAACACAAAGAGAGTGGAAGTTGTTCTTTTGTCTCATATAATAAACATTTACAATGATTCTTTTAAAATTAACATATTTAAGGAACCACAAAAAGAGCATTTTTTTATTTATCCCGTTAATTAAGGATTTCAAAAATAGTGGGAGTTATAAGTTCTTTATGAATTTATAGTTTTAATCATTTCTATTGATTGTATACCTTTGATATTCTAATATTTTTTGTTAGAATGAAAATGATTCAATTATGTTTTTTATAAATCATGAACAATTTATACTCCATATTCTGGTATGATGCCATAAGGAAATGATCTATTTGAGGTTGAAGTCGAGTCTAAGTCTTATTCAATAGTAAACATTTATTTGTGCATACTAATATGGGTCATTAATCTCAATATGGTTTATATAGTAATGCTGAATAGTAACGCTATACTCATCTCTCAAATTTTTATTTAAATTACATCTATTATCAAGAAAACTTCTTTTACATTTTAAGGAAGAATTTTGTTGAACTATTCATGACGTTGTAACTCATTTTGACATAGAGTTACTTTTAATGGTTTGAAAATATGGTAAAATATAGAGTTACTATGACGGTATCACAGACACATAATTTGATATATTGTTCTTCGATTTTGCTTTTAGCCAAATTCATGTTATTCGACTTTATTGTTCATTTTGAACATTTTATTTTTGTAGTTGAATAAGCAACTCGACATAAAGTTTCTTTGTTAGTTTGAAGTAAGTGATTGTTGAGTATATAGATGTAGAGTTGAAATTCTAATTTACCGGTTAATTTGTTATTCGACTACCACATAAAGGTGTTATTATACTGACATTGTACTCTAAACATTTGAGGAATTTTGCTAATATGATTATGCATAAAGTTAATGTATAAAATTATGATCCATATTGAATCCATAAGTTGGACTCTGAGTGACTTATATGAAGTTCATTCATAAAGTTTTACATTGTAATGTGTGGAAGAAAGTGTTCAATATAAGAATATAACTAGTATGATTCTTCTAGTACATTTTCTAATTTAGTAATGGTTACATAACCTTATTGCAATATAGTGATTGTAAAGTTTTCTTGGCTATACTTTGGCTTTATTTTTCAAGTACTCATAAAGGAATTTACTTAATTATAATATGTGGGCCAAGTGGGAGAATGTAAGAATTTGGTCCTCATTCAAAGACCTAAATGTAATCTACATATTATAAGCAATTATCATAGTTCTTCTTATCTATGTAAATCAGGTAAATATTAATAAAAATATAATTGATTATGATTTTAAAAATATTATGAATATTTCTTTAATTGGAGGAAATCCTAATTGGTATCCATTATATTAGGGTCCCTTGTCTAATATATACAATACTTGTGTAATACCTTCTATTCAATGGTTTTTAACGTTGATAGTAATATGTTAGAAGACTCTTATATAAAATAATTTAGAGATAGTGAAATCAAAATGATTCAAATCGAGATATTATTTTTTATAATTACTTAAATAATTACAGTTGAAGATATGTATTTTAATTATTTACGTTACAAAATTCATGTCTCTAGTAAACTTTTTTAACCATTTTTGTAGGCGACTTTTAGTCCGGGCCCTTAAGTTGAGATCCTGCCCGCCACTATCGATATAAAATATAAATAAAATACAGTTAAAAGACTGGAATGAGGTAGGCAATCTTTGGTCATGGCAATTTTTAAGGTTTCTTGGTCGGGAACCAGCTTGTTAGTTGTCACTGTCGAACCCCCAACCAGTGTTGCACATGCATATCCGAGTCGGTAGCACTATATATGGAGAGCACCTATGTTTCCAAGACACATGCGTTCTTGTTTCTTGCAGTAGCATCGGCACTTTGACACATTGTTGTTATCCCATACTCTCTTATGGTAGCTGTTGGGCTGTGATATGTAGGACAATGGCGGTCGTCGTCTTCGTCAGTTCAGGCAACTAATCACAGGGATGATATGGAAACCATTGCTTTGACGTATAAAACACATTTGGGCCATTTCTTCATTTACAGTTATAGTTTTTTTTAGGAGTTAAACAAGTTAGAAACTAAAACGAAGAACTATGCTATAATTTTGGATTTGTTCTTAATTGCTAAAAATATCTATTTATAACTTTTTTAAATCAAAATTGTTTTTGCAGTGTTTTCTACTATTTATTCATTTATGAATTTAGCTTAAATATATTAAAAATTATTTTTAATAAGGCAATTTTAGATAGGTGTTTTAAAACATCTTTTATTTATTTAAACTATTAAAAATAATAATATTATTTTAATTTTATAAATAATTTTTTTTATAAGCACTCTTTTTCAGCCGTTTAAAAAAAGTTTTCAAAAAATGTCTTTGTACCATGTGGATAATTATTTACCATTTATATCATGTAGAAGGCTCAGAGAACCTCTCTGATCGATCCAAGCGATAATCAACAAGTATATGAATTCTGTACGAAACATTATTATAGACCGCACGTTCCTACTATCAATGCTAATGCATGTGAAGGCTCACGCTTCCATGTTTTCTACTTTCTTCTTTCTTCTCATCCAAACCCAGAAAGATTGGTGATCAAAGTTGCCCACAACTTACGGCAGGTCCGCCGCTAATATCATAGCTGGCTCCTGCAGGAAGCTCCTTCTTCTTCTTCTTCTTCTTCTTTTTGGTTTGTGAGCATGTTATAATCTATTTGTTTAGGATTAATACGTACACAATTGATTCTTTCTCACGGCTAAAGACCTTGATCATTGCATACTAATCTTTTTCAAAATCTCCACATATTAAAATTCAAAAGTAAAAAATTGTCATTTCCAATGGGTTCAGGGTTAACTGTTGTAAAAGAAAATATGGCGTGGTTTGAAGAGTTGAATTTTAATAGAAAACGTAACCAAATACACTTGGGACCATTTCCAGATCCAAAATCCAAAATCCAAAAAAAAAAAAAAAACACTCCAATCTAACCAACTCGAAGAATATATTGATTGGAAGACAGAAAAGTAAACGATGAAAGGCTACATTTCAAATTAAGAAAAGAGCAGTAAGTCTTTCAGAGAGCCGTGTTTTTTATCATGATGAGATTGTAACAATTTCATAATTGCCTAATATATTTTTGTGCTGCCTAAATAGTTTCTGCAAAATGAAACTATCACTGCATTGAAAGATCATCATTAAGTTATAACATGATTCGAAATGATTCCAACGTAGTTGAATATAGGAAAAAGTAGAGGTACTAGAAAACTTTGGTACGATTTAAACATAATCAAATGTTCATGAGTCAACCTGTTATTTGAAAAGAAAAGAAATACGAACAGGCTAAAGGGATGAGAACCCTTCCCCTCTTTATTTCTTCGTTTCCTTATTCTTTCTTCTTAGTTCCTTCAAATTTCTTGTCACTTTCTACCTCAAACTTACACTAAGAGGAAACTCAAATATTGCTTCTCAGATATCTTCATATCTTGGTAAAAGGTCAGACTTCTCGCTCATTATTTTAGTATTTTCCAGATTTTTGAATGTACTGTAGCAGTGAAATTTTAGAAGGTTTTTATATAACTCCAATTGAGATGTTTTTGATTAAAATTCCTGCACATCATATTCCACTCACAGTTCAAATTTCGTGATATTTGGTGCGTGTTTGAAATTTTTTCTGATTTTCCTAATTCCTGGCAGATTTATGTTAGGAATTTTTGAACTATTATTTCCGTGAAGCACTTGGTTTTGGAAGGTCCCTGAGACTCTATTTTTTTTTTAAGGTAAAAGGATAATTTATTAAATGGCAATGTCTGCCTAGCTTAACATATATGCTTTTTCTTGGAGTGAGAAATCTAGTATACTTGTATATGTTGGAAATTCAAATTAAGTTTTATTATTTTGAATGGCTTTGATCATTATATTTACCTGTTATAATACTTGTATTAAGTATTGAATCATCCATAAAATGGAAATGCGAACGGTTTCTGCAGTGAAGTTGAGGAGAAATGTTTGATGAATGAGTACGTTGTCTTATACAGTGATAGATATTGTGATTATCACTACATTACTGTATAGTTATATAGTAATGTCTGCTTCAAAAGATCCCATGTGGAGCTATTAAATTTCATCATCTCTCTGGAAAAGTTGTTCTCAACCGTTGAGGCATGCGTACCAAAATGTTTAACAACTAGATTAGACATTGTTCATTTGCTTGTTAATGTTTGGCGTGCGAAAAGTTGTGTACTTCATTAAAGCACATGGAAGACCTCCATGATTGCAGTTTAAATGTACTAATAATATTCTATTTCATCGTATAACAAGCATAGTAGTAATATAATCATTTTACCATTCTCGTTGGCATGATATTGTGGTAATCTGGAATCACTCAATTCTTGACAATATGGAAAATGATGCAGATTACTCTTGCAGAAGCAATGATTGAGGAAGAACGGCATGAGTTGAAAGAAATACAGAGAAATGAAGCCTTAGAAGAAAAGCAAGAGATGCCAACTAAAATTAACAATAGATTACAACCATGGACAAGACAAATTACGTTCCGAGGAATTGTTACTAGTATATTCCTAGGTTGCATCTATAGCATGATACTAATGAAATTAAACCTCACCACTGGGATTAATCCTAACCTGAATGTTGCTGCTGCTCTTCTTTCATTCATTATCATCCGGGCATGGACAAAGATCCTTCAAAAGATTGGAATATCCACATCTCCATTCACGAAGCAGGAGAATACTATCATACAAACATGTGCAGTTGCATGTTATAGCATTACAATGGGTGGTGGATTTGGATCTTATCTGTTAGCTCTAAACAAGAAGATATATGAACAGACAGGTATTGGCATAGCAGGAAATCCTCCGGACAGCTACAACGAACCTGGGATTGGTTGGATGACCGGCTACCTCTTTCTAGTTTGCTTTGTTGGTCTCTTTGTGTTGATTCCACTCGGGAAGGTATTTGGTTATTTGATCTTGCTCGGTTTATCTTCAAGATTATTAGTATTTATCATGATTAGATGTATGTGTCTTTGATTAGATATACGTTTCTTTGTTCTGTCAATCTTACTAATTTCTTTTTTGGTATTTGTCGACTTTCTATAACTAGATTTATCGTACGAGATTAGCAAAAGAATTTCAAGCTTTGAAAGGATGTTCACGTACTGTTTCTATATATCCATTGGCAGCATTTCTCTACAAGTTTGTCAGGAGTTTTTAATGTAGTTTCTATTGCTTCTCAGATCTTAATAGTCGACTACAAACTCATTTTTCCAAGTGGCATGGCAACTGCTATTCTTATTAATGGATTTCATACAAGGAGTGATGAGATAACTATGTAAATCATCTCTCTTTTTGTTTTTTTTTTTTTCATTTGGTTCTAGACAGGATTTTGAAATAGATGAACACTGGAATAAAAGTAGGTATTCTTATCCATTTGCAGAAAGCAAGTCAAAGGCTTCACCAAGTTGTTTTCTTTAAGTTTCATTTGGGGATTTTTTCAATGGTTTTACTCTGGGGCTGGTGAATGTGGATTCCAACGATTTCCTACGTTTGGATTGCAAGCTCTGAAGCAAACGTAAGTCAATGGCCTAATTAATATTTTGCATGATTACATAGTTGGATATCTTTCTCTACTTATCTAATTAAAATTATCAACCGATAATGGCTTACTTAAGTGGAGCTCGTGTTTTTCTGTAGATTCTACTTTGATTTTAGCTTGACATATGTCGGAACTGGAATGATTTGTCCTCACATTGTAAACTTATCCATGCTTCTTGGAGCGGTGCTCTCATGGGGTTTGATGTGGCCACTCATCGAAAGGCAAAAAGGGCATTGGTTTCCTGCAAACGTACCAGAAAGCAGTATGAAGAGCCTGAACGGTTACAAGGTCCCCTTGCTATATATGAGTGCGGTTTTAAATTTTGTGTGTTTCAAGAATTATTTTCTAATTTCTCTAATTAGTTGACGATGTTCTAGCAGGTCTTCGTCCCTATTGCTCTTCTCCTAGGTGATGGATTATACATGTTTGTCAAAATTACTTGGATCACATTCATAAATCTCTATGCCAAATTCAAAAGCAAAAATCAAAATCCAGGTAAGTATATGAACACATGCATCAAGCTATTATCATCTTGATATTGAACATGCTTTCACTATCTGAGGCTGAATTCAATTTGTCACTCTTGTCTTCTTTTAGCAAATAGAACAAAAAAGGATGAGAAAATGCTAGATGATCTGAACGAAGACGAGGTCTATGTAAGAGAAAGCATTCCAACGTGGATAGCAGCCAGTGGGTATATCGTCCTCGCAATTATAGCAGCAGTCGCCATTCCTTTTATGTTTCCCGGGTTCAAGTGGTACTATGTGGTCATAGCATATATTTTTGCTCCACCTTTAGCTTTCTGCAATGCTTATGGAGGTGGTCTAACTGATATAAACTTGGCTTTTAACTATGGTAAAGTTGGGCTTTTCCTTATCGCTGCATTAGCCGGAAAAGAACACGGTGTCGTGGTTGGCCTAGCGGGGTGTGGTCTGATCAAGTCTGTGATTTCAGTTTCTTTCACTTTGATGCAAGATTTCAAAACGGGGCATCTAACACTCACGTCCCCAAGAGCAATGTTTGTGAGTCAAGCCATAGGCACTGCTATAGGCTGCGTGATAGCCCCACTTAGCTTCTTCTTATTCTATAAGGCATTCGATATCGGTAACCCCAAAGGAGAATACAAAGCTCCCCTTGCCATTATCTATAGAAATATGGCAGTTCTTGGTGTTCAAGGATTTTCTGCTCTACCTAAGCATTGCTTGAACCTTTGCTATGGCATTTTTATCTTTGCAGTTGGTATTAACCTAGTGAGAGATCTTTCTCCACGGAGAACTGGAAGATGGATGCCCATGCCAATAGCCATGGCACTGCCCTTTCTAATTGGTGCAAATGTTGCCGTTGATATGTGCATTGGAAGTCTCGTAGTGTTTGTTTGGAACAAACTCAATCCTAAGAAGGCTGATTTGATGGTTCCAGCAGTTGCTTCTGGAATGATATGTGGTGAAGGCCTTTGGGCACTTCCTGCATCTATTCTTGCTTTGGCCAAAGTCAATCCCCCTATTTGCATGAAATTTTTGGCTTCTTAAATAAAAAACATGTAATTTAAATGAATATTATTGCAAAGCTGACTGTTATTTGTGTTCAATATTTGCAACCTTAAAATTGTATTCAGACATAGTTTCATATTAATCTTTTGCAACTCTTTAAGATTGTTTTCTGTTTTAACTCATATATAGGAGTAGGCATTATGCCTTCGTCGTACTACACTTATAACATTATTTGTAAATGAGTAGTATAATTTATAGTAGCAACTAGTGCTCTTAATGTAGGAAATGGGTACTACTAGACATACTCATTAGTTTTAACTCCGCCACCTGATACGTTCAAGCTAAACATAGATAGATCCTCATTGCTTAATCCAAATTAGGGAAGCATGCGGGCTAAACAGAAATCTTTTAGTAAATGGGTTGTTGGGTTATATCGGAATTAATAGTTATAAGAACAAAAATTGAATATTGTGAAGTATATAATAGAATATTGAAATATTAGAAATCATTACCGATTCTAAAATATCATAGTTTATAATATGTCAAAGATTGCAAGTGGCTGTTTCTTGCACCCTCAACTAGACCTGAATTGGCATTTATAAGGAGACAAGCACTGCAATGTACATTCACACGTGATTAAAAAACATAATGGATAATAAAAATATATGTAATTCTCATTAAATTAGAGATATTAAAGATGTCCCTAGGAGTTATATGTAGGTTTCAATATCCCTTACATCCAAACCGCTACTCATGTATTCTAGTATTGTTTTTACTTTTCAAATACTTTTTTTAATTTCAAATCCTTTCTATTGATTTTGTAAATTTATAAACACATAATCTAGTATCCATTTTTCTTTTTTTTTCATTTGAAAGTTCTATCTTTTATCTATTAAATGCACCTTATAAATAGTATCCTAAAATTAATTGTTTCACTATGTAATTTTTGTTATTCACAATGTAACTCCCAGATAACTTCTCCCCTCCCCCTCCCCCTCCTCTTTTTTGTTTTTTTTGGCACTTACGACAAGCATTAAAGCATTTGAATCATTAAAACTAAAAATAATTTATCCAACCAAAAGACAATTTTAACCATTTAGAAAAAGTTTAAATCCACATGATACCTTCCACACTTTTAGAATAGCATAGATATAAACAAGCGATGTGCCTGACAATCTAGCCGAGAAGGCCAGGGCAAAGAAGGAAATATAGTAATCCTTCCTTAACTTTTTCCAGTGTATTAGATTTTTTTCTTTTTGGTTTATGTTGATTACATGAACCCGAAAAAGACCTGTATTAAGTTAGACCTTATGTTTTTTAAAATTTATTTCCTAAGCTCGAAAACTTATTATTTCCATCAAATTGAATCCTTATCGAACATGCTCGAATTTGGCTTGAATTTAAATTTCTGAACTCAAGCTCAGATTCAAATATAATTTTAGGTTTGAAATTTTAAACAGGTTAAATTCCAATACTTGAATATTTGGCATTTGTCTTACAATTATCTTTAATTTTTAATCTTATTTTTTATTCCTTAAACTATTTTCTTTTCAAACTTAATGATGTCAACCATTTTATGCAGTATAGGATCTATCCACTCTCTTCACATAGGTCACACATATGACAACTAACTAAGGGTAAACATGTCTCTTCAAATATGGTTCCCTCCAAATCCGTAGAACGCCATTATCACGTACATAAAAACTCAAAGTATATTTGGTTTGGATATTAGAATAACTACAATATTTTCAATTTGTTTCCCGTCTCTTATCTCACAAACATTGTATTTTTGTAAAATTTAAAATAAAAAAATATAATTCAAACTCTATAGAATCATTATCTTATTACAAAGTCATTGATCCTTATCTATAAAGTCAATAGCAATGTAATCAGTTTTAAGAATGGCATACTACATGTTTGGAGGAAAAAACAAATGCCTTGACCTCGAGTGAGCTCGTCTTCAGTAGAAATAAAATCTCGAAGAGATTTTCATTTTCGCCGAATGATCTTGTGCTCCAATATTTTTCGGTTTTGATGAGAAACTGATTGAATTATCCTTGGGGAAAGTTCTTGTTGAGAATGAAGGCTCCCATAAAGCTAGTATAAAGCGGATATAACACTTGCGAACACTATCTATAATCTCTTGCTCAACGATGTCTACTTCCTCTTCTTGGTCATATATAACGCTAATTTACATACATACATGAACTTGAATTGGATTTTTATTTAAAATTTTTTTATCTTAATTTATGAAAAAATAAATTATTTGTGCGAAAAGAAGTGAAACTTAATATGAGAATTTTGCACTGATTTTTTAGAAGAAAGTGTATCCAATACTAGTTTGGTCCCTCTCTCCCCTTAACTAGTTTGTGTGTTATCCCATCACTAATCAAAAGCATATACATGAGAGGTAGGAGAGCAAAGATCAAGTAACAAGTGGCCATCATGTCTCAAGGTCATCAAAGGTATGAAGCTACTCTTATTTTATGTTACAATGTTTGACTTATGATTCTTATTTTTCTGAGATGTGGTATCATTGCCAAAGTTTAATGTCATACCTTATAATCTTTATATTATTTTATGTACTTCTATTTTTAGTTAGAAAAAGTGACAATGATATATGCATATATGAAGTACATATTATGTAGGCAATTTTGACATCTAGTATTAATGTTTGTCACTCCTACTTATTCACTATATGTGTATTTATTCACTATTTATTTACTAGTGTTTCAAATAATTTTTTGTATTATTTTAGCTACATAAATTGTGAGTTGGCCTATATAGTTTTATAATAACCATCTTGAATTGTTTTTGGTTGATTTGGTTTATAGCCACCAAAGTGACTTCATCAAATCATTTTTTGAGTGTGGTTATTTAAAAATTAAGGATGGTTATAGAAATTTTTAAAATGTGATTTATTTTCTATAACTATTTCCAGTTAACTTGTTATGTACCTAAAGGAAGATAACAACTAGACTTGTATTATGTTTCCAAAAGTGAATTATTATAATTTCACTTTTAGAGTTAATCGCTAGCGTTTTAATTTTATCCCAAAGGCAAAAATTTGATGATGCAATGGATTGCTCTTGTTATATGATAACTCACGTTTTCTTGTAAAACAATTTCAACTATTACTCCAGCATCACTTTCAAGAGTTATTACAAACATTCCTAAGTTAAATGGGTCCAACTATTCTAATTAAACACTACAAGAAAATAACATATTTGAAACCGTAAAAATCAGTTTCTAATTAGAAATCGATTTGAAATCGCTAAGAAAATAGTTTCAAATCAGTTCCTAATCGGTTTCAATAGGTTTCAAATATTTTTTACTTTTTAATAAATTTTGTGGCTTCAAATCAGTTTCTAATTAGAAATTGATTAAAATCGGTTTCAAAATTCAGTTTTAAATCGGTTTCTAAATTAAATATTTTTTTTGATGAATATTATAATTAGTTTCAAATTTGTTGCTAATTAGAAATTGATTAAAATCAGTTTCAAAAATTTAGTTTCAAATCAGTTTCTAATCAAATTGATTTTTAAATTAAAATTTTTTATTTTTATTAAATTATGAAATCAGCTTCTAAATCAAATATTTTTTTATTTTTGATAAATTTTATAATCAGTTTCTAATTAGAAATCGATTAAAATCTGTTTAAACTTTGGTTTCAAATCGATTTCAAATCAAATTGATTTCTAAAATAATTTTTTTTATTTTTAAAATTGATTTCTAATTAGAAACCAATTAAAATCAGTTTTAAAATTCGGTTCCAAATCAATTTCAAATTAAATCGATTTCTAAACTATATACCTTAGAGCAGTTCTAAATCAGTTTCTAACGGTTGCAAAACCCTATTACGATTTCAAATTAGTTTCTAATAAGTTTCAAAACTAATATTTAATATTAAGATTTTAGATTATAATTAAGGTTTATAATTTAACATCCTACACCTTTGAAAAATTTAAATAAATTATTGCGATTAACATATAATTATTATATGTATATATTTTGATTATGTATATTTATAATTATCTATAGTCGAGTAAATAGCTGTGTAATGTATTTGTTATGTGCTATTTATACTTAAGATATATGTTGATCTATATATATATTTATTTTATCTATTATAGAAGTATAATCAAATACCATACAAGTGATTTATACTTAACAGTTGTATAAGCATATAAGTATGTAAAACAGTAATTATATATAATGCTAATATATTTTGTCTATATAAATACAATTATGAATTTTTTATTACATATTAAACACACTTAATAAGTTAATAACATGAGTTTATAACCTACTAAATAATTATAATACATATTCTTAATTTAAATATTATATATATTATAATATATATATATATACATATATATATATATATATATATATATATATATATATATATATATATATATATATATATATATATATAAATATATATGTGTGTATATAGGATAAATAAAATAATTACAATAAAATAACACAACAAAAAGTTTAGTCTTGTGGAGAAGCACATGGTCCCCACACTACTAATTAGGGTTTGAGTCTTGCAAGAGGCGATTTTAGCCCAAATTATTGTGCATACACGCGTGCACATGAGGTTGTGGCCACGCGTCTGGCATGTGCGAACACAGGCCTGATTCTGCCAGTTGATCAAAGTTGGCTGGCTCGGTCGGATCAATCCGGTAATTTTTAAATTTATTTTTATTTTTAAAAATCAGTTTCAAATCGTTTCTAAATTCAGTTTCAATTTAATTTCAAATCGATTTCTAAATTTGATTTCTAATCAGTTTCAATGCGGTTTCAAAACCAGTTGTTTTATTTGATTAAAAATATTGATTCTTGGGTCAATTTTGAAACCGAATTTTGAAACTGACTATATTCGGTTTCAAAATTGATTTGTAAAATCGAGCAGTAACTACCATTTTTTAAACCAATTTTTTGTGGTTTCAAATCCTTATTTTGAAATTCATTTGTCAGTTTTAAAATTACTTTTTTCTTATAGTGAAAAGGACAAAGTGCTTATTACCCTCGGGTGCTTAGACTTGGATTGGTGCCTTAGAATGGATGAGTCAGCACGAGAGACAATTGAAAGTGCTTAAATAGAGAAAGTGACTTTTGAGGCTTGGGAGCAATCTATTCGATTGAATCTCATGATCATTAAGAGTAAGATTGCAAAACATATTCGGAAATCAATTCCAGAATCAACTAAGGCACGTGAATTCATGTTATTCATAAAGTTTGGCAGGTACGCTTATGGCAACTTTGACTACTAAAAATATAATGGGATTAGTGGTGTGTGTGAGCATATATTAGAGATGAATAACTTAGCTGAACAACTTAAAAGTTTGGAAATGACTATCTCCGAGTCCTTTTGGGTACAATTTATTCTCCATTTTCTTCCTCCTCAATATTGTCCATTTAAGATCACATATAATACTGAAAAGGGTAAGTAATCTATGCATGAACTTATTTCTATATGTGTGCAAGAGGAGGAGAGACTGAAAAGAGAAGATTTGCAAATGGTCCATTTGGTCTCTAAGAGTCATAACATTAATGGACTTAATAAGACCAAGAAGAGAGGACGCATGTCACCATTTAAGCGTAAAAATGTTGCAACATTTACCAATGATGATACCAAGGTTAGATGCTATTTTTGCAAGAAGAAGGGGTATAAGATAAAAGATTGCTTGAATCATAATACATGGTTTCAAAAGAAAGGTAATTTCCTTTCACTTGTGTATTTTGAGACCAACTTTGTTAATGTTCCTTCTAACAATTGGTAGTTAGATTCTGGTGTAACTATTTACGTATCTAAAAACATGTAGGAAATCTTTGCAATCCGCCAACCAATGACAAAGGAAAAGACAATAGTAATGGGGAACAAAGCGCAATTAAAATTTGAAGCTATTGGCACCTATAAAATTACCTTGATTGTGGCTTTTCTTTAGATCTTATGACACCTTTTATGTTCCTTCATTTTCTACAAATTTAATTTCTATATTTCATTTGGACGTAGCTGGTTATGCCTTTCATTTTGAGAATAAATTTTTCGTTATCTCTAATTAAAATCAGTCAATTTGTAGTGGCTTCTTATCCAATGGGTTGTATCAATTAAATCTTGATTCTTCTTACTATCTATCTCTTTATAACCTACATATGAATCACAATGTTGGCACCAAACGTGGCCTTCATGATAAAACTTCATCTATGTTGTGGCATAAATGCTTAGGTCATATTTCAAAAGAATGACTTGTGCACCTTGTAAAGGATGGAGTTTTACAAACTCTTGACTTTACAAAGTTTGGCACATGTACAGATTGCATTAAGGGTAAGCAAATTAAAAGTACAAAGAAAACTTACACTAGAAGTTCGGGACTACTTGAGATAATTCGCGGTGATGACTTCTCAAGTTATGGATATATCTATCCAATCAAAGAAAAATATGATGCCTTGACTATGTTTAAAATTTTCAAGGCAGGAGTAGAAAATCAGCTAGATAAGAAAATTAAAGTTGTGAGGTCAGACATAGTTGGCGAATATTATGGCAAATACGACAAAAGTGATTGTAATTTAGACATTTGTTAGATTCTTCAAGAAAATTGAATAATTGCACAATATACAATACCAGAAAAGCCTCAACAGAATAATATAGCTTAAAGGCGTAATCCTACATTATTAGATATGACTCGTTGTATGATTAGTGACTCAAATCTCCCAATTTTTCTGTAGAGTGAAGCTCTTAAGATAGCTATGGATATACTTAACAAGGTTCCTACCAAGGCTGTTTATAAAATGCCTTTTAAATTATGGATTGGTAGGAAACATAGTCTAAACCATATACAGATTTGGGGTTGTCCTCCTGAAGCAAGGTTTTACGATTCATATGAAAAGAAATTGAATTAGAGAACCATTAGTTGTTTCTTTATTGGTTATTCAGAAAGATCAAAAGGTTACAAGTTTTATTGTCCTAATCGTTTTACAAGAATAATAGAAACACATATTCCTAAATTCTTAGAAAATGAAAATTCTAGTAGGAATTATAAAGGAGAAGTGAAGTTAACTCTTGAGCATGAGAAATCTAGTAATTCTCTACTTTTACCCATTTCAGATTTTCAAGGGGAGAAAGATTAGAATATTTCTTCACTTCATTAAGAGGGCACTACTCTTATTACTGTCCATCCAAGGATTTAAGAACACAAAGTAATAATATGCATCCAAAAAATTTACGAAGATCAAAAAGAGCCACCACAAGAAATTGCCTTTTTAATGAAGATAAAATTCGTCATCACAAATTATAATGAGTCACTATTATTATTTGTTACCATTTTTTTAGGTTGTCACTTGTCGTCATAAATACCTCCGTCACTAATGAAACTGTATATCATATTCATATATAGTGAAGTATTACCTCGGATTTCCAAAAAAAAAAAGAGAATTTTTTTTCAATACTCAAACCTATTACCTTTTTCTTATTAGTTAATAAATAATCCTAACGATTGGATTTCTATGTTTAGACTGATAGGAAATAAGATATTCAAATAAAGAATTTTGGATCGAATGACTATTCATCTATTGTATTTTCATGCAAATAGGGGGCAAGAAAACTCTATGGAAAGATGGTGGTTTAATTCGATGTTGTTTAAGAAAGATTAGAACGTGCGTGTGGGCTAAATAAATCAATGGATAGTCTTGGTCCTATTGAAAATACCGGTGAAATTGAAGATTCGAATAGAAAAGATACAACTAAAAATATTCAGACTTGGGAGGGTCATGATGATTCTAGTTACAGTAATGTTGATCGTTTATTCGGCGGCAAAAACTTTCAGAATTTCATTCTCGATGACACGACTTCTGAAAATTTGTCACAATTACTTATTGATAATAAATTTGATTTGTTGAAAATTTTTTGACACTAAAAATTTTAGTACAAGTAACAAAATTATGAGGTCACAGTAAATTTAAATATTTATGACCATTTTTTGACACAAAAGTATTAAATTGTGACAAACAAAGTTGTAACAATATTATATTTTATTGCGACAACATCATCGACGCTAAACTAACTGAAAATAATGAAAAATTGCTTGTCACTTATAATATTTAGTGACAAAATGAAATTGCCACTGAAATTATTAATGCAAAAAGGAAAAACAAAGCTGACCTGCTAGAGCCGGCCCCTCAACCTACACAGGCAATAGGCACGAGCATGTGCTGGTAATCCACCCACTTGCCAACAGTTGGTCCATGTGTGGGTGACCCAGCCACGTGGGAACAGTGACACACGTGGGCTTGAGTGTTGATTGGGAATTAATTTCTCAAATTCTCCAGGATTAGGGTCCCACATTGACTCGAAATAAATTTCTCATATTCTGTTAGAGCGGGATTTCAACTCAAGTCTCCAAGAGCATTTGGTTTCAAGCTAGATTTGTATATTACTCGAACATTATTCAAGTTGATTCATTTAATATTTCAAGTTTGAAATTTTGTTCAAGTTCACTCATTTTTTTAAATCCTTACAAGTTGTTCGTATAACTTGTGTAATGTTTGAACTTGAGTTACCTGAATAACATAATTAAATATGTATAATAAATAGTATATAATAAAGTTAAAAAATAAAATTACTAAGATATTTTATACAATTATATAGAATATTTAATATTTTATATATAATATGTAATATAAAAATAATTTTATGAATATATAAATAATAAATTTATCAATACGTTTACGAACGGTCGAAATGGTTTGCAAACTTGTTTGTATTCATCCAATGAATATATAAACTACATTTGATATTTGAGCTCGAATAGAATAACAAATGAACGAACAATAATAAAAAATGAACAAACTTGAACGAGCTTAGTTGGTGAATGTTGGATTAGAATAACAGCTCTACTTCAAAGTTATATTTAGTAAATAATAATTAATATATTAAAATTTGCTGTTAGATTATTGACACATATAGTTTGAATATTTTATAAAAATATTTAATTTTTTTGCAAATAATAATATCAAAGAAGCAAAGGTGGGATAAACATCTTCAAATCGCTAAAATTTGTAAAATAGTGGCAAAATTAATCATTATGGTTGTTATTTAAAATATATTATTGTGACGATATGAAGTTTACGATTAATTTGTTAAGTCTAGAGTGACAATTGTTTTTGTAACAAAAAGTACATAATTATATGTGGCAACATTTCTTGTCGAGAAAGTTATAAATAATAGTGACCATAGTGATACTTTCTTTCTTGTGGCAATATTAAGTAAACAATAAATAATTGAATTTATAGTGACATAAATTTTCATCCAAAAAAAAAATTAGTGAAAGAAATTTGCCACACTAAATGAAAATACTAGTGACCAAACTATATTTGGTCACAAATAAGAATCATGCCTACAAAAAAATGTTGGCGCCAAATTGCATATGCTATTAGTGACAACATTTCATTGACAAAAAAAGAAAATGTGAGACTATTAATATATTAATAATGACAACTTATATTGTGGAAGACATTAAATCGTCACAATTGCTAATATAGCTCTAAGAAACAAATAAGTCATCATAATTGGAAAACACAATAGTGATAATCTTTTTTTTTTTTTTGCCACAACAAACCTCTCATTTGTGATAAAATAATTGAGTAACGCAAAAAACCTTGCCACCAAATAACCGAACTCTTGTGGTGAGAAAAGAAAAGTGCAATTTCGGTTGATTACTTACAAGAATTAGAAGGGCCAGTATTGTTGATGATCCAAAAACGTTTTCACAAGCCATGAATTATAGTGAATCCAATAAATGGTTGGATGCCATGAAAGATGAAACGGCATCTATGAAAACTAATCAAGTGTGGGAATCAGTTGAATTGCCTCAGGAGTTTCATCCTATTTGCAAATGGATCTTTAAAATGAAATGAGACTCCAAACGTAATCTCGACCAATATAACTATAGATTAGTTGCAAAAAGGTTCACTCAAAGATAAGGGATGGACTATATTGAAACTTTCTCTCCTGTATCAACGAAGGACTCATTTAGTGTTCTCGTGGCTTTAGTAGCTCATTTTGACTTAGAGTTGCGTCAAATGGATGTGAAAACAATATCTTTAAATGGAAATCTAGATGAAGAAATTGTTATGAAACAACCAAAAGGATTTGAACAAAAAGGAAAAGGAGAATTAGTTAGTAAGCTTAAAAGGTCGATAAATAGTCTTAAAAAGCTTCTGGACAATGGTATCTTAAGTTTCATGATACTATTACTACCTTTGGACTTCAAGAAAATAAACTTGATGATTGTATATATCTAAGGTTAGTAAGAGCAAGTTTATTTTTTTATTTTATATGTAGATGATATCTTGCTTGCGACTAAAGATTTAGGTCTATTACAAGAAACTAAATGTTATCTTCCTAAGATCTTTGAAATGAAGGATATGGGAGAGGCATCATTCGTGCTTGGCATAGACATTTTTAGAAATAGATCTAGAGGTATTATTGGTTTGTCTCAAAAGCCTTGTATATATAAAGTTCTAAAAAGGTTTCAAATGCAAAGTTGTTCATCAAGTTCAATCTCTATGATCAAATGTGATAAGTTCATAGAAGCTAATGTCCTCAAACTGCCTTTGAGAGGCAGCAAATGGAAACTATTCCATATGCATCACATATAGGAAGTTTAATGTTTTTAAAAACTTGCACACAATTAGGCATTTGTTTTGCAATTGATGCTTGCAAGGTTTCAAAATAATCCGAATCTAAATCACTGAAAAACTATTAAAAAGATGATGCGGTATCTTCAAGGTACCAAAAATTATATACTTACCTACAAACACAGTAATCATCTTGAAATTGTTGGATATTCAGAGACTGATTTCATGGGTTGTGAAGATTCTATGCGATCCACTTTTGGATATATTTTTATGTTAGCTGGTGGAGTTGTATCATGGAGAAGTGTCAAATAGTTTATTATTGCATCTTCTACTATTGAAGTTGGGATTATAACATCCCATGAGGCTACTTCTCAAGAAATTTGGCTGCGAAAATTTTATGGTTTGGTTTAAAATAGTTGATTTCATTTCTAAGCCTATGGTTACATATTGTGACACTTATTCCGAAATTTATTTTTTTTAAATAATAAGTACTCTAGTAAATATATGCACATTAAGCTGAAGTATCCATTTCTCATATCAGTATTGACACAATGCTTACACCCCCATTAAAAAAAACTTTGGCGCCAAAGAAGTTTATAGGACATGTTAGTTCTCTAGGTCTTGCAAAACTTTATAGCACTCGATGCATAAATGTTTTGATGTTATTTCCTGCTTTTTCACATTATGGTTTATTTGTTAAATATCTTTAGAGATTACATCTTGGACCATGTGCGTATTTCTTCCTTATTTTAATCTGTCTACACTGGTTTCATAAAATATGATGCATGGGAAGAAACTTATTTCTATATAATATATAACTGCCATATCTGTTTTATTGACTTAGTAAAACAATATATATATATATATATATATATATATATATATATATATATGAGTTATAGAATAGGAAGAAATTAAGGAGACTACTAATGACCTATGACGAGAAGGGTTATTCCCAACTCTATAAATAGAATCTTTGGTCCCTCTCTCCTCTTAACTAGTTTTTGTGTTATCCCATCACTAATCAAAAGCATATACAAGAAAGTTAAGAGGGGGAAGATCAAGAACCAAGCATTGGCCATCTTGTCTCAAGGTAATAATGTTATGAAGCTACTCTTATTTTATGTTACAATGTTTGACTTGTGATCCTTATTTTTCCAACAAATAAAAACCTTTTTCCAATCCAATCCTTGAACACGAGAAACTAGTCAATATGTTATGAATATATTAATTTTGTGGATGTCCATTATCCCAAATTATCCCAAGTATTAATTCATATTTGAGGTTATAGAATATGAAAAGTTATGAGTTATAACCAAAGTTGTAACATCCATCCTTTATAGACCACTATCCCTATTACCTCCATTATCTTAGACAATGTGGGAGATCATAGGAGGTTCGGTATTTAAGTTATAAAGGAGCCTACTAATGAACTGTGATGAGAATGGTTATTTCCAATTCTATAAATATATGAAGTAGCTTGTGAGTTTGATGTATGGTAAAAACTCGTAATAAAATTTAAATTTCTATGGTTCTTGAGTCCTTTCTTTCTCTTTTGTTATAATTTAAAGTCTTATTCATTGTTATTTTATAGTTAGTTTTGTGTTGCGACCGAATTTTACAACACATCATTAGCACAAGACTCTGCCGCTGAATTTTTTAGGTTTATATGAAGGCAAGAAACACGAGACTCTACCACCAAATATATGAGATTTATAATCAAGTAAGAAAAACACTTCTCTTACTTAACTTTAAATTTCCATAGCAAACATCAAAATTTGAATCTTTGACTTTTGATATTTCTAAAAATAGACCTTTTTTTATATACATAATGCTAAGATCTATCTAGATATAGTGTATCCTAAAGACACTATCAAAAAAATACCAAAGCATCAAAGCCACTTGATTACTAGTAAATTTGAAGGAAATATACAACTACTGGAAGATAGTTGTTATATAAATGTTGGTTATAGTTTTTTATTAGTGTGGCTACTTGATTTTATGTCTATCAGTTTGCAAAATTTTATCACGTTTAGAATTTCTTTTCAATCAAAGTTATAAGGAGAAATGTCTTGGTGATGTGCTAAAAAAAAGATTTTCTTTTTCTCATACCTCGATAACATGCTCTTGTAGTAGCAATATTGAGAAAAAAAATTTAGAAGTATTTTAAACTTAAATCTTCTAAGACTAAATGAGTCATTGCTAAAACATTTTGAAGCGAATGTCATTACCACATATAATTTATTTATTACAGAGATTTGGGTCATGGCCATAATCGTTGTAGAAATGTACTTTGTTCTTATGTTGTAAGAGTGACTCATTAAATTCTTAATGTATAGATACTCACTAGAAGTGAGAAAATAATGAGAAGGAAAAAAAGAAGTAATAATTCCAACATATTATTCATGTGATATGAAAGAATTTTTGTCACATATATATAGTACGTCAAATATGTTGTGAATCTCTAGTAATTATTGATTTAAAAAGAAAATAAAATATTGTTTTACTTTCCTAAATTATACGGCTAATAATAACGATGTTAGTATCGATCATATTGATATGGCACATGCAAGTATAGCCAATTTTTTTTAATAACCAGAGGAAACTTTTGGTGTTTCAAATATTGATAGAAATTTTCAAAACATTGAATTATTTCCTTTCTACTTTCCATTATTTTGTGATTATTTTTTGAAACTTGCATACTATGTTTTTAGAGTCTAGTATTAGTACATTACTTTAATTTGTTTTAGATTTAAGAATAGTGTAGATGCAATGTGCCAAATAAATAGTGGTTGACTGAGACGTATTTGAAATATATGTCTAAAATATAAATGGTAGTATAATGTTATTGAAGAACTAGTTAATCAAGAATTTTAGAAGAGTTAATTGATTAAAAACTCCAAAAAAGCTAGAGGATCTTTATCTAATAGTTAATTTTGTAATACAATATTCTCTATATCCTCTTATTTGTTTAGCCTTAATGATATTCTCATTATATCGAGATATTGAATGAATAGACTTTTGAGATATATGCATTACTATTATGACCTAAAATAAATATTGCTAGATATTACTGTTACTCTCTTTTAGTTTATATTACATAAAATTTATAAAATTGAGATGTAATATTAAGCAAATTTGAATTTTATTGATTTAAATAAGTTATTAGTTAGTTGAAATATGAATAGCGATTAGAAATTTGTGAAAATATTATGGAATCAGACATTTTCTAAAATGACGAATTCTCATGTGCTACTTATTTTATGTGTAAATGTTATCAGTATTAATTGGGGTTGAATGTGTTATTTTGGGATGAATACAAGAAAGTTTTAGTTGATGCATCAACAAATAGTTACATATATATTGTTGATTTTTGCAACCTCTAGTTTGCAATTCATTGATAATGAGCTCATATTTTACATTCTTCAATGATACAAGTTTTTCTAAGGATACTGATTATATTGATATAAATATTGAACATCTCCCATAATATGTTTATTATTGTGAGTTATTCTATATATAGTAGCACTTATTTCATATTTTGTCAATGCCATTATAAATACTCATCTTTATACTCCTCTTTATAAATACTATTTTTAGATATCAAATGATCTCTATCTAAGAGTTCTCTTCTAAGATTTAAGTCCGCAAACTCTAAATGATAAAGTTCCATGAGAAATATGAAAAGTTTGAACAATTCATAAATACACTTGAAATTTATATGAATTTCCAGTATGAAGTATACACCTGAAGTATAAATTGTGAAATATAAAAAGTGAGTATTTGTTATGACTTGTGACATAAGATTCTTTGTAAAAACTTGGCACTGATTAGGAAGAAATACATTTCTGGTTGTGGATATAATTAATAGATCATGATATACATAATATGTATTTATCATTACTATCATTTGATAATGTCATTTATTTTTGAAGTCCCTGATGGACTCAATATGCTTGAAGTATATATGTAGATTGATCCTAAAAAATATAGTAAGACCGTATTAGTGAATTCTTATTGAAGAATGATTGATATTCCATATTTGTGCTTCATATAATGATCATTTTGAGATTAAATTTCTGTTAAATTTTGGTGTGTCAATCACCGTTTACGCTCCCTTTATGACTTCTTTGCTTTATGTGAGTTTATTGAAGATTTGGAATATAATGAAGAAAACAAGGTAATTTTACACAATGAAGAAAACAAAAAATACAGAGCAAAATAGCATGATAGATACTTTTCAAATGAGATTTTGACCTTCATAGATATTTCAAATGCAAAAGTGATCTTCTATACAATTATAGAGGACATTCTGAAGTTTTCATAATGGTAAAATTTATGTCAATCCAAGTTCTTTTGGCTACCCTGCTTATGTTGCAAATTCACCTGTCCTGGATTTTGTCCCAGTTTTGACACATTTTGGTAAAATGATCATATCTTGAGTTCTAGATGTCCAATTGAGGTGATTCAAAGCTCTGTAGAAAGTTAAGATCATTATCTACAACTGTTATGAAGAATCAAGACTATATCAGCCGATTTATTGCTCTAAATTCACCAAAAAAGTCAAAATATCTATCATAGTCAACTTGCAGAGTTACTGTAGCAAAACTGGATGCAAGCGGTACCGTTTGGCCAAGACCAAGCGGCACTGTTTGCACCAAAACAGTGTTTTCTGCATTTTTTTCCTCTAGTTTTGGCTGGGGATATAAATACCCTTTAAGGGCAAGAAGAAGGGAGACCGCTAGGGTTGCTAGGGAGGCGGCAAAACTGAGAGAAAAACCACAAAATCTCATCCCAAATCATCAATATTTGCAAGAGAAATCAGGAGAGAAAATAAAATTCTTGAACAAGGAGCAATCAATCTTGAAGATTCAAGCTCAAGAACACAAATTTTCACAACCAAGTTGGAGAACTTCAAGCCTTGAACAAGAGAATATTTGAACCATGAAAATGAGCAATTCTTCCTCTTTCTTTGTTGCTTTATGTTCTTTGAATTGTAATATATTGATGAGCTAAATTCTTGAATACTTGGATGGTTATGAACCCTAGTTATCATCTATGTGAATGATTTGTTCTTTTGGTTGATTGAATTCTGATTTCTTATGAATTGTTTGTAAGTTTGATTGCTCGAATTGATTTGGTTGATAATTGATTCATAATCAAGATTTTTCACTTGGAATTGAGAAAGGAAGGGTGAAATAGACCATGACACAAACAATGAGAGTGATTTAGGTGACTAGAGATAGAAATCTCAATACTCTCTTGATGATTAGAGAAATCTAATCGGAAATTCGCAAATCTTAATGCATTCTTGGGTTGAATTGGTTAGAAAGAGATTTTAACTAATTAATCTAAGAGTAGAGGACTTTCATCTAGAGATAGAGTGAGTTCTAATTAAGGAATTTCATCAAACATAAGGACAATTCATCAACCAAGTGACTTTTCTATCACATAGGTAATTCTAGGGGGATTTTTCATTCAAGTATTACTTTCTCAATTGAAATTCTCTTGCAAATTAAATTTTAGCTAAACTGAACTTTATTGGTTAAGTTAGATTTTTATTCTTAATAATTATTTCTGTTATCTCCACAAGCAAATTTCATAGGCAAAATAATAGAGTGGAAAGTGAGTAATGGTATTTAACAATCCTCGAGGATACGACATTTGAAGTTCTTGCCATTATACTAATTATAACGATAGATACATTTGTCTAGTGCTTGTGTGCAAATTGTTATAAATTGTGATTGAAAGACCTAAGAGGGGGGTGAATTAGATATTTGGCTAATTATCAAAATCTTTTTCTTTTTTGCAAATCCTTTGCCTTAATAAAAGCTCTTCTTTAAATTCACAAACCTCAAGTTTATATGTGATTTGATGGTTAAGACAAGATCATCAAACAATAAGACCACAACCAATCAATCAACAACTATGAACAAATTATAATAACACAAGTATGTAAACAAGTAAAGCTATAAGGAAATGAACACACGATTTATAGTGGTTCGATCTCTCCAAGATCTACATCCACTACCTTGAGTCCATACTCAAGGATTTCAACCAATCCACTATATGCTCAATTTAGACAATTACACAAGAGGCTCGCCCAACAAGGGTTTTACACTAACAACCTCCTTTGCAATCCTATAAACAAGGCTCACCCTTCCACAAAGATTTTATATCTAAAGACAACCTAAAGACCAATCAAATACAAGGTTCACCCACACACGGGTTTTACAACACAACCTTGATTAATCTAGTCTATGGCTCACCCTTACCAAAAGAATTTTACGTCACAAGATAACCTTGTATCAATCACATCAATAATATAAAAATAGAGTTTGGATGTTACCAACACTTCTTGGTGGATGAATACAATAGCTAGCACCACTTCACTTCTTGCCTTTGGAATCTTGAATTTTAACATTTGAGCACAAGGCAATTTGAGAGCTTTTCAAATAATTTTGATGTCAAACAAGTTAGAGCTTCAAGGATTTCTTAAGTTCAAAAGTTCTTCAAAAAATATGGGGTTTATGGCTTTTATAGAATTTGAAAATCAGTTTTAACAGTCATAAAATGGCTAGTAACTGTTAGTTTCAGAAAATTTGGACGACCAGTATTTTTACAAATTAATACTGGTAGTTTACTAATTAATCAAGAAATTGAAAATGACAACTAGTATTTTTACACTTGACTTTGCATCCAGCAAATTCGTACATGTATATGCAACAAGATTGAAAAAAGATGATTTTGTAACCAAAGTCCATAATCAAATGTATTAATGAGATAATGAAGAATACGCTTAATGGGAATCAAATGAGACTCTTTTGGACAATATTAAAATCTAGCACACAAGCATATGATAAACATAATATCAAGTCTACTTGTGGTAAGATAAAGTAAACTACCAATCATACCTCTATATACCTTTTCATCAACATTTTTACCTTTTTCTTCTTTATCAAGTTTTATTGATGAACTCATTGGAGTACTTATCCCTTTTGCTTGATCCATTCTAAATCTTTTCAAAAGCTATTTGGTGTACTTTGCTTGATATATGAAGACTCCATCCTTGGTTTGCTTAATTTGTAGTCCAAGAAAAAAGTTGAGTTCTCCCATCATGCTCATTTCGAACTTGCTTTGCATCAACTTTGTAAATTTCTCACAAAGTAAAACATTAGTAGCGCCAAATATTGTATTATATATTTGGACATTATTGATATAATTGTAACCAAGACCATTTTTGACAAGCGAAGATCTTTGAGATCCAAGCAGTTTGTCAAGATTGTCTCTTCCATTTGTAAATTCTTTAGCACATAATGTAAGATCATCAACTTTCTTTTTCAAAATTTCATGATCACTAAGCATTTTTTCAAGAGAAGAAACTTTTGTACAAAGAGATTTATTTTCAAGAGACATGTTATGTAAAGAAACATTCAAAACTTCTTTTTCAATATTTAAACAATCAATAGATTCAAGAAGTTTTTTGTTCTCACAAAATAATTTTGAATTTACATTCAATAACTCATTAATTTTGAGTTTCATTTCCTTATTCTTTTTCGAAGCCTTTTTTAATTCTCCATACATCTCAACAAGTAATTCACTAGGATCATCAATATCATCATCATAAGAAGTAGAGGTTGATGGAGTAGGTTGTACCTCATCTTCCATTGCCATGAAGCACACATTTGCTCTTTCTTCTTCATGAGTGACTTGAAGTAGCTTCCACATTTCATGAGCACAATCACATTCCATCACTCTATTATATTCATTTACGACCAATGCACAACAAAGAATGTTCATTGCTTGGTAGTTTAATGTCATCATTCTTGAATTACTCTCATCATACTCCTCCATAGGCTTTGGTTCCCTTGTAACTCCATCCGCTTTCAATCTCAATGGCACAAAGGGACCTTTCTCAATAATATTCCACAATTCATAGTTAGAAGAACAAATGTATATCTCAATCCTAGACTTCCAAAATGTATAATTAGAACCATCAAACAATGGAGGTCTATTAGTGGAGGAACCTTCCGTATAAGGCAAATTTGATAAACTAGCCATATGATCTTTACTTCTAGGTTGTTAGACCTTAAAAAGAAGACCTTGCTCTGATACCAATTGAAAGACCTAAGAGGGGGGTGAATTAGGTCTTTGGCTAATTATCAAAATCTTTTTCCTATTATGCAAATCCTTTGCCTTAATAAAAGCTCTTCTTTAAAACAATAAACTTCAAGCTTATATGTGATTTGATGGTTAACACAAGATCATCAAACAATAATGTCACAACCAATCAATCAACAATTATGTAGGCAAACAAGGTTCACCCTTCCACAAGGGTTTTTTATCCAAAGACAACCTAAAGACTAATCTAATCAAAGGCTCACCCACACAATGGGTTTTACACCACAACCTTGATTAATCTAGTCTATGGCTCACCCTAACACAAAAGGGTTTTATGTCTAAAGATAACCTTGCAATGAGCTAGTAGAAAAACAGAATTAAGTGAGGAATAAATGAGTTTGAATATTACCAACGCTTCTTGGTAGATAAATACAATTGCTAGCACCACTTCACCTTTGCCTTTGGAATCTTGAATGTACACCTTTGAGCACAAGGCAATTTGAGAGATTTTCAATTTGATTTGATATAAAATAAGTTAGAGCATGTAAGATTTGTTAAGTTCAAAGTTATGCTAAAAAATCTGGAGTTTATGGCTTTTATAACGATCATAAAAAGACTAGTAACGGCTAGTTTCAGTAAAATTCGGATGACCGATTTCTGCATCCGAATTTTTCGCTACAAAATTCGGACGACCGAATTTTTCTTCATGCGTCCGAATCTTCTTCCGAATTTCTCTGGAAGAACAGTAGCAAACTTTTGCTACAAAATTCGGACGACCGAATTTTTTGCCCTGCGTCCGAATCTTGCATCTGAATTTTTCAAACTTTGTCAAAACATATTCAAATCAATTCAAACAAGTTGGAAAACATTCTAGCCTCAAAGATAAGTCATTAAAGACCTTTTAAGTGCAAAAACCATTTATGAAAACTTGATAATTTAGGTAAGTTCAAAACCATTGAAACTATTTAAATCAAGTTTTGTGCTCTCAATTGCAATTCATAGATTCCAAGGCTTAAGAGTGTAGGGTTTACAAAGGTTACCTATTAAGCACATGCAACCTACACTTCATGTCTTCAAAGCCTTCTAACATCTTGAACAAACTCTTCAATCTTCAATCACTTTGACATATTGGAGTTGTTCTTGCATTTTAGCTTCAAGGCAATGAGACTTCAAACTTCTTAATCCACAAATCCTATCACACAACATACAAGCATATTAGTCCTCATCAATATTTGTCATTAATCAAAACTAATTATAACTACATGATTTGCCCTTAGGGCTAACAGTTATCCATAAAGTACCGTCTTATGTTTACTCCTTGGGAGATATCACCAATGATTTGCTCCTTAGGATGGCCTTTTTGGATATTCTGAGTTCTTTGGGAGCTCTAGGTCACCACTAGGTTGGTCATCTTGATTTTGTTCAATCATTTCTTCCTCATTGGTATGATCTTCCAAAGTTGGTGCTTGAAGATGGGTTTGATAGTCATTCATTGCTCCCCCTTAGATTGTGCTTGAAGATGGGTTTGAAAAATAAGTTAAATGAAAGCTTCAATTTTTTAAAATAATCTTTCCTAAGGTTGTTCAAACATAATGGATGATATTAAAATAAGTTTGAATCAATTTGAACAACAATAGAGCACATTTTGGCAACAAAAGATGCATGCATCCGAATTTCAGAACATGCATCCGAATTCTTAAACCTTGCATCTGAATTTTTTAAATCTTAAGTCCAAACTGCAATAAATTTAATATAATGAATGTTTAAAGTGAAATAAAGTGTTCCTAAGGTTGTTCAAACATAATGGAAGAGATTAAAACATATTTGAATCAATTTGAACAACAAAAGAGCACATTTTGGCAACAAAATATGGATGCATCCGAATTTTTGAAACATGCATCCGAATTTTGAATCATGCATCCGAATTTTAAGATTTCAAATCCAAAATGTAAAATATGGAGATAACAACTTTAATTTTTGAAAATAAGCTTTTGTAAGATTGTTCAAATATGATAGGAAGGATTAAAACAGTTTTCAAACAATTTGAACAACAGAAAAGACATTTTTGACAAGAAGATCTTGATGCGTCTGAATTTTTTGTCTGCATCCGAATTTCAAGTCCAAATTTTTGGAAACAAGTTGAAAAGGTGATTTTGCATTTTCAAATGAACTATAGAAGTACTCAAATATGTATAGCTACAATAGCACTCAGTTTATCTTTGCAAAACCACAAAACTCATGTATTTAATTGTTTTCATGATGTAATGTGAAGTCATAGGTCAAGTTAATAACCATGATAAAAACTTCACAATCCCAACTTAACCATTTTCAAAATCTTAGAAAACAATCATTTTAAATTTCAAATGCAACCAATTAGTTTCATAGTACACATTCATAGCACATTCACATTACACATCACAATTACATCAAGCAATTGCAGTACAACAAACACATAGCATATTTTGTTCTTTCTCCCCCTTGACATATGCATGGAATTTCAGAAAATTCACACATTTTCTATTCATGCATGAGGAATTCCACTGCTATTTCATATTTTCACACATTTTGTCATCACATTTCTTCTTCCCCTTTTGTCATCACTCAAAGATGGGGTTAATGAAAATGAGACAATATGTATCACATATAAGCAGTATATTGATCAACTCTCATTTGGCAATTTAGCAATGTATTGACCAACTCTTATAAACAGTATAGTTCTAGTCAAATAATTATCATCCTAACAGCAATAATCATTATGTAGCATCTCAACAATAATAAATTGACTTCTTCTCTCCCTTTTTATCATCAATTTAAACTTGGGGTGAGAGTACTTGGACAACAAAAGTGAAACAAAAGAAGCTCTTATCACAAAGATTTCACATATTGAGCTTCAAAACATTATTATGACTAGAAAGGCACAAGTAAATTTCAATGTTAAAGCATAACATGTGCATTAAGTCATAATCTAAAATAAGCAACAAAATAGAGTTTAGGGATAGAAAGGCTTAGTCTTTGGATGTGCTTCATGGTCTTCACTTCCAAATTTGTTTGTTATGATGGCCATGTATCCCTTGATCTCTATATGATAAGGTCCTTCATTTGTTGATTTCTTGCTTGTGTATTTCTGCTTTGGAAAGCTCCCAATCGAGAGGATCTTGGATCTTCTTTCTTTGAACCACATTTTCTTCCTCCCTTGGCTAAAGGAAATTGGTGATGGATTTGTGATTTGACTTTGTTAAATTCCCTTCACCTCCTTCTTCTTGCTTGTTCTCTTGAGCTTTACCCCTTTGTTTGTTCTTCATTCTCATGCTCTTCTTCTTTTGGGATGCTTCACTGCCTTTTTCCTTCATCTTTTGTATTCTTCTTTTCGCAATAAATTGATAGTCATATCAATTTTTACTATCATTACTATCATTCTTATTGCTGCCATCTCTTTTCTTCTTCTTTGGCTTTATAGGAACTTACACCATTTAAAACCACTTGAGAAGTCTTTCTCAAGTCTTCTTCCATATTCTTGACTTTAGCTCCTAAACCATCAAATTTGCCAAGAATCATCAGAGCAAAAGACTTGAAGAATTTGTCCATCTTCTTCATTTTCTCTACATGGTTGTTCAATGTCTCTTGAAACACCTTGGCAACTATGGTATCACCCTGTAGTGAGATTATCATCTTCAACTTCTTTTTTCTTGAATAGAGAGTACCTCTTTAAATAGTGTTCTTTTGTGGAAGGTTGCTCCCCCTCACTTCATGCCACATTTTAGTTTTCCTTTTGCAGCAAGGATTTCCTCTTCATCCTCTTCTTCTTCATCATTTTCTTCTTCCTCAAACTCCTCACATTTTTGTTAATAGTCTACCATACAATAAGGCTTTTCAAATCTTTCATTTGTGAACAATTCATGAATAAAGCAATGATGTCCCAATGAGTAATATCTTGCCTCATTATCATCTACTCCACAAATTTTGTTCACCAAGGAATCATTGAACTCAAAGTCCACTTGAGATACTTTAGAGGAATACCATTGAACTACATTATTCCCCTCATGTTCGACTCTCTCTTTCTTAAAGGAGTTTCTGCATTTGTTCTCCATATTCCATCCTTATCAAGAACTAACCATTTCGGATAGTTTGATGACATCCACCTTGTGACTTGGATTTATCATATGGTTACTTTTTTGTCCAATTATCAAGTTCAGTAGCAGTCTCCACTGTGACAAATCTATCCAGCCATGACATGCTTTGCAAAACATGAACTTTCCTTAGTTCATTGATCACTGATCCTTCTTCTCTTTCTTTGGCTTTTCCCTTTCCTTTTCCCATGCTTGGCTTTAGTGTCCTCACCTGGAGCTACAACACTTGAATACACTCATTAGTTATTGAATTTTGAAATTTCTATGCTTCTTCTAAGATTGGTCAAACCTTTCTTCGACCAATGGCTTAGTAATGATATCATTAATTTGTTCATTAATGCAAACATACTTTAAACAAGTATTACCCTTAGTAGAGTGATCTCTAATGAGATTAAGTTTGATCTCTATATGCTTTGTCCTAGTTTGTTGAATAGTATGATGATCAAATTTATTGCATTAGTGTTATCACATAACATAGCCAAACATTTGAAATATAGACCATAATCACTTAGAGTATCAATACAGTAATAGAGAATGTTTTTAACAATAATCAAATGAAACTCTTTAGGACAAGATGAAATCTAGCACACAAGCACATGACAAACATAATATTGGATCTTCTTGCTGTCAAATAGAGTTGACTACTCCTATGAAACCATTTTATTCTTGTCAAGCATAGTTGATAAACTTATGGATGCTTATACCTTAACTTGATTCATAAAAGTGCCATCCCTGGCTTGCTTGATTTGTAGGCCAAGAAAGAAATTGAGTTTTCCTATCATGCTTATTTCAATTTTACTTTGCATCAACTTGGAAAACACATCACAAAGTGAAGTATTAGAAGCACAAAAATTGTATCATGTATTCGGACAAGTTATAGATCATTGTTGCATGAGGATTTTATAAAAGGGTAGTTTTAGTTTTCCTCTTGAAAATCTTTTGAAAGAAGGAAACTACTCAAGGAAACTAGGGGCTGGTTTTAAACCATTCAAAAATTAGGATAGTTTGAAAATATGGTTAGGAAACTTTTCATGAGCAAAACCGGGTGATTGTTTCACATAAACCACTTCCTCAATAGAACCATTTAGAAAAGCACTTTTGACATTCATTTGAAATAACTTAAAGCAAGTACAAGTCAAAAGCATTCTTATGGACTCAAGTCTAGCATTCGGAACAAAGGTTTCATATCATAATCAATTTCATCTTCTTGATTGAATCCTTAGGCAATAAGTCTAACCTTGTTTCTAACAACTTCTCCGGATTCAATAAGTTTATTTCTAAAAACCATTTAGTTCCAATAATAGAATGATCATGAGATTTAGGAATATCCAAAATATTGTATCTTTCAAATTTATTTAATTCCTCTTGCATAGTAATAATCCAAAAATCATCACACAATGCATCATCAATACTTTTAGGCTCATATGAAATAAAAGAATAAAGTTATTGATAAAATACCGCCTTATTTTTACTCCTTGGGAGATATCACCAATGATTTGCTCCTTAGGGTGGCCTTTGTGGATATCATAAGTTCTTTGAAAGCTCTTGGTCACCACTAGGTTGGTCATCTTGATTTTGTTCTATCATTTCTTCCTCATTGGTATGATTCTCCAAAGTTGGTGCTTGAAGATGAGTTTGATATTCATTCATAGATGTACCTACATCATCTTCATCTCTTCTTTCCAAGCAAATGTAAGATTCATCAAAACAAACATGAATGGTTTCCTCATCATGTAAGGTTCTTTTTATTGTAAATTCTATATGCTTTTTCGTAAGAAGAATAGCTAAGATATATCAATATCCATTTTTTTACCAAATTTAAGTATGTTGTCACAATAATTTAAGATAAGACATTTATAACTAAACATTTTAAAATATGCAACTTGAGGCATTCTATAAAAAAGAAATCAGAAGATGTTTTTCTTCAAAATGATCTTAAAAGAATTCTATTTATCATAGCATGTGGTGTTTAAGGCTTTGGCCCAAAAATATTTTTGAAGAAGAATTTTCACAAAGCATAGACCTAGCCAATTTCTGCAAAGTTCAAAATTTTCTTTCAATAACACCATTTTATTGTGGAGCTTTTGCAGTTGAAATAATTATATGAAATTCAATTTTCAAAGCAAATTTTGTAAAGACATTGTTGTAAAATTCTCCCATTGTCACTTGTGAAACACTTCTCCAATTTTCAAGGGAGGTTTGAACCTTTTTGAATAATTTTACAAACTTACGAAACACTTAATCTTTTCGAACAATGAATAATGCTAAAATGAATATTTAGAAATCATCAACTACTAGTAAGGCATACTTCAAGTCATCAATACTAGAGTTCCATATAAGTCCAAAACAATCCATTTGAAGAACCTCAAGATGTTTTGAGGTCTAAAATCATTTTCATGGGTTTGAAAGATTCTTTTGTTTGTTTTCCATATGGACAAGTATCTCAAAGACAATTTTCTCAAAACACATTTTTAGCAATCCTCTAACTAAATCTTGATAGAAAAGTTTGTTCAACAAATCCATGTTCACATGACCAAATCATTTATGCCAAGAAAATCATTATCATAAGCAGCAAGACATTCAAGCTTATCAAGATAAAACACATATTCAAAAATTTGTAAGTGATTGATCAAAATCACAAAATATCATTTTGTCATATAAGTTCGGGCGACCGAACTTATGGTCTACATCCAAACTTCATGTCCAAACATTTTGTAAAGTTTCATAAATATGTTTTTGGCCAAGCAAATGCATAGATATTCAATCATAGCTATATTAATCATTTTATCATGACATATAATCAATTTCAAGAGCATATCTACCATGAATTCAATCTCATATCATCAATGTTACCTAATCAACTTCATAAAAGCAATTGACAAGTTATGGTTGACAAATTTTCAAAGCTAAACAAAATGGATTCTCAACTGAAACTTTGCATGTTAGAATTTTAACTTCTTATTCATTGTCACACAATTGACTAATGCTAATCAAGTTATAGTTCAAATCAGCAATAAGCCACATTTGTTTAAAAAGAAGAAAGAAACCTTTACCAACATTGTTTACTCCAAGAATTCTTCCTTTCTTCTTGTCTCAAAAACAAATCCTTCATTGTTTGTCTTGACTTTGATTATGAATGTGATGTTTTCTGTTATTCTTTAAGCTAACATCATCAATATACCCCTTTAGTAGTGCTTGAGTTTGAATTGAAGCGTACCTGCAATAAAGGAGAGGAAGTTTCCTTTGGTACCCATACTTTCTTGGGTCCGTGGGGGTTAGTAATAATTTTCTTAACTCTCCAAATGGTTTTAACACCATTTTCTATTTTTCTTTTAACAAGGCACCTAATGGCTTTGTGTCCATGTTTTCCACAATATGTACAACAAGTATGAGGCATTGAACTAGAAGTAGCTTTAACAAAGAAATTTTTATATTTAGGTACATTATTGACATAATTGTAACCAAGACCATTTTTGACAAGCGAAGATCTTTGAGATCCAAGTAGTTTGTCAAGATTGTCTCTTCCATTTGTAAATTCTTCAGCACATAATGTAAGATCATCAACTTTCTTTTTCAAAATTTCATGATCACTAAGCATTTTTTCAAGAGAAGAAACTTTTGTACAAAGAGATTTATTTTCAAGAGACATGTTATGTAAAGAAACATTCAAAACTTCTTTTTCAATATTTAAACAATCAATAGATTCAAGAAGTTTTTTGTTCTCACAAAATAATTTTGAATTTACATTCAATAACTCATTAATTTTGAGTTTCATTTCCTTATTCTTTTTCGAAGCCTTTTTTAATTCTCCATACATCTCAACAAGTAATTCACTAGGATCATCAATATCATCATCATAAGAAGTAGAGGTTGATGGAGTAGGTTGTACCTCATCTTCCATTGCCATGAAGCACACATTTGCTCTTTCTTCTTCATGAGTGACTTGAAGTAGCTTCCACATTTCATAAGCAGAATCACATTCCATCACTCTATTATATTCATTTACGACCAATGCATAACAAAGAATGTTCATTGCTTGGTAGTTTAATGTCATCATTCTTGAATTACTCTCATCATACTCCTCCATAGGCTTTGGTTCCCTTGTAACTCCATCCGCTTTCAATCTCAATGGCACAAAGGGACCTTTCTCAATAATATTCCACAATTCATAGTTAGAAGAACAAATGTATATCTCAATCCTAGACTTCCAAAATGTATAATTAGAACCATCAAACAATGGAGGTCTATTAGTGGAGGAACCTTCCGTATAAGGCAAATTTGATAAACTAGCCATATGATCTTTACTTCTAGGTTGTTAGACCTTAAAAAGAAGACCTTGCTCTGATACCAATTGAAAGACCTAAGAGGGGGGTGAATTAGGTCTTTGGCTAATTATCAAAATCTTTTTCCTATTATGCAAATCCTTTGCCTTAATAAAAGCTCTTCTTTTAAACAATAAACTTCAAGCTTATATGTGATTTGATGGTTAACACAAGATCATCAAACAATAATGTCACAACCAATCAATCAACAATTATGTAGGCAAACAAGGTTCACCCTTCCACAAGGGTTTTATATCCAAAGACAACCTAAAGACTAATCTAATCAAAGGCTCACCCACACAATGGGTTTTACACCACAACCTTGATTAATCTAGTCTATGGCTCACCCTAACACAAAAGCGAAGATCTTTGAGATCCAAGTAGTTTGTCAAGATTGTCTCTTCCATTTGTAAATTCTTCAGCACATAATGTAAGATCATCAACTTTCTTTTTCAAAATTTCATGATCACTAAGCATTTTTTCAAGAGAAGAAACTTTTGTACAAAGAGATTTATTTTCAAGAGACCTGTTATGTAAAGAAACATTCAAAACTTCTTTTTCAATATTTAAACAATCAATAGATTCAAGAAGTTTTTTGTTCTCACAAAATAATTTTGAATTTACATTCAATAACTCATTAATTTTGAGTTTCATTTCCTTATTCTTTTTCGAAGCCTTTTTTAATTCTCCATACATCTCAACAAGTAATTCACTAGGATCATCAATATCATCATCATAAGAAGTAGAGGTTGATGGAGTAGGTTGTACCTCATCTTCCATTGCCATGAAGCACACATTTGCTCTTTCTTCTTCATGAGTGACTTGAAGTAGCTTCCACATTTCATAAGCAGAATCACATTCCATCACTCTATTATATTCATTTACGACCAATGCATAACAAAGAATGTTCATTGCTTGGTAGTTTAATGTCATCATTCTTGAATTACTCTCATCATACTCCTCCATAGGCTTTGGTTCCCTTTTAACTCCATCGGCTTTCAATCTCAATGGCACAAAGGGACCTTTCTCAATAATATTCCACAATTCATAGTTAGAAAAACAAATGTATTTCTCAATCCTAGACTTCCAAAATGTATAATTAGAACCATCAAACAATGGAGGTCTATTAGTGGAAGAACCTTCCGTATAAGGCAAATTTGATAAACTAGCCATATGATCTTTACTTCAAGGTTGTTAGACCTTAAAAAGAAGACCTTGCTCTGATACCAATTGAAAGACCTAAGAGGGGGGTGAATTAGGTCTTTGGCTAATTATCAAAATCTTTTTCCTATTATGCAAATCCTTTGCCTTAATAAAAACTCTTCTTTAAAACAATAAACTTCAAGCTTATATGTGATTTGATGGTTAACACAAGATCATCAAACAATAATGTCACAACCAATCAATCAACAATTATGTAGGCAAGTAAAGCAATAAGAAAATGAGCATACGATTTATAGTGGTTCGATCTCTTCAATATCTACATCCACTACCTTGAGTCCACACTCAAGGATTTCAACCAATCCACTATATGCTCAATTTCAACAATTACATAAGAGTCTCACCACATAATGGTTTTACACTCACAACCTCTTTTAATAATTATACAAACAAGGTTCACCCTTCCACAAGGGTTTTATATCCAAAGACAACCTAAAGACTAATCTAATCAAAGGCTCACCCACACAATGGGTTTTACACCACAACCTTGATTAATCTAGTCTATGGCTCACCCTAACACAAAAGGGTTTTATGTCTAAAGATAACCTTGCAATGAGCTAGTAGAAAAATAGAATTAAGTGAGGAATAAATGAGTTTGAATATTACCAACGCTTCTTGGTAGATAAATACAATTGCTAGCACCACTTCACCTTTGCCTTTGGAATCTTGAATGTACACCTTTGAGCACAAGGCAATTTGAGAGATTTTCAATTTGATTTGATGTAAAATAAGTTAGAGCATGTAAGATTTGTTAAGTTCAAAGTTATGCTAAAAAATCTGGAGTTTATGGCTTTTATAGAATTCAAAAATCAGTTAAAACGATCATAAAACGGCTAGTAACGGCTAGTTTCAGTAAAATTCGAACGATCGATTTCTGCATCCGAATTTTTCGCTACAAAATTCGGACGACCGAATTTTTCTTCATGCGTCCGAATCTTCTTCCGAATTTCTCTGGAAGAACAGTAGAAAACTTTTGATACAAAATTCAGACGACCGAATTTTTTGCCCTGCGTCCGAATCTTGCATCCGAATTTTTCAAACTTTGTCAAAACATATTCAAATCAATTCAAACAAGTTGGAAAACATTCTAGCCTCAAAGATAAGTCATTAAAGACCTTTTAAGTGCAAAAACCATTTATGAAAACTTGATAATTTAGATAAGTTCAAAACCATTGAAACTATTTAAATCAAGTTTTGTGCTCTCAATTGCAATTCATAGATTCTAAGGCTTAAGAGTGTAGGGTTTACAAAGGTTACCTATTAAGCACATGCAACCTACACTTCATGTCTTCAAAATATTCTAACATCTTGAACAAACTCTTCAATCTTCAATTACTTTGACATATTGGAGTTGTTCTTGCATTTTAACTTCAAGGCAATGAGACTTCAAACTTCTTAATCCACAAATCCTATCACACAACATACAAGAATATTAGTCCTCATCAATATTTGTCATTAATCAAAACTAATCATAACTACATGATTTGCCCTTCAAACTTCTTAAACATTCTGTAAAGTTTCATAAAGATGTTTTTGGCCAAGCAAATGCATAGATATTCAATCATAGCTATTTTAATCATTTTATCATGACATATAATCAATTTCAAGAACATATCAACCATGAATTCAATCTCATATCATCAATGTTACCTAATCAACTTTATAGGAGCAATTGACAAGTCATGGTTGGCAAATTTTCAATTCTTAACAAAATGGATTCTCAACTGAAACTTCACATGTTGGCATTTAACTTCTTATTCATTGTCACGCGATTGACTAATGCTAAGCAAGTTATTGTTCAAATCAGCACTAAGCAACATTTGTTTAAAAAGAAGAGAGGAACCTTTACCAACATTGGTTACTCCAAGAATTCTTCCTTTCTTCTTGTCTCAAAAACAAATCCTTCATTGGTTGCTTTCACCTTGATTATGAATGAGGTGTTTTCCATTATTCTTTAAGCCAACGTTATCAATATACTACTTAGTGATGCTTGAGTTTTGAATTGAAGAGTACCTGCAATAAAGGAGAGGATGTATCCTTTGGTACCCATACTTTCTTGGGTCCGTGGGGGTTAGTAATAATTCCCTTAACTCTCCAAATGGTTTTTACACCATTCTCTAATTTTCTTTTAACATAACATTTGGTGACTTTATGTCCATGTTTTCCACAATAAGTACTACAAGTATGATGCATGGAACTAGAAGTAGCTCTAACAAAGAAGTTGTTATATTTAGGCAAATTGTTTACATAATTATAACCAAGACCATTTTTGACAAGAGGAGATCTTTGAGCTCCAAGAATTTTATCAAGATTGTCCCTTTCTTTTGTAAATTTTTCTATACATGATGTAAGCTCATCAACCTTCTTTTTCAAAGTCTCATGATCAACAAGCGTTCTTTCAAGAGAAAATCTTTTCACAAAGAATCTTATTTTCAAGGGACATGTTTTGTAAAGAGACATTTAAAACTTCTTTTTCAATATTCAACAATCAATAGATTCAAGAAGTTTTTTGTTCTCACAAAATAAATTTTAATTTTCATTCAGTATCTCATTAATTTTGAGTTTCATTTCCTTATTCTTTTTCGAAGCCTTTTTTAATTATCCATACATCTCAACAAGTAATTCACTAGGATCATCAATATCATCATCATAATAAGTAGAGGTAGATGGAGTATGTTGTATCTCATCTTCCATTGCCATGAAGCACACATTTGCTCTTTCTTCTTCATGAGTGACTTGAAGTAGCTTCCACATTTCATGAGCGGAATCACATTTCATCACTCTATTGTATTCATTGACGACCAACGCACAACAAAGAATGTTCATTGCTTGGTAGTTTAATATCATCTTCCATGAATCGCTCTCATCATACTCCTCCATGGGCTTTGATTCCCTTGTAACTCTATCAGCTTTCAATCTCAATGGCACATAGGGACCTTTCTCAATAATATTCCACAATTCATAGTTAATAGAATAAATGTATATCTCAATCCTAGACTTCCAAAAAGTATAATTAGAACCATCAAACAATGGAGGTCTAATAGTGGAGGAACCTTCCGTATAAGACAAATTTGATAAACTAACCATATGATCTTTACTTCTAGGTTGTTAGACCTTAAGAAGAAGACCTTGCTCTGATACCAATTGAAATACCTAAGAGGTGGGTGAATTAGGTCTTTGGCTAATTATCAAAATCTTTTTTCTTTTTTGCAAATCTTTTGCCTTAATAAAAGCTCTTTTTAAATTCACAAACCTCAAGTTTATATGTGATTTGATGGTTAAGACAAGATCATCAAACAATAAGACCACAACTAATCAATCAATAACTATGAACAAATTATAATAACACAAGTATCTAAACAAGTAAAGCTATAAGGAAATGAACACACGATTTATAGTGGTTCGATCTCTCCAAATCCACTACCTTGAGTCCATACTTAAGGATTTCAACCAATCCACTATATGCTCAATTTAGGCAATTACACAAGAGGCTCGCCAAACAAGGGTTTTACACCAACAACCTCCTTTGCAATCCTATAAACAAGGTTCACCCTTCCACAAAAATTTTATATCTAAAGACAACCTAAAAACCAATCTAATCTAAGGCTCACCCACACACGGGTTTTACACCACAACCTTGATTAATCTAGTCTATGGCTCACCCTTACCAAAAGAATTTTACGTCACAAGATAACCTTGTATCAATCATATCAATAATGTAAACATAGAGTTTGGATGTTACCAACACTTCTTGGTGGATGAATACAATAGCTAGCACCACTTCACTTCTTCCATTTTGAATCTTGAATTTTAACCTTTGAGCACGAGGCAATTTGAGAGCTTTTCAAATAATTTTGATGTCAAACAAGTTAGAGCTTCAAGGATTTCTTAGGTTCAACATTTCTTCAAAAAATCTGGGGTTTATGGCTTTTATAGAATTTGAAAATCAGTTTTAACAGTCATAAAACGACTAGTAACTGCTAGTTTTAGAAAATTTGGACGACCGAATTTTTCTTGTGCATCAGAACTTATCGTCTAAATTTTATTGTTACATGTTTTCTGGAAAAATTTGGACGGCCGAATTTTTCTTATGCGTCCGAACTTGTGTCCGAATTTCTCTGGAAAAAAGTAACCATGCTGGCAAGGAAAATTCAGTCGAGCGAATTTTTTCCTTGAATCCGAACTTGGGTCCGAATTTCTCTGGAAGCACAATAGCAATTTTAAAGTTTGGTTTTCAAACTTTGTAAAATCATTTGAAATTCAACTTCAATAAGTTTGAAAATATTTTGTATGAATAGATAAGTTATTTAGACACTTTTAAATTTAAGAACCATTATCAAACCTTTTTGATCATACAAAGTTTACTCAAAATATTTTATGACTCAAAATCACACTTATTAATCAAAAGTTCATTCAAAGCCATTTAAGATTCAAAAAAACAAGTTTTGTGCTTTCTTATGCATTCAATAGATTCCAAGACAAACATGTGTAGAGTTTACAAAAGATATACCTATTAAGCACATGTGACTTACACTTCATGTCTTCAAATCCTTCAATCATCTTGAACAAACTCTTTAATCTTCAATCACTTTGACATATTGGAGTTGTTCTTGCATTTTAACTTCATGGCAATGAGACTTCATACTTCTTAATCCAACAATCCTATCACACAAATGTCATAAAGATTAATCCTCATCAATGTTTGTCATTAATCGAAACTTAATCATAACCTCATGATTTGCCCTTAGGGCTAACAGGGATAAAATTAAGTATAAGGGCATAGAAAACACACAACAATGATCAAGTATGTCCATGTATAAGAAAGTCTATACGTAGCTATACTTGATATATGTGTTTCTTTGTCAGAAGATATCTTTATTGCACAAATTGTTGATTGAAATAGTGTTCTCCACATTAGAGGGAGAATATCATCAATCGAAAAAATAATATTATTTACGACCTTCGTTAGCTTTATCCATGCACAAATATATAATGAACTAGAAGTTCAAAAAATTGTTATTTGCATAGAATTACAAATCGATTATTATATGTGAATTCCTATTTGAATAGATTTCCTAATAGACAAAAATGTGAATTCTGTAGCTATATGGTTTGAAATATGCTTGAAGTGTAGCTAATTTCTTGATTTTAAAAATTAAGATCTTTAAAAGAGAAAAAGATTTGAAGATCAAGATATTCTTCCTAAAGCAAGTATTGTAATCAAAGTTTTGAAAAATTAATATTTTGTTTCGATGTATAAATTGATCATCTTGAAGATACTTCACATGGACATGGCACAACAATGGTCATTGAATTATTACACAATATCTATAATGGAATATTGAAGAATTCTTTAGTATTAAGTACCATAGCTATCCATCGTTAATATATATACTTGCCTGCATGCAAGTGGATATCTATTCTAATTTTTCTCTAACCAATAATTTTTAGAATAATCTTAAACTTGTCATTTGATGACTCCTTGAGATAGTTTAACTCAAATATTGAAAAAATCTAACTCCTATTGAGGTTGATATTGTAACATCCCACCCTAGAGATGATCTAGGCGTGTTCATTTTGAAGTAGAGTTTATAATTTCTTTTATATATAAAACATTTGAGAAAATTATCAAGAGTTAGGTTAATTTATTTTTTAAAAAAATTTTGAAACATAATCTTGCACATACTTGACCATTCTTGAATATTCTTGACCATTCTAGAATATTCTAAGTTTTTGAAAAAGAAAAGAAGAAAAGAAAAGGAAAGAGGAGCCAAGTGACATGCATATCACTAGCCTTTTGACTTGGCTTGCTTAGGCACCTACTTTGGCTATTTCTCCACCGACTCTTGCTCTTGATATATAATATTTTGCTTCTTTGTTTTCTTTCATTTCCTTTCCTTTCCTTTTTTTTTCTTTTTTTCTTTTTCTTTCGACTTTCTCCTATTCTTTGTTTCGTTTGTTTCTTGCTTTTCTCCATTTTTCTTTTGCTTCTTTCTTCTTCTCAGTTTTCCTCTTTTTCCTTCTCTTTAATTTGTTTCCTTTTTCTTCTCCTTGGCTTGAGTTCCTCCTTTTTAATTAAGGTAAGATTTCATATTATTTTTATTTATAAGTTCGTTAGTTTATTTTATGTTTTCTTTAAATTTATAATAGAAATTGTTTGTTTAGTAAAATTAATATATTTTGATTTAAAGTTTTTGTTTTAGTTTAATTTGAGTAAAATGTATTTGTTTTAGTTGCACTTTTATTTTATACTTTAGAATTTGAAATAGATTTGAAAGTGGCTAAATATTAAGATTTGATATTTAAATTAAAGTGATATTTTTTTTCTATATTTTTACTCCCTTATACATTCAATATTTAGTATTTGAGAATATTTAGTATTTAAAAAATTTTAGTATTTGTGAAATTTCATTAAAAAATATATATCATACTAATATATCTATATAAAAATATTTGAGAATATAATAATAATACTATTATATTTTTTATGATATAATGATAATGATATATATATATATATGATTATTTATAAGAATATATGTTTATAGAGTATTTAATAATTGAGTATTTTTATAGTTGTAAGTTTAGGAATATTCTATGAAGACTCGTTCAATAACTTAGAATTTATCATCTTTATGATTTTGACTAAAGTTAGCTATTTGAATTTGTAAAAATTTTGCATTTTTCATAAGATAACAAGTAATTCTAACATTTGCTACCAGGTAAGTTTGCAAACTGAGGCTCACTATATTTTCAGTGCTATCAATATTTGTTATTCACAAGTATGAATATATATTATTTTGAGGATTACATTAGTTACATTTTTTTACATTGGAGAGGTTCTCCACGAGAATTACTTTAGTTACTTGTTTTTAAATTGGAGAGGTTCTCCTCAATATATTTTTACTTGTGCACTAGAAATATTTAGGAGCAGTGCTCTAAATAGGTATTTATTTGATTTGAAATATTATAGTATTTAAACTTGATCTATAAATACAAATAATCTTTGAAAAATATTTTATTGTGTATTTTTGAAAAGTCATGTGCATTCCATGGAATATTTTGAAAAACTTGCATTTATATGTTTGGGCTGGCGGACGATTTTTATTTTAAAGTTATGTCGAAATTGGATTTGCTAATGGATTTGGATCCATTTGGATGGCTACTTTAGTTGCTTTTATGTTTGAAACGTCACGTAAAAACTCCATCCTGACTAGATATGATTTGGAATATGATATGATTGAAATATGATTTGAGCATGAAGCGTTAGTAGATTGCATTGTAGTTGGCTAGTCTCCCGTACTAAGGCCTCTTCCGTTGGCGTGAAATGCATAGACTCTAGATTTTGGATCCACTTGAAAAGTGGCGCAATATGGCAAGGAGGGTATAGCCCAACAAGTACTGCATTTATTTATTTGTAGTCACTTAATAGCAAGTCAGGAGGGACTTAATATTGATGTTGATCACCAAAGTTAGACCAGTAAGTATCCCAGAAGCCTTAGAAAAAAAGATACATGATCTACATTTTGTTACCTTTCGCTTGTTAGAAAAAAAGAAGTTTTTATTTCAAAGGTTGAATTTGGGATAAAATATAAGATACATGATCTACATATGTATTTATATATTTTCACTGATGTTTTCTAAAATTGTATTATATTTTAATATATGTATATTTTTCTCCTTACTTTTTCTCTGAACACGCTTCGTATTTGCACACATCAGTGTCGAGAGACATACTGGTACCTTACTTAGTCGCAGTGGAACCTAGCGGAGAGGTTAAGAGTATCATAAATATATTGTGATGCCTATTTATTTGATCAACACAAATCATGTCATGAATAAGCATGTAATATTGTGATTCATAATAGCCACTTTTTTACTCATGTCGAAGAGAATAACAATTTATGAAGTTGTCTAAGAATGTGTGCGATCAAAATTAATAACTAAGCATATCTAAAATAATTGTATTGTATCTTCTAGACGACAATAAAGTTTGAAAATATACTAAAGGAGATATAATTTATTGTTTATTCTATAAGAAGGTGAATTTGATGTGTCACAGGTTTGATAAAAAGTGAAAAGCCTGAATATTTATTCACTAAAACATTACCGATCAAAATTAATAACTAAGCATATCTAAAATAATTGTATTGTATCTTCTAGACGACAATAAAGTTTGAAAATATACTAAAGGAGATATAATTTATTGTTTATTCTATAAGAAGGTGAATTTGATGTGTCACAGGTTTGATAAAAAGTGAAAAGCCTGAATATTTATTCACTAAAACATTACCGACTGCAATATTGGATATTTAAATTTTTACATATGTCGATGCAGTGATTTTCACAACAAGGGGAGAAAAATATAAAGAATATTATACTATTTTTCCTTCACTAGAATTTTTTCCCATTGAGATTTTTTATCTAATAAGGTTTTAATAAGATATATTCTTTATGTAATGGACATCCAAGGGGGAGTGTTATAAATGTATCAATTATGTGGATGTCTATTATCCCAAGTATTAATTTATATTTGAGGTTATGGAATATGAAAGATTAGGGGTTATAACTAAAGTAGTAATATCCACCCTCTATAGACTGAAAGACCTAAGAGAGGGATGAATTAGACTTTTGGCTAATTTTCTAAAACTATTTCCCTTTTTTAAGAAAATTGATCTAGAAGATATTTGAAATCAAACTTTCAACAAGTTATGCAAGCAAACACAATAAGATTACTAATTGAAAGAGAGATGAGAAGAGACAACACAAGTAATTTATAGTGGTTTGATTACATAAGATTTATATCCACTACCTTACGCCCTAACTCAAGGATTTTAACCAAATTCAACTATTGACCAAAATACAAAAGAGGCTCACCCAACCAAGGGTTTTCCTCTACAACCTCTTTTCACTCACAAAAATCAAGGCTTACCTTATCAAAAGGGTTTTATGTCATCAATATAGCCTTAATAAAACAAATAGATGAAGTAAAAGATAAAAAAGTTACAACAACTAGGTAGATGATGATAAATTTAGCACACCTTTACCTTTTTGTGTAAGGAATCTTGATTTCAACTTTATAGCACAAGATAAAAGGGAACTTTTTGATAAAGAATGATTGGGAAGAGTTAAGATTCTGAAAAGTTTAAGAACTACCCAAACATTTGAAGTTTATGTCTTATATAGGGTTTAAAAATCAGTTGCAATATTCAAATAATGGCTAGTAACAACTAATAATAGTAAAATTCGATCGACCAAACATGAATCTCTGCGTCCGAATGATCATATGAATTTTTCTATTTTTAGGCTGCTACGGTAAATTCAGTCGATCAAATTTGGACACAAGCGTTTGAATGATGGTCTAAATTTCTTTGAAAATTCAGAAGCCATGATATATGGTTCAGACGTCCGAATTGGAATAAAAAATTTTTAAACTTAGTCAAAAAGATTAGAAATCAAGCACAACAAATTTGAAATCATTTTGGACTATAAAAAGGATCTTTTCAATAGCTTTTAGTCCAAAGGTCGTTGTCAAGAACTTGGTAAAAAACACTTGTAAGATAAATCAATTGAGATTGAAAACCAAGTTTTAAGCTCTCTTGAAGATGCTTTAGATTCCAAAGATAAAAAAGTGCAAGGTTTACAAAGATATACCTATAATGTGTTTGTAAACGTACACTAAGATCTTCAAAGCCTTCAATCCTTAGGACTAGTTCTTCAAGTTATAACTCTTTGAGCACATTTTGAGTTGTCCTTGGCACTTCATCTTCAAGGCAATTAGACTACTTAGCTTCTACAATCCAATAATTCTACACAATAAATATTCAAGCTAGCTCTTATTAATATTTGTCGCAACCAAAACTCTAAGATTTGCCCTTAGAGCTTACATGACCATTATCCCCATTATATCTATTATCCTGGAGAACATGTGAGATCATAATAAGTTATATAAGTTATAAAGAAGCCTACTAATGACTCATGATGTATGGTGAAAACTTTTAATAAAAGTTTAGTTCTCTCTTGTGCTTATAATTCAATGTCTTATTCGTTGTTATTTTATAGTTGGTTTTGTATTACTATAGAATTTTACAATACACTATTTTTATTGCAAGAATCACAATAAAATTTACACTTTGGTTCTTCTTTTTTTTTTGAAAAAAAATCTTAAATAAAAATGCAATTCAAATATTCCATTCGTTTCATTTTTAATAACTTTTTTATTATATTAGGATGTCAAATAATATTTGACACTTTCTATACAATAAAATATTTTAAAATACCATATAAATACAATAAGTCAATTATGGCATTCATTACATATTACCTTTATATATGTAGTTGAATTTCTATTGGTCTACATGTTTCTTATTTTTTAATATAATGTATTACTCCATTCGTTTCAAAATATAAGAACTGTTAGTCTTTTTTTATATATTAAAGAAGACGAAAATATAGACTATTTTTCTTATTACATTCTTAATTAATTCTACTAATATAATAAAAAATTATATTTATGGTAAAAGTAACGTTAGAAAATAATCTTTAAGATTCATAAAAGAGAAAATATTTTTAAAAAATTATATGTTAAAAAAGATAAAGCACGTTTATAATACAAAATTAAATTTTTACATAAAAGTATGTTAACAAGCCCTACATATTTGACCCGGTGATCCTTTAAAAAGATAAAAACAAAAAAATTTATAAGCTTGTGATCCATTTTGGAAAGGGGTGCTATATACTGTAAATTTGTAGACTATATACAGTTGAAAATAATTTCATTATGTACTATTTAACTTTTACATTTCTAAAGTTTCTCTCAAGCATCCAAATCACAAAAACTTAGATCTATCAAAAACCATGTATTTGCGCAACAGAAGGTTAGTTTATCAAATTATATCTAATTTCACGTATATAATCATCTTGAAAGTCGGCCTTAAAACAACCAACTTGCACTAGGATTTGGCACAAGTTCATAGCAACTTGGGCCAGATACTAGCGCAAGTGGCGTGATTGGCGCAAGTTGCATGGAATTTTTTGTTGTTTTTAAATTTCGTACTGAATTTACGTGTTTAATTTAATTTTATGCATAAACACTATAATTTATTGTATGTAATTAGTTGAACATCGGTCAACATAATTGTGTAAAACATTCTTTATAATAGTATTAAATACGTAAATAGATATGTCATGCGATGTTTAATTTATTAAATGGATTTTTAATTAAGAATTTATTAATTACATATATCATAATTTTATATTTTTTATTTTCAGTTGCATTTGTATTTAGGTAATTATTGTCATTAATTATTATGGTATTACTAATATAAGATTCTAGATTTTGGAGATTAAATGTAAATTTTTTGTATTTTTTTAATTTAGTAAACTAAAGGTATTTGTCTAACAGATGATTGTGCCTTCTAGGAGACTGAGATGCATTGTTTGATTTGGGACTAGTGGCTGCTTACATAGACGGTAGCCAATTATTGTGTCTACAAGGTAGCGAGTATTTTTTGGATCGAGATGTAGTACGAGTGATATACTTGTTTCATCACTAAATGTGACGATGGCTGCTGATTCACCACAATTAAGAGCATCCATTCAATGGGTGGCTAGTATGTACGCTCTATGCTAGCCTATTCTCTGTATCCTTGGCTACACATAGGCCTGTCAATTGGGCTATACGAGCCGAGCCGACCTAAGCTCGGGCTCAGCCCGAGTAACATCATATTGAGCCCGAGCTCGGGCTCAGCCCGAACGGGCTCACAAATGTTGAGCCCGAGCTCGGCTCTTATGAGCTCGGGCCGAGCTCGGGCTGAGCCCGAAATATGCATATTCATTTTTTATTATTCTCACAAATTATCCTCTCACTACAAATTATGATTGTCTTCACAAATTAATGTCTTAATACTTGTCAAACAATGACTTTCAACTAATTTGCATATATTATTAAACAATATCTCTAGAAACTAAGCAAACGTCTATCTGAAAATCAACAAAAACAAACTACCATAGCAAAATAAAGTATTGTAGCAATATCTCAACCACATTAAATTCCAACCAAGACAAATCAACAAAAGTGGAGCACCAAACTACCAGAGTCTGAGAATTTATTGATCAAGAACCCTTCAAATGGATATTTAAACAGAGATATATAATGCATTAAAATCTAATAATTTGGTATGTCGTGCTTCAATATGAAGTAACCGGAAAAGAGGAAGAATGATCCTATAACTCCAGAAATCAGTGAATTTCCAACGATGAAACTAGGCACTAAAGCACTAAAACACACCACCACTGTGTTTGCTGTATAGAGAATCAACCAAATTTGCAGCATACACCACTGAGTTTGCTGTATAGTAAGTAGTTTAATATTTTGAATGCATATTAAGTTATTAATACACAAAAAACAATCTTCTAATGTGCCCTAATAATAAATATTAATTTTTTAAAAAGATATTGGGCTAATACTAAAGTTTACTAATAACTTTACTAATCACCTTATAAGTTATATAATATAAGTATTAACCATTAAGTAATTGATAATTTTTTCTCTTCTCTTTCTAAATTTATGTTGAGAAGTGAAAAAAATTATATTTTGTGAAATTAGTTAAATATATTAATTACGAAAGTGAATATGTAGAATATATTATTTTATAAAACTAAATATTTACTTTGAAATATTCTAAATTACAAGTGCAAAAATCAATTGGAAGACTATGCTAAGATCTTATCTTCTTCTTTCATATGATTTATATTTCTCGTGTTAGTAAAGGTAATAATATTCATACCTACGCATTTACTGTGTTAATACTTAATATCCTTAGAATTATGATAAGCACAATAAGTAGTTACAATCTCATAAATAGACTCTATGATTGAATAGCAAGCATATTGTTACCAATCTGCTAAGAATTAAAACTATTAAACCACATTACTTTTCTAAAATATAATTTTAAAGTGTTGGAAGTGAAAACTTTACCCACTAAATTTTTTTGAAAGTGAAATATAAACAAATTTATTTATATCAAAACACATAAAATTTTAATCTATATAGTTATGATGACATTAATATAGTATTATACACAAAAAATTTCTATTATATCAAGAAATTATAATATATAATTATAAATTATTATTAGATATATGATCGGGCCGAGCTTATAACGGGCCGAGCTTAGCCAAGCCCGAGCTCGGCCTGATTCACAAACGGGCCGAAAATTCAGGCTCTAGCCCAGCTCAGCCCTAGCCCGAAAAAAGCTCAGCCCTCAAAAAATGAGCCGAGCCGGGCCGAGCTCGGGCTAGCCCGGCCCAATTGACAGTCCTAGCTACACTATGTTATTTTCCATTATTCTCTACGTATGTATTAGCAGGTGTGACTTTATACAGAGACGAGGCAGGTCTAGCTTACAACTATCCGCCACCAGTTCCTATTACCTCATATCGATATCTCGCAGACTACGAGAAAGGGGGTACTATTCATAGAAGATACAGAGCATTTGGTGGATGCTCTTGCTGAACCCGTGATGGAGATGAGAACGAGTGAGGATGTATTGGAGCCCATGACTGAGGCAAAAATTGATGCTAATAAGACGGTTCAAGACACAACTTTGATGTATACTTTCAATAGACCCCGACGAGGATTATTACACCGTATTACTGCGAGAGTTGGTAGCCTAGCTCGTTTCGTATCTGGAGTTGGTGGTTCGGTTCTCTCGTCTTCGGGTGCCTGGTACCAGCACATATGCAGAGTTAGTGGATAGATTCTAGGTGTTCCTTGTCAAGCCCTGTGCAGTCAAGCCCAAGCGCGTGACTTATAGGGTGTGACATTACGATATCAAAGAAGTTGCCAGATGTGTGAGCCACCTCTAGAGTCTCACACCATAGTCTAGTCTTGGGGGCACCTAACAAGGATGCTAGAGCCTTAAAGGGGATGAAAGTGATACCCCCATATGGATCTCACATGGAACAACTATAAGAATTATAATATGTATATGAGCATATGCCTAAGTGTTTATAGTCAACCGAGATATCTATTTTGGTATAGCGATGACAGTTGCTAAGTAGTTGGTTGTAGGTGTTGCTAGGACCATGAATCGAACGCTAGGGCTGCAGGCACGAGGCATGACATTCCTGGCACCCGATCAAGTCATAATATTGGGAGGGAACTAACAGAAGATAGGCAGCAGACTCAGGCAGGGTGGGCGCAGCGGCTTGAAAAAGCCTGATGCTTGTCGGGAGTCACTCGTAGAGATCCCCAAGTTCCTTCACTGATTCCATCATTTTTTGATCACATAGCCAACTACATGTGGAGTAGTGAGGTACATTAATGGGTTTTTGTTTATACTTCATATTCATTAAATATGTTAAATAAATAAGATGTGCAAATAATGTGCGTTATCTTACAAGAGTGGCAAATCCTCGTAGTGCACCAACAATTTAGTTATCTTGATAAGTGGTTTGTGGCAGACTCTGTAGTTGAAGCGATTGTTAAGGTATTAGGTTTAGGCCACTTGCGAGAGTGTATATTCACTCACCCGAAATAGCTCACTGATATCGGCGATTGTAGAGAGATAACAGCCAGGCACGAACACGTTTTACTTGTCCTTCGGTGAGATTACCATCACCCTTCACGATATGACATACATTCTCAGGATTCCTATCACAGATACTATGATTCGTTACGGTGTGGGGGAGATGACATTATTGCAGATATGTCTTAACACTCTTCGTTTGCTGCTCACACTTTTTTTGAAGTCAGCTAGATAACGAGGGTTTGAAATTTCCTATTCTTCACGAAGCTACCACCAGATGATCATTGTTCCCAGCAGACCATGTTCGAGCATACCTGACGTATTTGCTTTGTTGTACCTTATTTTTGGACAAGGGTATAAGGATTGGATACCGTACCACTTCTATCCGCTTCTAGCTAACATAGAAAGTGTTAATGAATACACATGGGGGGGTAGAACACCTTGCGTACTTATATCGTCAGCTATGTACCACTTCTACAGCTGATTGCAGGTAGCTTGGTCGAGTCACTGCATTATTAAAAACGTGAATTTATACTTTCTGATATTTTCTCCACAGTAGTCTCTTATGTGGCTGAAAGCCCAACCTTACATACTCCGATTCATGAACTGAGAAAATGCTACAAAAAATTTTGAAAACCTCTGCCAATGTACATTTACACTTGGATGATATGTTTGTTTGAGAGGTAAATAAATATTATAGCATAACATCATAAATGTTTACTTTTTTGCTATTTATCATTAATATATTTTATATTACATTGCTAGGTTTGCCAGACTCTGTACGGTTCAACCCACTCGATATGCATTGGATCTCGGCATTCCACGATTATCTGGGCTTTTGCAACATTCTAAAGCCATATATTCCTGATCAAGTCTTGTGGTAATTTGAAAGTGTGCAACGGATTTCGAAAAGCTCTATCGTACCGCGTGGAGACTACATGCGTAGTAATAACAAGAAATATGTCACATTTATAATAACCCGAACGAGTATTGTGAGCAACTAGATTCTCACATACTCAGTGTGAGGCAGTTTGGATTTGTTGTTGTGCCTCTATCATCTTGTGCTCTGAATTTACATGGAATGGTACCTGCCTCACACATATCGAAAAATCCAAAATCCCGAGAATCTTTTGAAAGAGGTGTCCAATCCTGGGCCCGCACCTTTCATAGACGCAATGGTAAGTGCTACTCGTTTGCAATAAACGTACAATTTCATGCAATTATACTAAAATTACGTCTTTCTGCTCTGAAACTTGATGCATAGTTACGTTAGTTTATGGCACAGCTCAGACATTTTCAATAAAATTTGATAAATTTAAGTATTAATTAAAGATTTTAACAAGCTTTTATCTCAAATTTAAGAAATTCTTCGTAGAAACCTACTTATTATGTTATTTTAACTAATTTAAGATATTATTTGTTGAATTGATAGTTTATTATGAGATAGAGTAAAGAAAAAAGATAATAGAAAAAAATATAAATAAATAAATAATTTTTTATTATATATAATTTTAAAAATTTGTATATGAGAAGTACATCTTGAAAGCTACCGCGTTGTCCAATCTTTCAGCGGCTGCTGCTGCCCCATATCCGCCTCCATTACGGAGACGGACCAAGTCAGCAAACAAAACCAGCACAGCACGCTTGCGCACACCTTTCGAGACGGAAAATGTCAATGGATTTGCCGCCGTTCCGCCACCGCAGGTACGCACCATTTTCCGATAATCCTACTTTCTACCAGCCGCAGGCCAACCGTCTTCCTCCCCCTCCGCCCCCACCAACCATTTCTCCTTTGCCGCGAGCTCCGCCGCCTCCGCCGCCTCCACATCACCTCTCTCTTTCACTGCCTCCGCCTCTCCCTCCCCCTGCCCTATCCCAATTCTCTTTCCGCCCCAATCGAACCGAAGAAAGATCGCCACAGTTATGCAATTTTATTCCTTCCCATCTCCTCTGCCAGCCCCGCCCACCCCGTCCCCCTTCGCCACCTAGGGTTTCCTCTTACCATCATAACAACCGAAACCAGCTCCAATTCGATGACAATTCTCGCTTTTCTGATCACTGGCCGGATTTGCCTCCGCTGCCCAGTGTACCGCCTGAGCCTCCCCTTCATAACCGTAAACATCACCGACCTGCCTCTCCCCTACGCCCTCATACTGGAAGTTATTCGAACGATTTTCAACCTAGTCTTACATTCCGGGATGAGTTTATGGATGAAGGGTTTAGAGATGATGTTAACCCGCAGCTTCCTCTATGGGGTCGTAAAGAAATCCGTTTTGATGCACATAATGATGTTGACGATCGTAAATATAGTTACATTAGTGGGCGGGAGAAAGATGAATGGAATTCTAATAGAATGGATATGGATTTTGTGTCTGCTGATTCTCAAGGAAGTACTGGTTTCAGTTTGAACCCAACTAGGAATTTTGAATTAAATGTGGGAAATTATGAAGTGTACGAAGACGATCGCAGATGGCGAAATCCTAGTTTGGAAACTGACAGGAAGTACGCTAACAATGGAGGGGTTTCATTGCATTTGCGTGGCGAGAGGCAGGAATTATTTGAAAGTAGTGGTTATGAGGATGCATCTAGGTATAACAATATTAGGGCTGGAGGAAAAAGAGCAGATGTGTTCTTCAATAGGTCACCCAGGAAGAAGCAATTGCAGAAAAAGAGCGCCTTACAAAGGATTCAGTTGGGCAAAACTAACAACAGGACTAAAAGCCACAACCATGGCCATCTTTCAAAGAGCTGCCATGATGAATCAAACTCAGGTGGTGGTAGTTTCGGTGGTAGCTTCAAGGGGAAGGAAAAGGATGTCTTTGTGGACATGAAGCGCAAAATGGAGGAGAGGGAGAAGAGCCCAGTGGAGCTTGATGTGTCATTCAAATCCAATTCACTTGTAGCCAAGCCTATAAAGGCAACCCCAAGCCTGGGGGTTGACTCGAGTAGGAATAGGAAAATAAGAAAACTAAAATTGTCTGATTCTCTTGGTGTTAAATTCAGTGAGCATTTGGATGGAACTCAGAGCTCTACAAACCATTTTGATAAAGATCATAGTGAATTTGCAAAGAATGTTATTTCTGATAAAACTGACAGCCCTGCATGTGGTTCACATCATTCAACTAGTCCTGATGAATGTCAAAAGTCTGCAGAGATGGTTAATGCTGTTAAAGCCGACAACTGTATACATGGCTCGGATATTCCTTCTGATTTTGACAAAGATCTTGGACAGTTGGCAAAGAAAATTAGAGTATCTGCTAGTGATAATTTATCATCTGGTGGTTCACAGCCTTGTTCCAGTGATAGAGGTGGAAAAAATGCGAACAAAGAATCTCCAGAGTCGGTGGAAACTGGTCAGGATGTTAAGGGCGTTTCATCAGATGGAACTATTGATGGAACACCTAGGAAGAGGAAGAGAGTTGCAATTCCTCTTCAATCAGAGAAGGATGGCCGTGAGGCCACTACTGGGAATTATTCATGTGCAGATAATCAACTGCAACCAATCCTACCAGATGAAGGTCTATCAAGTTCGGCTGTTATTGAGATGGTATCTTCTGTTGCTTCAGAATTTCTTGCAGATGTTGCTGAAGAAAAAGTCAAAAGTTCTTCAGAGGAAGTTTCAGATTTGAGGAAAGATAATATGGACATCAAGTCTTGTCAGCTGTTTTTGCCCCTAAGTTCAGCAATGATATCTGTCTTGCAAAGTTCTGGAGATGCATTTGCTTGCGAGGCTGCTGATCGTGCAGAAATGTCAGTTCGTGATGGTTATTCGGGATTGCATAGTGAGAAGGTAGTTGAGCATTCCTATCAGGATGAACCGATGCTGTTTGAAAATAGTCCTGGTCGAAATATAATGGATTCAGTAGAGGGCAATGCTACAAAGGAAAAGAAGTTTCATGAGCTTCAGATGAAGGCTAACGCTTCAATGAATGAAGGATGTAGTAATTCAAGTTCTGAGCAGAAATTGTGTAGAATGTCAGAACAAATTAATGTTGCGGACTCTCGGAATGCTAATACTGAGGAATCTTCCCCAAGTCAAGTTAGCATATCAGAAACTAATGATATTGTCGAAGGTTTTTCAGATCCGGTATCTTCTGTCGGTAATAGTGCTGTTCTTTGTGTTTCTCCTAAATTGGAGGAGAGCCCAAAAGAAAATCCTACTTTGATTAATCCCATTGTTGACCTGGATATGGCTAGTCAGGAAAATTCAGAGAACTTTGCGACTTCGATTAGTCAGAAGGCACCCTGTGGAGATGAAGATACCAAAATTAACTTGCGTTACATGGAGAATTCTGACTCTGTGTCCAAGAATCTTTGTTTGCATGTTGATGTAAGTTGTGACTTCTCTACCAATTCTGCAGATAGACTCGTGGACTCTGATGCTGAAGCATTATTCAATAATATGACAAGTTCCTCAGAAGATGTTCCTTCCAATCTGCTCTTGGATATGCAGAATAGCAAATCAAGGCAAAGTGGGATATCAAATGGACATAATGTTTCTGGGGTTGAGACTGTTAGGCCACCTTCATTAAGTTCCAAAATAGATGCAAAATTAAGTCAGGCACTGACTGTCCTAGTGAACAGCCGTAAAGTGTCACCGTTATCTCAGTGTAATTCTAAGGTAATGCAGTATTCAGTCTCTTTACCAGACAAACCCAGTATAAGTAATAACCAGCTGACTAACATTGTGCATGGGGCTTTTCCTGGTCGTACATCTCTAAAGCATCCTTCTGTGGGGAAAGCACCTGCCTTCAACCATGTTTCACGGCCAAGAACGTGGCATCGAACTGTTACTCCCTCTCAATCAGTTGCAGGGTCAAAAAACCCTGTTTCTTTACAGATTAATTCAAAAAAAGAGCTTCCAAGAGTTCAGAGTTCTTACATACGTAAGGGCAACAGTCTTGTGCGAAAGTCTTCACCTGCTGGTGCTGTTCCCCAAGGATTACATGGTTCCAGTCATACCCTGAATCGGTTGAGTTGTGGGATAGATAATCTAAAGAAGGCCAGGGTATCTGAAGACGATATCAATATTATTGGTCCATCAACCTCTGCAACAACGGGAGGATTTAGCGCTGGTCCTGAGCGACCTAAAACCCCACCACTCACTGGTACTGGGATGTCATTGAATTGCAAACCTGCTGATCGAGGAGATTCTTCATGTTCACAGGCTGATCCATTTAAAAATCATTCTCCTGGTGAAATGTTGGATTATTCCAACTCTGCAGGGAACATGGATGTGAAAAAGTGTGCTGAGGATGGTCCCAAACCTTCTGAAGATAAAGATTGTGAAGCTGGTTCGAGAAGCAATTTGAATAGCAAGAGCAGAATAGATGAGAGGAGTTTTGGGAAGAAAATAACGTATGTGAAGCGAAAGTCCAATCAGTTGGTTGCAGCTTCTAATTCTGGTGATCGATCTTCTCAGAGTTCAGAGAAGCGTCAAGCATTATCATCTGAGGGATACTATAAAAGAAGGAAAAATCAGCTGATCAGAACATCAGTAGAAGATAATTTTAAGCAAAGAGCTGCTGCCCCTGGTAACTGCGTGAGCTCCATGAGGCAGCAGGCTGCAAAAAATACTCGGAATAAAAGTTCTGGTGAGAGGCAAAATGGTAAAGACATCATTTATGAACTAATTTGTATGTTTAAGCTGATCTAAAGACCTTCAGCTTGATATTATTTGTTACCAGTGGCAAAAACTACTGGTTTTTGTGCTCATCTGCATTTTGGGTGCAGATTAAAAAGTTTTATCAGGTAGTTCATGATACTATCTTATTTTCTCACTTGGTAAGATTTATGTTTGCATGCTTCAAGATTATTTTGGTTTTTTTGCCATTATATTAGTTTGGTATGTTCTTTTGGTTAATGCAAATTAAAAAGCCAACCTTTACTTGGAAACCTTGAAATTGGGAAAACTATACAAACAGATTAATTGAAAGGAACTTTCAGAGCTCTGCAATAGTATGCCTATTCATAATCACCGCTTAATCTTGTTAACTGCAGTCCTCTGCTGGAAATAAGTGAGCCAGATAAGCTTTTTCTGGCATTATTAAAGAGCTGACCAGTAAGTATCTTAAGAAGTGAGCCAAATGGACATAAGTTTCCAAGCACGAGATAGGAAATAGATAAATATAAAAACTGAAGATTCAAATGGAAATAGACCATCCCTTAAAAAGGATTACTTAATTAAAAAATGGACACCGTTAAAACTACATAGAAATATCTTGTTTGCATCAGGAATCTGGCTTCTCCATATTGAATTATTTCTCCTTGTGCTTGTTCATCTTATAAGTTTTTTGTTTGTTGCTTTTTAGATTCGAGGGATATTTGTAACTCAAGCTGCAATGGCATAACTTTCATGGGCATTTGTAGGTTGTGGGAAGAAAAAATTTTCACTGGTATGGACGCTACATGGTACATTGTCATCAAAAAAGGATGGTAATTCAGGGCATTTTAATAGAGTACGACCTTTCTTGTTTCCATGGAAAAGAGCTATGTACTGGATAAATTTCAAGCATAGTCGGAATTCAATGCCAAATGGCAATCTGGCTTCTGCTATTAGGTATGGAAAGATCTCATACTGTCTTTCAGTTTGTTGTCACTTGGAATGGATTCTCTCTTATCTATTGATGGTACAAAGTGGTGTGAGTCTCTTTATTTCTTCCTACAGCCGGAAATTACTGCTCTCCCAAAAAAGTGGTACAATCTATAGAAGGTCACTTAGTGGTTTTTCTCTCAGAAGATCAAAGGTGTTGGGCACTTGCAGCCGTAGTTTGAAGTGGTCAAAATCCCTTGAAAGGAACTCCAGAAAAGCTAACGAGGTTGTTTAATTTCCTTATTCTAGTTTTTCTGTTTTTCTTTGACATTAAGTAATCTGCTAGTCATTAGGTGCACTGAGGCCTAATTTGTAAGTTGAACTATGTCATACTTTTTCTCTATAGGATGCTACATTAGCGGTTGCTGCAGCAGAGAAGAGAAAAAGTGAACAAAATGGTGCTGCTTTACCTCTTTTTAAGAGCAGAAATTATGTTTCTCGTAAGTCAGTTTATTGTATAAAGCTGCGCCCAGGTAGGCGAGTTATGATCCTGGTGTGGCATAGTTAAATGCTTTATTTGTTATAACCTGATTTGCTTAGCAGACATACCTTCAAACTGGGCATATCTGTTTCTATTCTTTCTGCTTCTGAGAAGGTTATTATGGGGAAGTATGTCTTCTTCAGATTGCTTGTAGTATGATCATTTTTTCTGTTTGATAAAATCTAACAGGAGAGCGGATATTTCGTATTGGTTCAGAGAGATACAGGATGGATCCAACTGGGAAAACATTACAGAGGATCTCAGGTTGTCCTCCCCGAGACTTGATGGATATGTTTATTTTCTTTCTTTGAATTTTTATTGTATAATTTACAGTTATATGCCCAGATTTTTCTTTGTCTTATATATTTTGTTTAGGGTAACTATGTTATTGGGGAGTACCTTTCCTTGTGCTTCAGTGAGAGAGAAGCAAAGATTTTCTTTTCTTGGTCTTGCGGAGGGGCTGGAGAAGGGTGTTTCGGTTTACAATATCCTCTATGGTGATAAATGCTCCATAGCTCTTGGTTGAACATGAGATTGAGAATTAAGAGGTTTGACTGAAAATTGGATTTTTGGCTTTTTGTGAATCTATAGCGTTTTCCAGCTAACGTAGGCTTGTTGCCATTTCAAACATCTTCCTCTGATACCTCTGATGACTAAAATGTAGGTTTATGCATCAAATGCTTTCAGATTGTTCTTGAGGACAAATGGGAAATTAGGTCAATCTCAAAAAAAGGGTTGATAAGTTTCAGCAGTGCTAACTAGGTTGGTTCTGGTCTATTAGGGAAGTTTTACCAAGTTTAGGCTAAGCTGCAGATAGAGAGAAATTTTCCTAACCATTGATGCGATAGTGAACTTCATTTTTGCTTCTTTTAGGAAAACTGGTGAGCTCGTCTTGCCAGAATTGCTGGAGGCTGGTGTGGCATTGTTTGAGCAGGACAGTTGCTTTTGTTTGTGGTCTTAAAGTTGCTGGGGTTGGTTAACTTGAAAAACAAAGGCCAACTAGCAAAGAGGATACTCTAGTAGTAAAGCATGTTCACTCCTTCATAAACATATCAACATATGCACTGGTAATTGCTGCATAATTTCATCTGAGAAACCAAAAAATACCTAGTGGCATGCTTTTATAGTTATGTTTGCCTCAGACATTGGTGGGAGAGAATAACTGGTAATCCGTTGATCCCATTTCTGAGTAAGTCTTTGCCTATCATTTGTAACTGTGGGTTATATCTTAGATTGTGGAAGCCATCAGCTCATAAAGGAATATTAAGGCTAGCACTAAAACGAAACTGAGCTGCTCACTTTTGACCTCCTTGTGTTGTTTTACTGCTTGAAGTCAATAAGGACCACTTTCATTTGCTTGTATTGAGTGCAACCTTCTTTTCCTTTCATTCATGATGCCTTCCGCTAGGTGCCATTTGCACTTGAGGGATTAACTCTGGAGGTAATTTTAATTAGTTTTAAAGCTTTGTTTAGACATGGAAGGGAAGGATCCACATGTCCTTTCCTGGTTTCTAGAAACCACAGAGGTAGTCATGAATCTAAGCCCTTGCTCTGCATTATTTAATGCTAGGATAAGTGGTTTGAGTGTAAGCAAAATGGTGGTTTTCCGCAGATTCACTGGCATAAATGACCAATTTGTGTGCTGTAAACTCTGGGTATACCAAATATGAAAAGCACTTCTAGTGAGTTGCCATCTTTGCCTTCCTAGATACTTCTCGAGTGTTGACAACCAATGGACGTTTCACATCTTATTAGATTCATTGATCCAGGAAGAGAATGGGAGAATGGGAAAAAGAGAGAAGGAGGGGGCCCGGGGGGGGGGGGGCAGAGGTGAAGGAATGGAACTGGAGGTAATTGGACTCTTGATATTCTGTGAAGGACTTGCATAGCTGCTTTTGATTAGAATGATGTTTGAATTTTTTGGATTCTTTTTTATCGACTGGACTCATATTATTGTGGTAATAATCAATCGTTCTTATGCAATTGAATGACACTATTCCCAACCTCATAGGGTGTTTTCTGGGGGAGGGGGGGGGGGGGAAGATGTTATATGATAGAAAACTGCCCCTGTGACACTCCTCCATTTCTTGCTTCTCTTGTTATTGTGCAGATGAGACACCTTCATACTTGGAGAGCCAATCTGAAAATAACACAAAGAAATCTTTTGTTCCCAGGAGATTATTGATTGGCAATGATGAGTAAGTTCAATTAACACTTCCGATTAGCAAGCCAGTAAATCTTATGTTGTTTTTGCAATATGTGTACGGTATATTCTGATACTGATGTTCCAAAAGAGTGCACTGGAATAACTGAATGCTTTGCATAAGCGACATGCCATAAGTTGCATTTCTTTCACTCTTTACGATATTTCTTTCATTGTGGAAAATTTGTTGCAGATATGTTCGTATTGGAAATGGCAATCAGTTGGTCAGAGATCCAAAGAAAAGAACTCGTGTACTGGCTAATGAGAAGGTTCGTTGGAGTTTGCACACTGCTAGATTGCGGCTGGCTAGGAAGAAGAAGTATTGTCAGTTCTTCACTAGGTTTGGAAAATGTAATAAGGATGATAAAAGATGTCCTTACATCCATGACCCTTCCAAAATTGTGGTGTGCACTAAATTTCTGAATGGCTGTTGTTCCAATTCTAATTGCAAATTGACTCACAAGGTATGTTGCTGGTTGGATTAGTTTAACTTGAATGTTCCCTCTGATAGTATGATGCTTTCTGTGTTGTGTTTCCATTACCCTTTTGTATTTCTTCTCTGCAGGTCATACCCGAGCGGATGCAAGATTGTTCTTATTTTCTGCAAGGTGAGTGTTGTGTGTCTTTTGATTTAACACATTATCAATCACAGGCTTCCTAACTCGTTCTTTTGACAGGACTGTGCTCTAATGAAAGTTGTCCTTATAGACATGTAAATGTGAACCCAAATTCCCCTATTTGTGAAGGTTTTCTCAGGGGCTATTGTGCTGATGGCAATGAGGTATTGTGGTTTTTGGTGCTGAACTGTATGGATATCCTCAACTCCTGTTTGCTTTCTTCTTGTATTTATTTTACCTGTCATTATCATACTAGAAAGAATTTAATCTTGCGACAAAAATACTGATAAGCCCCTGTGATACTTGTATTTAGATTTAAATGCCTCTATTGAAATATTAGGATGTTCATATAGAAACTAATTTGCATTAGAGCTTAGGGTAATTGCGGAAGAAGTGCCTAGTGAGAAACCAGTCCCTCTGGATTCTTTGCTTCTGCAAAGTAAATGTACAGAGAAGCAAACATTGAAATGCACTATTAGACATCCTCATGCACACACGCCACTAACCTTCATTCTTGTCAAATGGATCATAATTTTCTACATGCAGTGTCGGAAGAAACACACCTATGTTTGCCCTGCATTCGAAGCAACTGGAAATTGTCAGCAAGGTGCTCAATGCAAGCTGCATCATCCCAAAACTAAAAAGAAAGGAATAAAAAATAAAGCTTCAACTGAGCAGAAGAATGCCCGAGGACGCTATTTTGGAGCTGGGCCCATTGACATTGCTAACAGTAGCATAGCTGTTCCCAAAATAAAAACTGGGGAGTGTGATGACCACATCTTCTGTCAGGATGGGAAATTTACTGATTTTATTAGCTTAGCTGATTGTGAGGAAGCAATGGGAGAAGAAGCTGTTGAGCAAAGAGTTGAGCCGAGTTGTGACAGTGACAGAGAAGAAGCTTCAGACATACTAGAAGACCCCGACGAACTGATCAAGCCTATCCGCATAATGAAGAAAAATCTAATCTTAGAATCATCCCCTGCCATTGACAGTACGGATGAATTGACTGGAAGCTATGTTTCTGAGGAGTATTTGCAGATGAGATAGCAATATTAGGAGATTCTCCTGATTCTGCTAGCGCAGGATGAGTTTTTTGCGGTCACTTTTTTTTTTTTTTTTTTTTTTTGTGATAGTGTATAATTCTTTGTAGGGTTTATTAATTCATTGCATAACAGAATTCTGTTTTGAAACTAGTTAAAGAAATGCGATTTGATTGTTTTACCAGCTTTTATTTGATTATTTATATCATCAGGAACTTAATTTTGTATTTGATATCAGTGAGAATTAAAGATGCGTCAAATAACGGCAGGCCCCTTAAAAATAACTTCTTGGTAAAAATACACTTGAATAGTACAAGCAAAAGTTTTCAAGGCAAAAAGAGTGACAGATGACAGAGAAAATTTTATGTGGTACCCAAGTCATACATTTTCTCTTCATTTATTACAACTACTCAAAGAAATAACTCAGAAGCAAGACGGAATCTTATCCACAAAATAAGAGGATGTGAAATGTTGAAGCTCAAGAAGCTAAAAAGCTCCAACATTCAAACCCGCTGATTCCATGCTTCTTCACTCAACCATGGTTGTGACTTCATCACATATAGCCTCCGCAAACTTCTCCTCCATGTTGTACTTGAAAACAGGAAGCGGATGGAACTTTAGAATGCGAAAACCTTTCTCGGTTTCAGCTCAACAAGTTGAAGTTCAAGAAGAAGTGAAACCAGAAGAGGAAGAAGACCACCAGGAGCAGACATTGAAGCAGCCGAGACCGGTCGAACCGCAGATAAATGTTAAAAGCAAGAATATGAGCAGAGAGTATGGGGGGCAGTGGCTGAGTTGTGCCACAAGACATGTTAGGATTTATGCTGCATATATTGATCCTGAAACTTGTGCCTTTGATCAAACACAGATGGATAAGCTTACTCTCATTCTTGATCCTACTGATGAGTTTGTATGGACTGATGAAACTTGCACTCGAGTTTACTCTTACTTCCAAGAGCTTGTTGATCATTATGAGGTAATTCTTTTTTTTACTTTTTTCTAATTTGAACGCTTATGAGCTTTTCATAAATATGAACTCTGAGTCTTGTTATATTATTCACTAGAAAATATCTTATAACACAGTCCTTTTTAATGCGCAAAGACCTAAAACCAAAAGGTTAAGGACACCGAAAATTTCGATTCCATTGACTGCATATAGTGGAGCATTCCTTTATTCTTTTTTTTCTTGATTTTATTTAATTGAATGGTAATTCTTTTTACTTTGGGAGGGGGAGGGACTAATGCTTTGAAAATTCTTCCTACTTTCCAATTTCAAAAAGGTAGATAATTGTTGAAACGAGTTAAGATTATTCTCAGTTATTCAAGGTAAATTGCTCTTAAACAACATATATTTTGGTGGGTTTTTCGCTTATGATTCTACTTAAACAAGCTTAAATTTTGTTTCAGATAAACAACTGCAAACACACACAAATAATGTATTAGCTTATATCTGCCTTTAGTTATCAAATTATGCTAAAACTTACATGAATACACAGACGCACACACTTATCTTGGGTAAGCTTACTTCACTGCCCCTTGTCCCACTCAAGTCCTCTTTCCCCTTCTCATCTGGAGAGGAGAAGAAAAGCAGTCCACCTTCGTTGACAGATAGATACAAATACCTATTAAAAATTTTCCTTCAGCAAGTTGTTTTCTTCCCTTGAACATTTTTCTTATCACACACACACACACACACACACACACACACACACACACACACACACATATATATATATATATATATATATATATATATATATATATATATATATATATATATGATTTCATGCATATTTTTAGTTATTGACATTGTCATGGGACAGGGAGCACCATTAACTGAGTACACACTTCGTCTGATCGGTTCAGACATAGAGCACTTCATCAGGAAGATGCTTTACAATGGAGAAATCCAGTACAACATGAATGCAAGGGTGCTAAACTTCAGCATGGGGAAACCGAGGGTTGGCTTTAATTACAACAATGGCCAAGTTCAAGATGTAAACTTGTAAATTTTCTTCAAGAAGATCAAGTTTCCGTTTCAAAACACAGCTGCATCAGCCCCCTGCCCCTCTCTTTCCTACACAATCTACCAAAAAAGAAAACGGCAAAGACAGAGATCTATGTGAATATTTAATTCTGTCATCTTGAAGCCTTTGCCACATTAGATTGTACTTTGTGTTTTACTAACAGGTAATCAGAAAAGACTGCAAACTGTGAAATCCCTGGGATCATGTCTGGGAAGATGGTCTCCAGTAATACTTCTCAAAACTATGCTGTTCATTTTCAGATATGTAGTTGTTGAGATCCATGTTAACTAGTTAATATTAAAATTTCTCCTATATATGGCTTGGATAATCTTTTTCCTCTTGAAATACTTTGGGGAGTAGAGTTAGACTAAAATCTAATTTTTAACGTGGTATCAGAGTGATATTGGTTAATCTGTATATTTTTAGACTTCACATTCTAAATGTCCATTTATGAATTATAGTGTTTTTAGACTTCATATTCTAGACATCTACTCCTAAACTGGTTTAAACAATCCTCCTCCTCTTAAGGGACCTTTTGAAAGTAGAGTTATAAGAAAGCCTTGTTTTTCAACAATAGTGAAATTTGAGCATTGAAACTTATGGCAACCTTGTGCCCGCATTGCAAGGCATCGTTCATCATTCACCACTTGAATGATGAATGATGAACGATAATATATAAAAATATTATTTTGGATCGAGTTCGAGTTGAGATAAGATCAATTCGATTTCAGCTCGACCTATAAAAATTATATATAAAAATATATATTTATATGTGTATATATATTTTATATAACAATATTATTATTATATTATTAAAAAATATTATTATTATATAAAAAATTTTAAAAAAATAGATTTGGAAATGCTGAAAGTCAAAGTGAGATTTGATAGTTTCACTCACTCAAATTTCGATTGACAGACTAAGACGGTAAACCAAATATCCATAAAATAAGAAAATCACTAAAAGAATTAGATTAGATTGAAGGCAAAAGTTCACTGGTGTTTTGTTCGCCTGAGGTATTTAGCAGATACATCTGTGGGTCATATCTTTCTAAACTTACTGACAATGTCAGATGAATTCAACATCACCAAGTTGGTGCAAATTTGAAAACTTTATGTCAATGTTGAATTGCTTCGATTAAGATATTTTCTCTTACCCAATCTGCAATGCAAATCACATGTCAGGTGAAAATACAGTGAAATCAAAAGAGAAATAAATTATTAATAGTAATAATAATGTTATAAAATTAATATAATTGTGGATGCCCATTATTTGATATCAAAAAGATAATTCAATATTAGAGATAGAGATACTCTATCATACCAGAAAATAAATGATAAAGTTATATCATATATTTAAATATTGATAGAATTTATCTTTGATTCATCTCTATCTCTTTTTATTGATATGTACCCCTGAACCCTATAAATAGGGCTTTAGACAGATTTGTTGTATACACTCATTGATTCATTCATTTACTCTAAAAAAATCAATAAAATCTCTTGTATTCTCTTTCTACTTTCTTTCTATAGTTCTATATTATTTTCGTTATAGTTTTCTTATTCAATTATATATATTACTATTACAATTTCGTTGTGCCGACTATAATTACACGCCAACAAATTTATAACAAATAATGTATTATTTAGTAAATATTATTTTATTAATAATTTTATTTTTGTTTGTTGATATGTAGTTAGAATAATCAAATACTTCAATTAAAAAGTTAGAATAAATTAATAAAAATCTTAAATAAATAAAAAATAATTAAGAATAAAATAAAAATTAAATAATAAATAAATAATAAAATGAAAACTTTAAATCAACGTGATTTACTTGAACATCAACTAGAATCAATTGAAACAATCAATCTTAGCCATCCATTAATCCCAATTGTGGTGATTATTAGAAAATGAATAAAATATGTATCATGTAAGAAATTTAAAGATCTTATAAATTGTTTAAAGAATAAAAATATCAACATTATATAAAAGTCATCATGTACTAGAAAAACCGTCTTGTATTTAGCATATATGTTTCCTAATTATCTCTAGAAAAACCTAACTAATTTTTAGAGTTAGTAATTTTTTCTACATTTGGTTTTTTTTTTTAATTTCAATTCTCTTTTTGTGTATTTTCCTTTTAATTCTAATATAATCCTAAAATATAAAGCCCTCTTCCCTTAACTTTCTCAAAACTACATAGTTTCCCTTCATTTGTAAGGTTCTTTAGTATTTTTAGATGTTGTTTTGAGGGATTAGACAATGCACAATATGTTTCATTAGATATACTCTAACATTTCTCATTTTTTTTATTAATATTATATATTTAGTGGTACTCTTTAAATGTAATTTTGGTTAATAAACAAGGACAGAATCAGAATTTTAATTTTGGAACTGAAATAATTTTTTGTTCTTTGCCCTCTCAAGACCAAATCAGTTACGCCCCTACTCTCATGTATTTTAAGACCTTCAATCAGCATTTCAAAAAATATAAGTAGTTTTATTTTCAACCAAAATCCTAACTGTGTCTTCGGCCGCACAGTGCTCACGCAGCGCGCGCGGTGTGTGCAAAATTGCACAGATCAGTGCCTTTTCATGCTTTTTGGGTCTATTTTAGTTTATTTTGAAATATTTTCAAAATTATAACGATAAAATAATAAGTTGAGATTAATAATTTAATATATTTTGTTTAAAATATTCAAATTTGTTAAATTTTAATATAGTTTTGAGTGTTTTTTTTAAATGTGAAAATAGTGAGAAGAACGAAAAGTTCAAAATGAAGTATAATTGTGCAATATTAATAATTTTTAACCACTACATTTTGGAAAATTTAAAAAAAAAGAAAAAAAAGGAAAGAAGACACGAAGAATCACAATTGCCGGCCAAGAAAGGAAGGAAAAGGAATTGCTATTAGAGGCCACGTAGACAATCGAGAGATTGAAACGAGAAGGATAACAAAAGGTAGACAATCGTATTCTTTTCACTTTGTTCTTTTCTTTTAATTTCTTGATTTTCACAGTGCGAATAATTCTCTAAACTAAACAACAAATAATTAGATGGATTAAATATATATTAACATTAACATCAATATATAGATTATAGAAATGTAACCCTTTTTTATCTTATAATTTCAAATATCTAATTCTAATTTCTTAGAGATTTTAGTTTTTAGTCTTTAGTAAATTTAATTAGTTATAATAATTTTTTATATATTAAAATAACTTTAAACTACTTATATTTATATTTTAAATCAAATCTCTTAATTTAAATTAAATTTTTTAAAGTTAAACTCCTAACTTATACATTATTTTTAATTTTAAATTCTGTATATTAAGTTATTTTGTAAAGTAGGAAACTTTAATTATTACTTTAAAAATTTTATAAAACTACTTATATATTAACTTAGATTTTTAATTTCATATTTTTTTAATAAAATTAAAATTTATATATTTAATTATTTAATAGTTATCAACAAATATGAATTAGTTATTCTTATGTACTTTGAACACAGGCTCAAGGTCTAAAATTTTAGGTTATATTTTCTACTCCATTATTTTACTTATTATATATTTTTCCATAATATTCTTCATTCTTTTGCTTAGTAGTATTACAATGGTATAACTTATAATATTTTAGACTCTTAGCATATGATTTTTACCTCTTTTGTTTCTCCCAATACCAAAAAAAATTTAAAAAATACCACTTTCTTTCTTATAACATCAAATCTCTAATCCTAATTTCTTAAAGTTTTTATTTTTTTAATTAGTCTTCAAAAAATTGATTGATGAGGACAATTTTCAATCTATTAATAGAATTTTAAACTACTTATTTTTATCATTTTTTTTAATCCAATCTTTTAATTTAAACTAAATTTGTAAAAGCCAAACTCCTAATTTATACATTAATTTTAATTTTAAATTTCGTATATTAAGCTACTATGTAAAGTAAGAAACTTTAATTATTACTTTAAAAATTTTATAAAAATACTTATATATTAACTTGAATTTTGAATTTTGTATTTTTTATGAAATTAAATTCCATACGTTCAACTAATTTGTAAAATTAAAACTTTAATTATTCAATAGTTATTAATAAACATGAATTTAGTTATTTTTGGGTATTTGGATCACAGGCTTCAAAGCCTAAAATTTTACATTATGTTTCATACTCCATTATTTTACCTACTCTATATTTTTTCCTAATATTTTGCATTTTTTTATTTGGTAGTATAACAATGGAATGACTCATAGTTTTTTAGGCTCTTAGCAAATAATTTCTACCTTTTTTATTCCTCCCAAAAGCAGAAGAAATTAGAAAAATATCACTTTTTTTCATATAACTTCAAATCTCTAATCCTAATTTCTTAGAGTTTTTATTTTTTAATTAGTCTTTAAAATTTTCATTTGTTAGGATCATTTTGAATCTATTAAAATAACTTTAAACTACTTATTTTTACCATTTTTTAATACAATCTCTTAATTTAAACTAAATTTGTTAAAGCTAAATTCCTAACTTATACATTGATTTTAATTTTAAATTTCGTATATTCAGTTACTTTGTAAAGTATGAAACCTTAATTATTACTTTAATTTTTTTTGTAAAACTATTTTATGAAATTAAATTTAAGATATTCAATTACTTTGTAAAAGTAATTTTTAATTATTCAATAGTTGTCAACAAATATTAATTTAGTTATTCTTGGGTACTTAGATCACAGGTTTCAAGGCCTAAATTTTTTACATTAGGTTTCCTACTTCATTATTTTACATATTTTATATTTTTTCATAATATTCTGCATTCTTTTGTTTGATGGTATCACAATGACATAACTCATAGTATCTACTTCTGATATTTTTTTAATTTTTTCTATCATTGGAAGGAACAAAAGAGGTAGAACTTATATGCAAAGAACCTAAGATTAGGAAAAAGATATATGATAGTCTTGAAAAAATAAAATTTTAATATTTTGTATTATTTAATTTTTTAAAAGTAAAAAATATTTATCTTTAAATATTTCTTTTGAAAATTTAATTTTAATACATTTTAAATTTTAAAATATATTTGTGTCTCGCACTAGTTTAGGCTAGTTTCATCAAGTAAGGAAGGATAAAGTTATAAATATTAAACTTTTCACTTGTTAGAAATTAAAGTCCATATCCAAGGGCAGGGGGTAGTGAGTGGCAGCACCCTCACAAAAAGAGAGAAATCATTAGATTATCATTTGAGCTTTAGAAAATCGAGTTCCATGCAAATTTTGCAGAAAAGTTCCTCAATTACAGGTTTTGTGAAAATATTTGCAAGATGTTTGTTAGTGAGCATGAAAATTAGCTCAATAGTTTTAGACTCAACATGTTTTCTAATGAATTGATGTCTAATCTTAATGTGTGTTATTCTAGAGTGTTGCACAAGATTTTTGGTAAGGTTAATGGCACTCGTGCTGTCGTAGAAAATTCAAATATTTTTGTACCTTAGACCAAAATTCTCAAGTTGATATTTTGTCTTCACTTAGAGGTTTTGTGAAAATATTTGCAGGTTGTTTGTTAGTGGGTACAAAAATTAGCTCAATAGTTCTAGACTCGACATGTTCTCTAATGAAGTAATGTCTAATCTCAATGTGCTTAATTCTAGAGTACTGTATAGGATTTTGGGTAATTAATGGCACTCGTGTTGTTGTAAAAAATTTGAATATTTTGTACCTTAGAGAAAATCCTCAAGCTGATACTTTGTCCATAAGATTTGAGTTATATAGCTCCCAAGTGAGATGTATTTTGCTTCAACAGTTGACAAAATAACTGATGTTTGTTTCTTGTTGTGCCATGAGACCAATGCATGACCAAGGAATTGACAAATTCCTAATGTGTTTTTTCTATCAACACTAATACTTTAAAATTTGTTTCACAGATTTCTAAGAGAACTCTAGTGTATATTCGAATTCAAATGAGTTATCTCTACTTTTAGACTACTTGAATTGCTTCACTTTGATCTGTTTGATCCTCTAACTCCATCTGGCTTAGGTGTCAAATCCTTTGTATTTGTTATTGTAAATGATTATACTAAATTTACTTGGACCGTCTTCCTAGCTAGGAAGGATGAGACATTTAACCAGTTTGTTAATCTCTAAAAGAAAATTCAAAATCAAAACGTGCACTTGAGTTCTCTTAGAAATCTATAAAGTTGATAAGCTCAAATCATCTTTTGTTTGATGTGACAATACATCTTCACTTTTTGCTTTTGAAAGCCTTTTTTGTCCTTAGTCAGAAAAAGGCCAGTTACTAATTTAGTGAAAACTAATCTCGGGCAAACAAAAAGCCAAGAAAACTCAATATAATGGATTAAATTGTAGTTGAATTTTTTGACCGGTTGATTAGACTTGAAAGATCTAAGGGGGGTAAATTAGGTCTTTGGCTAATTATCAAAAATCTTTTTCCTTTTTACAAATTATTTGCCTTAATAAAAGCTCTTCTTTAAATTCACAAACTTCAAGTTTATATGCGATTTGATGGTTGAGACAATATTATCAAACAATAAGACCGCAACCAATCAATCAACAACTAAGAACAAATAATAATAACACAAGTATGTAAACAAGTAAAGCTATAAGGAAATGAACACACGATTTATAGCGGTTCGATCTTTCCAAGATCTACATCCACTACCTTGAATCCACACTCAAGGATTTTAATCAATTCACTAAATGCTCAATCCAATCAATTACACAAGAGGCTCACCCTTCAATGGGTTTTACCACAACAACCTCTATTCAATCTAATAAACATGGTTCACCCTTATCACAAAGAGTTTTATGTCACTAGACAACCTAGACCAATCTAATCCAAGGCTCACCATCACCAATGGGTTTTACTCAACAACCTTGATTAATCTAGTCAATGGCTCACCCTCCAAAACAGTTTTAAGTCTCTTGACAATCTTGTATCAATCATAACAATAATGTAAAGATAGAGTTTGGATGTTACCAACACTTCTTGGTGGATGAATACAATAGCTATCACCACTTCACTTCTTACCTTTGGAATCTTGAATTTTAACCTTTGAGCACAAGGCAATTTGAGAGCTTTTCAAATAATTTTTATGTAAAACAAGTTAGATCTTAAGGATTTCTAAAGTTCAAAGTTCTCTTTAAAAATTTGAAGTTTATAATTTTTATAAATTTTGAAAATTAGTTCTAACAATCATAAAAAGGCTAGTTTCTGAGGAGTTCGGACGTCTGAACTTGATCCTCTACATCCTAACTTGAGTCCCAACTTTTCTGAAAAAATAGTTTGTACTGTTCACTGTTCACATTCGGATGACTATACTTGACCATCTGTGTCTGAACTTGCGTCTGAATTTTTTTGAAAAAATAGTCGGTACTGTTCACTGTGCAGAGAAAATTTGGACGACTGATAATTCAGGTAAGTTCAAAACCATTGAAACCATTCAAGTCAAGTTTTGTGCCCTCAATTGCAACTCATAGATTCCAAGACTTAAGAGTGTAGGGTTTACAAAGTTTACCTATTAAGCACTTGTGACCTACACTTGAGTCTTCAAAGCCTTCAATCCTTATGACATGCTCTATATTCTTGATCCTTGAGCATACTAGAATTGTCCTTAACACATTTAGCTACAAGGCAATGAGAACTCTTTGCTTCTCAATCCAAAAATCCTATCACACAAATAGCATATGAATTAGTCCTTATCAATGTTTGTTATTAATCAAAACTAATAAAAAACTACATGATTTGCACTTAGGGCTAACAAGACTTATCAAAAAAATAACCATTGGTTAAATCTCTCTCTCTCTCTCTCTCTCTCTCTCTCTCTCTCTCTCTCTCTCTCTCATTAACATATTCACAACCTCTTTACTCCACTCTTGCAATTTGACTGTAACTACTTCACTTTATCTTCCTCCAGAATAACACTCTTGCAGTTTTACTTAAATTGCTCCAACCTTATCTCTTTGGTTTCTCTCAAAACTCCTTTTATAGCTTGAAAGTTCTCAAGCTCTTGAAAGCATCTCCTTGTTTCCCCAATCTTCTAATTTTCTGAGATGGCACCAAAGAGAAAAGAGGAAAGCCTTCCACAACCCAAAATCTACTAGTTTAGAGTCTTCTAAAAGGATAAAGGTGGAAAAAGGAAAGGAAGCAATCTCTGAAAAGTCCAAGAAAAGCTCAAAAGAGAAAGGGGTCACTCTAATATCACCTTATTCCTTTCTCAAGAACCATTGACTGCAATTTTTTAAGTGAGCCTAAGCTACCATACAAAAGCTAGTTCAAAGTTCAGGGATGGGTAGGCTTCATGAACATCAATACTGTGATGTACCTAAATCTAGTAAAATAGCTTTATGGTACAATCAAGGAATTAGAGCAGATGCCATTGAAGTGGTGCTAAAGAAGAAGAAATACCGTATCACCTTAGATACATTGTTCAAAGCTTATGGGGTTCCCAACTCCAAATCTAGAGTTTTCAAGAAAAGAGATGTCAACAAGGTGAAAGGCTACTCTAAAGTGGACTTCAAGTAAGAGGTAATCGGAAATCCCTACCTTTCTAAAGGAAATGTCAGATCTGTTGAGTTGCGCACCCACAGTAGGGTAGTTCACAAATTTATTACCAACTTTGTCTCTCCTAAAGTTGGTAGCTGTCATTGCCAATAAACTCTATTTAATGTGGCACATTCAAAAATTGCATGATTTCAATTTATACTTCTTGATATTGAATGTTATGAAATCAGTAACACAAAATAGGGGGTTGCGATATGGGATGATTTTGACTGTGTTGTTTGAATATTTCAATATAAATTTGGAGACAAAGGACTATATTGTAGTGAATGAGAAGAGGGAGATAGATAGAAAATTTGTGAGCAAAATAAAAATACAAAATAAAAATCAAAGTTTGTAGATGTAGGCATATTGTCGAACCACTATAAAAATTCTTGTGTCTCTGTTCATTCTTGCTTTACTTAGCTTTGATTGTTTACTTGCTTTAACCATTATTTGCTTTCTATTTGGAAAACTTATTTTCTAGAAAAACAATCAAGTTTGAAGCATACTCTCCACACAATGAAAAGACATGCTAAAACTTTTATTCATAAAAAATCACAAAAATCATCTTTCTATCTGTACGTTGAAAGCAATTAGATTGATAACTTTTTGAAGCTATTTTTGATTAGCATTGAATTTGGACTTCAGCTTTTGTTTTACCATCTAGCTTGTAGCACTTCAACCTCTACATTTTTAATTTCATTTTAAAAAGGTCATTTTTTTGATAAAGTCCAATTCACATCCCTCTTGGACATTGTTTGGGACCTACAATTCACAACATTGTTTTCTCTCTTGAATAATTAGTCTTTATACTAGTAAAAATCATAGTTTAAAACAATGAGAATCATTACAAGAAAAGTCAAAATAGACATGAGTGTTTCAAAAATAACAAAAAAAAAAAGAAAAAAATCCACCACTGAAACGCCAATCATCAAAGTTGTTCTTCAAGTCATGAGGATTAACACAAATCAATGCAGCACAAATTAATTTAATTTATATTAGTTTAAATAATTCTTCACTACTTGAATTCGAATATTTATTTCACTCAATTTTAAAATCAACCTAAGCAACTACTTCGTACACCATTGAAATCCAGCTAAGATAAGGGTTGTGTTTAGCTTTAAAACACTCAATTTCCCACTATCAATGATTCATTTCTAAATTTGCAAACACCACACATAACAAAAAAAAAAGAAAAAAGAAAGAAAGAAAGAAAAGAAAGGTCTAGACCAAACAAAAATGTGAAAATTTGTATCATGCAACTTTTATCACTGAAAGATATATCAATATTTTTCTACTTCTGATTGAAATCTCATATTGGCTTCAAATCCTCATTAAGTTTTGGAATCGTTAAAACTTTGATTTTGAACTTGTTGTTGATCAACCATAGCAAACCACTTTTGGGCATTTACGAAACATAGATTTAGAACTCGAAAAAGAAAAGAAAGAGTTATATTTGATAAAGAAAAGAAAAAGAAAAGACACAAAGAGAGGAAGAATTAGAGTTGATAAAAGAAAAAAAGTTAAATTTGATATAAGAATTTGAATTTAAATTCATATTTCAAACTTTATTTGGGTTTGAACAAGAGTTGAAAAATTTTTGAATCTCAAAATTACTCTCAATCAATATCAATCGTTGAATAAAAAATATGCCAATCCAACCATTGAAATATAATTCTACATGCACTAAGCAAATAGCTTGTCATCATCGCTGTCAGCTCGCCAGACGTTTCCTTTTCCTTGCGGTCCGGTTAGGGTGCTGAAGCACTTTTTTTCCGCACATGCAGATAACTTTTTCACCTTTGGATTGGCTACTGTTTATTGTCTTTTGATCCGACGGTTATGAAGCAAGAGGGGTATTTTGGGTAAGCAAAATTAGGGAAGAAAAAAGAGAAAAGTTTGAAACGATTTAAAATTCACTTTTTCACCTATTTTCTGACATCCACTTCTACCAAATTCTCTCTCTCTTCTTTCTGTCTTTCTTTCTTCTTTCTATCTTCTCTCCGCTACTGCTCTGAAAGTCTTCAAATATTAAAGAACAAAATAATTCATTCTCTTCAAGATAGCCATTTTTTGTTAAACAGTTTCGATGAACCTTCAAGTTTTATTTCTAGATAAAAATTTATTTTTTCAGATTTACTAATAGCCAAAATATAGTTAGATATTATGAGTTTTTGTTTGACTATTTGGTGGCTTCTACGCTATAGAAATCTTTACTAAAAAAAGATTTATAGTCTACTTGTGGAGGTAAAGAAAGTGATGTGTTGATTTTCTTGACTTGAAAATTGATTTCGGCAGTGAAATACTCTTATGACTTCAAAGAATGATTTTGATGGTGGAGAATTTGAATATTAGATCTTTTTTTTTAAAAATTTTAGAACGATCTGCTTTGACTTTTTTGTAACAATTCTCATTATTCACGTAAGAGTGAATAATTATGTGAATAATTATTCTCCATTAAGTGAATAATTATTCACTTAACATATCAAGTGAATAGATCCATCATATCAAATAATTATTCATAACAAATTGAATATATTTTTACATATAATAATTAGTTATTCATAACAATCTTAATGGATATTTACATGAAACTAAATACATCTGACCAAGTCATATGGTATGTTAAGAGTGAATAATTATTTTTCGCTGAGTGAAAAATTTTTACTTAATATATCAAGTGAATAGAACTACCATATCAAATAATTATTCATAACAATCTGAATGGATATTTACATGAAACTAAATATATCTCATTTGGTCAGATGCTACGTTAAGAGTGAATAATTATTCTTTGCTAAGTGAATAATTATTCACTTAATAATTAGTCATAACAATCTGAATGGATATTTACATGAAACTAAATATATCTCATTTGGTCAGATGCTACGTTAAGAGTGAATAATTATTCTTTGCTAAGTGAATAATTATTCACTTAATAATTAGTCATAACAATCTGAATGGATATTTACATGAAACTAAATATATCTCATTTGGCCAGATGCTACGTTAAGAGTGAATAATTATTCTTTGCTAAGTGAATAATTATTCACTTAACATATCAAGTGAATGGATCCATCATATCAAATAATTATTCATAACAAATTGAATATATTTTTACATATAATAATTAGTTATTCATAACAATCTTAATGGATACTTACATGAAACTAAATACATCTGACCAAGTCATATGGTATGTTAAGAGTGAATAATTATTTTTCGCTGTGAAAAATTTTTACTTAATATATCAAGTGAATAGAACTACCATATTAAATAATTATTCATAACAATCTCAATGGATATTTACATGAAACTAAATATATCTCATTTGGTCAGATGCTACGTTAAGAGTGAAATATTATTCTTTGCTAAGTGAATAATTATTCACTTAATAGTGAATAATTATTCTCCGTTGAGTGAATAATTATTCGCTTAAGAGTGTAAGCGAATAATTATTCTCCACTGAATGAAAATTTTTCACTTAACATATCAAGTGAATAGATCTATCATATCAAATAATTATTCATAATAATCTGAATGGATATTTACATAAAACTAAATATATCTGATTTGGTCAGATGCTATGTTAAGAGTGAATAATTATTCCTCGCTAAGTGAATAATTATTCACTTAAGAGTGAATAATTATTCTTCACTGAGTGAAAATTTTTCACTTAACGTATCAAGTGAATAGATCTACCATATCAAATAATTATTCATAACAATCTGAATGGATATTTACTGAAACTAAATATATCTAATTTGGTCAGATAGTATATTAAGAGTGAATAATTATTCTCCGCTAAGTGAGTAAGTATTCACTTAAGAGTGAATAATTATTCTCTACTGAGTGAATAATTATTCTCCTCTGAGTGAAATTTTAACATATCTCTCATTAATTTGCAACGTTCAGCGCAATCACACTGTCAACAACTTCGCTCCGTATTCAATAATCTCAACCGTTCTCTACTGTCGCATCTACTCTTGGATGCTTTATAAATAATTATTCATAATTATTCAAGACTGTATGAATAATTATTCACCACTGCATTAATGTGAATTGTTGCATTGAACAAACTCAAGTATAGTACAAATAAAAGAAATGATACATACTAGTTACATAAATTTACACATGTTATTGTATAAAACTCTAATCTATACAAAAAATTTTCAGCAAAAATAGGCATTTCACTATTGTTCTCTACTCCTTATCAACATTGTAAAGACAATCATTACTTTTTAATTTTCTTTCCAATATAACACAACCTTTACATTCAACACAAACTCCTATTATCATAATTATTTTTTAATGTCAAGAATACACCTTTAGAGATTAAATAGAAGAGACCAAGAAAAAATAATACTTAATATAACAATATTCATCTACTCAACCCAATCTTTTGTCTTCACTCTTCAGATGCAGCAAACTTCCACTCTTCTCGATAAGTCACTTTTCATATCAAGACTCCATCCATAATGTCTGCAACTATAATGCAAGAATCTCATTCCCAATCGCAAGTTGATATTCAACGACTGATTTCACAAGAATCTCATTCACAGTACGTTGTGATTCAGACTAAACATCATTCTTTTCTTTTTTTTGGCCATGCAAGAGAAAAAAAGAAAACATAACCAACTTTTAGATTCAATGAATGCAAAAAAACACAAAAAATACCTTGAGTGAATCTATCCGAAATGCAGGCTTTCTTCAAGAGATAAGAGTTCTTCATTTGAAGAGAGGTGAAATGCGAATGGAAGAATGGAAGATTGGAAGAGATGAAAGAAGCGAGAGTTGATAAAAAGAAACTATGACGTGACATAGGTCTTTTTTGATATGATAGATTTAGGCGGGACTTACTTTTGCTACAAAATATTTTTTGCTCCAAAAATACTCCTGGTCTCTCACAACCATTGGAGGGCATCCCACACATGTTAAAAAGAAAGGCTCAACATATTAACTTCACAGCTTTACATGCACCCAAGCACATGTGAGTGCACAGTGCTCACGCAGGCGCATAAAATTAGCACTTTTGTGGTCTATTCTAATCGATTTTGAAGTATTTTTTAAAAATTAAAATCATAAGATAATAAGTTGAGATTTTAATGAATTAAAGTTTTAAGAAATTTTAATCTAAAATAAAATAAAACTGTAAAAAATATGTTTATGAAAAATAATATAATTCATAATAAAATAAAAGTAAAAATATATTTGTTGGATTATGATATTTGCACTATCTTTTTATATTCTTTTACTTCTATTTTATTTTTTATAATTGTAAAGACTTTAATATTTATAAAAATTTTAAAATTTTGATTTAAACATTATTAAAAAACTAGTTAAGATACTAACATTTTTTATTTATTAAAATAAAGGTAAAAAAAGAGTCAAAGAACTAAAATGGAGTAAAAATTAGGGGTGTTTATTCAGATTTTACTTTAGTTTTCAGTTTAATTTTTTTAAAAATTATAAAATTGAACTGAATAAAGTTTTTTAGAAAATCAAATCGAATAGAATTGAAATCGATTCGGTTAAAAACTAGGCTTGAAAAAGGCAGAATAAAAACGTATTATAATTAATAATGTCAAAATACTAAAAATAAGAACTCATTATCAAATACGTTCTTGAATTAACAATGTATTACTGAAATGCGATATATAGTAATTTTTTTAAAAGTTTAGTTGTTAGTATAAGAATGTATTGTAAAAATACGTTTATATATATATATATATATATATATATATATATATATATATATCAGAATTTTAATTTTTCAATTCAGTTTTCGAGTACAGAAATAAAAAATCGAACCAAAATATTTAAATTTTTTATAAATTGAACTAAAATAAATTTAAATATTAAAAAATTAAACCAAAATTTATATTTTGATTCGTTTTTTAAGAGAAAACTGCTATAAATACCCTCAAATAATTTTTGTTTTTCGCTTATTAGCCAAAAACTTTAATTTTATCCCTTAATACCCACGAACTATTTTCGTATCGCCTAAAACAACAAATTTTCGTTGAGACGGCGAAATCCGGTGACTAAAAGTCACGGACGCTGCACATGTCGTCCTGTAGAAGGGTATTCTTGCCCATTCAACTCATTCCCTCTATCAAACCGACAACTTCTCTTCAAAACCCTAGCCCTACTACAAGCAGATGCACACAGACGGTGTAAACCTTATTGTTGTGTATAAAATGTCAGAGTATTCCTCCTTTCAGTCAATCGCCTCTCTGAATTCAAGAAAGAAGAAGACATCCAACCCCGGTTCAAGGTCCTCTGGAGCATCTCAAAGGACAATATTATGCCACTATGAAAAGTTTGCTGAAATTCATACATCTTGGACTGATGCAAATCCTGGGAGAAGGTTTCTCTGTTGTGAGGATTTTCAGGAAAGTACTGTATTTTACAGTCTGTATTTATTTTTGCTGAACATGATATTTCTTAGACCCATTTGTCGGAGTTGAAATATGTGATTAAAAAAAAGAAAATTGCAGGGCGGAGGTTGTGGCTTCTTTAATTGGTACGATGAGCCAATGTGCAACCGGGCAAAGCAAATCATCCATGGATTATTGAGAAAGCTAAACAAGAGAGAAGAGGAGCAGAAAAAAATAGTTGCTAAGATGAGAAAATGCGTGGTGGTAGTTGTCATTTCAGTTCTTGTTGTGTTCGCTTCTTTGTTGTTGTTACTGATAATGAAGTTGAATTACAGAAAGTAGAATTTGATTCAGTGTTTAACCTTAGGTTTGGTGTTGGCTTGTAATGATGTGAAAAACTGGTAGTAGAATTTGATTTAGTGTTTAACTTTGAGCTTGGTATTGGCTTGTAATGATGTGAAAAAAGTGTATGTTTTGTGCTGTATTCAGATAGGAAATGTTAACTGGAGAGTTAGCAATGACTTTATGTAATATGTGATGAACGGTATGAAAATGTTGTTATGACATTGGCAATTATTCATGTTGTGTAGAACATAGTTTTGTATTTGTTAAATATGCCTAGCATTCCTTGTGATGAGATTAATTATTCAACAGAATGTTGTATCATAAAGTTTTAAAGATGATGTGAAAATGATCGCAAATTATGCTGAGCAGTTGAATTTGATTACTACTGAAATGGCTGTGATATTAAAAAATTTTAACATCTTCTTCTATTCGCGTTCCACACAAAAAGGAAAATGTATTGCTGCAAATTTTTAACTATTGCACCAAAACCACACCTTCAAAAAAAATACAACTTTCACATCATGTCTAGTAATTTGGTTCCTATCATGAATTAGTCTTAAAGTCCACAAAAAAACTGACTAGGACAAGTAGAATTATCCCTTCACCAGTCACAACTTCAATCAAAAGTACGATAAATTCTCCGTTATCCATTGCCCCAGTTCTGTTTGACATGTTGCCCTGTTATGTCCAGGTTGACGGCACACCTTGCACAATCTTCCCTTTTTCTGGGCAGGCACAACCTACGTATTCAGCCTTATAACAATTATGACCATGAAATATAAGTGCCTCCCAAGAATTTAGATTCAAGCATGACTGACATGAAATATAAATGTCTTCCCAAGATTTTACATTCAAGCATGACTTACAGTTGAGTTGGGATCTATATAACTTCTATTGTTACCACCAATGTCTTGCTCATTTGCCATGTTAATATCAGTATTTTGCTCCTCTGAACCATCATCAATAGGCTGCCATAACCATCATTAATAGGTTGCTATGTTAGGAAAAAATTTACCATAATCTCTTTTAACAATTTAAGTTTGGAAAACATACATTTACAACTTGGCTATGCAGCTGTGTGGCCCCAACAAGCTCATTTTCCTGTTCATTTTCACTCTCCGGTTGCTGGTTATTTGCAACAGCACACTGGAATAGGCCAAACAAGTTAGGCATGCCATTAAAGTAAACACACATTAGCTACAAATATGAGATTAGTACCTGTAAACTTTGAGAAGAATGCTGACTGGAGTCTTCAATATTATCATGGTTTTCAACTTCTTGGTTAGCATCATTTGTTGGATCTTGACAAGTATTCTTGCAAGTCCTCCGGTTGTGGCCTAAATCTCCCCAATTCTCACATTTGTTCATGTTTGAAGGCTCAAATGGAGGCTCATTATTTGTATTTCCAGCCCCCTCTTCCTGCCCAGTTCTTGCAGTGCACCTCCTTGCATTATGCCCCACTTTTCCACACGTTCTACAGTTGGATTGCACTCTTCCAGTCTTAGACCATTTTTGTGTGCATCCCTTCCAATGAGCTTCCTCCTCCGGTTCCTTTCTTCTTGACCTTTTAGGCCTTCCTGGCAATTTCAACTTCTTCGGAGGCAACAAATTATGCTTCCCCGTTCTTTGCCATAGAGTAGGTCCACTTATGGGGTTAACAACATGCTCATATATCTTCTTAAATGAACTTGTGTGGTAAACTGGACTAACATAGCTCTCTACTTCATCACCTTGGCATGCAATAGCAGAAATAGCATGCACACATGGGATGCCACATAATTCCCACTTCCTACAAGTACAGCTTCTAGTTTCTAAGTCAACTGCAAACATGTTCCCCCACATCCCCTCAACTTGATATCTCTTACTTCCAGCCCCTCTAGGAATAAATGCAGCTGCTTGATCTTTAAGTTTCTCAATATACTTCTGTATCCGTGGACAAAGCAAACCATCATGTTTTTTAATCCATTCCCTTTTTACATCATGTCTGGTCATCAAATAAGTTCGGATACACTCAAGCATTCCAACCCCTCAACTTGATATCTCTTACTTCCAGCCCCTCTAGGAATAAATGCAGCTGCTTGATCTTTAAGTTTCTCAATATACTTCCGTATCCGTGGACAAAGCAAACCATCATGTTTTTTAATCCATTCCCTTTTTACATCATGTCTGGTCATCAAATAAGTTCGGATACACTCAAGCATTCCAAGGAGGGGTTTACTTCTAGCATCCAATATTGTGGCATTAAAGCTCTCACACAGGTTGTTTAATAAGATATCACATTTAGTGGCTGTCCTAAAATATGCTATGCACCAGTGTAAGGGATTGCAATTTGATACTAATCATGCATGTGCTGCCTCATCCAATGCTTTTAAAGTAGCCATGTTATCCAGAAACTGATTAGGATGAGTTGATCTTGCACACCTCCAAAGCTAGTCCTTCAATGCATTTCCCCTAAATTCCTTCTTGAAGTTACTATGCAGGTGTCTGACACAAAATCTGTGCTCAGCTCTTGGCAACAGCTCTTCAATTGCTGGCACTAACCCTTGCACACATACATAAGAAGGGATTCAGTGGACTAACATATAAATGAACTTATTACATTTCAACATCAATAATCAGCTCTAATTACCTTTTGTCTGTCGGTCATCAAAGTCCATTCCTCTTCATTATGAATCCTCAAATCCTCGATGAGAATGTTGATGAACCATATCCAAGTATCTTTATTCTCTATTTCCACTATCCCAAAGGCAAGAGGATACAACGAATTATTGGAGTCTAAACCAACAGCACTGAGTAACACCCCCGGGTGTGGGCCCTTGAGATGACATCCATCTAAGCCTAAAACATGTCTGCAACCAACCAAAAATCCCTCTTTCACAGCACCCAAGCACATGTAGAACCTGTGAAATTGTTTATTCCCATTACTGTCAATTTCAGTCTTTAAGCAAACAATGTTGTTTTCATCTGCATTATTGAGCTCCTCAACATAATCCCATAGCCTTGAATATTGGTCCTTATATTTTCCTTCGATCAACTCAACAGCCCCTCCTTCTTGTCCTGTATACTGTGTGGTGAGAAATGTTATATCGTGTGTCTCTATGAACCCTCTCAATAAAGCTCCTGACATTAGTCACTTTGGTAATCTTAAAATCCTCAAGATATTTCTCTGCTAGATATTTGGGACCAATTAGTTTGGTAGAGGTGGACCTTGTACATCTATGCTCATCGTGAATTGTTCTAATTTGCCAGTCAGTAGTCCCCCTAACCTTAGCTGCATAGAAAAGCCATTTACACTTCTTTCCTTCACATGCAACAATAACCCTACCGCAATCACTTCTCTTCACTTTTATTAATTTTCCCATCACAACCTTATGCTGCCTAACTGCCTCTTTGATTTGCGCTTTGCTACTGAATATCAACCCGAGCTTAAATTTTGGATTTTCCTTGTCAATTTCTGGTCTGTACCGTTCAACTCTTTTCCTTTCTCTACCCTCACCTTCTGACTCACTATTCTCTTCAGTTTGGCTAAGAAATTCTTCACTGTCATAGTCACCTGACTATTCTGAATGTGTATTTCTGCATCTGCAAACAAGTGCACCTCTTGGTCTTCATCTGTTGGCTGCCTTGGAACATTTCTTTGTTTGATGGGAAAATTTGTATCTTGGTTCCCATCAGTACCCCTTTGCTGTATTTCTGTTATGCTTTGCGGTTGAAGTGTTGTTCAGGTTGTCTCATATTCATCACTGCTGCCAAATTCTGACTCAGCAAATGAGCTACCCTCTGAAGAACCTTCTTGTTCCGGTTGGCTTTTATTATATTCATGTTGCAGGGTTTCCACATTATTTCTTTTTCTCCCAGAAATGCTACTTCTAGCGGTACATGGAGCAACATTTTCTTTCCCTTTTCTGCTACTCTCTCCTTTCTTACTTCCAGACACTTTATGTACTCTTCCTATGCATTCATCCTCAGCAATTGTTTCTCCTACTTTGTCTTTTTCTCCCTGAATCCCACCCATCTTTTTCAACCTTTTATTTGTCTGCTTCTGCCTACTTTTTACCCCTTCTCCAACCCCACCAATTTTTACACTTACCTGTTTCTTGATCTTACCCCCTTTTGGTAATCTCCTGACTGACCTAGGTTCTTGCACAACAAATATATCTGCCTCACCCCTAGCAGCACCGCATTCACACATTAATGAAACATTAGTTTCAGACAATATAGTAGTCAAGAATTTCTGCTTAGCCGCCCCTCAACATAGTAAAAGCATTCAGTAACTCTCTTCAAGTCTAGATTCTTCAACACAAGATCCAAATCATACATCGAAAATTTATCTACATTGCAATGATCAACATAACTCAGCAACCCACCGTCATAGAACTTCTCATTATTCGTACCATTAGAGAATCTTCCACCGTAATATATCTTTAATGTGAACATCCCAAAACCATGAACTGTCAATATCCAAATAAACACAAACAAAACAATACAAGAGAAATATAGAAAAGCAATTAGATATAGATATGGAGGACCACTTAACAAGTATCAGTAAAGTTGCTACAAAAAAGAAGAACATAGAAAGCCAATCTCAGAAATGGAGAGTATAATATACATGGATTGGGACCACATTACAATAACCTAAAAAACAGAACAATATTCTTCTGCACAAGTGGCATCATTTACAATACAATAGAATGAAACTAAAAATTTTCAAACAGATATTACTATATGTAGGGTTTTCTTTTACTTTCTCTATGTCCCGAATCTTCATCTTCAACAGTTTTCCCCTGCAATCTCCAAGCCTCTTTGCTCTCTAGATATGGATGGTGCGCTGACTACAATATTTGATTTAGGGTTTATAGTTTGCTTCGTCGTATTTTGGTTCAGATGGATTTGGGAGAATACATCGAAAATTTGAATATTTTGGTTCAATGGATTTGGGAGAATGGATCAAAAATTTGGGTGAATCAACACTGAACAATGGAAATATGGGTCATGGATCGGTTCAACCCATTTACTCCCTGGATTAGCCGTCGGTTTGATAGAGGGAATGAGTTGAATGGGCAAAAATACCCTTCTACAGGACGACATGTGCAGCGTCCGTGACTTTTAGTCACCGGATTCCGGCGTCTCAACGAAAATTTGTTGTTTTAAGCGATACGAAAATAGTTCGTGGATATTAATGGATAAAATTAAAGTTTTTAACTAATAACCGAAAAGTAAAAATTGTTTGAGGATGTTTATAACAGTTTTTTCTTTTTTTAATTTACATCAAATAATAAATACTTAATGAAATACTATTTGCAATGAATAAAAAGAGTCGCTGCGATGGTCAATCCATTTTTGCCATATTTCGCATTTCCAATATCCATCGTCACACTTTCCCATAAGGATAACAGAAAGAAGGCAGCAGCCCCTACGAAGCCCCCTACGCCCCCATCTCCGCCGCACGCCGCCGGCCACTAGCCGTACACCACCTCCAGACACTCCGCCTCCTGGGGCAGGACTAAGCAGATATGAAGCGAGGTAACTGAATTTAACAATCGATGAGTTCTCTTTCGTGCTGTTGCGTCAGCCAAAGAAGATAGTAGAGAACATTATGGAATTTGAAGTGAGAGTTGTGGGAGGAATAGAGAGCTGCTTTGTTTCTCTTCCTCTCTCTCTAATCCACACACTTCAATCCTCCTCGGCCTCCGGTTCCCTCCCTCCAATTCTACCTCTTGAACTTCGCTTACCCCGCAACAATTCTCAATTCTGGAACGTTTCTTGGTCTGGCTCTGCATCTTCTTCTTCTGCCATAGAGGTAAACATCAATTAACTTTTCTTTATGTTTCTTTTTTTTCCCCGTAGAGTCAACTGTGAAATTTGTATTTTTCATTTTTGGTTTTTGGGGGGGGGGGGGGGGGTTATTTTCAGATTGCTCAACAGTATGCTGAGTGTATTGGGTTGTCAAACCATACTCTGGTGCAAGTGAAAGTGATTCCCAATTTGCCGAAAGCCACCTTTGTGACTATAGAGCCACATACTGAGGATGATTGGGAGATTTTGGAACTTAATGCTGAGTATGCTGAGCAAGCAATTTTGACACAGGTGCTTTTAGTTGAAATTGAGCTACTCATTCTGATTGATTTTGTGGTCTGTATTTACTTTTACTTTCTTTTCTTGAATTATACTGAATATTTTTGCATATTCTTTTACAGAAAGTTGCAGGTAGTGCTGAAAATTCTTCTTGTCCTTTCTGAGTCTGCATTGGAACCCATATATATAAAAAAGAAGCTCTTTCCTCTGAGTGCTTTATTCAAATATGAGTTAATTAATATAGTGAGGACATAGTTCTCTTTTTCTAGTCAGTTTCTGAAAGGAGATGTCAGAAAGATGAAATTTTAGTGGTAGAACAATTGAAGCAATTGAATTTAACATGGGAGTAATGCATAAACATGATATTGTTAGATCATCACATGCTTGTAAAAATTATTGATGGATGAACTGGTAGTTCTGAGAGCTCCTTTCTTGCTAGTTCCTATTTAATGTGATCAATGAGATCCTTCAACTATTAGTATTCTGGAATGAGTGGGTAATTTTGAAATGTTTCTTCCTAAGAGTTTCAAGTTTATTTTCTATTAGATAAGAAGAAAAATATCTTAGAATTAGATGTTTGCCATTGAGTTATTTTATTGATGATACTGGATTGTCATTTTTTAGTAAAGTCTATAGCCAAGTTATGGGAGGATGTATGTTAGCAGCATATAAGAGCTCTTGCTTTAGGAAATGATCAATACTTATGCTTCCTTGTACAGGATCACAAATCTCTAATGCTCAAATTGATTGCTGTACCTTAATTTTACTGCAAATTTCTGTGATTGCTGATGTTTTTGTTTTTTGGTTGGGTAGTCCTCTTTCTGATATGCCTAATGCTTAATCTATCTTTCTGTGTCCGGAACTTTCTCTGTTAACAGACCTCCTTAAAGCCACCTGTATACTTGATGCAGGTTGGTATCGTTCATGAAGCAATGAGATTTCCGTTGTGGTTGCATGGACAAATAATTGTTACATTTCTTGTTGTCTCAACCGCACCAAAGAAACCAGTCGGTATGACAAATCCTGCAATTTTTGGTTTTCTATAGGGTGTAGGATCTTTCTTCATATCGTTTAAGCTAATCTGCTCTATTTGCTCTGTGCCTCATTCATCATTATCACGTACACGTTGTAACTTTCAAGTTCATGGAAATGCCTGCTATTAATCTTCTGCCTTGGAAGTACAGTTAGAAGCATCATTTATAAGTTCTTTTTTAGTGTTCCGTATCAAAGACTGGGAAAAGTTTGGAGGTTTCTTTCATTGTTGTGAAATGTTCTGATTACTTTAGGAGGATAAAGCCTTGTGTTTTTACAATTTTTCTACAGGCCATGAATAGAAGTTTCACAATTACAATAGAAGAAAACATTTTATAACACCTTGTCTATTTTATTTGTATGTATGAAATCTGAATATTATTTCAGTTTGTCTTTTTATTCTTATTAACTGGTATCCTTGGAGCTCCCAAATGAAGTTTCCAAGTTGTTCTCTGTCTTCTAATACATGTCCTTGCAGTATTGTTTGCCATGTTTTCATTCAAAATTTGAGAATCTTGACATCAGAGTGTTGGTTTTAAGGGCTTGGCTATTCAATATGCCTGTGAAGTTTTGAAGCCTAAAAATAGTTGGTTCTTAGAAGCAATATAGCATGGGCTGAATGCTGCTAATAAATAAAGTTCAGTGTATCCTGAACAGTTCTTTATAAGTATCTAATGCAGAAATCAAAAAGAAAAAATGAAGATCTTCTCCTCCTCCCCCCAAAAAACAAAGTTTAGAAGTAGAAAAACTAGAATTACTATCCTATTAATTTGGTGCTTTATTACTTTCTACTAGTTTTTATATCCATTGCAGAGACGTTTATCTTTTATCAGATTAACGGCATGAACTAATGGTAAATTACTTAACACTCAAGGTGCTTTTATTTGTAGATATATTGCATGGATCATCTCTGATTTGTAACTTTGTTTTCAGTACTTGTCCCAGGAACTGAAGTTGCAGTTGCACCAAAGAGACGTAAGAAAAGTTGTGATTCTCATCATGAATCCTCTATTCATGGTTCTGAGAGTCAGCAACATGTAACAAAAGCACTATTGCGGCTGCAAGATTTGCACGAAAAATTTATGAACAAATATGAGGTTGGAGGAGTTGAGATAGGGGTGGCTCTCACTTCTGCAATCTTTATTCATCCAGAATCAGCTTCGAAATTTTCCTTCAACTCTCTTGAACTTGTAGAAGTAGTTCCCAGAGCACTATCCAAGGAGGCCAAGAATATTTATGAAACAGATAACCTGAGAACAACAAGTAGTAGAATTGGAAAGGAAGTTAACAATGGTTATCCAGAAGATGAGCAGGAAGCAAATCAGGCAATTGCTCGTTTACTCTTTTCAGAATCAGTGGCTAAAGGACATGTAATGCTTTCTCAGTCTCTTCGTCTTTATTTGAGAGCTGGCTTACACTCATGTAGGTTTATTCCTTCACAAATTGAATAATTTGTGGTTCTTACTAATTGAATGATCATTTCTTGTTTATAAAACTGCTTGATTAACCATTTTCTAATATGATATACATGGTATGGAGTTGGATTGTTTATTGAGTCTCTTTTCTTGGTTACAATTATTTGTGTAACCTTATCTCTTGTATGTTAGATGTTTTACCTTTGCCTCTTGGATGTGTCTTTGTTTGTGTTGTCATCGGGTCTCTCACTATCCATCAAAAACAAATCTGTGCACGCTTTTGACTGTTGTTCTGTTATGTTGTATAGAGTTAATTTTAGTATTGATAAAATCATCATCAGAGTCTCAGACTTTGCTGTCTTTCGGAAATTTTATATCTTTTACATTTTCATAGATGATGTGTCCTGAGTTTCTTTTCACTGGTTCATACTTGTGGCTCTTGAGTAGTGTTTGTACCCATACATACCAACCAAAGATTTTCTTCTTATCAGGAGCTTGTTTGTAGTTTTGCTTGCTCAAATTTCTCAGATTTCCTGTAATCGTTGGTGATATGAATTAAGACATTTTACTAGTTTGAGAATTATATCAAGCACATTTTTTGCGATATCTTTTGGTTTAACTGTTTTTATGTTCTGAAAGAGAGTGTGTTTATGACGTTATGATGAATCATCTGCTTTCACAGAGCAAACTGAAGATTTGAGAACTGATGAAATATTTTCTTCTTCCAGGGGTATATTTGAAGAGATTGAATTTTAATTTAAAGAAAGAGATTCCAATACTAAAGCTGTCACCTTGCCAGTTCAAAATGTTTCAGAAAAATGAAGCTTTCATGAACAGTGGTGTAGAAATTCTGGATGGTCAGAAGAAACTTAAAACTAAAGAAACTCTTCTTAGGAGGAGGCCAGATAGGGAGATGGGTACAAAAGATTGGTCTACCCATGAAATGGTTACTGCTGCTCTCTCTGATGAATCTCCTGAAAGCGAAGAGAATGAAGCTGGAACTGAATCGGATCCTAAGAGGGGAATTTCACATTTATTGCATGCTTGGCTTCTAGCTCAAGTCAACACAGTCAATTCAAATACAGGATTTGAAGTTAACTCCTTGGTGTTGGGGAGCAAAACATTACTTCATTTTGTATTAAAAGGCAAGTTATTGAAGCAGAACGGGAAGCCACAAGGTCTAAAATATGGTTCTTCAGAAGAACAAAATCAAACTGGAGAACCATCTGTGGACCTCCTATATGTTCTGTCTATTTCTGATGAGTCTTCGCGCAGCAAAAGGATAGATGTATATGAACTATCTTTTGATGGACTCTTGGAAAAGAGAAATTCAAAGTGCTTTGAAGTTTTGCTTCCAAAACTGCAACTGGGTGATGCTATTTTTATGCATGCTGTTACTGAGAAAATCTCTGACAAAAACCTCAGCCTGAGAATATCTTCATTAAACTGGATGGGCACAGCTGTATCTGATGTTCTTAACAGGTTAACAGCTTTACTATCTTTAAATTCAACAATGATGCTCAGTAGTTATGATCTTCCTTTGCCCGGACATATTCTAATTTATGGACCTCCCGGCTCTGGGAAAACATTATTAGCCAAAGCAGCTGCAAAATCTGTTGAAGAGGCAGAAGAAATCCTGGCACATACCGTATTTGTTAATTGTTCTAAACTTGCTTCAGAGAAACAGTCAACAATTCGTCATGCAATTTCTGGTTTCATAGCTGAAGCCCTTGAACATGTCCCTTCTGTTGTCATTTTTGATGATCTAGATTGTCTTGTTTCTTCTTCCTCAAACTTGGAGGGGTCACAACAGTCAGCATCTTCTGCCATGCTCACCCAGTTTCTTGTTGATATTTTGGATGAATATGAGGAGAAAAGAAGAAGCATGTGTGGCATTGGCCCTGTTGCATTTATAGCTACTGCACAATCACTTACAAGTTTACCACAGACTTTGAGCTGTTCGGGGAGATTTGACTTTCATGTTAAATTGGCAGCTCCAGCTGCTGCAGAACGTGCTGCTTTATTAAAACAGGAAATTCAGAGACGTTCCTTGGGGTGTCCTGATCAAACAATTCTGGATATAGCTTCCAAGTGTGATGGATACGATGCATATGATCTAGAAATACTCGTAGATAGGTCTGTGCACACTGCTGTTAGTCGCTTCTTGTTGAACGATTTTGGTTCTGGGGATCATCAGAAACCTACTTTAGTTAAGGATGACTTTTTGCATGCCATGCATGACTTCCTTCCAGTTGCCATGCGTGACATCACTAAACCTCCTTCTGAAGGTAGTCGCTCAGGTTGGGAGGATGTTGGTGGTCTTGATGAAATCCGAAATGCTATAAAAGAGATGATTGAGTTACCTTCAAAGTTCCCAACTATATTTTCTCAAGCTCCTTTAAGGATGCGTTCCAATGTTCTCTTGTATGGTCCCCCTGGCTGTGGGAAAACCCATATTGTTGGTGCTGCTGCTGCTTCTTGTTCACTACGATTTATCTCAGTCAAAGGGCCTGAGTTGCTAAATAAGTATATCGGTGCTTCTGAGCAAGCTGTTCGTGATATCTTCTCAAAAGCAGCTGCAGCGGCACCCTGTCTTCTCTTTTTTGATGAATTTGATTCTATTGCGCCAAAAAGAGGGCATGATAACACTGGTGTGACAGATCGAGTAGTAAATCAATTCCTGACAGAATTAGATGGTGTTGAAGTCTTGACTGGTGTATTCGTTTTTGCTGCCACAAGTAGACCTGATCTGCTTGATGCTGCACTTCTCCGACCTGGAAGGTTAGATCGCCTTCTTTTCTGTGATTTTCCTTCAAAAAGTGAGAGGTTGGACATCCTGAAAGTTCTTTCTAGAAAGCTGCCATTGGGCAGTGATGTCGACTTGGGTGCTATAGCTTATATGACTGAAGGATTTAGTGGAGCAGACCTCCAAGCCCTTCTCTCTGATGCACAGCTTGAAGCAGTTCATGACCTTCTAGGCACTGAAAACGACAATAAGACAGGAAAGATGCCAGTGATCTCTGATGCTCTTTTGAAATCCATTGCATCAAAGGCAAAAGCATCTGTTTCAGAATCTGAGAAGCAACGGTTATACGACATCTACAAGCAGTTTTTAGATTCAAAGAGATCCATTGCTGCACAGGTTGGTAAAATAGATCTTTTTTTCCCCTTCACGTGCAAGTTTAAAATGCATTATCCAGTCATTCTCGTAACTTTATTTTAATTGTTCACTATATTTTCCTTTTACAGTCAAGAGATGCAAAGGGCAAACGAGCAACACTGGCTTAAGGTATCAGAGGTGTAGAAGCAAAGTCCAACATCTTTAAAAGTGCGATCCTTCTTATTACCATGTATTACGCCAATATCAACGAGGAAACTTATATTATCTGAGTACTGCTCCACATGGAGGTATTTCCCGTTCCTGTACTATTGTAATTCCGAAAATCTAATAAACTCCGCGTGTTTCATTTCTATGAATAACCCTTGATTCTTGTGAAGGTTGCGAGTACTAATTGCAAGATGCAGTCTTCTTGCAGGTTTCACAGGTTTATCTTGTGGTTTCGGTCTGAGTTTTGTGGTTAAGATTGGTAGCTAACTTCCTCTGAATCCATGCATTTCTACCTCTGCACTGTCTTTGTTTTCTTTTACTTTCCCCAGTACCATCAAGGGGGAAAAGGGCACAGGAGGGCATTGTAGCAAGCAAGGAAGGAAGCTATATGATTTCATCTGCTGTATGTAGAATTCAACATCTGTAACAAATGTAGGAGAGCCGTGCATCTTCAACCTATTGTCAGTGTTCTGGCATATCTGTATATGTTGGACTTGATGCAGGATTTTTGTTTAGCCATTTCTTACCCAGCTTATGCAATATATGGAAAAACATTTATTGTAATTTTAGAAACAGTATAAGGGATTTCCTTTTCGCAAAATAATATACACCAGTGTGCAAGCCCGCACTATTCGCGGTAGTTGCTTCAATTATTTTTCAATTAATGTGTAATTTTGCTTGATGTTATTAATAATTTGTAAATATAATACTATATAATGTGTATTATAATGAAGAATATAGTTTGAAAATTTAAAATTATATTAAGCATCATGATGCTTGTATCTATCTCTGGTAAATGAGAAATTTGGAAATTAGAAATGTTTTTTTCTATTTTTGTAAAATGTTTATAATTCAGAGATCTTGAATGGGACAGAAGTTACAAATTTATGAAAGTGTATTATAAAGCATGGAATGCAAAAGAATCAAGAAAAAAGTTCAAAGTTATTGTATATCAAAATATTAATAGTATTATACAATAAAATAAATAGTTTTAAAGGAGAATATATCAAAGTGTTTCAATCATATATTAGAATGATGAAAAATAATTATTGAACTAATTAACATTTCTAATCATGTTATAGGTATTAATGCATAATAAGTAAACTGATCCATACAAATATATATATATATATATATATATATATATATATATATATGTAATTACTTAACATGTTTTAAGTATTTTACAATAGTTCTCCATCCTGCAGATGATGTCACTTGTTAATTGTTGTTTGTGATATGGTTCTTTCAGCAACTCCTTGTCTAGATATTTGGTATGGAATTTTTTTTTTGGTAAAATAAGGATATTATAATATAGATAGAATATAAAATACAAAGTTTTTAAGTAGTTGTAGACAAAAGATGAGGGTATAGGTAATTCTTCTGATCTAGATCCAAAATGTGTAGAGCAAAAGTAGGTGGGCTGTTCAAAATAATACATTGATTATTCATCTCATTAGTTCCATTTTCAGGGAAGGAGGTGTCGTTGTTGAGAGTGTTGTTGCCAGGAGGCTCTACCAATAGAGGGTGTGATGCACTGCTTCATTTTTTTGCCAAACGATCAGCTAATATATTTGCTTCCTTGTAGTCATGCGAAATGTTGTATCTGGGAATTGATGCTAGAAGGGATCTGCAATCATTAATTAAGTTAACAAATCTTATGTTTGTGTTTGCTTTTATCATTAGGATAACAGCTTGGGAGTCCAAATTAATTTTCAACTCTTGAATGTGTAATTGAATAGCTAGAAGCAAACCTTGCCTAAGGGCTAAAATTTCAGCCAAAGTATTTGTGACATGATGTAAAGACATGTAAAAACCAGAAATCCAGTTGCCTTTATGATCTCTAATGACTCCTCCCGCACCTTCTAAACCCAGATTTCCTAATGATGATCCATCAGTATTAAGCTTATATTTAAAAAGAATAGGAGGCTTCCATTTAATGTATAGTGTTTTAGATAAAGAAGGCTTTTTGAAATAGTCATTTGTCACAGAGATTTCTGCAGCATGAGCCAATATTTTTTTTACGGAAGGAAAAAGGGTTTTGCATGGATTAAAAAAGGCTTGGTTTCGGAGCTTCCAAAGATTCCAGTAAGCAAGAGAAAATATTGTATGCCAAGGAATGTTGGACGGCCCTAAGATATTAGTACAACAATTTCCTTTAATCCAAGTTTGGAGGGGGGAAGAGTTATACAACAAGGTAATGTTTAAAATAGGTTTGAAAGCTAACCAAAGAAATTTAGCATTTTTACAGTGTCTAAGATGTGATCAGTAGTCTCAGATGTATCCGGACAGTGTTGACAAAATTATGTGATTAGGATTTTCCTTTTGTGAAGTAGAGCCCTATGTGGAAGCTTATCATGCATGCAGAGCCATAGAAAAGATTTTATCTTATTTATATTTGGGATCTTCCAGATCCATTTAAGATTGAGATATGATGCACTAGTGTGACATGCAGTAATTGATTTATAGGCAGATCTTATAGAGAAAATACTTGAGGGGGTGGGATTCTAGTAAACTTGATCCATGCAGGAATTAAAAAGACTAATAGGTATCGATCTGATGTCTTGGAGAAGTTGATCAGGTAAAATAAAGGATAATTTTTCAAAACTCCAAGTTTTATCATGTAAGCAGTCACTGAGGAGAAGGTTATCTTCATTTTTATGAAGGGGGCCGTGTAGAGTGCTTCTAATGGAACTATTATTTAGCCAGTTATCATTCCAGAAAGAAATAGTGTAGCCAGAACCTATGCTTCATCTTATATTTTTAATGCAAATGTTTCAATCATGTAATATACTCTTAGAAATAGAAGAGGTAGCCCTCTTAGGGAAGTTGGATTTAGAGAAGTATTTTTCCCTAATAATTTTTGCCCAGAGGGAATCCTTACTAGAGAAAAAACACCTCCATGCTAGACCAGTTAGAAGAGCAGAATTTTGAGTTTTAGCTTGTTTAATTTGAAGACCACCTTTATCATATGGGAGGCAGACCTTATCCCAGGCTAAAAGATTAATTTTTTATGCTCATTTGAAGATCCCCAAAGGAAATGTCTACAGATTCTATCTATAAGAGTTGTAGTTTTTGAGGGATGAATAGGGATAGAAGATAAGGTGGATTTAATTAAGGTTGTTCTCCCAGCTAGAGTTAAAAAATTTGATTTCCATGAACTCAATCTGGAGTGCAGCTTGTCAATGATAAATTGGAAACTATTATGGCCAGAATTAGAACAACTAATAGGGAAACCAAGATATTTACCAAAGTCCTTAGTTCTTTGAATGTTAAGACATGTTGTTGTATGTCGTGCAAGTGATTCATTTACATTTTGAGAGAATAGAATTCTGGATTTGGTGAAATTAATTTTCTGTCCAGAAAGACTACAAAATTTTTTTAAGATATCTATAATATTATGAAGATTTTTTTGGTCAGTTTTAGCAAAAAGTATGATATCATCTGCATACATAAGATGTGAGATTGGAGTACCATTCCTGGAGATTTTAATTGGAGTCCAAGCTCTTTGGTCAATAGATTCTTGAATTATGATGGACAAGTATTCCATACTGAGCAGAAATAAATATGGAGAAAGGGGATCTCCTTGGTGAATGCCTCTAGATGGTTTGAAAAAATCAGTGGGAGATCCATTTATTAGTATGGAAAGACTAGATGAAGATACACAGGAGAGGATGAGGTTAATTGTGGAAATTGGGAAGTTAAAGTAAAGAAGCATTTGATGAATGAAAGACCATTCTAATCGTCAAAAGCTTTTTCAAGATCTAACTTAATAGCCATATAGCCAGTTTTACCTTTTATGTTTTTGAATTTTTGAAGAATTTCTTTGGTAATGATTATGTTATCAGCAGCTCTTTTGCCAGGTAAAAAACTAGACTGGTTTGGACTAATTAATTTGTCTAACAGAGGCCTGATCCTATTAACTAGAATCTTGGAGATGGCTTTATAAGCTGTATTGCAAAGGCTTATAGGCCAGAAATGTGAAATGTGGTTTGGAGATGTGTTTTTAGGAATGAGAGAAATGAAAGTCTTATTTAAATCTACCGGAATAGTTCCAGAGTCAAATACAATCTTTATAAGTTGAATGGTGACTTCACTAGTGAAGCTCCATAATTTTTTATAAAAGAAAGGGTGTAAACCATCAGGCCCCAAAGCCTTTAGAGGTTTAAAGGAATGAAAAGAATTGAAGATTTCTATAGTGGTTACTGGTTGAGTTTATCTAATGAAATTAGCATTATTTAAGAGGGGTGACGGTGGAAGTAGGGGTGTTCACTATATCTCCTGCTCCTTCTGCTGGCTAATTCATCCCCCTTGCATTTCTCTAGTTTCTACTTTGTATCCTCAAATCTAGAGCTTTTAACTGGGATGCCCTTCTGTAGCTTGCAGACTAGAAATAAGGACATTTGGTAAGCCTTTTTTCCCGACCCCTTCTTTTCCTAGGGTGTGGTAACAAATTAGCAATTAATGTTTACTTAGACCTGTTATGATAAATATGTTTGTTTGTCAGAAAGAGTTGATGTAGAATAAATCAGATGTTAAGTAGGATTTTTTCATGTTCAGTTGACGGAGTCTTGTGTGACTTTCAATATCTAATAGAAGATCAATAACAGATGCAAGCTAAAGTAGCTTTTCTACTTTAACTAATTTAAAGATTAGTTTTGAAAGATGATGCATTTTACAACATTTCTCTACTTTTGTTACGTAGCTCTGTATGCATTTAGAAGTTCAAGTTTGATTTGTAATTGCAGTGTATTCCAATTGCTTGAACTTTTATTGTCCCACTTTGACTTAGCTACTGTATGAAGCTAATGAAATTTTCAATGATTGGCAAAAAATCAAGATCAGGGACGCAAAACAAAACAATTCTATTTTGCAAATGTTAAAAAAAATTCTTAGTTGCTATTTTTCTGGGAATAGTTATCTAAAGTACCCAAGAGTAATGGGATTTCTAATAGGATAAATTCAGGGGTTATTGTGTGTTCTCCTTTCCTAAAATCTTTTTTTTTTTGGCTAGTTCATTTTCAGATTTTCTGGTTTCTGGTTTTATGAATTCATGTTCTTTTTTTTTTGTTTTCTGATAACAGTTTGTTTTTTCCTAGAATTGCTCCATCAATTTGAGCATGTTGTGTTATTGTGTGTTCTGCTTTCCTAAATTCCGTTTTTTTTGCTGGTTCATTTTCAGATTTTCTGGTTTTTGGTTTATACGAATTCATGTTTTGTTTTTTCTTTTTCCGATAACAGTTTGTTTTCAATTCTACATCTGCTTTTCAATTTGTAGAAGAAGATATTCATACTCTTAAAAGAATGGATTCTGGTAATTTCTTGTTATCTAGCACTTCTTTGTTTACATTCTTCTCGTAAATATTATCTTGCTTTCTTATTTTATATTTTGAAATATTATTTGACTTTCTCTTTCAATTCTTTTCAGAGTTTACAAGTTTTGCTCATGAATCAACTATTTTGGACCTTTGAAGATAAAGCTGTGCATTTCTATTTTCTAAGTCATGTGTATTTTATATTTGAATGATGTTATTTGAAAGATAATGTTTTGAATGGTTCATGTATTTGACTTCAATATGAATGCAGTAGACTTGAATTCCTCTGTTTCAGTTTTGTGTGTGTGTATGTTTTTTTTTCGGTTTGGTACCGAACCGAATCGGTTCGGTTCCAACAATAAAACGATTTAGTTCGGTTCTTATGTTAAACTTATGTGGCTCGGTCTAGTTATGGTGAAAATTATCAGTGGTTAGTATAAGAGGGCAGTGATATGAGGTGATTCTGGGGAGATGTCTTACTCTTGCTTCAGAAAAGACTTCAATCCAGAGATTGTTAGCAAAGAATCGATCAAGTCGTTCCATGATGAGTCCCTTTTTGGTTTTTCTATTAAATGCCCATGTAAATTTTTGTCCAAAGAATCCAATGATTAATACAGTCCAAGAAATGGTTGATTCTATTTGTATTTACAGGAGATCCACCAAATTTTTAGTGAGATTTGGTGATTTCATTAAAGTCACCGAGTTTATCAAAAATCAAAGAAGAAATCCTAGACCTACTAAAAACAAACACCCAAAAGAAGTTAAAATTACCTCGAAATGGTAGGAGAGTTGCAAGGGACTGATGAATTTGCCCTTCGGAATCTCACTCATCAGCTTGTCATAGGTGGCCTAAAGCATAGATGTTTCACATTGTAACAATATAAGCCACTCAAAACAAATAAATTTTAGTTGTTTCATTTAGTGCAAATTTTACTTTCTCTTCTTTAACTGAAACCTTAAAAAAGGAGGTATATGTAGGGGTGTGCATAATTTGGAAAAAGTTTACACATCGAACCGAACCAAATAATAATTCAATTTTCGATTTGATATTAGGGATATAATTTCGGGTTCGGTTCGAGTTCGGGTTGAAGAGTCTTCGGTCCGAATTCGAACTGAAACCGATATTTAAAAAAAAAAATGCCCTTAAGGGCTAAACCTTACAAGTAACAGCAAACTAGTTTTTGTCTGACGTCTTCTCTACCGCCGCCTACTCTTCTTCTCTGTGCAAATCTTGAGAAAGCACTCAAACAGCATACAAGGCCAATTTCACATCACAGGTAACTCACCAACCCTTTTCCTCATGTCCTGTGGTTGTTGTTTTCTTCTGAGACCAATCACGACCCAATTATTGATTCCTCATAGTGGGTTGAACTTGAACTATATGGCATTTCTGTTCTTGGTTAGTTTTTGTTCCTTTTTCCTCAATTTTTGACGTACAGTTTTATGGTTGGGTTTTGACTTTTGCTGATTTGAATCTATTAAAGTTTTGACTGTTGTAATTTTTCAATACCATTTTCATTGCTGCAGTATTCTATCATCCAACATTCTCAGCCGCTCGTTTTCTTTTAAATTGAACAATGTGGCTCCCCACGTTTGTGTTTTTTTTTTTTTGAACAGATTCTCATCCGCTCGTTTTCTTTTAAATCGAACCATGTGGCTCACCACGTTTGTTCTTTTTTTAACATATTGCGGTTCACCATGTTAATTGTTAGATCTGGTTCATTAAAATCTGACATTGTACGAATAGGTAAGAACAGAATAGCGTGTGAGTCCTTGCTCTTGCTCGTGTATGTATTGATGTCTCTTGTTAGAAGTCGGACTCTTACCTACTATCGAATTTGCTTTAGTTAGATTATGAATTATATAATTTAGTAATTAGATTATAGATTATATAATTTAATAACTCATACCATGTTTATTTTCTCTCTAAGCTAGTTGGCCTAGCCACAAATGTGAACCCCTTTGTCATCTGAATATCGTCTTTCCATTTTTATAAGAACATTAAGCTTTGCTTGCTTCATATTGTAAATGCTATTATCAACATTTGTTCCAAAAAACTCATCTACTACATTCATAGACTTATTCTGCCGCTCAAGTCATTGCTTGGAAAACTTCAAGGATGAAAAGTTTGTTTGTCTTGTTCAATTACGTCCATTTCAATTGATCTTTTCTTCTTTTTGGCTTGTTTTATTTGACCTCTAATTTGTCCCAACCTTGACCCAAGTGTAGAGTGTGATGGGTCGTGATTATGTTCCTCAATTGCTATTATGTCTCTGATATTGATTGATGCTTGCTTGATTAGAAATTTTCTTTGAATTTTTTAACTTATTTGAATCATGAATTTATTTGTCATCTGTTGCTCTCTTGAGATCATAGGTCAACTTACGATGCAGTTTTGTTTTGAATTTTGATGTCATGAGGATAAATTAGTTTTGAAATAAATTAGTTTCAAATCTCAGGAATTCCTTTTCATTTTGTTTTATGCAGATTCTTTTCTTTTATGCCTTTTTTAATTATTTGGATTGGTTTAGGTTAATTAGTATCCTTTTTTCTTGAAGGATGACAGATCAAGCAGATAGTTTTGAAATGAATGAAGGAAATTATACGTGTATTCCACCAAGCCAACAGGAATCTAATTCTTCCAATTCTGGCACACGGAAGCAGAGAAAACCAATGAAGCCTCGGTCTAAAGTATGAGATCATTTCACAAAGTATACAAATGACGCCGGAGAAGTAAAAGCTTCTTGCAACTATTGTAAGTTTGAATATTCTGCAAGTTCTTACAAACATGGCACTAGTACATTGAAGAATCATGTAGATAGTTGCATGAAAAACTCACACAACAACCCTACCAGTGCAATTCAATTAAAACAACAACCACTTTCAATATATGGGGGCAGTAAAGCTGGTTCCATCATCAAATGGAGATTTAATCAAGAAGATACAAGGAAGGCATCTGCATACATGATTATTATTGATGAGCTACCATTTAGTTTCATTGAAAAAGAAGGGTTTAGGCATTTTATGTCATTTGCATGTCAATCTTTTCAAATCCCATCTCGTACTACAATTACAAGAGATTGTTATAGTTTGTATTTGGAGGAGAAAGTGAAATTGAAGAATTTTTTGAAACATTCAGCTAAAAGGATTAGTCTTACCACTGACTCTTGGACTTCTGAGCAAATAATCAATTACATGTGTTTGACTGCTCATTTTATAGATGATGATTGGGTGTTGCATAAGAAAGTTTTGAATTTTTGTCCAATAGATAGTCATAAATGTAAGGCTATTGGAAAAAGGGTGGAAAAGTGTTTACTTGATTGGGGGATTGATAATGTGTTTGCAATTACTGTTGACAATGAAAGTTCAAATGATGTTGCCATAAATTATTTAAAGAGAAGATTTTCAAGTTGGGGCACTAGTTTGCTTGGTGGTAAGTATCTTCATATGAGATGTTTGGCCCACATAATAAATCTTATTGTGACTGATGGTTTAAAAGAAATAACTCCTTCTATTTCTCGTGTTCGGGGAGCAATTAGATATATAAGACAATCTCCAAGTAGGTTGAGAACATTTAAGGAGTGTGTTAATTTGGAAAAAATTGAAAGTAAGAAGTTATTGTGCTTGGATGTTCCTACTAGGTGGAATTCAACCTACTTGATGTTGGACACGACTTTGATACTTGCCAAAGTATTTGAAAGACTTGAAGAGGTAAATCCACATTACAAGATTGATTTATTAAAAGAAAATGGTGGGCTGCCTTGTGAGGATGATTGGGAGAACATTTCACGTTTTGTGAAGTTTTTAGAACATTTTTATGAACTCACACTTCGGATTTCAGGTTCATTGTATGTGACTTGTAATCAAGTGCTTCATGAACTTAGTGATGTTGCTACGTTATTAAGTACATGGTAAGGAAGTTATGATATTGAGTTGAGAATTATGGCAGGAAAAATGAGATAAAAGTATGATAAATATTGGGAAAGTCCAGTAAAGTTTAATTTTATTGTGTTTTATGCAGTCATTCTTGATCCTTGGTTCAAATATGATTATGTTAAGTGGGTGAATGAAAAAATGTATCCACATGATGTTGAACTTGATCTTGCGGGTAAGGTTAAAGAAGGGCTTTATGAACTTTTTGAGGAGTACAAGAAGTCCAACTCTTGTCAAGAGCCTTATACTCCTGCATCTCTATTGTTGTCATCTTCGAATGTCGCTTCTACTTCAGTGTCAAGTCAATATTCAAGGGACTCATGTGTCCCGCCATTTAAAAGACGTTCTTTGACTATTGATAGTAGGTGTGAGTATAATTTGCACAAAAAAGAGGGAGAGATTGATAATAAGAATGAATTGGACAAGTATCTTGGAGAAGAGAGTGAAGAGGGGGAGGATGAGTTCGATATCTTGAAGTGGTGGAAGTTAAATGCTCCAAGATTTCCCATTACGGCTAGAATAGCTCGTGATCTATTGGTTGTTCCTGTTTCTACAGTTGCTTCTGAATCTGCATTTAGTACAGGAGGTCGGATTCTTGATGCATTTAGAAGTTCATTAACTCCTAAGATGGTGCAATGCCTAATGTGTGCTAGGGATTGGCTACGAAATGAAGCACATTCAGTTAGAGTTGAGGAAGATATCGATTTTCTTGAAAGAATGGACACTGGTAATTTTTTTTCTTATCCATTTATTTTTTTTATCGTTTATATACTAACTAACATATTCGTCATTTGACTGTTTTTTATATGTTTATTAGAATTTGGCAAGGATGTTCATGAATCAACAATTCTTGATCTCTGAAAAGGATTGTGAGGAAGTCAAGTGCCCAAGAAAGAAGAGAATGTCAATATTTTTAGTTAATTATGTAATTCAATCATTATTGTACTTGTATAATTTTAGTTGTTTAACTAGTTAAAAATAGTTTAATACGTTAAACATATGCTAGATTCTTTATTTATTATCATTTTAAATTTTTAATATATATTTCATATAATTCAGTTTTCTCTTTCGGTTTAGAGAAAATTCAGTTTGAATGCTTATTAGGTTTGGTTCGGGTAATAGAAAAAAATTAAAAAATCGATTTTTCTCCAAATAGTAAACCCGATTGTTCTCCAAACCGACTATATGAACACCCCTAGGTATACATAGGCATAAGTAGGACATGTTGATTTCAACATACCATTTTGGTAATGGTTTGACATGAATATGCTACTCGCATTTTACATTTGTATACAAACGCTAATTTTAATCATATATCTTGAGAAGATGATCCTGTCAATATATACATATAGATTTTTTGATACAAATGTCAACGAGTTTGAAGAATTTATCTGTATATGCTTTTTAACCGTTTAAAATGTTTTATTAATGAACAAATAATTTGTTAATTCTGCAGATCATTGGTACTTACTACCTTTCTTTTGAGAATAGATCTTTCCAAGCATCTTTGTGAACTTTGTCTGTCTATTTGCATATAGAGATTTGAGTTTTGAATACTTCTCTGCAAAGCAGTTGTATCTACTCCTATTGGGTTTAAGGCAATTTGTGTCTCCTCACTTTCTTCTTTTTCTCTGACCAAAATGCTAACGTTGAGGTTGTGGTTACCTAGTAGGGTATAATTTCGATGTAGTAGGATAGAATTTCGATGCAAGATTTTACAGGTGCTCTAAAAGAGGTTAAATTGTTTGGATGATAAAGTACTCATTGAGAATCTCAATTGCTGCATATTTTTTAGTCTATACTGACATCTGATAAAATATGTAATGAACTAAACATTTCTACCACACATGCACTTGAGATGTCAAGACAAAACATTCACCTATGATCAGAGAAAGATATCAACTAGCAGCTTCTTGTATAGTTCAGATGGTTGTATAGACCTTTCCCTCATTGACGAACAAAAGAAGAGAGACCAGCACATGCAAGCACAACCTTTCTTGACATAACCCCATTTTTTTTTATTTTTCTAACACTTACATAGAATTTAAAGCCTCTCTACAAAATACGAACCAAATTGAGATCATGTTGAACAAATAAACCTCAAAATCACAAACCCATTTCAACTTTCCGTAGTATTTCATTCTCGTGAATGCTTTCCAAAAAATTAGTTGACTACATATTCTGTAACATACAAATGCTGGCAATATAAAAAAATCAAATTAAACTCTATAGCATTATAACCAAAATGAATACCAAAAATGCCAAAATTCAAGTAAAAAAAATTACAGAATCACAATAGATTAACACTTTTCTATGTCATATATACTATGAAGATAATGAATTTAGCCAAACTGGCTGGAAAAAATATCAAGATAAACTTTTTATTTCAATCTGCCTCTTGAGATTTTGATCTAAAGTAATTACGCTTTAGATTGAGATACAACAATAAATACGGGTTTATTAATTACTTTACAAAAAAAACCCATTTCATTAATTTCAAAAACTCATCAATTCTCATCTAATTAAACTACAATTAAATCTTGGCAACTGTCTTTCATCCATTCTCAAAGCCCCATATAATGAAACACCCTCCAGCCATCCAAGTCAACCAGCATAACACCTTGAATTAAAGAAAATTCGATACTTTAATATGAACCGGTCAAAGAAAGATTACGAATGTTCTTCCTGAGCGAAGAGTGATATGCAAAAAGAAAATTCTCCTTCTTTTCCCCTTTTGCCTTGACTCTACAAAATTAACAAAAATTTTAACATTTAAAATAAAAAGTGAAAGAACAAGCAATCGAGATTCAAAACAATATATGCAAAACTTATCATATTATAGAAGAGAGAAACAAAATCTAAGAGGAATTGTCAAGAATCCCAAACACAGAAAACAGTGTTAACATGATTTAATTCAACATAGGGGGCATGAAATATATCAAAAAAGGAAAAAAAACCCCATTTACAACAATCATGAGAAATCCCAAAAAAGGAAAAAAATTGACATTAATTGCTAAACGAAATTGAGAAATGAGATCAATGGATTATACCATATATCAACGATAAATTAAAGCATGTAAAATTCACATGTAAGGAAATTGAAAATGGCAAAAAGATAGTATTCTCTGGGGTGCCAATTAAGAGTCGCTACTACTGTGAGAGTGTGAGCTGAGAAGTCTAAATTATAATGAAGCAAACAGTTGAAAATCCCATAAAAATTGGAAAGCGAAAGAGTATTCTTTTTTAAAAAAATGGCTAAACTTGATTATTTTCCCCTTTACTTTGGTGGTCAATGGAGGAGCTTTTTAGTTGCTCTATTTTTTAATTTTTTCTCATGTTTTATTTTTTGAATTTTGTTCTTCTTGACCTCTCTTAGTTGAGCTCTTGAGCTATGGTTATGAGCTTTATACCTACTGATTTGGTTTATATTCTGTAAATGATACACATATATAGATGCATATATCTATAGTGCATTAGAGTAATTTAATGAAGAGTTGAATTTTTGGAATGATCTTTTTGATTAATTTAACGTTTTGTTATTGAAATTTGTGATAGTTGTAGTATTTATATCATAAAATTTTCTTAAATTCTTCAAAAATCATTTAATTTCAGCAAAATTAAGTGATTAACCTATGTAATTAGTTCATGAAGATAGATTTAAGATAAGTTTAAGATCATTAGTTATATCCAAAAGTTCAAAAGTCTATTATTTAATATTGTTTATAGATCCATTAGTTGTACAATTAATTACTTATCATCAACATTAATGTAATTAGTAGATTCATATATTTTAACATAAGCTAAAGTTTACAAAAATTAAGGTGATTAGTTATTTATATAAATTTATGTAGGCACATTAATCAATGCATTCATAAATACATACAATTAAACTTGGCATTACGGACTTCAATTAAGCCTAAAGTTATCCACATGTCACCTCCTCGTGATTCCGACTCAACTATATATATATATATATATATATATATATGACATAGAAAAGTGTTAATCTATTGTGATTCTGTGACTTTTTTTTTACTTGAATCTTGGCTCTTTTGGTATTCATTTTGGTTATAGTGCTATAGAATTTAATTTGATTATTTTATATTAGCATTTGAATGTTACAGAACATGTAGTCAACTAATTTTCTGAAAATCATTCACGATAATGAAATACTACGGAAAATTGAAATGGTTTTGTGATTTTGAGGTTCATTTGTTCAACATGCTCTCAATTTGGTTCGTATTTTGTAGAGAGGCTTTAAATTATATGTAAGTGTTAGAAAAATAAAAAAAGATGAGGTTATGTCAAGAAAGGTTGTGCTTGCATGTGCTGGTCTCTCTTCTTTTGTTCGTCAATGAGGGCAAGGTCAAGACAACCAGTTAAACTATACAAGAAGCTGCTAGCTGATATCTTTCTCTGATCACAGGTGAATGTTTTGTCTTGACATCTCAATATTTGCATTGACCACCTTTAAATAATGTCATTTTAGAATGGTCACTTCTATCAGTAAGAGTTTATCAAGTGCTTGTGTGGTAGAAAAGTTTAGTTCACTGCATTTTTTATCAGATGTCAGTATAGACTAAAAAATCTGCAACAATTGAGATTATCAGTGAGTACTTTATCATCCAAACAATTTAGGCTCTTCTAGAGCGCCTGTAAAATCTTGCATTGAAATTATACCCTACTGGGCAACCACAACCACAACCACAACCTCAGCGTTAGCATTTAGGTCAGTGAAAAAAGAAGAAAGTGAGGAGACACAAATCGCCCTAAACCCAATTGGAGTAGATACAACTTCTTTGCTGGGAAGTATTCAATACTCAGATCTCTGTATGCAAATAGAGAGAGAAAGTTCACAAAGATGCTTGGAGAGTCTTAGAAAGATCTCTTCTTGAAAGAAAGGTAGCAAGTACTAATGATCTACAGAACTAACAAATTATTTGTTCATTAATAGAATATTTCAAACTGTTAAAAAGCATATACAGATAAGTTCTTCATACTCTCCAACCATTTCGAGGTAATTTTAACTTCTTTTGGGTAGCTTTTTTAATGGGCCTAGGATTTCTTCTTTGATTTTTGATGAATTTGGATTTTTGGACATGCTTTGAAGTATTCTCTATTATAGACGAGGTGCAGCTTTCTTGGCATTGGAAAATTTAATGACCTGCTCAAGGATTTTCAATAGGTTGACTTTGTTTAAATCATAAAGTATAATTCAAAAGTGAACCAGACATCATAGAAATTAATAATGAATAAGAGGGAAAATTTCCATACCAAATATCTAGACAAGGAGTTGCTGAAAGAACCATATCACAAACAATAATTAACAAGTGGCAGCATCTTTAAGAAGGAGAACTACTGTAAAATACTTGAAACATGTTAAGTAGTTAACTATATATATACATATATATATTGTATGGATCGTTAAGTAGTTTACTTATTATGCATTAATACATGTAACATGATTGAAAATGTTAATTAGTTCAATTATTATTCTACATAGTTCTAATATATGATTGAAACACTTTGACATGTTCTCCTTGGAAACTATTTATTTTTTTGTATAATATTATTAATATCTTGATATACGATAACTTTAAACTTTTTTCTTGATTCTTTTGCATTCCATGCTTTATAATACACTTTCATGAATTTGTAACTTCTGTCTCATTCAAGGTCTCTGAATTATAAACATTTCACAAAAAAAGAAAAAAACATTTCTAACTTCCAAATTTCTTATTTACTAGAGATAGATACAAGCACCATGATGCTTAACATAATTTTAAAATTTCAAACTATATTCTTCATTATAATACATACTGAACGAATCCAAGGAAACTTTTACTTCAGATAACTGCATATCTGGATTTATAATTCTACCTTGTCCAACGTAACAGTTATACAATAATAGGTTGGGGATGTGAATTACGATCACAGCCTCAATTCTACATCTATGTTGTTGCATTGTTCTCTCCTTTCATTGTAAAATATAAAGTTTTTAAAATTATGTTTAAAAAAATATTTTTATAAATGTTTAAAATTTATTTTTAAAAATTACTCTTAATTATAAAAATAATTTATCTATTGTCTCTTATATTAATAGAGAATAATTAAATTAATTAAAAATAAAAAATATAAATTAATTTCTTTTTTCTTAATTTTTGTAAAACGTGTCGAATGACATTTTGCAAAGAATTCGGGGTGCCAAGAAATTTTTAATAAAATAAAAAAATACCAATTGCTTTCTCTTTTCTTAATTTATGTAAAAAGTGTCACAACTTGCCAAAAAAAATTTCCACTAAAAAATTGACAAGTCTGATAGTTGTAATTAATTGAGGTCTTGAAAAGTGAGTTGCCATTAACCTATAAAAAAGATTATCCTTATAGCTATTGATGAAATTCAAGTTCACTTTACAATAATGTATCTAAAATTGAACTAAGCTCAACTTAATAATTATGTATACAATGAATGACCTAAATTTAATTAAATTATTAATTGTTAATATTAAAGTATTTAAAGTCTTTGAACATAAATAATTACCAATGACTCTAGCTGCTAGTCACTTTAATTTTGATGAAACGCAATTAATTGTAAAACCAATGACCATATATATATATATATATATATATATATATATATATATATATATATATATATATATATATATATATATATATATATATATATATATATATATATATATTGTGGGTCAAACGGGCTAGCTTACTTGTCAAAGCCTATTTTGACACTACTAAACATACATCTTCATAACGATAGGTGCACTTGCCTAATGATTGTATGCAAATTGGTAGAGATTGTGATAAAATTAAGTATACGGGCATATCAAACACACAACAATCGTCGATCACTCATTGTAGATATTCTTCATTAAAGTCTGTATAACTGCATCATTCATTTGTAACCTTTTCATAATCATCCTTGGTTTTGCATGACATGCGATTAGTTCACCAATTTCTTTGCTTTGCTCTAGTGTCAATTTCACAACTGATGGATGTTCCTATTGATAATAACCAAGAGCATGATTATGTCGCCTTTCTTGAACAACTAATTGCCAATAGTCATCCTCTACCTCTACTTCTTTTAGTAGAAACGAACAATTATATTTTCTGGTTGTAGTCTATTTACTAGTTTTTTTATAGCATTAGTTTTCATCACTTTGTATTTCGATTCACACTCACCGTTTCTGCTTTTACCTTTATTTTTCTTTGAAAATAGAATTGCGAAGAACATATTTAATGGACTACCAATATTTTTCACCCATTCGTGTAATGCGTCTTTGGTAGGAAATTGAGAATTTATGTGAAAAAACTCTTCAAATTTTTTTAATAATGTCTCATCCTGAAATAGTCTGTCATTTTAAAATACAAAATTAACAAAAAATATTAATATTGATTAATAATAAATTTCTTTTTAAGAGAATGATAACAATATTATCAAATAAAGATTTTTATTTCATAAAATTATTAACATAATAATTAAATAATAAAAAATTTAAAAATAAATAACTATTAAATAAATAAAAAATTAAAATAATAAATAAATAAATCAAACACACAAATAAATAAAAATAATTAATGAAATAAATTAAGTAAAACAAATAAGTGACTACATAAATAATAACAAATTAAATTTAATTGCATTAATTATGAAAAATATATAAGCAAATAAAAAAGTACAAAAAATACTAAATAAAATAAATAAAATTTAATAATATAATCTAAATTTGAAAAATATATATAAATAAACAAATAAATAATTATAAAAATTCTAAAAAAACTACGACCTAATGTAAATTAAAGTAAGAAAAAAATTATGTTAAATAAAATTTATCATATAATTTATAAAAATTTAAAATAATTAAATACATAAAAAACATTTTAACAATAGTTGGGCGCCCAACATTCTGTTTGTTGGCTCCCACTTGCGGCGCTAGATTTTGGCACTACACCATGTTCATTTATTTTTTTAAAAAAAATAAATTAATGTACTTAACATCAATATCAACACAATTTAGATATAACGATGAATCTTGACCATCAATTAGATTTCACTATATAGTAATTATTATAAAATAAATAAAATAAATAAAATATAATAAATTTGTAGATCTTATATAGTGTTTGAAGGGTCAAAATGTCAAAAATTATTTAAAAATAATAATGTACTAGTAAAATTATCCTACATATAGTATTTATATTTTTTATAGCGTCTCCAAGACCCATTCTATGCATATTTATTTAGTATCAAGTGTCTAAGATAAATAATTTTTTTAGCTAATATCAAGAGACATGAACTTGAGTTTATTAAGATTAGCCATGTAAATAAAAACTTACTTTTATCTTCAAATCTTCAAAGTAGTTTAACTCTTTTTCAAATAGTAAAAGGTAAAAACTCGTGTTGTGAATTTGTTGTAAAATAATAGTAAAGAAACAAGAATATAAACTATAGAAATAGAAGAGACAAGGAGGGAGTAGGCGAAAATTCTCCTACTTTTTATTCTTCTTATTCTTGGGCTTTAATATATAGCCAAAGATTCAAGTAAATATTCGACAAAGATAAGATTTTAATCTCTACAATAAAGGGATCATCAAGGAAGGCTAAGATAGGGTTTTTTAATTATTTAGAAACTGAAAGAATATTCACTTTTTATTCTTCAATTTTTATAAAAATATACAAATATTAAAATATCCGATTAATATAGTATTTCTCCAATAATACTATTGACAAAAAATCGTTACCTAAACATTTTGGTGTATTTGAATTTGATTCCTATTTGAGAAATCTTGTTTTGATTTGGGCAAAATAAATCCTTCGTAGGTGGAAAGAAAAAGTGACTTAAAAGTAGATTTACTGTTGAGTTTCGGAGTTAAATTGATCAGTCCAAATACTAAAATCAAGAAGCAAATATTTTATTCAGTTTACCTTTTTATGGCAATAAAGGAAAGAATTTCATTCAAGATCAGCCTTAATGACCAAAACTATATTTCCATGGATATTCCTTCCTTATTCATAACATAAGAGCATCAAACTCTAAAATTTTCCTAACCAACAAATTAACATGTGTGAAAGAAATAAAAGAAATGATTTTAAAGAATCATAAACAGAACGATCTTTGTAAGAGGAATTCAATGGACATAATTTTGGAGATGATTTTGAGAGAGTCAATCTCAACAGTTATCTTGTCAAAATCCACCTGCTTAGTACATTTAGGGAATAAAATTTGCACCAACACCCAAAAAGAAAAGGCAAGCTTTTACGCAACTTTAGATATACGGATATGCTTTCTGGCAAGTAAGCATATGCCTCTGACGATGCCGAATGGCGGTTCGGTATGATGTAAATTGTATTATGTGGTGAATAAATTTTTAATTATTAAATTTTTAATTTAATAGTTTAAAATTTATATTTTATAAATAAATATTTAAGTTGAAATAATTATTTATAATGTGTAAATTTTTAATTATTAAATTAAAATTTAATGATTGAGATCTGTTCAGTACGTATTGAAAAAAATACCGTTTGTAATCGGATTTAAGTTTGCTAATGGGTCAGGTCTTACCCGTACTCGATCTGAATCGGGTCCGATAATCACGTGTCCGGAGACAATATTTATACCTATTTATCCAGATTCAGACTCGGACCCGGATCTGATAGTACATCTTCTAAACGGGTACGGGTATGGTACACACAAGTTCCGGACCCGATAGACCCAATTACCATATTAAATTTTAAATAATAAATATTTTATATACTTAAATTTTTTATAACCGCTAGATGTGTTTGATCCAATGGTCAATTATCTATAAATTTATATTAAAATACCTTATTAGGTCAACCCGGATCCGACCTGAGACCCTATAGGGTAGGGTCCGGGTCCACTCTATTTGGACCCGTCAGGTAATCAGGTCGGGTCCGATACTAGTAGTGGTCAATCAGATCTGGGTTCGAAACATGATGTTCCGGACCCATTTGGACCCATTAACACCCCCTAGCCGGACCTACTAAATGGGACGTCATCTATTCGAAGGAATAAAACGATGCCTTTTCTTTTTGTTTTTTTCTGATTGGATTTCAGTGGAATTTTCTTTTTCCAAATGGGAAGTTTTTGGGGCATAGAATTTTGCATATATGTTCTCATCAACCTTTATAGCTTTTTCTTCTCATCAAATGCTTTTAACAATATATGTGCGTGGTAGGTTTCCCACCTAAAAAGTGGGCAGTTCTAAAATAATTATTTTTTTTTATTTTTTTTGGTAAATAAAAGGCTGGGCGGGGGAGACAAGCGTAGTAATCCCCCTCTGGGGAGACCAGAGGAGCTTCACAGCCGCCATGGAATGTCCGAGTGATGCCGAAGGGTAATGCCTACTGTCTTGGTATAGACGGGTCCGTCACCATGACCCTACCAAGGTGCACATGTGGACCATAATAGCTCCCATATGAGAGAAGTCAAGGGCTTACTCACGCAAACGCTTTCGTTTAACCGGATTCGATCCCTTGACCTCCTATATGGAAGACGAAGCCCATTCCACTTGGGCTACCACCTTGGTAGTTTTTTTTTAAAAAAAATTTAATTACATTGGAACATCATCATCAAAGTTAAAGTTAATTATACAATAAGAAATGCTTTAGTTGCTTTTAAAAATATATTTTATCATAAGAAAAAGAGATAATTTTACTTGTAATTTTAAAATTTGTTTAAATTACCCACAAAACCTCGTGACATTAGTATTTGTCTAATCCTAAACTACATACTAATGCCTCCTTTCTTTTTATTCACTATTTCCTAAAATCTTGTCCAATAAATTTCTAGGATATGAAAAAAAAAAAAACAAAGTTAATCCCTTTCCCATTCTGAAGATTTGAAAAGGGATAAAGTGAATGGCAATAATATTTTGCCATCCTTTAGTTAAAAAAATGGCAATAATATTTTTTTTCCTTATACAGAAAATATATCCTTTTATTTCTTAATTTTTTTATTTTTTCTAAAAGAATCACTCCTCTAAAAGAATCTTCTAGAAAATTTAGTAGCAAAAACAAATTTATAAATAAAAAACACTCACTGCAAATGTTCAATAAATAAATAAATAAATAAATACTTCAATAAAAAAAAGAAAGAAGTTAAGTATAACAAATACTTTAGCCAAAAAAGAATAAGTTTTTGTCTCGAGTGTACTTGCATTGTAATTTAAAATAAAAAAATTTTACTTTTTATTTAAGATGTGATTAGATATGGTTTGATTTTGTAATTTTCGTCTTGAGTTTCGTAAAAGTTAAATTATTTGTGAGAGAAGATGTGGATCTCACATTTAAAATTTTGGATATGATTTTGAAACCAAACTCTGTCCAAGTAGAGTATTATTTTTTTATAAATAATTTATTTTTATATTTTTAAGACAAAAGATTCAAATTAAAACCCAATTCAAATATACCCTATAAGTATATCTTTGGATTGTAACTCAAAAGTAAAATTATTTTTTTTAAATTTTCGTGTTATAGACTATAGTTAAGTATACCTTAGATTTTTGAGAAAAAATATGCCAAATTCAAATGAAAAAAAGTAAAAAATAAAAATAAAAAAATTAGAAAGAGTAATAATCCAAATACAACTATATAAATTCGGTATCAACTGTACTACTGTGCTGATTCCTGTAAGGCTGTAACGGTAACCCGTCTACATCAGATAACTACGTCTCCGAATCTGATCTCATCCCACCGGTTTCTCCGGTAAACTGACTCTCTCTCTTGTTTCTCTCTCACACACTACACATGATCTCTCAGAACCAGAAGTAATTCACGGTCGTTAAACGTAGTACTCATCAGTTCATTCTCGTTAACTGAACCTCGTTGGTCGCGTTGACGGCGCTGGACTTAAATAGCCGTCGTATTTGAATTTTAACTTCCGACGCCATGGCTTCCTCCGCCGCTGTTGGCATCTTCAAACTCAGCATCGACTCCGGTGATCATGATTGGGCCACTGCTTCTCCTAATCTTCGCGAGAACCTTCCCCTTCTATCTGCTAAACAGGTCAGCAGCGTCATTTCTTATCTGCTTGTATTTGTGTATGTGTACCGTAGATTTCCTGCTTTGATTTTTGGTTCTTTATGTTTGTGTACAGTGTTATGCACAGGGTGATTTTCATGTAAAGTTCTGTTTGTGATAATTGAATGAGATTGATTCGTTTGGTTGTACATATGGCGCTTGTTTTTCTTTTTCTTTTTCTTTTTTTTAGGTGGAGTTGGCGAAGATGTTGATAGAGATGGGGCAGAATAATTTGTTTGAGCATTGGCCTGAGCCTGGGGTGGATGATGACGAGAAGCGTGCCTTCTTTCATCAGGTATTAGGATTTGCAAATTGTTGAATTTCATCTTCTTGGTCATGGAAATGAGTCTTGTTTGTTCTCAAGATTTGATTGTTTAGCTTGGAAAAGAATTGAAGAGTGAACCGTCCTCATTTGTTCCTTACATGTAGTTGCTGGAGTCTATTACGGCTTTAGGAATTAAATTCTGCTTTCTGTAAATCTTTTTGTGACTTAGCTGTTCCTTTCAGGTGGAACGACTTGATTCAAGCTACCCTGGAGGATTGCCATCCTATATTAAAAGCGCTAGAGAACTTCTAGCTGATTCTAGAGCTGGGAAGAATCCCTATGATGGATTTGCTCCTTCGGTAAGTTAGAATATTATCTTGCTGGAGTATGAAATATAAATGATCTTTCATCAGTTCTAATGTTTTTATCACTAAACTACCAAGGGGTGAAGGATGTAGCTACTTTTTTGTACCGATCATTCTTATAAGCATATAATGTTTTTACAAGGAAATAGACCTTGGTCAATCCATATTCCCTCATTTGATTTACCAAAATAAACATTTATATTGTGAAACCCCAGCTCAGCCATGCAATAGAAGTGTGAATGTCTGCTTATGGGTGTCCACACCATTTTACTAACGTTGCTGATGGTGTTAATGGAAATATAAAATGGCAATGAGGTTCACAAAAATGAAATTCATATAAGAAAAAATAATAATGAAAAAGAGATGAATTTTCCCCAGCTTTCATCTCCTTTATTTCTTATCTTCTTTGTAATTCCCTGTTACATTTTGCACAAAAATGAGCCCCCTTCTAGCTGTAAAATCAATCGGAAACCTTGCTGCGCTCAAGTTGCATGAGGTAAATTTAGTCTTCTCTCTTAATGTTGGGATTTTTTGCAATCTTTGAACTCTGTAATAGCTAGAGCAATGTTTTAGGAAGGCTTGGGATATAAGTTCTATATCTTTAAGAAGATTAGAGGAGAAGGAAACCAGAAAATGATCATAATTGCAGAAAATTTGATGAACTTAGGTTGAAACACTGAATGCCTCTTGGCATTGTTGTTTAGTTCTTGGTACTTATTCTCTATTTGATAGTAGAACTTCATACTCTGGTGTACTTAGTTGTATTGCATGTCGTTGGACTTTAGTGCAACCGGGAATGGGATGCTTACTTTTTGCATAGCATACGCATATACACACACCTTGATGTGATATCCTTTAACTAAGTTTTGGTTCTGAGCAAAGAAAGTATAAAATTTGATGGTGAAATCATTGTTATTTTATATGCTGGTTATGAACAAAAAATGGGAGATAATGCTCCTTGATTGCCTTCTTCCACAATTTCATTCTCTTGATTTATTTTCGCTTGATCTCATTCTCTGTTATCATGATGGAGACATACACTGCAATGTATCATGAGTTCTAACTGCAATTAATGTGGAATAGGGGTGGCTGGGTGCGCACAAAGTTTAATGAAAAGCTGAAATTATGTCCTAGTGTGCTCTTGTCTATGTTACTTGGAAGTGTTACCTCTGAGATAATAGTTTTAGAGGAACTACATAGAAAAGAAAGAAGAAAAATAAGAAGAAGCTAGGAACTGAGGAGAAGCTTGGTGAAATGGCCGAGGGTGTGATATAGTGTGATAAATGAAGTGATTATAGGAGGCGCAGCTGGAGTACTACCCGAATCATGGTTGTCTTTTCTCTTCATTCTTGCTACTAAGTATTGGTATATGAAATCGAACTATTGTAGCTTATAAGGGGGAAAATATTGTGGTTGTTTAGTATGGGTAAAAAATGAGTAAAACTTGATAAGGGAAAGTCCTAGAATGCAAGTGGCCTTAATCTGTAATAAAATGAAATAACAAAGAATAGGTGCCTTACAAACTCCAAGCATAAGTTGACGAACATACAAGGAGAATAATCTTGATGATTAGAAGGTTTTAAAGAATTTAGATTCTTACCTGCAGTTACAAAACAAAAGCGAGGAACTTAGCTTAGAAAAGAGATGAGGACTAACAAAAGTACTTTATTTAGATATAAGATACACAACAGCTATAAAGAAAATGACTATAAGGTTTAGGTTAAGAAGAGAAGGATAACAAAGAAATGTAATAATAATTTGGAAAAGCTTAATGGCACCGAACCATTTGTTGTGGTGGAAAATTTTCAAATGTTTTTAGTAAGTCACATGCCAATGAACTTAATGATAGCATAGGTAGGTAACCTTAAGGAATTATAATGCAAAATAAAGAAAACAATGATAATAACAAAAAATAAACAAGTAAAGGAGAGAGAAGAAAAAGAAAATTGTTCTGTAACATGCTGATGGTGTGTAAGATATTAGCTTTGGTATTTCTTAGTTGGTTGTGTAGTTTGAATATTAGAAAGGTATAATAAAATGATAACACAAATGTTAGTTAATTGTGATTAGATCAAGACCTAGCTAAATAATAAGTTAGTACAGAAATGTTTTCAGAACATTTGGCCCTTATGGGGTGGTCCTTACTGAATTTACTCGAACATAACAGGTTATGATTAGTAGATAGCTGCTCAACATCTTAGTGCTAAGATTTATGTGAAAAATGTAACTACTACTTTGGGTCATATGTTTGAGCATGTAATTTTTTGTTTTTATTTGATTATGCTTTGTTATCCAAGTATTGATATGACCTTTCAGGAAAATCAAATTAGTCAATTATTTATCGTTTCTAAACAGAAAATGAAAATACCCTACGTTGACCAGTTAATTTGGAAAGGTCAGTCAGTAGTTCTGGTTATTCCTTCTTAATTGTATGGAATAACCTACATGTTTGCTAAATCATAGGAGATGCAACAGACTTTTATCCATGAACACTAGAAAGATGATGAAATCCAATGATCATGAATATTCTGCAGGTTCCATCAGGAGAAATTCTGAAATTTGGGGATGATGAGTTTGTTCGATATGAGGACGTTGGTGTTAAGGAAGCAAGAAAGGCTGCATTCATTCTTGTTGCTGGCGGTCTTGGGGAACGTCTTGGATTCAATGGTATAAAGGTAAGAAAAATGCAGAATACTGCAATTTAAACACTATGTTTGAAATGCTACATCTGTCTCTTGCAGCAATGATTTTATACATTACTTGTTGATATAGAATTTGGTTACATAGTTCATATTATTGCTTCGTTTATCTTGATCTTAAATTATGGGTAAGAATTCTCTGTCCTGTAACTGTTGATATTACAAGTAGAAGGGTGTAATTTCTTACAACTCTTACAGGTGGCTCTTCCTCGGGAGTCTGTTACCGGAACATGTTTCCTGCAGCACTACATCGAATCTATTCTAGCTCTACAAGATGCCAGCTGTGCACTAGTGCAAGGTATGCTTCTGCTGCAGGATTCTTGCAGTATAAGCTTGTGATTGTATATGTCTTATTTCAACTTGGTGATGTAATTTTAAGTATTTGACTATTCCTTTTACTCCAATTTGTAGATCAAAATCTTTCCAGAGACCCTAGTAATCAATGTTTTCCCTTCCTGAGGTCGTATCAAAATATCATTAAACAACTGCATACTTGTATTTAAACTTAAGTCTTGAGAAGCCATGGAAGAAACACAAATGTTTATTTCAACTCAACGTAATTGATGTGAATCTACTATTCATTATCTTATCCATCTATGGTTTCTTTTACAAGTTACTTCCCGATTGGCTCTACATCATGTTTTATCCTTCACTAATAGACAGTCAACTGACGTTATTTTCTTAATTACCTCAACCTGTTTCATTTGGTGTTTCTTGTCCTTAACTTTTGCATGAAAAGGTTTTCTGACCATGACCATAAAGGAATATGTTTAAGTCCCTTCTTATCAAGTCAGGCTTTCCTAGTCTTTATTTCATCTTCTATTATTGAGATTTTTACAATTAGTACCACTTTGATATTTATTTATTTATGTGGTTGCATTCCCATCTTATATATTTGTTTCGACTATGTCTTATTTTGCTTAATCTATGGTTGCTTAATAATGTGGCAGTGCATCATCTTCTTGCTATGTTTTAGAATTTAATTTATGGAGATTTATAGTAGTATCATGATAATGATATGAAGGTGGTTAACTTTTGGCTTTTACTTTAGTTCATATTGCAACAAAAATGGTTGAATGTGGCTCCAGATTATGTTGGTCAAATCAGATATTTATCAAAGTGAACTTCGGTAGGAGTCAATACCTTCGTGTAATCTCTCACTCAATGGCTTTCGTCTAAATGGACGTACAAAAATTTTGTTTATGTTTATTAGTGGAACATCTTGGCATCTTTTAAACGATTTCTGAATAGTGTCACTATAAATAGCAGTTGATTTTGTGCTTCCGAACTTGCGGAAACTATTGGGATCAAAATTATATAGAACAAATGGAGATGCTTGAAACATGTCTTCATTTATTGTATGCTGTTGAGGTGTTAATTTGCTACTCTGATCATGGAGGACATTTTCTTTTGGTGATTTTAGCTTCCTGATATATTGCTTGAGACAAATTTGCAGTTTGTTAACCCGCAATGTCACAGTTGCAAAGATCTATTTTCTTCTTGATTTGGTATGGTTCAATATCTTGGAACAAGCAGGTATTTCCTTGTTCAATTATTCCACTGTGGAAAATAAACTATAGAGGGAAGAAGTTTTCAGAATGCTTGAGAGCAGTGTCTCTCAACCACCAAGTACTAAATCCCACTAATTATAATAGATCTCTGGTTATAATCAATTTTACAGTCTATCAAATAATCTATGTTGAGGAAGATTGATATCCATATAAAATAGATGGGGTGCATTTGATCTATGCTGAGAGTTTGAATTCCCAAATTTTTAGGAGGCTGCCGAGCTGAGATTCCATTGGCTATAATGACATCAGATGATACACATTCACGCACTTTGGATCTGTTAGAGTCAAATTCTTATTTTGGGATGAAACCCACACAAGTAAAGCTACTGAAGCAGGTGAGCTGCTATTTCATTGTGTCATTTGGTAAAATTTTCACATTACTATAGTTTCTGACACATGGTTTGTTTTGTGCTCTATTGTAGGAGAAAGTTGCTTGCTTGGTTGACAATGATGCCCATCTAGCCCTGGACCCTCAAAATAAGTACAGAATCCAGGTAGCTTTCAGAAGTTCTCTTTAACTATCTGGGAGTAGTGTTTTCCGCCGGGGGGGGGGGGTATTTTTTCTTCTTTTGGGGTATCTTCCTATGAAGACAAGCATTTCTTGATCATTCTTGAATCTAGTCTTCTTATTCATACTAATGATCTTCAACAGACAAAACCTCATGGTCATGGTGATGTTCATTCACTTCTATACTCAAGTGGCCTTCTTAAACAATGGTGAGTTTACACTCTCATGATTCATTAAATTTTCTCTTTGTATATTGCAGTCTGCTTTTCCTTGCATAGCCGAGTGTATTATTATTGCAGATGACTAACATGCATGCTTTTTTTAATTTTCTTTTCTTCAATAGAAGAATTGAAAGTTGCTCAAATGATTTATCAACTTTTTTAGCATGAGAGAGATCCCATCTACCTTACCTCAAATGCTTGAACAGCATACGTTTTCTCCCTTATTTGGTTTATGAGCTCCTTTCTTGCTTTTATTTGGGAACTGCATATTCTTTGCTTGGTTATGACTCTCCATCAAGTCCTTTTTGATCTCAATTACTAAGCACTCATTTTACATTGATATTATAAGCTTCCTGAAGAATTTTTGTGGGTAACTCCATCATCTGAATTCATTTGAACAAGTATACTGTAAGTTGAAACTTTTCTCATGATGCCCTTAATTCTCAGGCATGATGCAGGTTTCAGATGGGTCTTGTTTTTCCAAGATACTAATGGTCTTCTTTTCAAGGTAAATGCATTTTATTTCCTTGGTGTTTTCATTATTCCAGTAAAAATAATTTGTCGGGAGTAAAACTGGGTTGTATTCTTTATCTTCTAGGCAATTCCAGCTGCATTGGGCGTCAGTGCTACTAAACAGTACAATGTCAATTCTCTTGCCGTTCCTCGGAAAGCAAAAGAAGCAATTGGGGGCATTACAAAACTTACTCACAAGGATGGTATATTGTATTTATATAGAAAGGACTTGGCAGTTGATCTATTATATTACTTTCTTCTGCAATTCATTCTTATTTCTAGATTTACTTTGCTAAGGTTTTGTTTTCCAAAACTTTTCACATGTACACCATCCTGGATGCTATACCCTAGAACTTCCGAGAAGAGTTATGCCTCTTTTCTATTTTATCTTTGGTTGAACCTTTTCTTTTTCCTCTTCTTCTTTTTTAACCTGGTACATGGTGCTGATTGCCCCTTAAGATCATTGGACAATGCCAGCTGAAGATTGGTTGGGATCTGTGTGGTATATCCATTAGGTAGTTGGCATATTTTTTCAGTTCAGCAACAGGATTTCTTATTTAGAAGATGACTAAAACAAAATTATGGGTAATATTGTTTTCCATTTGTGGTACATACCTGGAAAGTTTGCTTCTTGTTCAAATGGGTTAATGTTGGATGTTAAAGCTCCTAGATAATTTGGTGAAAGAATTGGTTACATTGGACCTGATTTTAATATTAATTTCCTTCAATGCCAGTGGACATGATTTGATTAGAAATAATGACTATCAAGAATTTGTGGTTCGTTTCCCCTGAAATGAATGGCTTCTATGAGTTCTGCCTGAGACATTCATTCAAGTCTTTGCCGAATGATCTTGTTGTTAGAAAGGACGTCTTGTCTCCATTCTGACCTGGATTAGGGTTCAACAACAAAACAGTACTCCTGTTGGTTCACCACTTGGATTGGAGACCCGTATGATCCATTAAATTCTTTTAGATCTTTGAATTAGGTCTCTGGCAAGAGAAGAAGCTCTAACTGCACGTGATGCTTTAAAACTTATAACACTGATATGCCTGATGGCCTCGTGCTTCTAGATCATCCAGTATTGAAGTTTCGGGTAGGCAAACATTTATCGTTCTATAGCATGTATCTGATTTCTCATGTGTGGTGTCTTACAATTTTGCTTTCTGAAATCATGTTTGTGCTTCAAATCATTTGCATCATGCTGGGTACATTTTGGCTTCAATGACCTTTTCTTTTATTTTGAGTTCCCAATATCAGTAAATTGGATTTATTTCAGGAAGGACAATGGTGATTAATGTAGAATACAATCAGCTAGATCCTCTGCTTAGAGCATCAGGATATCCTGATGGTGATGTCAATGCTGAGAATGGCTATTCTCCATTTCCGGGAAACATAAACCAGGTAAGCTTATCAGGTACCATTTGCTCTCCTTTTCCTCCTTTCCTCTGGAACCTGCCAGTTGAGACTTGGGAACAAACAAGCATTCGATCAACATTTCTGCTTGCTAGTTAAGCTAATCATTGAAATCCCTACAATTTCTAGTTAAATTAAGTGATAACTTTATATTTAGGATTAAGTTATGGTTTGTAAGGTACGTTCACTGAAGTTAGATGTTGAAAGTTAGTTTTACCTTCATTTGATTTTGTAATAGAAATGATTAAGTCTTTTGTTTGTGGGATAACCTGTAAGTTGACCAGCAGCATGATGTGTATAGAGATTATATTGTCTATTTAATATGTGACCAATCATTTATAGTCATGTGTAAGCTTATCCTTCTGTATCACAGTGTTTAAAGTTATTCTACATAGATGAATACTAATCTTTTAATATTCATGCCCCTCTATCTAGTTGATTTTTGAACTTGGCCCGTATATGGAGGAGCTCTCAAAAACTGGAGGTGCTATCAAGGAGTTTGTCAACCCCAAGTAAATAATCTATCTTCTATTTTTAGATGATCAAGGCCTATGCATTTTTTGTACGTGTATTGTTGTGTGTGTTTAAGGTTTACATTATTTTGTTCCTTGTCTATATCATGTGATGATTGCATGTTTTTGTCTCACTGTACTATATTTCGTACCAATTAAGAGAATAATCTATTATTCTGCTAATTCAAAACCTAAGAAAAGAGAGAAGACCAAAGATATACCTGTTGCCATTATCTATTCTTATTCAGGACCAAGAGTTGACCACTTTTGGCTGTGCAGTATTCTTTCTTATAACTTATTGGTTAAGTTACTCTGACAGCTTTGCAAATAGGTATTGGACAACATGTACTTGTTTGCACTGACTAATAAGTTCATTAAAGAGAGAGACTTTTTCCTTAAGTGTAAAGAAATGAGAAAAACTTGTGATAGGTTGAACTGGAACCAAGCAAAATGTTCTTCATATGCAATTGATGATGCTCCTTCAGCTGAGCGTTTTGCATGAGGAGGAATGTAACATCCAATTATTTTGCTGTCAGCTTAGTCCCTTTGCTGGTTGTTGAGGATTAATTGGTTTCATGTGTATGATAATTTATCATTTTTACATGTTAGTACCATGATTTAAATTGTTTTGAGCACATTTTAAGAATGTTTTTGAAATCTCAAATAATTGCATTCGAACTTCAGATACAAAGACGCCACGAAAACTGAATTCAAATCATCTACTCGACTTGAATGTATGATGCAAGATTATCCTAAGACATTGCCTTCTTCAGCAAGAGTTGGTTTTACGGTAACAGAATCTTCGGTCGTGTTTTATTTGTATTCAATGCTGAAATTGCTCTAGATATTTGACTTAATAACAGTATTCAACCTTCAGAATTCTGTTTCACAATTTCTATGTTTTTATTCTTCACTAAGGTGATGGATACATGGCTTGCTTATGCACCAGTGAAGAACAATCCTGAGGAAGCTGCGAAGGTGAATTTGGCAGTTCATGTCTATAATTGGTTGAGTTATAATTTTATCTGAAAAGGAATTGTTAAATTATATCAGCAAATTTTTTGACAATTTATGAAGAGTGTTAAAATTTGTGAATCACAGCTGAGACTTCTGTTAGATCAGCTATCCTCCTTTCATCAGGTGCTGAGTGAAAGTTGGTTTTGTGTTATTATAATGAATAAGTTAATGAAAACTGGAAAGCAACTAGGGAAATATCAGAAGGATTGATTATTATGCTATCGTGAAAATTGTTCTCCCTGAAAGTTACTTGTGGATACGAACTTCCATTTTTAGGCTTCTGTTAGCGCTGATATGCAGCTGCTCACAACTTCTTTTTCCTTGTACTTCTGGTACGTGTGGATATCTGTTCCAAATGACATCGTATAGGCATGTGTTTGCACAAAACATAATTGAGCTTTACCTCTTTAGCCACCAATCAGATATATTTTCAGATTTTTCATGTTGGAGTAGCATAGTTTGAACAGCACTTAATGAATCCGATGCCCATGAAATTGAATGCTCTATCTAGACTATCCGTGGTTAGAGCCCACATTACAAGGAAAAAATAAATTGCACTGACTTTCAGTTGAGATGCAGCATGGTGAAATTACACATGAACTAATTAAAACATATGGCTTTAAAGAGGAAAGTTTCTTGATTGAGAATTAGTTTTGCATAATTGTCCTATAGTTGTTATAAAACAGTATGAGATTCTGTACTGTGGGTTGTCAGCTTTTGAGGTGAGCTTTTGTTCTTCATCTTACAATTTTCTTGAATGGACTAAAAGGTACCCAAGGGAAATCCATACCACAGTGCTACCTCAGGAGAAATGGCCATATATCGTGCAAACAGTCTCATTCTAAGAAAGGTATTTTCTTCTGCAATATTAAGTTGGAATCCTAGGTATAATATATGTTTGTTTTAATAAAATCAAACTGTTTAAATTTGTTGGATGCCATTGTAACAGCAGGTCTGCTGCCTCCTCCCCACCCCTTTCTCTATCTCCATTGGAAAGCACAAAATTTGGAAACACTTTATAAGCTTGGATATGTAAAATTTGGCAGCTCTACTAGCAATCTGACATGGTTCACAAGCATTTAGAATGACATTGATTTTTTTTAACATTATTTCCCTACTCGTGTGAAAGTTTGTAGTTATAATTTCATGAGGTAGTTCAAGGCACAACTTGATGTGAGGTTGCCACATTTGTGATTGGTTATCGTAGTTCTGGTATATGAAATTCACTTCCACTTGCCGAGCAAGGCTGTATACCAAATGCAAAATACCCTACACTTCTGTAAATCTTTATTGTAGAACTACTTCTCACTTGCAAGTTGAATGTGGTTATGTTAATATGTCATGGGAAACTTCTGTAGGTGTCTTTTTCAGACTTCATTCATAGCGTGTAGCTTCTTTCATGCATTATATCGATTATTCTTTCTGATTGTTTGGATCAGCACAAAGTTCCTTACCACTAAAATATATCTGTAAGACTTTCTTACAATTCTTTCTGGAAGCACTCTTAAGGATATTTCTGAAGTGAAAGACAAGAAGTCAACTTTACTGAAACAGGAAAACAATAATAGCTCCAGAATTGATTTATCTTTCTTCCTGCTCTTATCAGTTCTTTGCTACTGCTGCTATTGTGGAAAAATGGAACTGGAAGAGTTGATTCTTCATCATTCTTCCAACCAGGTTTTGTGAAGGAAACTTCTGATCTTTTCTGCTTTATTTTCGCAGGCTGGAGTTGAGGTGGGTGATCCAGTTATCAAGAAATTCAATCAGCAAGAGGTGGAAGTTTGGCCTCGTATTGAATGGAAGCCAAAGTGGGCAGTTACATTTGCCGGAATAAAAAGCAAAATAAGTGGAAAGAATACCATTACACAAAATTCTACCCTGGCTATCAAAGGCCAAAATATTTTCCTCGAGGATCTCTCCTTGGATGGCGCACTCATTGTTGATGCCATTGATGGTGCAGAGGTATGCTTTGAGTTAAAAACTGTAATCCATGAGAAAATAACCTAACGCAAAAATTATCTGTTATTGACCATCATTCCCATCCTTCTCCATGAACAGGTAAAAGTAGGTGGTTCAGTGCAAAACAAGGGCTGGATTATTGAGAGTGTGGATTATAAAGATACTTCAGTGCCTGAAGAATTGAGGATAAGAGGATTCAAAATGAATATAATTGAGCAGTTGGAGAAAACATACGGTGAAACCGGCAAGTTCTCGTTGAAGCCCTGAGCTAAAATTTTGAAAAGAGACTACAAAATGTTCTTTTCTTTTTCTTTTTTTTTTTTTTTGCTAAACAATGTTCATTTGCTTTGTATGATTGCATAGAAACTGTTGTACCAGTAGAAATAAAACCTGCCAATTCTCTTTTCCATCCCTATATGTGACTATATTTTTTATAATCTCTATTGGACTGGTTGAATATAGCAGTGGTGTGTCAATAACTATATATTTTGACTATCTTTTGCTATTAATATAACTCCTTTACATTACCGAAGAAAAAAAAAGAATTAGCAGAATATAGCCGTGGTGTGGTTGAAAAAACTGATTCAATCAATTTTATTTTACTGATACTTAATATAAGCTAAGCTTTTCTTCAATAAAGGCAAAGTCATTGCTAACACTAATTTAAAAGAATCTATATACTATGATTAAAAGTATAGATGGAGGCATGATCATCTAAACTTCATATTTTTTTTCCAATTTTAAAATGGTCTAAAATGCTTTGAAATTTAACTAGTCATTATTAGATTAGTTAGTTAATTGATTAATTAAATATTGAAAGATTAAGTTTGAGTCATTTGGGGGTTAATTTAGTTAAAAGAAGCACAAATAAACCATAATAGTTATGCATAAAAATGAAATATTACCTTATAGTTACTTAGTTAATTAATTATTGAGAAATTAGATAGAGGTTATTTGAGAGTTACATTAGCTAAATAAGCACAAATAAGAAAACTCATAGTAATACATAAATAATTAGCCAGTAGGAAAGTATTATATTAATTTTTATTGTAATTATTGGGCGTTACTGTTGTTGTATTATTATTATTAAGCACAATTTGAGAGTTACATAGCTAAGGAAGCACGAATAAACATATGATAGTTATACATAAAGTATGAATAGAAAAGTCTTAACTATTATTCCCTCTATTTTAAAATATAAGGTCTTTTGGTTCCTCTTGTATAAATTAATAAAGAAGAAAATATAGAGTATTTTTCTATTATATCCTTAACTAATTTCACTAATATAATAGAGAATAAAAAATTATATTTATGATAAGGATTATTTTAGAGAAATAATTCTTAAAATATGTAAAATTTTAAATATTTTGAGAACGAAAAAATTAATTTAAAGGTTTTATATTTTAAACTAAAAAGAGTATGTAATAAGTATCATAACTCCGTCATTTAAGTTACAAATTTTTTTAATTCAAAAGTATAATTCAATGAAGTATAAAAAATAGAATATTTAACCTCCATAAAGTAGATTATATAATTACTAAAATCAGTGTCTTATTAGAATATTATTAAAATAATTAAAATAAAAGTAAAAAAATACAGTTCAACCTCTATCGTTATTAGAATATTATTAAAATAATTAAAGTAAAAGTAAAAAATTACAATTTAACCTCTAGCATTATAAAAAATAAGAAGAAGGTAAAAGAAAGAACACTGATAGTTTACCCAAAAAATGAAGTAAAATAAACTAACCATGGGAAATACTTATATGTAATCAATGAAATGTTAAAAATATAAAAAATGAATTAACATCAGAAATAACTATATTTATTGATAATCTTAAATGCTAGTTAGTATAACTTTTTAAAAATCTAACATGTGTTTTAGTTTCACGTGCCTTGTGCATGGTGTTTTGAAAAAGAACTTGTTACTTTATCTTCTAAAAAGGAGTCATTCTTCCACCATGGGAGGCAAAATTAAGAATAAGTCAATGGCTTTAGCTGAGAACAATTTCAAATGTCAGGTGAAAATTTGGGACAACTTTAACATAATGTCCTTTTTCAAGTAATTCTCAAAAGATTTGTTTTTCCTAGAACTAATTTTAAATATTCATATAACACTAGAACAATCTACTAAAAATCCATATATTCCCAAAGCTCCAGAATTTGAACTTAGAACTTTCATATTCATTCTATTAAAAAAGAATAATTTTAAGAAAAAATTCTTTTGTTAAAACCGTATTTGCTGTTAGAAATTAAAAAAAATAATATATGGCACTTCAAGTTACGAGCACAGAAATCTTTTAGCCCTAAAAAAATTTGGAAGCAAGTGAGAGTGAATTGAGTACTAATTAAATATGTGACTATCAAATTATCACTGCATTCATTTAGTGTTTGAAACATAACAAATAGAGATCAAATAAATATCCCCTCAAAAAAAGAGATCGAATATGCATCTTGAATGTCCAAACATTTCAACCTCCTCGATCTTCAAACCCCATTTGTGGTGTCCAAAACTCAAAGTGTTTTGCGTCTTTCAAGATGCATTGAAGCAGATGTTCAATTTTAACAAGTGAAGGCAAATAACATGCAATAGTTTTTTCTAGAAAGCTAAAGATATTATCAAGTATAGAGTTCGTTTCAACATTAGAAACAATTACAAAAGTAACTTTCTGTATTTGTATTCATATGTGAAAGAAGTAAGTTGATAAAGTATATTTAAACGCTTAAATAATGTATAAAAGTTTGGCTGGAATTATATAAACTTCAAGTAAGTACACTTGATGTGAAATTTGCAAGTGCACAAACGTCAAACAAGTAATAAAGTAGTGAGTACAAGTCATCCCAACGAAGATTGCTACCTAACTGTAAATTTTTTTTACTTATAACCCAACTTAAAACAAAATAAACGTGATTTTATCTAGAATTCAATTATCAATAAAAATAACTAACAATAATAATAAATACAAAAATCAATAATTATATTAATTAAAAATCAATGGCAATGAATAGACTAAAACACTCCAAATCCAACTTACTCCTCTTATGACAAATAATTAATTTCTTTAAATTAATTCTCGACTTGATTAATGGTAGAATTCTCAATTATAAGCTAGACCCAATCTCTTGGTGAAAAGCTCCTAACTTTAATTAATAAACCAATCGTATCTCTACGTGATTTTAATTATCAAAGCTGCAAACACCTCTATGGAATTCCATAACTTTTGTTTCGTACTCGCTAGAAATCACACAAAGAAACCGAATCTATCTCTAGTCAGTTTTACGATGTGTTGTTATTACTATGATCCAATTTAAACTAGTACTTCTCAGCCACTAAAATAAATTTAAAGGCATGCAAAAATTAGCCAGAAAATTGCAAGTATTAAGAACAATAATAACAATTAACCAAAATCGAGATTAAAGAAACAATTTTTAATTGAAATAAATTAAATCCATAAGAGTTTCGGCCTTCACCGAATGTCTTAGTCACAAAAGATTTAACTATTCATGATCCGAATATTTAAAACCATAAATTTAATTAACATAAATAAACACTAAAGAAATAATAAATAAAGAGCTTCTCTATTTTCAAGCTTGATGCCACCGTTTTTGCTCCATTATTCTCTCGGTCAACACTTGCTCTTGTCAAATTCGCTTCCTCTCCGTTTTGTCTCTTTCTTGTCCAATTTCTTCTGCCTCAATTTCTTCTGCCTCAATTTCTTCCTTGCTGCCCCCGCTTCTTGCTTCTCCCTGGCTGCCCGATTTAGCCCCCATATTCTGCCCGAATTCCTCTCCAATCGCTACCCCAAATTTTCTTCTTTTGCTGCTCGAAAAATCTCCTTCTTGGCTGCCCGATTTCGCTTCCTTTTGTGTGGAATTTAAATCCAATTTGGATTTAAAATCCTATTTCAAATCAAAGTCAATTTTAGAATCTTCCTTTTTCTTCTTTAAATTGAATCCTTATTAATTTTGAAATAGCATGGTGAATTTTTATTTTCCTTTCCTAGACAAGTCTTATTTCATATTTTCTTCTCTTGACATTACCATTTTGCCCCTGCATCAATAATCTGTAAAATCAGTGAATTAAAGTGCACTTTATAAATAAAATCATTTTAATTAATTCATACTAAGTACATAAATATTTAATTCACCAAAACAAGTCAAAGTCATAATATTTATATCAATTAGCCCTTAAATAAGTGAGAAATTAATTCTAAATAATGATTAAAATATAATCTTATCAACTACCCCCCACTTAAGACCTTGATCGTTCTCGAGCAAAGATATAAAAACTCAAGAACCTTAGACATGACATCATTCATCTTGAAATCAACTTTCTCATCCTATTAACATAATCGTCCATATGCTTCAACTAGAAAGATTGATAGATAAATAACCAAGAATAATAACAATGTTAATACAACATAACTGTGAAAATTGAAAGAAGAATTTTTTTGATGCATGCCACAACCAAGCTATTGATTCAATGTCTAGGCAATATTATACACCCAATCATCACCTTTATAATCACAACCATATACATATACATTAAAGATTCACACAACCATAAGCTTGTAATCTTACACACTCTCCACTAATTTAGGTACTCTGGTTTTACTTAGATCAGGTAGGACTTTAGTGCTTGTAATGTTAGGCTAGGGAATTAGCTAACAAATGAAAGATATAAGGAGACGAAATAAAGAGAAGAGAGCTTGCAAAGAAAAGTTGATCCCAAATCATAAACATATACTCCAACTCCTTTCTTGCTCCTTTTGTACAAAGAATCTCAATAACCAAATTCGTTCCCAAGAAATTCAATCCTTTCTCAAGTATACATCAACTTTGGACATTTTATGACCATGACTTGCAATAAGCACTCTTTCTTTCTTCTTTCTTTTTTTTCCTTTTCTCTTTTCTTTTTTTTTTGATTTTTTTGATTTTTTTTGATTTTTTTCTTTTTTTTCAATTTTTTTCTTTTTATTCAAAACAATAATATAGAGCAAGTCATGCTTTCCCTTTTCAATACCCTCTCAATCTTTCTTTCCCTCAAAACCTTAATATCCCAATCCCAAGGAGCACAAAAGTGTTGAAGTATAAATCAAGCTCCCTACAAGGTTAAAGGTTAAAATATTAAGTGTTTACGCAAAGGAATTGACTTATTAAGGTACAAAAGGGTACTAAGTATAACTCTAAAGGTAGGCTTGAAAGGCTCAAACGGTCCAAAGAAGGCCTATGACCATCGTTTCTAAGGTAAACCAGAGAAACCTTCTATTTCGCCTCGAGCATGTAATAAAACAAGTTCTAGTGTGTTGTTGTGATAAACAAAAGTGTCATCAAATATATAATAAAGCCTAAATATCTCATCAATTCACAAGATCATGGTCAATATGAATAATTTAAATTCCACAGTTAAGAAGAATTAACAAAGGCATTATGCAAGGTTAAATTCCTTTCATTACTGTCCAATCGACACATATAAACAATCACAATAACTCCTAAGGAATAAGATTCAATTTCTTAATATTCCAACAATTTTCAGAAAATTTCTTGAAATAAAGCTCTTACACCATAAAATTCTGAAAAATTTTCAAAAATTTTCAAAATGAAATAGCCAATTTCCTACCCCCCACTTAAGAATAAACATTGTCCTCAATGTTTAAATACAAGAAATCACAAAGAGGGTTAAGAGACTTAGCCGAAGCAACGAAACATCTAAGAGAGTCCAATCTTTAACGGTTTATGGGAGCTCCACTTAGGCTCAAGCACATCCTACAAAGAAATTAAAGAAAGTAAATAAGGGAAAGCTGTTTTTTTTTTTTTGTGTAAAACTTGAAAAAAAAATCAAGAAGCAAAGCAACTTAAATAGTAGTTCTCGTTTATAGTCTCGAGCTTGACTTTCTTTGTAAGGGCGTGAATTAAGGAGGATCATGGAAAAGACAAGCTTCTCCGCCCATAAGCATTCTTCTTGTCAAACCATTTTTGACTTTGTGCCGCTTTAGGAAAAACTTCCTTTTTTTCACATTATCCTCAATGACCTCTTTTGGAAGCTCTCCTTCTTCCTTGAATGGTTTGTTCCATTTTGAATTCAATTTTTCTACAAAAAGTTTAGAAGAATAATCATCCACTACAACATCAAGAATATTTATAGCACATACATATTCGCCTTTCGAGGAATTACTCAACGATTCAAAGACATTTAATTGGATACATTCGTCCCTAACCCTCAATGTTATTTGACCTTTTTCCACATCAATCAAGGTTCTACCAGTATTAAAAAAAGGCCTTCCTAAAATCAAAGGTAGATCAAAATCATCCTCCATATCTAAAATCACAAAATCCACTGGAAAATATAATTTATCAACCTTAACAAGAACATTTTCTACTATTCTCCTAGGATACTTTATTGATCTATCGGCCATTTGGAGACAAATAGTAGTGTTCTTAATTTCTTTCAACCCCAATTTTTAACAAACGGATAAAGGCATAAGGTTGATACTAGCACCTAAATCACACAACACATTTTTAAAATAAAAATCACCAATAGAGCAAGGAATGTGAAAACTCCCTGGGTCTTGAAGCTTAGGCGGTAATTTTCTTTGAAGTACTGCAGAGCATTCCTCGTTTAAGCAAATCTGTTGAAAGTCTTTGAGTTTCTTTTTTCTAGCCAAAACATCTTTCAAATATTTTGCATATCGAGGCATCTGTGCTAGGGCATCCACAAAAGGAATATTAATTTCAAGTTTCTTGAATATTTCAAGAAACGTTTTGAATTGAGAATCAATGTAATGATGCTTAACAGCTTGGGAAAAAGAAAGAGAACTAAAGTCAACATTGTCGTTATTATATTCTTCCTCACCTTTCTTACTTCTCTTACCTCGAGGATTTTTGGGGGATTCAGAATTCTTGAAATCATCCTCTTTTCTATGCTCCATCTCTTTTCCTTTGGCGAAATCCTCTTTTTCGATTACCATAATAGCCTTCAACTCCCTAGGATTTCTCTCTGTGTCACTTGGAAGTGCTCCTTGAGGTCTATGGAGTATTGCAGTTGCTAATTGACCCACTTGTACTTCTAAGTTCTTCATAGAAGCTTTTATATTTTGTTGGTCTATCTCTATTTCTTTGAAAGATTTCTTGAGTTGTTGATTCTCATTCTCAATACTCACAAATTTGTTAGTGGCAACTTCAATGAACTTTGTAAGAGTATTCTCAAGGAGACTTACCTTATCTTGTTGGAGATCAGGTGGAGGTGGTGCTTGAACTTGACTATATTGCCTCCATCCAAAATTTAGGTGGTTACTCCATCCCGGATTATAAGTGGATGAATATGGATCATTATTCCTATTATTTTGTCCAACAAAATTAACTTCATTAGTATTATAATAAGAATTCACCATATTACCTTGCAAACATTGGTTTGTGAGATGATTTCCTCCACAAATTCCGCAGTGATAGTTTATGGCTGCAACATTCAACGAACTCAATCTTTTATTTATTGCATCAAGTTGAGCCATGATTCCTGCATTAGGGTCCATATCCGCCACTCCAGCAACCTTCTTTGGGGGAATAGCTCTTGGGTTAAACCATTGAGAGCTATTCAAGGCCATCTCCTCCAATAAATTCCATGCAGCTTGCTCTTCTTTTGACATGAATGCTCCACCACTAGCTGCATCTAATGATGATCTAACATCTTCTCTGCAACCATTATAAAATGTTTGTGCTTGCATTCCTATTGCCATTCCATGATGAGGGCATAACCTAAGATATTCTTTGAGCCTCTCCCAAGCATCATGTAGAGACTCAGTAGGACCCTGCAAAAAATTGTAAATATTAGATCTCATTTGAATAGTCTTAATTGGAGGAAAGTATTTATTTAAAAATGCTTCTTGCAATTGGTCCCAATTAGAAATAGAATTTGTAGGAAGAGAGTTTAGCCATGATCTAGCTTTATCCCTTAAAGAGAAAGGGAAAAGCCTGAGCCTTTTTGCATCTTCAGGTACTCCACCAATTTGGAAAGTATTGAAAATTGCCAAAAAGTTTGATATGTGCGCTTGCGGATCTTCATGTGACAATCCAAAAAATGGAGTACTGAGAACCATTTGGATGAATGTTGGCTCAATCTTGAAAGTTGCAGCAGTGATCCCCGGACAGTTGATGGCTAGAGAAGGACCCTCCATCTTTGGCTTTGTATAGTCCTTCAAAGTCATACCCCTTGGCTGATTATTCTCCATTACTCCACTGCTACAATCGAATTCGAAACTATCCTCTTAAATTGAAGATTCGACTGGTGTGACGATTTCCTCGTATTTTCTATTACAAAATTCACTCCTGTTATGACGAGCAAACTTTTTAATATCAGAAATGTAGATAAAAGGTTCTTCATTTGAGGAACTACGAGTATTCATGCACAAAAGAAAATTACTAATAATAAATAATAAACAATAACAAACAAGAAAAAACAAAAATTAAAAATAACAAAAAAACGATTTTAGATTTTTTTTTTAAAAAAGTTTAAACTTAGGCTTAGTAATTAAATTCTACACTAGATAAAAACAATCGCCGGCAACGACGCCAAAAACTTGATGTGAAATTTGCAAGTGCACAAATGTCAAACAAGTAATAAAGTAGAGAGTACAAGTCGTCCCAACGAGGATTGCTACCTAACTGCAAATTTTTTTTACTTATAACCCAACTTAAACCAAAATAAACGTGATTTTATCTAGAATTTAATTACCAATAAAAAAACTAACAATAATAATAAACACAAAAATCAATAATTATATTAATGACAATGAATAGACTAAGACACTCCAAATCCAGCTTACTCCTCTTATGACAAATAATTAATTTCTTTAAATTAATTCTCGACTTGATTAATGGTAGAATTCTCAATTATAAGCTAGACCCAATCTCTTGGTGAAAAGCTCCTAACTTTAATTAATAAACCAATCGTATCTCTACGTGATTTTAATTATCAAAGCTGCAAACACCTCTATGGAATTCCATAACTTTTGTTTCGTACTCGCTAGAAACCACACAAAGAAACCGAATCTATCTCTAGTCAGTTTTACGATGTGTTGTTATTACCATGATCCAATTTAAACTAGTACTTCTCAGCCACTAGAATAAATTTAAAGGCATGCAAAAATTGGCCAGAAAATTGCAAGCATTAAGAACAATAATAACAATTAACCAAAATCGAGATTAAAGAAATAATCTTTAATTAAAATAAATTAAATCCATAAGAGTTTCGGCCTTCATCGAAGGTCTTAGTCAAAAAAGATTTAGCTGTTCATGATTCGAATATTCAAAACTATAAATTTAATTAACATAAATTAACACTAAAGAAATAATAAATAAAGAGCTTCTCTATTTTCAAGCTTGATGCCACCGTTTTTGCTCCATTATTCTCTCGGTCAACACTTGCTCTTGTCAAATTCGCTTCCTCTCAGTTTTGTCTCTTTCTTGTCCAATTTATTCTGCCTCAATTTCTTCCTTGCTGCCCCGCTTCTTGCTTCTCCCTGGCTGCCTGATTTAGCCCCCATATTCTGCCCGAATTCCTCTCCAATTGCTACCCCAAATTTTCTTCTTTTGCTGCTCAAAAAATCTTTCTTGGCTGCCCGATTTCTTTTCCTTTTGTGTGGAAATTAAATCCAATTTGGATTCCAAATCCTATTTCAAATCAAAGTCAATTTTAGAATCTTCCTTTTTCTTCTTTAAATTGAATCCTTATCAATTTTGGAACAGTGTGGTGAATTTTTATTTTCCTTTCCTAGCCAAGTCTTATTTCATATTTTCTTCTCTTGACATTACCATTTTGTCCTTGCATCAATAATCAGTAAAATCAGTGAATTAAAGTGTACTTTATAAATAAAATTATTTTAATTAATTCATACTAAGTACATAAATATTTAATTCACCAAAACAAGTCAAAGTCATAATATTTATATCAATTAGCCCTTAAATAAGTGAGAAATTAATTCTAAATAATGATTAAAATATAATCTTATCAACACTACGCCAAGGACATTAATTATTTCTTGAGACTTCATCTCTCTAATTGGCCTTGTGATGAGCCTCTTTACACTTGACGTCATATACTTGTGTGGTTCTAGTAGTTCCCAATCATATTGAGATCTCATCATTGTCAATGTTTTCACGTGCCTATATGTTTTCTGGAAATAATACATCAATCATGTTCAGAAAAAATTCTGCTGGAATTTACATCTCCTTAACTTAGCATATATGACCATCTTAAAGCCTTTGCTCCAGTAAAGAGTTTGTACCATTGGAACCAATTTATATACCACATTTTAGTTGTCTCAAATTTATTTATAGTGGTAGATTTTTCTTCAGGGACATCAAATATAATATGAGCATTCTTTTTATGATATTAGTCAGTTAATATACCTGGCTATATAAATTATCATTTGAACTTCTGGTTCAAGATATATTCTATGAGAATCGAAATAGAAGATCAAGATGAGATACAAACTAATATCTTTATCCGGTCTCATGTTTTCTCCTTTTTATGTTGGGACAACAATATTAAGAAGAATTTCTCCCTTGAGATTTGCTCCTAACATATTTGATAATTACTTTGAGAACCCATCTTGTTATCTTGTGTTGGAGCAACATACATAGTGTACTTCTAAATCTATGATGGAAAATATTTTGTTTCTCACAATAAACCAACTAATATAAGGAGAATCATAATGTGTTGGCAAAATACGAAATAAGCACTAATACATTATAGTCATGAACATTCTACAGGATGTTCAACATTTATCTCAATACAATCAGTATTATTTGGATAAATTGTGTCATTAAGAGAATGTTAAAACATGAGCTCATTATTAATGAATTTGGCAAACTGCAGGTTAAAAACAACAATATAAATACGACTATTTTGTTAATACATCAACTAATAATTTCTCTTTATTATCCCAAAATCACACATTTAAACTGAAGTAATACTTATAATATTTAAATAGAACAAGTAACACATATAGATTCGTCGTATTATGAAACTTCTTATTCCTTAATATTTTATAAATTCCTAATCATTCTTCGTATTTTAATGATTCGGGATAATCCAACCGATCATGCAAACTAATAAATTATTTATCAGTAAATTTTAAATTTACTCAATATTACACCTCAATTTTATAATTCTATGCAATATAAACCAGGAGAGATAAATGGTGATATCTATGAGTGACATATATTTTAGGTCATAATAGTAATGCATATGTCTTAAAAGTTCATTCATGCAATGTATCGATATAATGATAATATAATCGATGCTCAAAAGTTTTAGGAGACTATATGGAGAATGATGCATTACAACAATTGACCATTAGGTGAAGACCTAGTAGCTCTTCTAGAGTTTTTAATTCATTAGCTCTTCTAGAGTTATTGATCAATTTGTTTTTCAAGAACTTTATACTACCATTTATACTTTAGACTTATATTCAAAATTATCCAAATAAACTACCAATATTGTTTAAACAAATTGTATCTTTATCATTCTTGATCCAAATGAACTAAAATAATATACAAATACTAGAATGTATAATATGAAAACTTTCAAATAACAATGGCAAAATGACAGAAAATAGATAAGTAATAATTCGATAATTTAAATTTTTAATTAACATTCAAAATGTTAAAACTATTTCTAGATATTCAAAAGAATTAGCAACGTTCATATTTGCTATATCAATATCATCAATACGAGCATCATTACTATTAGTAGCATAATTTAGGGAAGTAAGCAATATCAATAATTAATAAAGATTCACAACATGCTTGATGTATTACAGGTACGTAACAAACTTTCATATTATATTAATAACATGTTGAAATTATTACTTCTCATTTTTTCCTTTTTATTGTTTTCTCACTTCTAGTGAGTATCTATTCACTGGGAATTTAATAAGTCATTCTTACAGCATAATAACAAATTATATTTCTACTAGACGCGACCAAAATATCTTTCATAAATATATTATAAGTTCGAATGTCATTTACTTCAGGGAATGAAATAAAATCAGTTGGTTGAGCGTCAAAATATTTTATCAATGACTCATTTAGTTTCAGAAGATATAAATTTAAAATACTTTAGAAAATTTTTTCTTGATATTGCTACTAAATGAGGATGTTAGAGATATGAGAAAGAAAAAATCTTTTATTCATCACATTACAATTAATATTTCTCCTTATAACTTTAATTGGGGAGAATTTCTAAATGCGATAAAATTTTGCATACTGATAGACATAAAATATTTTAGGCACACTTATAATAAATCATAACTAGCATTTATATAACAATCATCTTTTGATAATTGTATGTTTCCTTCATAATTTGCTAGTAATCAAGTAGTTTTAATATTTTGTATTTCTTAAATGATGTCTTCAGGATGCACTATATCCAGATGCATCTATTCTAATTACCATGATTATATGGATGATTCCTACTATAGCTGCGTCCTTGTCCACAGCCTCAACCATGACCACGACCTCTTCCAGGGTCATAACCATGGGTTCTAATTATATTCACTTATAGATTTAAACTCTTGTAGCCGTAAGTGCATCCAATCATACTATGATTTTGGTAGAATGACTATCTTTTGGTGGCCAAATCTTTTGTTTAGATCCTTCCACAAAATAAGTGGATCTCTCACAGTAAGATATTCCTCCTTTAGATCATCATGGTGATGATGGTGGAGAAAATAATGGCTTTTGGTGCGATTTTAAGATGATGATGTATTATTTTTAATAATGGTATTTGCCAGACTCATTGCATCTAGATGAATTTGAGTATCTAATATACATGGCAGATAGTTCTTTCTAGAAATATCAAGAGTAAAAAAAAAAATTGAGTTTTGTAAGGTTCTCCATGAGAATTCAAAGGTAAAAAAAATACATATTTTTTATCTTGATTAAACTATAGACTCCAATAGCAGAGACTTGTGCTTTCTTGACTTTATATAAACTTCAAAGATTCACCGGTAGAGTCTTGTCTTGATAAGCGGTAGAGTCTAGTACTGATAACATGTTATGAATTTAAGTGTTTGTAACACACAATTAAAGCGAAAGCAACACTCAATATGTCTGGAGGACAACAATATTAAACTAAGGAAAAAAGAAGAGAGAATATAGAGAGAGAAAATAGAACTCAATAATCAAGACTAGTATGTGTATCTTATTAATGTCATCATATGACCCTATATATAGGCTCATAATACAAGAGTTTATGGAAACACAAAATCTAATAAGGAAAGGAATTCAAATCTTATTATGAGTCATATTTTGGGAGTTTAGTTCTCTTCAAAAAACTAACTAATATGCATATTCACATATTATTTCATAACATGATTGTTATTATTTAAACTAGTTTGGATATATTCTAGAGGATATCTGGTTTTTTAGGACATAGTAGAAGAGCATTTTCTTGAATTCTTATTTCTTTTGCCCATGTTTTGCGCCTAATTAATAGCAATTTTTTCAGTGAAAAGATAAAAAATCAGATCCCACAATCAACACAAAACAAGAAATATCATGTCCAAAGCAGAACTGTCCAAACCATATTTTAACATAATAAAGTACCTTCTGCAGCGTTTTTAAATGTATAGGCGAACATATTCCAAAAAATAAGAAAAATCTTTATCCTAAGACATGAAGGAAAGTCAAAATAACAAGGCTTGAGCTCTCTTAGCGTTATGCATCAAATTTTTGGAGCTCAAAATTAATGAGATTGTTTTGGAACTGCATGCTAGCAATCCCATTCCCATTTAGGAGCTTCTTGAATCTTCCGAGTCCTTGGTGCATTGTCTCCCAAAGGATCCCTAGTCAAATTGTTAAGGAAAAAGGAAGTATCTTTGTTTTCAGAAGAGCAAAATAAAGTAGTTGAGCAAAAGCTAATTATCAATGGATATGAGATTTACATTTGAAGGAAAGAAATCATATAAAATAGGACTTGAAACTTTAGCCGTCAAAGGAGTTCCTTCAACTGAAGATGGTGATGATACCATCAATTCATTGGAGGTATCATGATTTTCCTTCCAGTCTGTACCTTCCTCATTGGCTCCCAAATCAAAAAGGTTAAGAACCAGACTTGGCTGATTCTGCAGCATAAACACCTCCCAATAGTTACTAGCATCGGCTGAGGCATTCTTAGCATTGCTGGAGCTGTGGAGAGAAAAAAATCGAAATCTGAGTTACTAGTGTTTGTTATCAATCACAATGAAGAAATCAGAAATCTTGAGAGAATTTGGAACCGAGAGAGGTTGCTACTAAACAATTTTGATAACTTAACCATTTTCACCAATATTCTTCACTCCCCAAAATCCCAACAAGAAACACAATGAAAGAAATGTAGAAGAAATATCGGATAAGATTTTGCTTATATAAGAGAAGATTTTCACCTTTCGCGGAAAGTAGATAGATCAGATAGGAAATCCCGAGTGATCAAGTTACTACTTTCGCTAGTAAAATTCCCAGAAGATGAACTTGATTCAGCTTGCTTCCAGTGCGCAAGAGGTTCCTTCCCAAATCGATAGTTCTGCTGCCAAGATCAAAAATGAAAATAAAAGCAATACTACAACGAATTTTATCAAAGTAAATAAACTGAATTATTGATTAGAGCATTATAATTGCATAAAATTGATTAAAAGGATTGAAATTATTGGTGCAAATCTGCATAGCTCATTTGAGGTTCTTTATAGATAGTGCAATTTGCAGTTGATGCATCCCCCATGCGATTGATACTAGGGCACTTTGGGTGCTATTCTATATTAATGGATTTAAAATATGAAGTATTGCAGTGCATTTAGGAAACGAGAAAAAACTAGTAGTTTGATAGTCAACTCAATATACAGTTTCGTAGTTGACACATCAAAATGGCAAATAGAAATATTCGAACATGGAAAAAATATCAGAAAAACATAAAAACGATAAGGAAATAACTTGACCACTCGAATTTCATGAAATTGTAGAAGAAAATTAATACCCGGGTTGAATTGTAAGATGGCAGCACTAGGGTTTCGGGAACAACTGGAACTCCTAGTTGAAGCGTTGTTTTAGAAGAATCTAGAACTTCTTTTCCTTTGCCTTTTCCAAGCATCTCGTCAAATATGTTTGTTGGAACTCTTGCACTGCCAAAACAATTTGTCTTCTCAAAGAATATTCAGGCACCATAATAAAGATATCGAACTTATTACCTATCTAGTAGAGATTTCATGCTGAATTAAATGGTTATATGCATTCCCAAATTTTGTTACAGAGACATTCGAACATAAGAAATGACCTTATTGCAATCATTATATGTTTGATTTACTGAAGTTTGACATTAATCTTTGCTAAAATGGAGTGTATAAATTGGCGGTGAATAAGTAGACATACATGTGTGGATTGTTCTTCCAAGAATCAAATTGCATTTGTTGCTGCCCATTTGAAGAACTGGAACCCGGAAAGAGGAGACTATTTCTGTCCCCATGGTCTAATTCTACCTTTTTCCATAGCCAGTTTTTCTATCTGATTAATATTTCAACAAATAAGTAAATTAGGGAAAACCCTTCAAGGTTCAGATTTGTTTGAGGTAAAAAGAGGGCATAAATAAACTAATGAAAATTAGCATAACAAAATTCGTGAGATTTTCCTTTTTTCTTAAAAGAAAAAGAAGGGCCTAAAGATGCATCCCAATGAGAGAAAGACTATTTAGGTAATAAATACTTGAAGTGTAAAAATGTTACGTTTATTAAAGGTGAAAACCATTAATAAAGTGGCTGAATGTGTAAGTTAATTGTTTTGTTTCGTAAAATCTAACCTTTATCTCTTTTAATTTTCCAATCGTTTGTAGCAAGTTTTTCTCACACCAAGCGAGTTGATGAAGTGAAGCATCTTGCTCCGGATGCACCTCAAAATCTCTATAAAAATTCAAGAAAATAGCAAAGTAATGATTTTAGTATTGATGCAAAACAAAATTTAAGCAAGAAATCAGTTGATATAGTATTAACTACCGGATATCACTTTCAGCAAGTTGTACTTCTATCTCCTTCTTCTTCAATTGCAATTCAACTCTCTGCATAACAGCAAATTGAAATTTCCAAACGAAGAAGAAGAAAAGAAGGCTGTCTTATGAATTTCTTGACTTAAAATTAATAAACAATTTCTTGTCAAGGACATACTGACATCAATTCTGATTGAAGCAAATACGCAAATCCCCCCAATTTGAACTGTGTAAACGGCAAAATATATTCAAAAAGATGGAAAAGTTAGAATATGTTCTAGTTGCATCAAATTGGCAGTTTTAGCCATTGATATTTTTTACCCAAAATACCTTAAGAAATCATTACTTTAATTTCTGTAAATACATAATATAAATATATTATCTAAATTTTTACTTATATCTTGTAGCACTTAGAATCGAACTACATATAAAGTACAAGAAACAGACATAAAGCATGTCTACAGTACATACAAATAATACATAAATATTCATATCTTAATAGCTCTGATATAGTTTTTAACATGTTTCTGAAACAATATACCTGTTAACTTTTAAATCCTTTGTTTTGATTATTGAGTTATATATTAGTTTGAAAAATACCTTGCATTTTTATGCGAAATTTATTAGACATTCTCATTATTAGCTCAAAGTTCCAATCGATAAAATACGTGAAATATCCAAACTTAGTTACAGTTATATATGCTCTACCTATGCTAAGGTTTTCGTTGCAACTAATTGTGGCTTCCAAGTGGCACATAAGACATCGACTTCCCTTAATTGATTCGAAAAGTGCTCTATGGCCATGATAACGAACTTTGTAACATAAAAAGAAATATATTTTATAATCAGTAATCTTATCCATAAAATTAATTTATACTCTTATTCTCGCACATGTCCTTCAAGTTTGTTAAAAGGCCAACTGTCTCGTCTCTTCCCCCTCGCCACACCCCCCCTATTCTACTGTAGCTTCTGCTGCTTATGCAAATTTTTTATTAATGCTGTGTTTTTCTTTTACATTCAAAGAAACAAAGAGTCATGCTCATTTAATGCTGATGTCTACAAGTCCATACTGCTTTATCCCATTGGACCAAACTTTTATTTATTTTTTTTATGGAGAGAAAACATTTAGATGAACTTGCAAAAGATATTACTCAAGTCCATACTGCATAGGTAGAAGAATAAAGTTAAATTGCATAGGTACACTTTCTCCAAAAAAGGAAAAAAAAACATAGGTAGCCATGTACGAAATTGACATTAAATTGAACGAAAGCATATGGAGAAGAAGAATTTTTCGGAGATTATCCTTTTATGAAAACGTAAAAAGAAAGTGTAAATTTTGGAGCTCTGACCTCTGCTTTGCTTCAGTCAGATGAGAAAACCCGAACTCTCTTCCGTCTCCAAAGCAGAGCACAATTAATATGGTGGTCACTCCCTCAGAAACCGAACCGCATGCTTATTGAATTTTGGAACACCCGTGAATGTGCCCATGCTGAACAGTCATAATTGTGCCCATACTGTTGTACTCATGATGATGTCCTTATGTCTGCCACAAGCCAATATTTTATTATTGTTTAACACTCCCCCTCAAGTTGGAGCATGCAAATTACGAATGCCCAACTTGGACAGAAGATAAAGGAATTGATGATTTCCTAAGGCCTTGGTAAAAAGATCTGCAGGTTGGAAAGCAGTACGAATATGATGAGGAGCAAGCCGTTTAGAAGTGATTTCATCACGAACAAAATGACAGTCAACTTCGATATGCTTTGTACGCTCATGATAAACTGGGTTTTCAGCAATATGAATAGCAGCCTGACTGTCACAATAGGGTTTAGTAGGATGTAACTGAGGAACACCAAGATCTGTGAGGACATAACATATCCATTTTAGCTCACAACACACAGCAGCCATGGAACGATATTCAGCTTCGGCAGATGATCGAGAAACCGTGTGTTGTTTCTTCGTCTTCCAAGAAATAGGAGAGGATCCCAACATAATAAAATAGCCAGAAAGAGAGCGTCGCGTGATTGGACAGGATGCCCAATCAGAGTCACAAAAGGCAATAAGCTGTAAATCACTAGCGGAGGGAAGAAAAATACCTTGTCCAGGACTATTTTTCAAGTAGCGAACAACTCTCAATGCTGCATTCCAGTGTACTTCTTGAGGTTGCTGCATAAATTGGGCTAAGATATGCACAGTATAGCTGAGCTCTGGTCGAGTGATGGTCAGATAAATAAGGCGACCAATTAGGCGACGATAACGTTCTGGCGAGGCTAATTGTGCACCAGTAGCAATTGCAAGTTTATGATTTTGGTCGATGGGGGTGATGGATGGTTTTGCACCTAATAAGCCAGTCTCTGAAATAATATCCAAAGCATATTTTCGTTGAGAGAGATACATACCCTCAGGAGTACGAGCAACTTCAATGCCAAGAAAATATTTGAGAGAACCAAGATCTTTCATTTTGAAACACTGACTGAGATGTTGTTTGAACCTTACAATTGAGCTAGAATTGTTGCCTGTAATAATGAGATCATCAACATAAACAAGGACACTTAAAAAATTACCATCAACCTGATAAATGAACAAGGAATAATCAGCCAAAGATTGCCGGAAGCCACATTCTTTCAAGACAGATGCAAGCTTAGAGAACCAACAACGTGGAGCTTGCTTCAAGCCATACAAGGATTTTCGTAGCTTGCAAACTTGCCCTTGTTTAGTAGAATGAAATCCGGGTGGTAGTTGCATATAAACATCCTCTTCCAAATCACCATGTAAGAAGGCATTGTGGACGTCCATTTGATGTATCTCCCAATGTTTAGCAACAGCTACAGCTAAGAGAACTCTCACTGTCCCCATTTTCGCAACAGGAGCGAAAGTTTCATTGTAATCTATACCTTCATGCTGAGTATTTCCCAAGATAACTAGACGAGCCTTGTATCTTTCAATGGTACCATCTGATTTAAACTTTATTCGATAGACCCATTTGCTGCCTAAGGCTCTCTTGCCTGGAGGTAGATTTGTCAAACTCCAAGTCTCATTCTGTTCTAAAGCTGCAATTTCAAGTTGCATAGCCTTACGCCATTCAGGAAATTTCATTGCTTCAGCAAAATTTGTTGGCTCAGTCCCTGTAGTAATAGCAGCCAGAAAACCAGCATGTTTTGGAGAAAAATTAGCACAACTGTCATAATGAGCCAAAGGATAAAAACACTGACCTGAGGATTCTGAGTGGGAGTGAGTAGAATGCAAAGAATTAGGGGCTTGACATTGAGTCGAATAGCAGACATAATCTTGCAATTGTGCTGGTTTCTTTCTGTCACGTGTGCTACGGCGTAAGAGATGCTGCTCATCTTGTGCTATTTCTGTGGCTCCTTCACTTGTCAAATTTTCAAATGAACTTTGGATAATTTCTGGCTGTTGATCAGAAGGTATTGTGGAATCAGAAATATTAGGCTCACCATCGCCTCCCTGAGTCCCTCTATGTCCCCTTTCATCATTTCTGCTCCCCCTTACATCTAGAATGCCCCCCCTGGATGTAGTAGAAGATGAAGACAAAGAAGAATCGTTGAAAGAAGTAGAGGAAGACGTAGGAAGAGATGTGTCAGGAAAAAGAGGAGCAGGGACAGAAGTAAGTGAAGAGGAAGAAGAAGCATAAGGAAAAACAGTTTCACAAAAACGAACATCCCGGGAAACAAAGAAGTCATAAGTATCTAGATCATAGACTCGCCAACCCTTCTTCCCATGAGGATAGCCAACAAACACACAAGCTCTACTTCGAGAGGCAAACTTATCCTTGTCACGAGGAATTTTTGAGGCGTAACATAGACATCCAAAGACACGAAGATGAGAATAATCGGGTGCTTTGCCAAATAAAATCTCATAGGGTGTTTTCCCACCTAAAAGAGACGAAGGAGTGCGATTGATTAAATAACCTGCTGTCAATATACACTCTCCCCAGAAATCTAAAGGAAGATGAGATTGAAAACGTAGAGCGCGAGCGACATTTAAAATATGACGGTGTTTACGCTCAACTCTACCATTTTGTTGAGGGGTACCTACAACTGAGGTTTGATGAAGAATTCCATGATCATCAAAATAGGATTTTAAAACTAGAAATTCAGTTCCATTATCAGAACGAATACACTTCACTTGTTTGCCAAATTGCGTTTTAACCATAGCACAAAAACTTCGTAGGGTTCTGGCAACCTCACTTTTCTCAGCAATAAGATAAATCCATACAGCACGAGAACAATCATCCACAACTGTTAAAAAGTAAGATGCACCACAAAATGCAGGTGTTCTATAAGCACCCCAAATATCACAGTGAACAAGAGCAAAAGGTTCATCAGATTCATTATAACTAATAGGAAATTTATCTCTTGTCTGCTTAGCCTTAAAACAAACATCACAATGATCTAGTTGCACAAAAAAATGATCTTTAAAAACTGGCAAATAGTGGAGAATCGTATCAGAAGGGTGATCGAGTCTTAAATGCCACAATCCTTTGGAAGCACCGGTTTGAACATGACAAAGTGTATGGTTGGCTATCTTGCGCAGACAATATACCCCGTTTTTGCATTCACCCACACCAATCAGAATCCTCGAGTGTTGGCCCTGGATTATACAGAAATGATCAGTGAAAAATAGTGTGCAATCTAACTCATTTGTTAATTGGGATATAGAGATAAGATTGCAGGTCAGCTTCGGCACAAGCAATACATGAGACAGAAGAAAATTATTCTCAAAAAGAACACTTCCCTCTAGTCGTGCAATAGTTTGAGTCCCATCAGGAAGAATAACCGGCCAAGGAGTGATTTCATGAACATCAATTAGATAAGAAGAATTTCTAGTCATGTGATGAGAGGCTCCGGTATCCAGAAGCCAATCTTGTTTGTCAAACTTACCCATTAAATGCTCTTGAGATGCAGAAGACTTAGAAGAGTCTAAAAGAGACATCAGGGTTGTCCATTGTGTTGCATTAAGACCTGAAAAATTTCTGCAATCCGTTGAAGATTCTGCCTGGACAGCATCAGCGCGGCCCATTCGCTGCTGTCCACGCCCTCGACTAGTTGCACCTCTGCCTCCTCCACGACCACCTCGGTTTGATAATGTTGTTGAACGTTCCTTCCACCATTCTGGATATCCAATAATCTGAAAACAACTTTGGGAATCATGACCTTGTTTATTGCATATTGAACACACCACTCCAGCTTTGTTTGAAGCACGAACTGCAAAGCTCACTGCATCCGTGCGATCATCTTTGCTGCGTGCTATAGTTCTGTGTCTTTCTTCCCGAATCACCATGGAATAAGCTTGATTAATTTTGGGCAACGGCTCCATACTGAGTATGTTAGAACAGACAGTGCCAAAAATCGTATCATCCAAACCCATCAAAAATTGATGAAGTTTCTCTTCATCTTGTCGTCGAATCAGTTCAATGGTCAAGTTACATTGACAACCTTTGCACTCACAGGTAGGAATGCGTTCGTAATTAGCCAATTCATCCCATAGTTTCTTCAATCTACCGTAAAACTGCATCACGGTTTGGCCTTGCTGGCGGCAGTTTGCAATTGCTGCCTTCAGTTCCTGAATTCGTGGTCCATTGCCTATGGAAAATCGCTGTTGAAGATCTTGCCAAAGATCTTTAGCCAAGTCAGTGTATGTTATTGTCGAACGTAGTGATGGCTCGATGGTGTTGAAAATCCAGGATACAACCATCGAGTTAATCTGCCACCAATCTTCAATTTCTGCTGCATCTTTATCTGGTTGTTGTAGAGTTCCGTCCACAAAGCCAAGCTTTTTCTTTGCTCGCAGAGCAATCCGAAAAGCCTTTGCCCATTCATCATAGTTTTCTTGTTTGAGTTGAACATGTGTCAATAGAGTTCCGGGACTGTCACCTGACATAAGTGAATAAATTCCAGCATCTTTGTTATTTTGTACACAAACCGCCATTAAGATAGTCTGGTTCTGAAGTCCTCTCAGAGGCAAATAAAGTTTACAGATGAAGTCCTTTTAGAAGGACTGGAACAAGAGGTAAATAAGAGAAGAAGAAGAAGAACTTGTAGTTACAGTTGTTCAAACAAACAAGCTTCATTCTCCGTGCTCTGATACCATGTAAATTTTGGAGCTCTGACCTCTGCTTTGCTTCAGTCAGATGAGAAAACCCGAACTCTCTTCCGTCTCCAAAGCAGAGCACAATTAATATGGTGGTCACTCCCTCAGAAACCGAACCGCATGCTTATTGAATTTTGGAACACCCGTGAATGTGCCCATGGTGAACACCCATAATTGTGCCCATACTGTTGTGCTCATGATGATGTCCTTATGTATACCACAAGCCAATATTTTATTATTGTTTAACAGAAAGTGACTATAGCTTTTGTTGAAACGCAGTTATCAAAAAAGAAAAAATAAATTATTTATTAATGGTGGTGGTAGAAGTGAAAACCTCTTTTCCATGTTTAAAGTGTTTTGACGTTTCTGGGCAAAGCTGAATTTGGTCAAAATTCTCGTTTGCCTAAACGTTTAATTCATTCTTTTTTTTTTTCTGTTTTATCCTTTTTGAATGCCTTTTCTCTAGAAAGAGAAAGCTTTAGAACAGCCAAGCACTTATAAAGAAACTGAATGCAAGGAAGTAAAAGAGGAAAACAAATACCAACACAATTCAGTTTAAACTGCAACAACAACAAAAAAGTAAATAAAAAAGCATTGCCAAATTAATCTAACTGTAAATGTAATAAAATCTAATCAGTTTAGAATTTCTTTTATTTCTTATATGCGTAACACGTGCGCGTTTACGTATCGCAAAAAAGGAATAGAGAACTCAACTGATTGTTAAGATAGTGTAGTTTTTCATCTTTATCTCTATTGTTGCCAAGCTCCTGCAACTTTTTCAGTTTTTCCTTCATCCAAACAAACATCAGTATATTTCGATCTTTCTCTTTTGGCAAAAAAATGGAAACTACAACAGCAATAAATTTTCTTGCTTTCTTCGGAAAAATAAAAATAAAATTTCTTGATCTTGAACTATAGCAGAACCTGAAACAGGAAACAAGTACCTGAATATTCTTCATATGGCTGCACGTCCCAGATGTCCACAAGGCAACCATGCAATACAGATGTACAAATTAATCTCTTACTCAAAAATGGCAAATAAAAAATCTTGAAAAAAAAATGAATCTTAGTTTGACCGGAAAAAAATAACAAATTAGAGATACCTCAATCTTTTGTCTACTGGTAAATTAACATAACGATTAAGCAAATCTTCTGTCCTGTAAGGAGAGTGAGAAACAAAGGAATTAAGAGAGGACAAGAGGGGAAAAGAAAAGCAAAAAAAACAAAAACCAAAAGAAGAAATAAATCTTGGTTGTTTCTTTTTCTTTTTCTTTTAGCGTGAATGACAAAGCAATTATCTTTGAGAATGAGAGATCATAGTTTGGGGGGAAGGTAAATGTAGCGGCATAAAGAAGGACCTTTCTCGATTGCAGAATTTACTGATGCGACCAGAAGTGGAGAATGCAACAAATGGAACATCAACATCACAACTAATGGCGATTTGCTCAGCCTTCTTAATTAAACTAGTTCGACGCTTTGAGAATGTTATTTGACTTTTTTTTATATCTTCGATCATCTTCATCTCGATTTTCCTACCCATGATTGAAGATAGGCTTAGAAATCTACTTTGAAAACCAAATCGAAACGAAGGATGCTAATTCTACTTCTTATGGCAGTAGAATTTCAAGTTGTGAAATGAAGATGCTCGTTTTATAGCAAAGAAATTCCAGCGAAAATGTCCAATTTATAAGCTGTCTCTCCACTTTGGGGCCCATCTTTAGAGAAAACGGTGTCGTTTCATGCTTACTTAGCAAGAATAAGCCACGTGGCCACGAGGGAAAAACTACTTAAAATAACTAGCCATATATTGTGCTAAAAACAAAAGCCATATCTTGCCCCAATTTTTTAAAAAAAAAACAATATGATAATGAATTTTCTTTTATTAGCAAGTAGTTGAGGATTAGAATATTTTATTACCAAGTAATTGAGGATCAGATTGTTTTTGAAAAAAGAAAAATCGAAAGGTTTTGATCTATGAACAATGCAAATTCTCAAATTATCAGTATCGTAATGATAAAATAATAATTTAGTTAATAAAATATTTTTTCTTAGTGAAAACACTTGAGCTTCATCTAGTTTTCCTTCAATGTAGAAAAAATTATCCACATTGTAATATTAAATTTTACAGATATTCGTAAAAAAGTTTTGATCTATTAACCGCACACGCATCAGATTACATGTATGATGTAATATTACAGAACTTTTTCTTTTCTTTTTTGCTTTCAAACAATCTTATTTTTTCCTCGAGGCCTTTTCCTTCAAATAAATGATTTTCCATTTTATTATATCCGAGGAAAAGATGGTAAATGTTCTCATCGTCACTATTATGAAGGAAACAAAATTATTGACGTTACAAAAAATAATGGCCCACTCCGGTGTTGAACAAACGACAAACTTTGAAAAATATACTACTAGTGATTTCTTTAAGTGTTAGCAATTTGATTCCAAAGACATTTGCCTTCTTATGACCAGAATAAATGTTTGAATTAAAGTTTTCCTTTTTTTTTCTTGCAAGTCATCTTAATCAAATTTTTTAACTTGATAACTAGGTAGTTAAATAACTGATTTGTAATTAAAAGAAATTTCATAATTTCGACCGAGAATTTTTCTTTAAAAAAAATCAATTGTTTGAACTTTGAAGTTTGCAAGATATGTAAGAATTTGGAGGTTTGTGGCTTGCAACGTGAAATAGCATATGTATACAAAAGTTTGCATATTTTCCCTCGAGAAATCTATCAGCAGGTCTTCATCTGCTTGCCATACATATACTTAAGTATCTGTATTCTACTACTACTAGGAAAGTTGTTTTTCCTTATTTACGGTCACAATACTAAGGCTCTAAATCTTCCAGTACATGAAGAGAGTTTAAGATTATTGAATTCGAGACATTTTGGTACAGCAAGAAATGTTTATAACAATTGTGCAACTATCTTGTCTCTTCAAATTATTTGGAACATTAAGAGATGGAAATATATGAATTCTAAAACATCATGACAAACAAGCAAAAATTTAAAAAATTGCAAATGCAATTTACATTTACTATAACCGTAGTTACTTATTTTCTAGTTGTTGTCTTTCCTTTAAAGAACTGATACTCCATGGTCTTTACAGCTAGGAGAAATCTAGTTAATATTCTCAAGATTAAGAAAGAAACAAAACAATTAATGTTAGAAAAAAATTCACACCCCTCCCCAAACACATAATGAGTAAAAAGCAAACTCTCAAACTACTGCTACTGATTTCTTTAAGTTTGTCCAATTTGATTCCTAAGTTATTTGAATTATTAAATTATTATTTTCTATATATATACGCACCCACGCACACACATATTTGTATGTGTCTATGTATATATGTACTTATATGACTTCTAAATTTGCTAAAGATGAAGAATGTCAAAAAATGAGTGCCAAGAAATAACACAAAAGAATGCATATTATTTTCCAGTTCTATAAAAAGAAGTCTGTTAGGCTTACTCCGACCTCCAAACTTTTACATGAAACATTTCCTTTGATGCATGCAAATGAATCATTAATTTGGAATAACAATATGAACCTTTGATGCCAACAGCAACTTTAAGGTAGCATCTAATAAGCTAATTTGCACCAAGAGAAACTATTATCAGCAAGACCACAAATAGGGGGGGAAATAGTGAAAAATAAAATACGAAAATGATACTATTTATCATTGAGTTCAATATAAATAGATTCTCGAAAAAGATATATTCTTTAGATTCCCTTGAAGATAAGAAACAACACATTTTCAAAGATCCAAATACATTATTCACCCTTTAGAAACAACGTTTGATAAAAAAGAGTTTTAGTTGGTTTTGTGTCTATTGTGATTAAATTTTACAACATGTAATCAACATGAACCTATGCCGCTAAATTTTTTAAGTTTATATGAAGGCAAGATATATGAGACTCTGCAGCAAATATTTGAGATTTATAATCAAGCAAGAAAGGTACTACTCTTACTTAACTTCGAATTTTCATGGCAAACCTCAAAACTTGAATCTTTGATTTTTTATATTTCTGAAAAGATACCATTTTTTTATATGTTAAGATTCGTTTGGATATAGTGCGCCATGAATACACCACTAAAAAATATTAAAGCATCAGGGTGACTTGGTTACTAGTAAATTTTGAAGGAAATATATAATTACTGAAAGATAATTATTATATAAATATTAGTTATGATTTGTTATAAATATGGCTACAAGATTTTATGTCTATCAGTATGTAAAATGTTATCATGTATAGAATATCTCTTCAATCAAAGTTATAAGGAGAAATATTATGGGGATGTGCTAAAGAAAAGATTTTCTTTTTCTCATACGTCGATAATGTACTCATATAGTAGCAATATGAAGAAAAATATTTTTTAGAAGTATTTTGAACTTAAATCTTTTAAGACAAAATGAGTCATTGATAAAATATTTTGACGTCTAACCAGCTACTTTTATGTCATTATCTAAAGCGAATGTCATTAGAACATTTGATTTATTTATGAAAGAGATTTTTGTTTTGGTCATAATTGTAGTAGAAATGCACTTTGTTCTTATGTTGTAAGAATGACTCATTGAATTCTTAATGTATAGATTCTCACTAGAAGTGAGAAAATAATGAAAAGTAATAATTTCAACATCTTATCGATGTGATATAAAAATATATTTGTCATGTACCTATAGTACGTCAAATATGTTATAAATCTCTAATAATTATTGATTTAAATGAAAAGTGAAATATTGATTTACTTACCTAAATTATATTACTGATAGTAATGATGCTAGTATTAATGATTATTGATATGGCACATGCAAGTGTAGCCACTTTTTTTTAATATCCAAAGGGAACCCTTGGTGTTTCAAATATTGATAGAAATTTTCAAAGCATCACATTATTTTCTTTCTACTTTTTATTATTTTGTGACTTTTTAAAACTTGCATACTATGTGTTTATATTCTAGTATTAGTATATTACTTTAATTTGTTTTAGATTCTAGAACATGTAGATACAATGTACCAAATCAATAGTGTTTGATGAGGACATATTTGAAATATGTCTAAAGTATAAATAGTAGTACAAAGTTCTTGAAGAAAGAGTTAATCAAGAATTCTAGAAGAGTTAATTGATAAAAACTCCACAAGAGCTAGCGAATCTTTATCTAATGGTCAATTTTGTAATGCATTAATCTCCATATAGTCTCGTTAGTTTAGCTTTAATGATATTCTCATTATGTTGAGACATTGGATTAATGGACTTTTGAGACATATGCATTAATATTATGACCTAAAATAAATGTTAATTATAGATACTACCGTTACTCTCTTCACAAATTTTCACAAATTGCATAAAATTTTGAAATTAAGATGTAATATTAAACAAACTTGAAGTTTACTGATTTAAATAATTTATTAGTTGGCATGAGCGATTGGACCATCACAGATCACTGAAATACGAATAATGATTAGGAATTTGTGAAAATATTATGGAACCAAAAGTTTTCTAAAATGACAAATTATCATATTCTACTTGTTTTACGTGTAAATGATATTAGTATTACTTGGGGTTGAATGGATGAGTACGAGAAATTTTTAATTGATGCATCAACAAATAGTCACATATATGTTGTTAATTTTTGCGACTTGTAGTTTGCGTTCATTGATAATGACTCATACTTTACATTCTCCTAATAACACAATTTATCCTAATAACACTGGTTATATTAAAATAAATGTTGAACATCCTACAAAATATGTTCATGATTTTGATTTATTCTATATGTAATACTATTTGTTTCGTATTTTACTAATGTATTATAAATACTTCTCTGTATACTCCTTTTTTTAGAAACCAAATGATCTCTATCTAAGAGTTCTCATTCAAGATTTAAAAGTGCGCTATGTATATTGTTCCAGTACAATGTAATGAGATTGGTTCTCAAAAAGATTATTAAATTGTTGAGAGTGAATCTCAAGGGGGAGATTCATAACTGCTAATTTTGAATATGTTGTCGCAACATAAAGACAAGAAAGTATGAGATCAGATAAAGATATTTGTTTGTGTCTTATCTTGATCCTCATAGAAAATAACTAGAACAAAAAGTTCAAAAGATAATTTATATAGTTAGGCATATGAATTGAATAATATCTGGAAAAGAATGCGCCAATTTTGTATTTGAAGTCTCTAAAGGACAACCACTACTAACAATGAATTTGAGACACAAACTAAAGCAGAGACAACCACCACTAACAATGAATTTGAGACACAAACTAAAGTATGGTAGATAAGTCGGTCCTAATGATTCAAACTCCTCACACATGAAAGAAGCAAAGATTAAAATAGTCATTTATGTTAAGTCAAGAAGATGTAAATCCAATAGAATTTTTTCCTAGACATGACTGATTTATTATTTCTAGAAGAAATTCAGGTACCTGAAAACTATGACAGTGATGAGATCTCGACATGATTGGGAATTATTGAAACCACACAAGCATAAGACGTTGATTATATTAATGCATATAATATGTTGACTTAGAATGAGGAGTTTTTTGAATTGAAGTCTGCATAGTCGAAATGATAAAGTTCATATGAGAAGTATGAAAAGTTTGAACGATTCAAAGTACACTTGAAGTGTACATGAATTCCCAATAAGAATTATACCCCTAAAGTGTAATACCAAAAAGATGGCAATTGATATTTGCTAATAAATTGTGAACTAAAAAAGATTAAGTATTGTTGTGACTTGTAGCATAAAATTCTTCGTTAGAGTTTGTTATTGATTATGAAGAAATATATTTTTTGTGATGGATATAATTAATAGTGTACTATATATTTAATATAATGATAATGGCACTTATATTGAAGTCTCTAAGACTCAATATGCTTGAAGCATATAAGTAGATTATTCCTGTAAAACATAATGAGATTGTCTTAGTGAATTCTTATTGAAGAATGATTATATCTACGTATAAGAAAGTCTTATATAGCTATACTTGTTATGTGTGTTTTTTGTCAGAAGATATTCTTATTACACAATTTGGTGGTTGGTATAGTGTTCTCTATATTATGAGGAAAAAAATTATTAATCAAAAATGATATTATTTATGACCTTTATTTATTATTGTCAAATGGGTCGGCCGGCTCCGACCCATCATGGGCCATTCCTAAAATGGGCTAGCCCGTTTTTTGACAGGTTGAGAAACCCCCAGCCCATACCCGTCTGTACTAGGCCTGCAGGCTATATAGGCCAGTCACTCTTTTTTTTATAAATTAAATTTTATATTGTGTATTTTTCTTTCTTTTTCTCTTTCTATTATATATGAGAATATAAATCTATAATTGAGATAAAAAGAATCTCTTACTAATCACCAATATTTTTAAAACAGAAAATGATCATTAATTATATATATCATACCTAATATGAATAAATTTATATAAGAAAAATATTTAAAATAAAATTAAATTAATTAACGTTGATTGTAGGTATGATTAGAATATGTTATATAAGAAAATTTGGTATTACGACTGCTATACATTCTATTTTTTATAATTTTTCTAATAAAAAAGCCAAAAAAGGAAAAAAAAAACAAATTTGACCCGCTCCAACCCGCAGGCTAAATGGAGCATGCCAAATCAGCCCGCATTTTAAACGGGCTTGGAAAAAGTAAGCCCAAGCCCACCTATATCACGGGCCAAAAGGGCCTGCCCGCGGGCTTGGGCCTTTTCGACACCACTACCTTCATTATCTTAATCTATGCACAAGCATTAATGAATTGGAAGTTCAAAGGATTGTTCATTTGCATACAATTTTAAGTTGATTGTTATATAGGAATTTCTATTTGGATAGATGTCCTAAAAGGACACATATCTGAATTCTATAGCTATATGTTTCGAAGTACGCTTGATGTGTGACTAATCTCTTATTTTTAAAAATAAAATCCTTAAAAGAAAGTAAGAATTGATGATCAAAATATTTTTCTTGAAGAATTTATAAACATAATTATTGTTTTTTGAGACCAAGGGTTTTGAAAAATCAATATTTTGTTTTGATTGAACGTTTATTAGGATTTGAGGCAATGCCATTAGAGAATATTGTTGACAAGAAAAAGCTTGCAGTGAGATTGAGAAAGGAAATTTACAATAAGAAAGGTGCCAATGAAAGTCAAAATAGTAAGAATAATAATTAGCAGAAGAAAAAATCTTCATTGGATTTTGATTTGTGATTTGTCAATTAGAGTTTCTGAGTCTTTCTCAAGAGTGAGTCGATGGGGGTATTTGAAGGATGGTTGGCGGCCACTAGTGTTGCAGAGGCAGCGGAATGTGACCACTGCAGGTGAAGGGCAAGCTCAGTTCTCTTGGAAGGCTAATTAGTGGTTGGAGGAGGGAGAGGGTTTACGGCAATCCAGCTACGGTGCTGACACCCCTTGTTGAATACTAGTCGTAAAATGAATAATTATTCACTTGTTGAATACTAGTCGTGAAGTGAATAATTATTCATTTGTCGAATACTGGTCGTGAAGTGAATAATTATTCACTTGACGAATAGTAGGTATGAAGTAAATAATTATTCATTGACTTAGGATTGAATTGATCAATTACTTAATAAGGAGTGAATAATTATTCACTTGTCGAATATTAGTCGTGAACTAAATAATTATTCATTGATTTAGGATTGAACTGATCAATTACTTAATAAGGAGTGAATAATTATTCACTCTAATAACTATTAACTTAAGAGTTAATAATTATTCACAAAACTTTGCAAGCGTGAAGTGATAAGAGAATTCTAGTCATGGTTGCAAGGTTATGGGCGACTGATCTGTATATCGACATTGTACAGAATAATTATTCTTTAACATAGTATTGAACCAATTAGTTATTTAATAAGGAGTGAAAATTATTCATTATAGAGTGAATAATTATTCACTTACCGAAACTTTGTACGCATTGTCATTCTTGTACACAGTGATTGCTAGCCAACAAAACCATCATAAACAATTATTCATAACATATGAAATAATCAGTACATAAAATTTATAGCAAAAATATGTATTTTATTATCAAGAATACACATTTCAAGGATAAATAGATTAAATCAAGAAAATATAATACATAATGTAATAATTTTCATCTAACAACAGTAGTAGATATTTTATCTTCACTATTAAGATTTAACAAACCACTATATTTCTCGACAGTCCACGTTTCATATCATGAACTTCATCTACAATACATATAACTGTAATTGATGTACCTGTGAAGCTTGACTGATAGATCTTTTACACAACGTCCTTTATCTTCGTCGATGTTGGCCTTGATTGTGGAACAATAGCGAAAAGAAGAGCAGTCTGATAGAGATTCAAGAGAGAAGATAGATGAAAGACAAGATTTTTAATAGAGACTCAAGGGAGTAGATAGATGAGAGAGAGAGAGAGAGAGTCAATCTTCAAGAGAAGATAATGAGATAGATGAGAGAGAGAGGAGTGATTGGAAATGGAAGAGACAGAGTGAAATGGGAGAAGAAAAGACAGATTCTCCCATTATTGACAAGATATTTTTGAGCGGGACAATAAAATTTTTTTAGCACCAAAATACCCTTACTTTTTCACAATCATTGGATCAAAACATTCCAATCTAAAGGTTGTGAACCAACAAAACTACTTGTTACAAATAACATCTTGTTGTTACATCGAAACATATAAATGTTGACTAATCTGGCTAACATTGAACTTGGTAAAATGAAATAGTTGAATAATTGAAAAATGAGATTATTCAGGAATACACATTGAATGCTGAGATTACGCATTAAGTTTCGGGTAGTAGATCCATAATCAAAAAAGTGTTTGTGATTGTTCCAGAAGAAATGAAACAAAAGATATGGTAGAGCTAGGACAGTTATTGTATGAGGTCTACCCAATGCTAGATGCAGAGGCGCATAATAGATCGATATGAACATCATGAGCTGTCCCGTAATAAAACCAGTTGTTGCTGATACCTTCTTCTCAGTTCCTTCTTCCATAACCTGAGCTCGGAGAAGGAAGAGATAAGAGGGCCCTATGGAGAATGTGGTCAGAAAGCGGTATCGCATATGCTGACTAAAAAAGGTGTCAGTATAGTAGCTAATTTGGGTTTACGGTGACACAAAAGACGACTGACACTGGAAGCAAGAGAGAAAGAAAATAAAAAGAAAAAAGATGTTTCTTGTTTTTAATGTACTTGTTAAACTGATGGTAAAATTGAACTTTAACGCTAATTTGATGGGCAAATTAGGTATTTTATATTTGTACGCCAAATAATTTGATTGCTGACCAAATTGCACCCTTGATAGAAAATTTTAAAACAATATAATACTCAATTGACAGATACTGCTAAGTTGAGGTACTAAAGTGAAATTAACCCCTTCCAAATATTATTCTAAGCCGACGCTGCCTCTTCTCTATTCTCTTCCTGTACCCACTGAAATTCCAGCCCTCTCCCACCAAATTTTTCACCAAAAATAGAACCCCAATTCATCTTTAACGCTTGAACAACATACTCTGTGAAGGTAATTATCCTCCACCAATCTTTCTTCACTGCTGAAGGTATTTGCTCGCTATCTGCATTACTTTGTGAGAAATTTGTTCTTGAATTCTTGACTTTGAATTAGCTCAAGGTGGGTCTGTCGAATTTAATGCCTGTTTGTAGAGATTCTCATACCTTAATTGGATTTCGGTATTATTCACTCTTCTTTTTTTGCTGGGTGATTTCGGCATTGTTCATGGTAGCTCTAATTGTGTTATTTTGTGGTTAATTATGGATAGTTGCACGAAAGATATTATCTTTGAGCCAAGAAGTATTTCAACATCAGAGTAGTCTGAAGCAGCAGAAGAGGCTCTGCAGACATGAACGCCCCAGATCGTTATGAGCGATTCGTCGTTCCAGAAGGCGTCAAAAAGTAATCTTTAACTCTCGGTTTCTAGCTGGTTTCTACTAAGTCACCGCTTTCTTTTTTAATTTCATTTGAATTTATATTCTATTAATCTGCAGGGTTTCTTATGAGAGGGATACGAAGATTATCAATGCAGCTTCATTCACTGTCGAGAGAGAAGACCACACTATAGGAAACATTCTCCGCATGTAAAATATTCAAATTGTTTTCAATTTTGGTTCCTTTCGAAAATTTAATTGAGTCATGGGTTCCCTAAACCGAGTCTTAAGCCCTAATTTTTTCCCTCTTTTTTTGTCTGTATGACGTAAAAAACAGGCAATTACATAGAGATCCTGATGTCCTTTTTGCTGGATACAAGCTTCCTCATCCGCTTCAGTACAAAATCACAGTCAGGGTCTGTATTCTTTCCTGTATTTAATTTTATACTATTTTCCTGTTATTTTTAATTTTTGGTTGATTTATACAGGAAATTAGCTCCAAACATGACAAATTAAAATATTTATGAGCAACTTTTTGTTTTTTTTCCTTGGCGGGGGGGGGGGGGTGGTGGTGGTTGCAGGGAACAGGGTCTTTTTATGTGTGATTCACTATTAGTTCAGGTTTTTTCTCATTTGAAATTATACAATTTTTTCTGCCCTTGTATCCTTTGCTTTCTCTTCTTCATGCATTACTTCTGTTAGCTCCTCATTTACATTCCTTCCACTGCATTTTGTTGTGACTTGCTATTTGGATGAATCAAAATATTTGTTTCTCATTGAAAAGGAATATTTTTCCAACAATTTTATTGAAAGAAGTTGAAGATGGACACATATTTTCACATTTGGTATATTTAGACATGCTTCCAATTCTTTATTCAACTGTTTATGTACTTTAAACTCTTACTAAACTTCATTGATGCTGCTCCATAGATTTGAAACAGGAGTTTGACTTCATATGTTGATCCTTTAGAAGTTTCCTTGTATGTGAAAAACAGACAGAAATTGTTTCTTTACTAAATTTAGTAACCTGTCTTTTCCTATTCCTTTCGAGATAAATGTTGAAGCTTGGCCTTGATTTGTGATATTTGCGTTTCTTTCATTTGTTTTCACTTGCTCCTTGTGCTGCAAGTAGAACATTTTCTTTGATCAAGAATTCTCATATGCCTAAAAGTCAGAGCATCCTCCTTTTGGTACCTGGAATGTCCTGTTTGTATGAAGGATATTCTAACTCAGATGTTAAGCCCTGTTAGTAATAGTGATTAAAAAAATTTTGGCTGTTAGATTTGGATCCAAATAATTATGCCCACACACTAGGATGTGACCGAGTAGTTTTTCTTGTTTTGGTAGTTGCCATTTTTGGCTTCCGGTATTCTTCTATTCTTATTGCTAACGGTTCTAAGGTGATCTAGTTGGAATACATTTTTAGTGTTCTTATTTCCACTAACATTTCAGTTCTTTATTTTTAACCTTTTTGTTTTGTATAAATGCAGATTCACACAACCAGTCAATCCTCTCCTATGCAAGCATATAATCAGGCCATTAATGATCTGGATAGGGAGCTTGATCACCTGAAGAATGCATTTGAGGTTTGTATTTCCTCTAGTTTATTTTAACTTTACTGTTATCATCTACATTGAGTCTGCATTTTTTGGAATGATAATTCGGCTGTTGAGCTGTTTCTTCAGCCTTAAACTGGTCCTAGTTATTGTTCTAGTGGTTTTAATGCTTATGGAATAAGGATAGGAATTGGTTGGATTTGGCAAGTTCCTAGTGCTTGCCTTATGTTTATGAAATCCCATGCAGAACTATGAGGGCTTAGCAAGTAACATTTTTATGGATAGACAATTAGGATTTGCTGATTCTGAGCACCCTGTTGAGGAATTTTTAAATCAAATTTGACTTATCAACTAGGAGGGAAAAAAAAGGCTTTAGCAATTAATTTAATTTTGGTCTTGCTAATTCATCTCCTTTTGCGGATCTACTGCATGTTTTAAGAATAATTATAAAGCACGGGGCATGTTATGCCATGATGGTTTGACTTTATATGCTGACTATGTGGTGGTTTTTTCATTTTCTGGTGTCTTGAAGAAATTTTAAGTTCTTGTCTTATTCATTGATTTATTGTTCCATAATGATCGCGATTCGTGATGTGATTCCAAAGTAGAGATTTCAAGTCTCTGATTTGCTTTAATTCCATGGTGAGTATGTGTGCTGTTAATTTTCTTCCTTGGTATAGCAAACACTACTTAAATTATTGTGAGTAAAGACTTTTCTTTATGCACATATTAATTATTATTGTCTTGTGTATTCACTTTTCTGTTATGATTATTTGCTTATTTCTTTGCCTATAATTTTGTGCTCAAGATTAAGAACAATTACTTAGTAAACAAGGTGGCATACAAGGCCCCTTGTCCATGATGGATGAGATAAAAAATGGACTAGGCATGTTGAGTAACAATATGGAGTACGAGTTTTGTACCTGAGCATGCATTAGGGCAATGAGATGAGGATGCTTGAAAACTTTATATGTAGATTTTGCATAGGTCTGATTTTTTAATAGCTCAGTTTGGGTTGGCTACTCAGTGTTATAGAGAAGAAGAGGCATGCTTGTGCTCTGAACAGATATGTCGAGATTGGAAAGGTTAGGATGTGATTTGAACTGGAAGTACGTTGATGAATCTCCAATATGGCTAGTTGGGTTGGTGTAATTTATGGGAGTTCGTGAGTGTCATGTAGTTGAGGGTGTGAAAGATGTAGTTAGAGCATGGCAATTTAATGGAGTGCTACCTCATTGCTTTATTGCTCTTTCTAATTCTGGTTTGCATTGTTATTATTGTGTTTTGCATTGTAATGCGAATCGCAACGCGCATAAGATTTAGTTCCTACATTTTTCTACTTTATGCTGATTTAGATAGATCAAATACTGTTTAAGTTTCTGAATTAAGTAAACCATATATTTTGGAGCTTCTAGTTGAAGTTCAGGATCTGATAGATTAAAAAGATTCTTCAGGGCAATAACAAGTTCGTTGTTTTGGCAGAGTTTGGCTCTGGACTTAATTCATTAAAGATTTTGAGATTTTTGGGGTGTCTTGAAGACAATATGCTGTCTTAGAAAGAATTAATATATTCTGAGATAGATTACAATCAGGTTGTTGGGATATTTGTGAAAAGGGTCCTATTATTTACTCTGGCCAACTATTACACCCTGGAGAAGATGAGATAAACTGCCACCATCAGAGGAGTTGGAGGTGCAGTGTCTTTTCCTTGGAACCCACCCCATTGTGGGGGAATAATGCTGCTACATCTATGATGAACTTGGACACAAGATGGAGCAAGAGAAACTGGATGGAGTAATTCTCAGTGTTTAGCGGTTTTGTACCGTGATATAGTCTCAAAAAATGACTCTTAAATTGGAATCATTTTACAATTTAATTGCCTGATTTTTCCAATGGTATGAATAGCATATCATTTTCTTCTACCAAACAGAATCTTTGTCAATTTCCTGACATATGAATCACGAGGAAGGTTGAAGAATAAATGTCACTTGCATCTTCCATATGACTCTTACATGTTTGTTCCTGTTCTACCATTTGCAGGTTGAGCTTGCAAGGGCCTCTGGGGGATCAGCAGGGTACTAAACGGCATCTTATGCTGATTGCTCTAGACATTTTTCTGGGTAAAACATAGGACGACTAAATATGGTTGTAACTTTTTGCTATGAATTAGTTCCAAACTCTTTCTTGTGTTATGAAGATGGGATATGTAAATCTACACCTGCCCTTAATTGTGTAATATGTATTTGCTACTAAACATGGAACGTTTCGGCTCTCCGGAATTCCCTTGTAGACATACAAACAAAGAAAGATGCTCACCAAACGAGGAGAACTCAGTGTCCTGTTTTTGTTCTCATGTGAAAACTCTGGTGCATTTCTCTTTCTAGAATTTCTTGGCTGATACAATTGTCCATCATTTTGAGCTGATCATATGCTTTTAAAACATGTGAAACAACCTTTATCCGAATTGTTTGTTCGAGTACACATTTCACATGTTCCGTCTTTTGTTTATGTTATTATTTTCCTATTGTTAAGGCATCTTTAGAAAGTAGCTCAACTACATTGCCGCCGCCAACCCCCACACACACAAAAAAAAAAAAGTAGCTCAACTACTTTTTTGCGAGTCGGCTAGGGTGCAGATTGTCCTTTATTCTGCACGTGCAGAATAAAATCGTGGCCATTCAATTGGTCTCATTTTGATTCAACGACTGAGATTGATTGAGGGTAATTTTGGTATCAAAAAAAATTTCAACTCCCGCTCAAGCTGAAATAAACCTCAAAATTTAAATTCAAATTCCTACATAAATCTAACTCTCTCACTCTCTTCATAAAATCTGATTCTCTTTCTCTCTCACTCACTCTCTCACACTCTCTCTCTTTTTTCTTTCTTATTTTGCTCTTCTTTCTGCCATTGTCTAAATTGTTGTTCCGAAAATACCGAAAAATAGTAAATATGGATGAAAAACGAGTTCGAAATCAGAATTTGAAGCAACAACGAGTTCGGAATCGAAATTTGAAGCAACAAGGAGTTCGAAATCGAAATTTCAGAATCGTTTCAAAATTTTATGAAGATTTGCAGTCATGTAAGATATGTTTCTGATTTTTTTGTCATGTTCACAGGTTTTGAAACGACTTTTGATTGGAAAATGGAAGAATTTTAAAGAAGAGCAACTCTTCCATTGACTGGATTTTGGTAGTGCATGGATTGTGTTATTGTGATGATTTCGAATTTGAGAGAATGATTATTCAAGAAACCGTGAACTGAAGGCATTGGTGGTGAATTAATTTGTAGTGATTCTTATGACTTGAAAAATGATTTTGATGATAGATGATTATTAATGTGAAGAATAATTATTATTGATGTGAAGAATAATTATTATTGGCTCGGTCCCAATAGAGATGCTCTTTACTTGTTAATGTACCATCACAATTGTTATTGATGTGAAGAATAATTATTATTCACGACTAAATAATCCACACTGTCAAAAATCTCTAGTTACAACTAGGCAAGACATGTTGTTGAGTTGGTCTTCTTCGTAAAGAAAATAGAAAGAAACATGCCTCTTGTCCAGAGGGCAATTTGTACCTTTTGCTAGTAAGAATAATTATGCGGTTAAGCAATAATAATTATTCTTTCAGTAAAACTTGTAAGAACACCTTTCAACGGGTACAAATGCTAACAAAGGCCACATCTAGTCACAAGCATTACAGGAGGCTCTATTGATGAGTACAATATTCATAACGTTAGATTCAACCGAATAAATTTTGAATCATATACTTTCAGTGTTCCAACGGCACAATCATTTTCTTCATTTTTTCGATGCTTGCTGCGGCAGCACGTAATAATTATTAATCATATTAATAATGACTGTGATGGATAGGAGGAACAACTATTATTAATATGATTAATAATTATTACGTGCTGCCGCAGCAAGCATCGAAAAAATGAAGAAAATGATTGTGCCGTTGGAACACTGAAAGTATATGATTCAAAATTTATTCGGTTGAATCTAACGTTATGAATATTGTACTCATCAATAGAGCCTCCCGTAATGCTTGTGACTAGATGTGGCCTTTGTTAGCATTTGTACCCGTTGAAAGGTGTTCTTACAAGTTTTACTGAAAGAATAATTATTATTGCTTAACCGCATAATTATTCTTACTAGCAAAAGGTACAAATTGCCCTCTGGACAAGAGGCATGTTTCTTTCTATTTTCTTTACGAAGAAGACCAACTCAACAACATGTCTTGCCTAGTTGTAACTAGAGATTTTTGACAGTGTGGATTATTTAGCCGTGAATAATAATTATTCTTCACATCAATAACAATTGTGATTGTACATTAACAAGTAAAGAGCATCTCTATTGGGACCGAGTCAATAATAATTATTCTTCACATCAATAATAATTATTCTTCACATCAATAATCATCTATCATCAAAATCATTTTTCAAGTCATAAGAATCACTACAAATTAATTCACCACCAATGCCTTCAGTTCACGGTTTCTTGAATAATCATTCTCTCAAATTCGAAATCATCACAATAACACAATCCATGCACTACCAAAATCCAGTCAATGGAAGAGTTGCTCTTCTTTAAAATTCTTCCATTTTCCAATCAAAAGTCGTTTCAAAACCTGTGAACATGACAAAAAAATTAGAAACATATCTTACATGACTGCAAATCTTCATAAAATTTTGAAATGATTCTGAAATTTCGATTTCGAACTCCTTGTTGCTTCAAATTTCGATTCCGAACTCGTTGTTGCTTCAAATTCTGATTTCGAACTCGTTTTTCATCCATATTTACTATTTTTCGGTATTTTCGGAACAACAATTTAGACAATGGCAGAAAGAAGAGCAAAATAAGAAAGAAAAAAGAGAGAGAGTGTGAGAGAGAAAGAGAATCAGATTTTATGAAGAGAGTGAGAGAGTTAGATTTATGTAGGAATTTGAATTTAAATTTTGAGGTTTATTTCAGCTTGAGCGGGAGTTGAAATTTTTTTTGATACCAAAATTACCCTCAATCAATCTCAGTCGTTGAATCAAAATGAGACCAATTGAATGGCCACGATTTTATTCTGCACGTGCAGAATAAAGGACAATCTGCACCCTAGCCGACTCGCAAAAAAGTAGTTGAGCTACTTTTTTTTTTTTTTGTGTGTGGGGGTTGGCGGCGGCAATGTAGTTGAGCTACTTTCTAAAGATGCCTTAACAATAGGAAAATAATAACATAAACAAAAGACGGAACATGTGAAATGTGTACTCGAACAAACAATTCGGATAAAGGTTGTTTCACATGTTTTAAAAGCATATGATCAGCTCAAAATGATGGACAATTGTATCAGCCAAGAAATTCTAGAAAGAGAAATGCACCAGAGTTTTCACATGAGAACAAAAACAGGACACTGAGTTCTCCTCGTTTGGTGAGCATCTTTCTTTGTTTGTATGTCTACAAGGGAATTCCGGAGAGCCGAAACGTTCCATGTTTAGTAGCAAATACATATTACACAATTAAGGGCAGGTGTAGATTTACATATCCCATCTTCATAACACAAGAAAGAGTTTGGAACTAATTCATATCAAAATTCCGATTTTGAACTCGTTGTCCATCCATATTTACTATTTTTCGGTATTTTCGAAACAACAATTTAGACAATGGCAGAAAGAAGAGCAAAAGAAGAAAGAAAAAAGAGAGAGAGTGTGAGAGAGTGAGAGTGAGAGAGAGAATCAGATTTTATGAAGAGAGTGAGAGAGTTAGATTTTATGTAGGAATTTGAATTCAAATTTTGAGGTTTATTTCAGCTTGAGCGGGAGTTAAAAAATTTTTTTGATACCAAAATTACCCTCAATTAATCTCAGTCGTTAGATCAAAATGAGACCAATTGAATGGCTATGATTTTATTCTGCACGTGCAGAATAAAGGACAGTCTGCACTCTAGCCGACTCCACTTTTTTGTAGGACTCTTTTGATGTTACCTTTTTCTAAGTGAAAATTCTGAAAGGTGAAAAGATGGCTGCCTCAGGCTCTCGCGTCCGGATCCGGTCCTGCACGTCCTTTTTGCAGGACGTGCTGGACCAAATCTGGACCGTTGGATCAGATTCGAAATCTGATCCAACGGTTGCCGAAATTTTATAAATTTTCGAATTTTTAAAAATACATACAGAGGTCAAAATATATGGTCCGTTAGATCAGATTTGACATCTGATCCAACGGACCAGATTTGGTCCTGCACGTCCTGCAAAACGGACGTGCAGGACCGGATCCCAGTGGCAGGCTCTCAGCTGGTGGAGGAACATTTCGTTCTTAACACTGTTTTTCCTAAAAAGGGAAAAATGTTTAAAGAAAGTAATTGCTATTCAATTTTTTTGTAGGCATTTATCCTTTTCATTTAAACAAATAAAATGTAAAAATATTTTTTTACTTTTATTTTTAGTAAATGAAATTTGTGTCTTCTTTTGACCTTTTATCATCCCCTTACTCCTAATTCTTTTGGATAACCCGCAACAATACTGTCTTTTTTTACAATTAATTGCTACTCTTGTATTGTTAAACATACTATTTTTGTACTAAGATCAAATTACTTATAATTCAATATAAAATTATTTCAATTCCAATTCCAATTTTAGTTTTCTATATTATATTAATTTTTTGAAAAATCTTATCTTTAGAATTTTTGTTTGAATGTTCGAAAATAATTTTAACACAAAAATGAAAAAATATTTCTTTATAATATGTAATATTTTTTTCGTAATGCTTCGTCAATAAGTTTTTAACTAAAATTAATCCAAATATCTTTTCCGAAGAAATTGTAAAATTTCAAATATCTATTATATTATATTTTAGTTTGATAAATTTTATTATTAGCCTACTGAGAAAAATACAACTAAAAACTATAAAATTTAAAAATAAAAGCTACTTCAGTAATTTATGCTTAATAAATTTGCAAAAGAAAACAATTAATTGAAAAAAATAAACTAATACACCAAAGCAAAATGTTAAATTAATAGTTTAAGCGAACAGATATAAGGAAAGACTATTCTTGTCCATCAATAGAGAAATAAAAGATGGTAAAATGCTAATAACAAAAAATAAATAAATAAAAAGACAATAAAGTCAACAATGTTTTTACACCTACCCTTCTTTTCTTGACGGCAAAATGCCAACGTATATTGACGCCGGCAGATGTTACGCCAACAAACACCCTTTTGACATTATTTTGCCGTATTTGGATGGACTACAGAAATTTAATACAAAATAGTTCTACGTAAATTTAAGTTTTTCATAATTGAATTATTTTTTAAAAAAAACAATAAATTTTTATAAATAAAAATTCAACTCAAATACACTTAGAGTATTTTTTTGCTTTAGCAAATCCCATGTATAGAACGGCAACAAAGCTTTTCTTGGTTTCTTGTTTCCATTTTTAAGTTATTGGTCTCCTAATTGTTTTGAATTACAAGTCAGGCACTCAGTTATTATGTGAAAAGATATAAGGAAAGAGTATTCTTGTCCATCAATTGAGGAATAAAAGATATGGTAAAATGCTAATAACAAAAACGTAAAAAAAAATTCGTCATTATGATTCTTAAAAAAATTCACTCATGTAATAAACTCCCAACACTATCCTTCACTGCAGCCTTTGGCTGGAAAAACCTACTCCACTTACATGACATCTTTCGGAAAATAAAATAAGCACACAATATTTTTGTAGTGAATCCTTGACCCCTTTTTATTCTTTTGCCACTCTTTTATCTCCTTTTTTTTAGGCAACTATAGATAAACTTCTTTGCTTTAGCTTCTTTTTGTTGAAATAGAGTGCATGTACTTATAGCATGAGTGTGTTTTGGAGAGAAATATCTCTCTAAAAGATGGCACACAAGTGGGGCATGGATTTTTCATGCCAAAGGTTGTGGTAGAATACAGTACTTGGAGTTTATTAGCTAAACGTAAAGAAAAAGGTCTTTTTCACATTCATATTAATTATGTCTTAAACAAAAAGAAAAAGGTCCATTTTTCTTAAGAAACTTCATTTCAATTATTTTGGATATCAATTGCCAAAAATTCCAGTGGCAAGCTTCTTGACCTTAAGAAGAAATTCTTGGGCTGTCTATACAAAAAACGGAGTTGAGGAGGAGACAAAATGGGGAGAATAGATATTAAACTAATTAGATAAAAGGATGAGGGAGGATATGGCAGTTGTAATATGCCAGCAGTGTCGAGGGAGGAAGAAGGAAAGAAAGGAAGGAAATGGTGGTAGTGAGAGTCTGAGAAGAGCACAAAGTTGAGCAGCAGTAAAAATTTAATGCAAATCAATCTATTGATTCGAATTCACATTTCTTCTCATATTATTTTAGTGATCTTACATCTATTCTCACATTTGAGTAAAAATTATTTATGGATATGAGGTCATAATAAGTAGACTCGTCTACCACTCAGTCTTAGATGAAGGAAGAATTTGAATTGAGTTCGAATGCATATCATGTATTTCAAATCAAAGAAGGATTTTGTGTAAGAGTTTGCTAGAAGACAGTCGGCTTTATTCAATTTGAATAGTTTCATAGAATGTATGGATAAAATAGAAATTGTATAGGCTATTAACATTTGTTAACGCAGACATTAGTCAACGGGAAAGAATATAGTTTTATAAAACCTCGAGGATGTATTCATAATTTGGATGAAGTTTAGCGGAGATAAAATAATTAACTCTAAAGAAAAAGTAAAGTAAACAATGTTTAAACACCGACCCCTTCTTTTCTTGACGGCAAATAGGGATTTTAAAAGCCGACACATATTGACCACGGCAGATGCTACGCCAAACATACGTATATCTGACCTATTTTCCCGTATTTGGATTTATTTTTGAAATTTAATACAAAATAGATTTACATAAATTCAAATTTTTCATAATTGATTTATTTTTTAAAAAATTAGAATAAAATTTTGTAAATAAAAATTCAGTTCAAATACACCAAAATATTTTATTTGCTTTAGCAAATCCCATATATAGACCGCAACAAAGCTTTTCTCTTTTTCTCCTTCCCGTTTTTTAAGTTATTGGTTTTTCCCCATATATAGGGTCTACTTGAGAAGGATTTTATCTCAAAACCAAACTAAAAAATTCAAGTGTGAGAGTCATATCTTCTCTTACAAACAATTTAACTTTTACAAAACTCGAAACAAAAATATCAAAACTAAACTCTATCCAATCACACCCATAGACTCGATAATTCACTTTAATAGTATCATATCCTATTAGATCTTTGATCGATGTTTCTAACTCTACTTAGTTTAATAACTTTTTGTTATCTGAAAAATTATTAAAGATGAACTAAATCATACAAGGATGGTTTTAAGATGAATGGTTAATTTGAGAGATTGTATTCTTAAAATTTCCCATGTACTATAATCTGTGAACCAAACAAGTTCCGAAAAGAAGGTGAAATTAATCCCAACAGAATACCACTAATTTCATCTTTGATCTTTTGACTCTTTTTTGGGTTAAAAGATGTCTGACTTATATATAATAATTACTCTAGCGTTTGATAAGTTCTCCCATTTGAACAGTATTTTACTTCAAATTCCCCTCTGAACAATTAATATTAATAGAGCAATTTTCTGTCTTCCAGAAATGAAATTTTACCTAACTTTTAAAATATAAGCCATCATAGATTCAAATCTCTTGTCAAAATATAAATTTTTTTACATATTTTAAAGAGTAATTAAATATGAGAGAGGGAAGAGAAAATTCAGGGTAGTATTGGATAATGTTTGAATTTAAAAATTTTTATATTAAATTTTGTAATAATAAATTATTTGTAAGAGAAGAATTAAGATTCAAATAAAAATTTTATATTAAATTTCGTAACAAAACTAAATTCAACTAGTGTCTAACTGTGGTGTTGGAATCTCATCAACAAAGAAATGAAAAAGACTCACTAAGTCCAATGTTGATTTCCTCAAAAGAAACGCAAGCAAAGAAAGTCCAAAGTTGATTAAAACCGCAATAAGTGTCTTCATTTTACATTGACAAATTAAGACCAATAATATAAAAAAGGAATAAATGTAAAAGATAATCTTCTTAACAAAACCAAAAAACACTTTCACAGAATTTTCTCCATATTTTCCCTTTAAACTTCTTGGAAACATCCTTCACACTTCCCTGGTATTTTCTGGACCATATAATTTAGGATTGTCCAAACGCGCTCTTTGGACTTCTTCTCAATCTTACGCATCCACACATGATATATAGCCTTCGAAGACTCAAATTCCAATTCAGCAGAAGAGATCGATCGAAAAAATTCAACTTTGCGCCTTTGTGAAGATCCCATATATATTTTCTTACGTATGTTGGTTTTTAGCATGTCCTATCTGAATCCCAGTGATCTGCACAGAATATTCACCAAGCTTGACAAAAATGGAGATGGCGTAATAAGCATTGATGAACTCATGTGGCTACTGGAGAAGGTAGGCTTCAGCACAACCCTAGACGAGCTACAATCCCTGGTGGGACAATCAACGAGCCTCGACTCGATCGATTTCTTCTTTTTCTATGATATTGTGGTCAAGAAGAATGATAGTATTAGCAGAAGCAAAGAAAATGGGATCAGCAACGTTGTTGATAGAGATCTTGCAGAGGCTTTCAAGGTGTTCGATTTGGACGGCGACGGATTCATATCCTGCGATGAACTTCAGAGCGTTTTGTCGAGATTTGGATTGTGGGATGAACATGAAGGAAGGGATTGTAGAAGTATGATTAGAATGTATGATACAAATTCCGATGGGTTGCTTGATTTTGAAGAATTCAAGAAAATGATGACAGTTTCCAGTTCTTGAACTTCTCTATCTTCTCTTCTGATCACGGATTGTTGTCTTCGAGATTTTTTCTTGGGATTCTTTGTAACTAATTCAGTGAGATTTGTAGTTTTTGTAATCAGATAAAGTTTCTTTTTGTTGCCCCTTTTTCCCTTTACATTTCTTTACCTCTTGGAGGCATACTATGAGAAATTTGGTGAAGGCACACAAATCTATGGTCTGTGATTTTCTATCAACATAAGACAATGACTCGGTAGGAAATATTTTGCTAACTAGTAAATTATAAGGCCTAAAATTATTGGATAAGAGGTGTTTTCTGTCCAAATTGTACTGTACATGGCCTATTAGTTAACAGAAGATGATGTGAAGAAAAGGACGAGTTCCACAATGGTGTATAGGCTTTTGGGTGGGTTTACATTTCAACAGTGATAGGCACCTGGGAAAACACGGACAAGCCAAGGTTCCAGGTTTGACATTGGAAACTGCTATCTGGAAACTTTGGCGGCGGCGGCCGCCATTTTGAAAATCATTTTTATTACAAGGGAACTTCTCTTTCACTCAAAAAAAAAAAAAAGAAAAGAAGGAACTTGTGACTTGTATCACATGTTGCTTTTGGATTTGAAACAATAGAACACTGTCAATTCACAAAATTGAACTGCAATAGGACAATGGTGAGGTAGGGCCAAACTTACGATGCTGTACAATGGACCAAATTTGATATGTCGGATCGAATTGGATCAATTTTAAAATCTGATTCAGATTAATTTTTTTACTCTTAAAAATATATTTTTTAAAAAAATTTATAAATTTTTACAGTCATCAAAATTTAATTTGATTATTACGATTCAGTGCTGCACGTACGGACAATCCATACATGTAGCACTGTAGCAAACCACGTGAGGTAGGATTGCAACTCAAAGTAAAGAATTTTTCAATTTTAATCCTACTTCTCTTATTATTAAAAAAATTTACTTTTTTAATTTTTAAAATACATCATAAAATTTATATATTTCTTTTTTGCACAGTAAAGCGAGAAAAATACAATGTTAAGAACGTGTTTGTTCTCTACGTATTAATATTGCTGAGATAACTTTTTTCTTTTTGTTACTAAATATTCATTCAAAAATTATTAATGAATGTCCATTAAAAAACCGGAAAGCAGACAATTAATTTTGGAGGAAAAAAATAAAAAATTAATTCAGATTATTTCCATTGGCCATGCGGATATAGGTTCATATCAATTATTCGACGTAAACAAATTTTCTGACTTTTGCCCGTTAATTTTTCCAATGACAAGAAAGGATTTGTCCCCTTAATTTACTTCCTTTGTTCCAATATTGGCCTTTCAGACAGCAATAATAGGTAGTGTAAGTGGCCATAATCACAAGGATCATCACGAGGAGTTGACAAGAAAGGTCACCTTTTTCATAATTCAAGCAAAATTTATTTTCAAGCCACAATTTTCCCAGAATTTAATTTTCTTCATTGCTTTTGTTCATCACTGTATACTCTTCCCTGTTGAGCAAATATTTGGTTTTTTCAGTTTAATCCAAGAATGCATTTCAGCTTAATACAGTATTATGATAGCTCACATGACATTGTTTCTTTCAAACGTAATTCTACCTAATTATGACCGATTTAACTTTTTAACTAGCAATTGATTAAGAATATATATTTCCACCAATAAAATCACAGTTTTATCAAATGTGTAACACAATTTTTAAATTTGTTTTATCTAGTAACTAGCAATTTTAGTCTCATCACTAAATCTAATCCGCAACTCATAAGAAATGTTTGAGAGTTCTACAAGTGGTTTGGTTACAATACAGATAGTAATTTTTTCAACACATGCTTAATAGATATTATCTATTAAAATTTGATCCAAAGGCTAGAAACTTACTTAATGATTCTTGAATAATTATTCAGAATAAATATTTAATAATGTAGTAAATAATTACTCAAGCAAAACTTAAATAATTTACTCGAATAATTATTTAAGAGTATAATTAAATGGAGCTTGATTTTGAAATTTTTATCTTAGATTTTATAAAAGTTAAATTATTTGTAAGATGATATGTGAGTCTTACACTTAAAATTTTAAATTTAATTTTAAAATTTAAACTCTGTCTAAATTTATCTTAATTATGTAATTAATAATTATTCATGTTCATAATGTTTAAATTTTTAAAAGTTAAATTAAAATTTAAGAAATGAGAATCCTTTTAAGGTATGGTCCACATTAGCCAAATTGTTCCACCCAGAGAACTTCCGTGGACGGCATGATGGGATTTTTCTAGACTCTACACTCTTCTGTAGGTCGGTCTTACAAGTTTTCTATGGGACCATCTCAATGCCCGCAACAATATGATACATTTCTTTGCATTTCGTGCCCAGTGCGTGGGGTTAGAAATTCGGCCATTCTTAAATCTTAGGTTGTAGCACGTGATAATTCCGACAGTTTCGGAATTTTAAGGTAGAATTGCGTATCTTCTAAGTTATTCTAAGTTATGAATGGTTAAATTTTTTAATATATTATTTAATATATATTAATTAAATTATTTAATATGTAATAATTTAATTACTTTAAATTCTTTAAATTTTTAATTTAATATTATCGTCACAAATAACGTTTGGAGTTAGGAGACAAAAGGATCAATTAGTGAGGAAGACCGAATACTCCCTTCTGATTTATGGTTTTCTAGGGTTCTTTCTTCCTTAAAAGAAAAAAAAAAGACACTAAAAAAAAAAAAGATTTCTAGGAACCTTACACCCTCACGAAGTCTGAGAAGACTTTTTTTTTTTTTTTTGGCTAAACCTGAGAAGGACATAATGTCTAAGTACTAATCTTCAATTTAGAACAACTGCATCTGTATCACACAAAATCTTCTGCATGACATATGGATATGGTTGTTGGGTCAAAGTCTTGAAGGCGATACACGGTGATATCCATTTTTTCCGGTCCGGTTACGGTGCTGACTCCCATTTTTTCCGCACATGCGGATGAGTTTTACACCGTTAGATTGGATAATATTTGTTATCTTTTGATCCAATGGTTAGGAAGCATGAGGGGTATTTTGGGTAAGCAAAATTATGGGAAAAAAAAGAGAAAAGTTTGAAACGATTTGAAATCTATTTTTTCACCTACTTTCTGACACATACTTTTTTCACCCACCTTCTTCAACCAATTCCACCAAATTCTCTCTCTTTTTTTTCTCTCTCTCTTCTTTCTGTCTTCATCTCTTCTTTCTATCTTCTGTATTCTCTCCGCTATCGCTCTCGAAAGTCTTCAAATATTAAAAGAACAAAATGATTCATTCTCTTCAAGATCGTCATTTTGCATAAACTGCTTTCGACTGAACCTTCAAGTTTTCTTTCGAGCTTAAAAAATTATTTTTTTCAGATTTACTAATAGTCAAAATGAAGTTAGATATTATGAGTTTTTGTTAGATCTGTTGGTGACTTCTAGGCTATAGAAATCTTCACTAAAAATAGATTTATGGTATGCTTGCAAGAAGGAAAATGATGTGTTAATTTTTTTTGGTTTGAAGAATGATTTCAGCAGTGGAACACTCTTATGACTACAAAGAATGATTTTGATGGTAGAGAATTTGGTCGATATTATCTTAAGAGTGAACAGATTATTCTCCGTTAAGTAAATAATTATTCACTTAAGAGTGAATAATTAAGTGAATAATTATTCACTTGACATATCAAGTGAATAGATCTACTATATCAAATAATTATTCATAAAAATCGAATGGATATTTACGTAAAACTAAAAATATCCGATTTGGTCAAATGTTATCTTAAGAGTGACTAGTTATTTTTTGCTAGTCGAATAATTATTCACTTAATTCGATTTGGTCGGATGTTATATTTAGATTGAACGATTATTCTCCGCTAAGTGAATAATTATTCACTTGACATATCAAGTGAATAGATCTACTATATCAAATAATTATTCATAAAAATCGAATGGATATTTACGTAAAACTAAAAATATCCGATTTGGTCAAATGTTATCTTAAGAGCTGAATAGTTATTTTTTGCTAAGCTGAATAATTATTCATTTAATTTCGATTTGGTCGATGTTATATTTAGATTGAACGAGTTATTCTCCGCTAAGTGAATAATTATTCACTTGACATATCAAGTGAATAGATCTACTATATCAAATAATTATTCATAAAAATTTGGATGGATATATACGTAAAACTAAATATATTTGATTTGGTCAGATATTATCTTAAGAGTGAATAGTTATTTTTTTACTAAGTCGAATAATTATTCACTTAATTATTATTTGGTCGATATTATTTTCGAGTGAACAATTATTCTCCGCTAAGTGAATAATTATTCACTTAAGAGTGAATAATTAAGTGAATAGTTATTGCTTTGGGTTATTAGTTAGTTAGTTACGATTCAATGTACAAAAACATTTACTATACATAAACTTTGATCGTAAATGGCTAAGTTTTTTATTTTATTAACTCTATGATGAATAAATATTCACCAAATAGAATATCGCTTTACATGACTAGTGTAACATCGACGTAGCTTATTCGATCTCGGACACTCCATTTCGCATTCTTTTGAACAAGGCCTTTCTCTTTCGCCGCAATCGCTCTTGGATACTCCTGAGCCTTTTTCCGCGATCTATTTGGGTTATTTCTGGGATTTGATAGCCTTGCCAAGCACACGTACCGTCCCTCGCATCTTGGTTGATGTTGTGGATCTAACATGTCAACAAAGAATAAAATTATTATTCACTCCGACAAACGGAAATTAAAAAATCATAGAGTGAATAATTATTCTCTCTACAAGTTCGAAACGTAAAGAATACAAGAACGAGTAATTATTCACTCTACAAGCGGAAATGTAAAGAATTATGGAGTGACTAATTATTCACATCAATCACTTCAAAGAAATAATTATTCGCTCTTACAGATGCAGTACTGAAGATAATCCAAGAGGGAATAATTATTCACTCTTTCGATCAGATCGTGAAAAGAATCCAAGAGCGAATAATTATTCACTCTTACGAGTGCGATCGAAGAAAATCCAAGAGAGAATGATTATTCACTCTAACAGTCGGTACTGAAGAGAATCCAAGAGAGAATGATTATTCACTCTAACAGTCGGTACTGAAGAGAATCCAAGAGGGAATAATTATTCACTCTAACAGTCGGTACTGAAGAGATGTAAAGAATTATGGAGTGACTAATTATTCACATCAATCACTTTAGCAAATAATTATTCACTCTTTCAGTCGGTACTGAAAAGAATCCAAGAGCGAATAATTATTCACTCTTACAGTCGGTACTGAAGAGAATCCAAGAGAGAATGATTATTCACTCTAACAGATCAGATCGAAGAGAATCCAAGAGAGAATGATTATTCACTCTAACAAATGCAGATCGAAGAGAATCCAAGAGGGAATAATTATTCACTCTAACAGATGCAGATCTGAAGAGAATCCAAGAGGGAATAATTATTCACTCTTTCAGTCGGTACTGAAGAGAATTCAAGAGCGAATAATTATTCACTATTTCAGCTTGCATCGAAGAGAATCCAAGAGCGAATAATTATTCACTCTTTCGACTCAGATCGAAGAGAATCCAAGAGAGAATAATTATTCACTCTAACGAAATGAATCGAAGAGAATCCAAGAGCGAATAATTATTCTCTCTTACGATCAGATCGAAGAGAATCCAAGAGAGAATAATTATTCACTCTAACAATGCAGATCTGAAGAGAATCCAAGAGCGAATAATTATTCACTCTTACGATCAGTATCGAAGAGAATCCAAGAGCGAATAATTATTCCCTCTTTCAGTCAGATCGAAGAGAATCCAAGAGCGAATAGTTATTCACTCTTTCAGTCAGATCGAAGTGCATCCAAGAGCGAATAGTTATTCACTCTTTCGATCAGATCTGAAGTGCATCCAAGAGCGAATAGTTATTCACTCTTACGATCAGATCTGAAGTGCATCCAAGAGCGAATAATTATTCACTCTAACAATCGGTGTAAAATTTACTGAGCCTCCTCTACTCGTTTTTGAACTCCCGTTTCTTGAGTTATTTAACGTTGTGCTGAAAATATGCACCAAATAATTATTCATTTGCATGTGAACAAGTATACATCATGTAAGAGTGAATAATTATTCAACAGTATTTGCTTTACTCGATGGGGAGAGGAGAGCTGGTTGATGTTCAACGACCGATTCCACTAGGATCTCATTCCCAAGACGTTGTGATTCGGATCGAAGCATCATTCGCTTTCCTTTTTTTTGGCCATGCAAAGGAAAAATAAGAAAACATAACCAACTTATTTAATGCATCCAAGAAAACAAAGAAAATACTCTGATCAATCCATCCGAAATGCAGGGATTTCTTGGCCAAGATAAGCGTTCTTGGCTTTAAGAGAGGAAAAATAATACCTGGAGAAAGATGAAAATGGAAGAATGGCAACTCGTAATGGAAGATTATTTAATGCATCCAAGAAACTCAATCCATTCCAAATGCAGGATTTCTTGAAGACATGAGCGTTCTTAGTTTTAAGAGAGGAGAAATAACACCGGAGAAAGATAAAAATGAAGAATGGCAGCCCAGAATGAAAAAGATGGGATATTTAGGCGAGAGTTGGTAGAAACAGTGACATGACATTTGTCCTTCTTGATCCGATAGTTTTAGGCGTGACTTGAAAAATAAATTTGACTCCAAAATACCCTGTGTCTCTCATGACCCATCGGATCAAAAATTTTTTGATCTAATGGTCATGGAGGGCAAAACTCACATTACGCCTGAAAAAAAAGGTATGCCCAACATATTAACTTCTCCGCATTTTTTCTTTCTCTTTTCCACAAATAAAAAATAATAATATATTTAATTAATTTTACTAATTTAATACAAAAATTAATTATATTTATAGTGAATATAATTTTTAAAAAATAAATTTTAAAATTTATTAAAAAATTTAAAAATATTAAAAAGTAAAAAAGGTTTAAAAAGTCCTATATTAATATTGAACGGAGGGAGTAATTCTTAGATGTAGAATGACAATTTAGATGAAGAGGGAGTGCTTCGTCAGCCAAGTTCAGCTATTAGGGAATTTCCTCGGTTTCACATCTTTGTTTCAGTACAAGTATTTTTTAAAGATGCTAAGGTAAAGTAAGCATTTTTTTTAGGTAAAGAAAGCCTTACACATTCCGACATTCGATTGAGTGTTCAATTGATCAGACAACCTTTTCCCAGTTGAGCAATCTCGAGTTTAATTTTAGTCAAGATGGTACCCGTCTCTGTCTCCGTTTCTTAGTGCCGAATCACTATAACGACGTATAGATTTTTATAATTTGTGACTTCGTAATACATATTAATATAGATTAAATACACTAGATATTGTAATTCCGATTTATTACAAATCATATATAATATATCACCTTCAGAAATGAAAAAATCTTAAGAAAATTTAAAACTTAAACTACCATGTTATTAGGATCCATTTGATAAAATTGAATTTTAAAGCCCAAAGTTTGAAATATTTAAATTCTAAATTCGTAAGTTTGAAAATTCAATTTGTATGCTGAAGTCTAAATTTGAATCTAAAATTGAATTCATATATATATGATGATTATTTAGTATTGAACTCTAAAATTTTAAAATTTAATATTTTTGTTTGACTGTTATAATTTTTAAAAATACTACATCAGTAAAAGTAAAATTTTAAAAATTTTTTCTTGTTATCAAATTAATATAATTGTCTACTTCCATTAGCAGCCTCTCTCTCTCTTCCCCTGCTTTAAATATTTCACTCTTTCACCATCTTCTACCTCTTTCTTTTGATCTTCTCAAGTAAAAACACATCGGAAAATGAGTCGTTCCATACATATCTACAATTTCTCAAATAGGAATGTAATTGCATCATCGAACATATCATTACATGTGAAATGTAGACAGCCATTACATGATCTGCATTGTGCATTCTGCAAACCTAAATGCCTATAACTTATACTCTTCATAAAATATGAACATAATTGCATGATCAAATATATCATTACGTGTAAAATATAGACGGCTACGATCTGCATTGTGCATTCTGCAAAACCTAAATGCCTATAACTTGCAGTCTTCATAAATTATAACAAATATGCATTACACTAAACTACCTTTATAACTATATCTGCACCTCTTTAACAACCTTTATAACTATATCTGCACCTCGCTCTCCGTTCAATCCTGTGGGAGAGCTGAATTGACTACATAACTTAAAATACGAGATACAAATGCATAAATTAATGTCAAAACAGTAAGCAAAAAACCAAAACTCTATAGAAGAAAAGAAAAATTGAGAAATAACGGAGAAATAAAGACATTACTTATTAGAACATGTCCACATGAGTTTGCCACCTTAAAAAAATATAAAGTTTTCACATGCCACACATAAACCAATTTTGTTGTTGTAGTATTTTCAAGCATACTAGCAATTTTTCTATCAGGAGAATAAACAATAGCAGAATTTCTTTATTTTGATACATCAGCAACCAACCTTAAAAGCAAGCACTATGAGGTGTTTAGCTATAATGACTATCTCAAGGGTGAGTAAAATGGCCAAGACTGCATAAGGCTCCAACTAAGTGCATTCTCTAGCAAAACATCATTCATGATTACAAAACCTATGATGCCACACGAACAAAACTGCAGAGATGCACATTGAATGAAAGACACCAACTTATCTTCTGACTTACGGATATATCAAGTATGAACAGAGTAAAAATAAAACCTTCAAGTTGTGTATAAAATACATACACCTTCTCATGTATAATGCATCAGAAACTCTTCAATAGTCAAACTTTTCATGAATTGCAAAAATCCAGTTCTCAGGCTTCTTCTATATTTTTTATTTCATTGATGAAACCAATTTTTAACTACAAAATTTGTCTTGACAAGCATTTGATAAATATCCTTACTAAATGAACCGTCCACAATTAAATCCAACACAGAAAAAGGATAAGAATGAACAGAAAGAGTCCTGTAAATGATTTTTTTTTTCAAATACATAGGGCAACGGGATATAAATTGAATCCAAGACCCATTGCCTGCCAAAGAGTGCTGCAAACCACCGAACTACCTCTTGTCATAGAGAGGACCAAATAAATACGCGCAAAAGGAATAAAAACGCCTCTTTCGACATCCTTATCCCATGGTATTTCAATTACCATAGCAATAACTGGATACAAAGTAAAACTAGTTCAAGTGCATTAACTGTCCCAACTTCAGCACTAAACAACCATCTTTTGGGTTGCATATCAACTAATTCTTTTGACTTATTTGAACAGTAAAATTTAAAGGCAAAAAGAAAGAAAAAAGGGGCAGTTATATGGGCAAGATAAGCTCTCTCCTAACAACTCTCATCAGCTTTCAGAACTATGGAACAATGAAATACAAAGCATACAAATCCAGAACTACATAGGACAGGGAAGCGCTAAATTGCAAGCAAGATTCAACTTAGTAGGTGTAGCCCTTGACGAACATTCCCTTCTTAGCTTCCTCACTCTCACCCTCAGCAGAGTACTTTCCGAGCTGAGCCAAGGAGTTAGCCTTGGCACGTATCAGCAAAGACTTTTGAGCAGCTTCCACATTCTCAGGATGCCCTTGCCATGTCTTCAGCACATTGTTTTGCAGTGCTCGTGCATAAGAGAAGGAGACGTGCCATGGGTTGGGACTTTGGTTCATTGCATTCAAGTTTAGTGTAGCTTCAACTTCAGATTGCCCTCCGGACAAGAACTAGACAAAGAGTAACATTCTCTTCAGATATTTACTTGAAGCAAACAGAAATCAAAAATGGGAAAGAGGGGGGAACAACATCTGGTGTCAAGCATAGCATGGTTAAAGTCCAGGTCGCCAGAATAGACTCCACCCATGACCCGAAGACAAGTGTAAACAGATAGAAGCAAGGATGCTGTGGGACAATGCATGTGGCAAAGCTAAGCTTGTGCTTCTGTTCAGAAGTGGAATTCCTCACAAATGGAGTATTATCTTTTAACTATTATTAAGACAGTATATTATCACACATTTTTCTCAGTTCTTTTTTCTTTTTTTTAATGCTTTCCAATCAAGTAGGATCTAGCTCCCCCTTAGTGTTGATTAAGTTGGTGATCTTTTCAAAATTGCGTCGCCAGGATGTAAGAGTGCAAAAGCCAACTTAACCAAATCATTAGCAGGACCACTTCACCTTTAGTCCTTAAAGCAAAAATTGTGAGCATGAAAGTTTTTTGCTTCATGTTTTCCTACTCTTGATTTACTCCTAGATGACGGCCAAATGAGACCAAAAGCACTCTTTAGCGTTATCTAATAAAAAACACACACTGCTGACTGCTGAGAGCATTTTTCTTGGGAAAATTCTTCTAAGATGACCGGAGAGACTATTTGAACTCAAACATGCTAATTTATGGGAACTACTACTGATGAACAGAATATCCCTTCCCCTGTCCTCTTCCATTTCTCCCTTTTGCCATTTCCTTCTTCCTCCATAATAGAAAGTACACCATTCACTCTCCCCCCAAGACACAGGTCCTGGTTCCAAATACCCTCTGCTTACAACCCCTCTACATCTAAGGGAGTTTGGGTATAAGAACTCAAATACGGTTCCACAAAATAGCACAAAGTGTATAAGAAGGTATGAAACATTGGTAGTAATTTTTGTACCATGATCCCAGGAACGGCTGGAGGCACTCTTCTCCTCAGCATGGTAAGAGTATATTTTGCAATAGTCTCCGGAGAAGCCTTCTCCTTGTGTTCAGCACCAGGAGTGACCATGCTGGGCTTGAGTAGAATACCCTCAAACATGACATTGTTCTCTGCCAAGTAGTAGAAGACCTCTGCCCACACCCGCTCTGCTACTTCTAGTGTTCTCTCAATTGGATGGTCTCCGTCAAGAAGAATCTCAGGTTCAACTATAGGCACAAGACCATTATCCTGCAAAAGACTTGTAAATTTGAGCCCCAATATCTCAACATGGAGAACCTAAATGGTGCCCTATTTTGCTAAAATGTACCTGAGAAACAGCAGCATAACGAGCAAGACCCCATGCTGCTTCCTTTACAGCCAAAGCAGAAGGGCCACAGGGAATGCTAACAACTGTTCTCCTGATATTATCAAAAGAAATAAAGTAGACAAGTCAAATATATATTCCAAGATCATTCCCTTTCCAAAATTAGTCTGAAGAAAGAAGGAAGGATTCAAAAAATTCACTAACCATTTAGCAAACCTAGCTCCTTGCTTATAATACTCGGCAGATCTAGAAGCCAACCCATCCAAGCCTTGGCACCACGACTCATTGTTAGATGCAGGAAGGGGAGATAAACCCTATTGAAGAAGTCCAGTTACTAAAAACATGTGATAAAATCACCAAAATACCAAGTAAAAAATTATTAGGAGATGACATACTTTATCAACTTTGATCCCAGGGACAATATTCTCATCTTTCAAGCAGTCAACAAACTTCTTACCATCAGTAGTAGACTGGTAAAGTGTCTCCTCAAAAAGGATAGCACCAGAAATATATTCACCAAGGCCAGGAGTAGTCAACAAGAGTTGCCGATAGGCCTGCCTCTTAGGTTCTGTGTTGTCCAGCCCAATGGATGCTAACCTCTTTCCACATGTTGCATTGGATTCATCAATGGCAAGAATTCCCCGGCCAGGAGATGCAATAGATTTCTACTCGGAAGAAGGGAGGACAAGAAAAGTAATCAGCAAAATGGCGGTATCAAGTTCAAGCTATATACATAAATTATAAAAATAGCATTCCTTCAATAATCTTCAGTATCCACTTAAAATCAACATCATTTGTACACTGCGGCAAAGGAAAGCACAAGACACTTCCAACATACAAATATCCCCGGTTCTACTCGTGATCCACTAAATATAGTAGCACCGAAGTCTACCTACCAACTCACTTGCACTGAAGTTTTACTCAATTATTCAACAACAAAATAAACAAAAGTCAAGCATTAATTACACAAAATTGAATAATTTATTCACTACTCTCACACCATCACGTTAAACTAAAAATCTGATGCCATAAAAACTCTCCGCCGCATGAACCTTGAGATCAATGCGTGCTGGAAAACATATTACAGCAAATAATTCATAGATGCACTCTTTTCACTTCCATAGCAGTCAAAGCAAAATCAATCAGTTCAGATTCAAAACAGCAGTAAAACGAACGAGTTTCCTACTCCATCGGACATCTAACGTTCAAAATTCAGCAGAAAGATAATTAACAAGTCTTAGTCAGCAAATTGAAAGAGCGAATCATACAGCTGTTTTAACAAGTTCGTCAGCGTAAGATCCAGAGGCAGAGGATCTGATGACGGATACATGACGGGCTGGCAAGGTGGAGGCGGATCCTGGTCGTTGAGTGAGGGATTGTTGGCCGATCAAAGACGAGGAAGATGCATTCAGCTTCAGGAAACTGGAACACGCCATATTACCACTGCGAAAGAGTCCCTTTCTCTCCTTCCCTGTGCAAATGGAAAGAGAAATTGTATAAAAGGGTGTTTTTTTTTTTGGTGAATATAAAATGGTGGAGTTGGTTGGCGAGCGAGAAAGACGACTGAGTTTATCGTCGTAATGTTTTTGCTTCCTCCTGAAGTCCGCTCGTTAGACTACGGCGACTCGCGAGTACAGTTTAGATGCACACGAGCGAGCGGGAGTAGCTGGTAGATAGTTGTTGTTTGACAAAATTGTCCTTGGAGGGCAGGGGCTACAGCAGCAGCATGAGATCGGAGATCAAGACTGGAGCTCCGACGATGACGCCTTCAATTGTCGCAGTTGCAAAGGTAAAAGATAGAGCTTATATTTTTATTTTTATTTATTTTTTGGGGTTACATTTAGCTTTTAAATTTAATTTTTGTTTTAATTTCATAATATTTTAATTATGATTTTACAGTATTATGATTCTGCATTATTTGGTACAAATTTAAAAATTGAACAAACCAAACCTATATATATATATATATATATATATATATATATATATATATATATATATATATTGGTTTGGTTTTCTAGTTTTTCGTTTCAGTTCGATTAAATTTTTTGAGTTGAAATTAAATTCGTTTCGATTTTTTGTTTTATTCTTAAACTGAAAAATTGAATTAAAAAAAATTATATATAAACGCATTTTGATAATAATAAAAATTAATTTTTTTAAATAAAATTATCTCAAGAACGAATTATCGAAATGCATTTTTTTCTCTTTCAATTTCGGTTATGTTTTCTTTTTTGAAAAATTTGTTCGGTTTAGTTTTATAAATTTTAAAAAAATTAAATCAAAAATTAAATTATCATATCAAAACTGAATCGAATAATCGAATAAACATCCATAATTTTAATTCAGAAACATATTAAAATGGTAACATACATTGAATCGTACTGAATTAGAACCGCAAACCAAAAAACTGAAACATTGAACACAAGCCCAATGATTATGTGGGCTTGCAATTGGGCTTTCGTCCTATAAAAACTGAGATATTGATCATGCCTACTGAACCCAAACAATGAACATAATTGATCATGCCTACTGAACCCAAACAATGAAAACAATGAACATAAGCCCAATAATTACGAGGACTTGACTTCAATAGGACTTTAGTCCAATGGTTTTTGAAGTACTTTGTTTGGTTTTCAATCTAAATACAACTCAACTCTTCTTTGCCTTTGGTCTTCGCAAGAGTTTCCGTTCTTTGATCATTTTTCTTGCATCCTTTGTGAGATGATCTGCTACTTGATTGGCTTCCATGAATACATGTGCTGAGGTTCAGGTTGGGATTCTAGCCAGCAATGATTATGATTTGCAATAAAAAAAAAAATGTGAGTATCTGTTGCTATTTTAATATCGTAATAGTTGTAAGACAACTGTAGAATCATAGTTTAATTCTATTTTATTTACTTTCACCACGGATAGCAATAAGTTTAGATAAAAAATTAATGGCATGAAAATTTTTTATTTGGAACCAAGTATCCACTTACCTGAATGAGAGAAGGTTAAATTTTCCACCAACAAGGATTCGGTGTTTAAGTCATTAATTTACATATCAAATATCTCAATTCAAACCTTATTAAGCACCTAGAACTCTCCACTTTTGATGGTGTACTATGGAATGGCGATAACTGCTCCATAATACTTGATTCCATGGGGTCAAATAGGGTTGATTCCTTTAGTGTGTTGGTAGGATTGTGGGTGTTTATTCCCAGCAAGCTTGCTACCTTACTGGGCGATTATTGGAACGTTCCATAGCGGTTGGATTCCCTTAGTTGGTTGGGATGGCCAAAATAGGTTTATCTCAATCCAATTTTTTTATTCAACAAAAAGAAAAAATAAAATTGTTTGTGTATTTCTATGTATCATTACATGTTTTAGATAGATTTTCAAAGCAGGTGGGAAATCAGAAATAGGGAAAGGGCACAAATACTTGTGGTTTCTTAATTATAAGAAAATTATTCAAATTTAAAAGCACATTATAGTCTCATTTTTTTTTCTTATCATTATGATCATTAAAGAAGTCATAGTTAGCCAATAAGCTCCCAGTGCCATTTTCTACCATAGCCTTTGATCATAAAAACTCATGCTCCACTCATGTAACATCTTTGAGAAAGCAAAATAAGTATACTATGTTCTTATTGTGAATCATTGGCCATTTTTTTGTTCTTTTGTCTCATATTTTTTTCTATTTTTTTTGCAACAACTGTGAATAGATTTTCCTAATTCAATAATTTTTTGCTAAATTGAAGAATGTGTGTTTGTAAAATAAGTAAGACGCCAATTTTTTCTTCTAAAGATGTTACGTGAGTGAAGTATAGGCTCTTCCGGTCAAAGTTTACAATGGAGGATACCACTGAGAGCTTATTAGTTTAGTATAACTTCTTTGAAGACTATAATGATAAGAAAAAAACTTTTGAAATTATAATGTGTCAGGCTCTTAAGTTTGAGGAGTAAATTAATTATTTTTCCTTAATTATATTACTCCCTTCGTTCAGAATCAAATATTTATATTTTCTTTTAAATAAGTGAAACAATTATATTTTTTAATTTAGATTTTCATTGTTAACATCTTTAATTTAAGAAAATAAAGTTCCAGTAACAGAATAATGCGACAACTAATTTCTTTAACTCTTTTAATTTAATAAATTTAAAACTTCATTAAATTGCGAGCCTCACTACTAATTTTTTTAGTTAATAAAGATATCATAATAATTTTTTTAAAGTCAAATTACTTTCTTCAATTTTATATCATATCAAAATAAAACATTAAATTCCAGACGAAGGAAGTATTAAAGTGTTGTCTAAAGTATTTAATAATTATAATTTCTCTCCATTATTGATTAAGGGAATAGATTTTCCATTAAAAGATTTTTTTTTCTTTTGAAAAAGGAAAAGAAACCTTTATTAATGAAATAACTAAGGGAGCCTCTCCAAACTAAGTAAAGTTTTAGATAAGTTCAAACCTCTTTAATCTAATAAATGATACATGTTATTTCTGTTTTACAAAAAAATATCAGTGATATTTGTATATGAATCAAAGATTTCAAAAAAATTAAAAAAATAGATTCAACGTGACCAATATTACTCTTAATTTTGTATTGAGAGGTAAAAATTATATGTTAAACGTCTAAGATGAGAAAGAACGTATTGCATATTTTTGAACTAATGAAACTTGAGTGTTCTATGTTATTCTATTTTTTCCCCTAAACATATACATATTTAGAGGTAAAAAATATTTTTTGCATATTTCTTTTGAAAATTTAATTTTTATATTTTTTATTTTTAAAATATTTCTTGCATCACTCGAGTTTATACTCGTTATAACAATTGAAAGCTTAAAGTCCGCGCATCTTTATCAAGCTCGTTATCATCCGTTTGGATGAATGAACCAAGCGAATTCCCACGACAAGAGGAAACAGTAATTGACTCCAATCCTAATGAAATATTCGAAGACTCAGAAGTCTTTATGATTACCAATCCACGGGCGATGACAAAGGCATTTCAAAGGCTTAGAAGTTTTTGTGATTAATGCCCATTTCTCATTGGAATGAAAAACCAATCAAACAATGCCTTAAAGTTTTAGATGATGCAAGGGTGAAGATAATTTAAAGACAAAACAACAAACAGAAGAGATGTGTTAGAAGGTTTTTTTTTTGGACATATGCCTGATAAAGCATATTATCCAAGTCAAGTTTATACTTACTAGAAAATTAAACTATTTTATAGTTTATTTAGTGTAGTTATATCCTATATTTATTTTAGTATTTATGGACTAATTTTTTTTCTCTTATTATATTTTTTTGAGATTATTAGTGTGATTTGCAGTTTCTGCATTTTAGTTTTTGGTAAAATAATTTTTATTTCTCTTGTTTCCATCTTGTAAATATTGAGTTTGTGAGTATTTTATTTTAACCTTAAGTTCATTAGAGTAAGTGGATGATGGTCCATGTTACTCTTTTTTTTTTAAAAAATTTTATTAGTATTCTTCATGTTGTTCTAATAAGATACATATTGGAACTAATTACATTCACTATTTCATGGAATTATATATACTTTAGTTTTATATTCTATGTGCCATTATATTTCAACTCAAAAGATTTTGTAAATTATTGGGAACTTTGTGCAATTTAATATATATACTTATTTTTTAGTGATTTTGAACCTATGTATTAAAACTCTTCTTATTGAAGAATATAACTATTATTGTTTTATTGTTATGAAATCAATATTATGGATGCCAATTATTCGATATCAAAGAAATAATCTAATATCAGAGTTATAGAGATACTCAAACTATCCAGTAGATGATGATAGAGTTCTATTATATCTTTAATTAGGGATAGGATTTATCTTCGATTACTCTCTACCTCTTCTTATTGAAATGTACCCCTGAACCCTATAAATAGGGCTCTAGACTGAGGTGTTGTAAACACTCATTCATTCATTGATTTACTCTCATAGCATCAATAAAAGCTCTTGTGTTCTTTCTCTCTATTTTCTCTCTATAGTTTTCTCATGCTCTCTATATTATAGTTTATTTATTAAGTTCTCTACATTAGTATTACGATTTTGTTGTGCCGACGGCTACTATGTGCCAGAAAATTTATAACATGTTACCATACCAGTCTTTCTCACCGGAGTTTAGAGTTTAATCAAGACAAAAAGATGTGTTTTTTCTACCTTTAAATTATCATGGCAAACCTTACCAAACTTGATTTTTTTGCCCTTGACATTTTTGGAAAGAACTATTTGTCATGGATACTAGATGCTCAAATTCATCTAGATGTAATGGGTCTAAGAGACACCATTATAGAAAATAATGTGTCATCATCTCAAAATCGTGCAAAAACCATGATCTTTCTCCGTCACAATCTCCATGAGAATTTGAAGGTGGAATAACTTACCATGAGAAATCCACTTGTTTTGTTGAAGGACCTGAAAGAAAAATTTGACCACTAGAAGATGGTCATTTTACCTAAAGGACGGTGTGATTAGATGCACTTGCGGCTACAAGACTTTGAATTTGTAAGTGAATATAACTCCGCAATGTTTAGAATTACTTATCAATTGAAATTATGCGGAGAAAATATCACTGATGCTGATATGTTAGAAAAAACATTCTCTATTTTTCATGCATTGAATATTGTCTTGTAGCAACAATATTGAGAGAAAAGTTTTAAAAAATATGCTGAATTAATTTCTTGTCTTCTTGTGCCTGAGCACATTAATGAGCTATTAAGGAAAAATCATGAAACTCAACCAACAGGTTCTACTCTACTCCCTGAAGTGAATGCAGTTAGAACCCTTGGATATGGACTTGGAAGAGGTCGTGGTCATGGTCGAAATCGAGGACAAGGACGTAACCGTGGTAGAAATCATCCATACAATCATGATGATCAAAATAGAGCATCGGGTGCAAAAAAATAACAAAACCCACCAGAAGTGGGCTAAAAACAATGAGAAAAGAAAAGGAAAGGAAGTGGATCTAGAAGATCATGAAGATAAATGTTATTAGTGTGGTACGCAAGGCCATTGTCTCGTTCCTGTAATACGACAAAACACCTTGTTGAGCTTTATCAAACATCAATTAAGAAGAAGGATAAAAGTCCTCAAGCAAACTTTACTTCCCAAAATTTCATTCTCGACGGTGATGACAATAATCTTAATGATTCCATTGTTGATGTAACTCTTCTAGATGTGGCTGATTTTTTGAGCATCCAGAAAGAAGAATTGACCATTTGATTGCTAATGGAAGTGTACAAAAGAAATGAGATTTTTATGCAATGTTCTTTCTGGTTTTTAGTCTAGCTCATGATTAGTTATATTTTTTTTGTAATAATCCTTAGTGATCTACTTCAAATTTCTTTGTAATAGAACTTTATTTAATTATGTAAATTTTATATTTTTATGTGTTCAGATGACTCTTATTCCGTATTATGACTCTCAAAATACCACTAAGGATATTTGCCTAATTGATAGAGGTACTAAGCACACTATACTTAAAAATGAGAGATATTTCTCTTGTTTAAATATGAGAGAAACAAATGTTTGCACTATAAATGGCAGTGCAAAACTGATTGAAGGCTACGGAAGAACTAGCATTTTGTTGCCTTGAGGCACAATAATTGCCATCAATAAGGCATTATTTTCCTTGAAATCTAGAAGAAACTTGATGAGCTTTAAAGAAATTCTCAGAAATCTATATCAGGTTGAAACAATTGAGGAAAATAAATTTGAGTATCTTTGCATTACTCAAACTGTTTTCAAAAAAATTCTATCTTAGAGAGATTTCCATATCTTTCTTTCGGCCTATATTATGCAAAGATTAATAGTGTTGAAGTGCATCATTTAGTAAACCAGAAGTTTACTGATCTTGCTACATTTAGCAGTTGACATGACCATTTGGGTCACCCAAGATCAATTATGATGCAAAAAATAATTGAGAATACACATGGACACCCATTGAAAGATCAAAGGGTATTGAATAAATTTCCATGTGTTGCTTGTTCTCAAGAAAAATTGGTTATTAGACCATCCCAAGCAAAAGTGGGAGTTGAATTTTCCATATTTCTAGAACGGATTCATTGTGATATATGTGGGCATATTCACCCATCATGTGGACAGTTTAGATATTTCATGGTGTTAATTGATGAATCGACTCAATGGTCTCATGTTTGTTTATTATCTACTCGCAACCTGGCATTTGCGAGATTATTTGCCCAAATAATTCGCCTGAGAGTGAAATTCCCAAATCACTCTATTAGAAGGATCCATCTAGATAATGCTGTTGAATATTGTTATCAAGCCTTTGATGCTTATTGCATGTCAATTGGCATTATTTTTGAATATCATGTAGCACATGTTTACATTCAAAATGGTTTAGCAGAGTCGTTTATTAAGAGACTACAATTAATTGCTATAAAACTCTTAATGAGAACAAATCTTCCTATATTAACTTGGGGACATGCAATTTTGTATGCTGCAACACTTGTGAGTATTAGTCCATCAAGTTATCATGAATTTTCTCCCTTACAATTAGCCTTTGGCTTTGAACCAAATATTTCTCATTTGAGAATTTTTGGATGTGTGGTGTATATTCCTATAACACCCAATCAGTGAACTAAAATGGGCATCTAAAGGAGATTAGAGATATGTTGGATATGGCTCTCCCTCTATAATAAGGTATCTTGAACTTATGACTGGAGATGTATTTACGACAAGGTTCGCTGATTGTCATTTTGATGAGTCCATGTTTCCCAAGTTAGGGGGAGGCAATAAACCAAAAGTAAAAGAGTTTGTTTAGACAACATCTTTGAATTATCTAGATCTGCGCACAAGCGTAAGTGAACTTGAAGTTCAAAAGATAATTTATTTATAAAAGATAGTAAATCAATTGCCAGATGCCTTTGCCGACTCTACAAGAGTAACAAAATCACATCTACTAGTTATAGATGCTCCTATTCAGATTGAAGTCCCAAAAGAGAAAAATTCAACACTTGAAGCTGTTGAATCAAAAAGCACGCTAGAAGCGTGGTCGACCTATTGGTTCAAAAGATTGAAATTCTCGTAAGAAAAGAGGATTAAATGATAAAAGTGATCATATTGAAGAATCTGAGAAAAAGGACCAAGACATAATTAATCAAAAGATTCAAGATTCTGAAAATAATACAGAGATTTTCATCAATTATAAACTTCTGGCAGAAGTTGGAATTAAATGGAAATGATTATAGATAACTCATTTGCTTACAATGTAGTACTTGATGTTTTGAAAGATAATGAATATCTTGAAATAGCATCAGCTGAAGAATGTCGACATAGAGATGATTGGTCTAAATGGAAAGACATGATTCAATCAAAATTGAACTAACTTTCAAAACGTGAAGTTTTTGAACCTGTAGTCCGAACCCCTAAAGGTGTAAAGCCCATTGACTATAAATGAATATTTGTACGGGAGCGAAATGAAAATAATGAAGTCGTGGGATATAAAGCACGACTTGTTGCCCAAGATTTTTTACAGAGACAAGATATTGATTATAATGAGACATATTCACTTGTAGTGCATTCAATTACATTCCGATACCTTGTGAGTGTGGCAGTTAATGAAAAGGTTAATATACGTCTGATGGATGTAGTGACTGTTTATTTATATGAAATCTGGACAATGATATTTATATGAAAATTCCAAAAGGATTCAACATGCATGCATCATGTAAATCTGGTTGTCGTGGAGATTACTCCATTAAGTTACAAAAGTCATTGTATGGCTTAAAGCAGTCTGGACTCATGTGGTATAAACGTCTTAGTGAAAGCTTATTAAAAGTAGGGTACAAAAATGATCCAATATGTCCATGTGTCTTTATTAAGAAGTATATTTCAGGATTTGTGATACTTGCTATATATGTTAATGCTATCAATCTTATTGGAACTCCAGAAGAGCTCCAAGATGCGGTGAATTATTTGAAACCAGAGTTTGAGATAAAAGATTTTGAAAGCACTAAGTTTTGCCTTGGTCTACAAATTGACTATCTAGAAGATGAATGTTTTATTTACCAATCAACATATATAACGAAAGTCCTAAAAAGATTTTACATGGACAAGGCACATCCATTGAGCACTCCAATGGTCATTAGATCACTAGATGTGAAGAAATATCCTTTTCGACTTCGGGGGGATGGTGAAGAACTACTTGGTCCTAAAGTACCTTATTTTAGTGCAATTAGTGCACTGATGTATCTTACTAATAATACAAAACCTGATATATCTTTTTTTGTAAATTTATTAGAAAGATTTAGTTCATCTCCTACAAGACGACATTGGAATAGTATTAATCATGTCATTAGATATCTCTAAGGTACTAAGGATCTCGGATTATTTTATTCAAATAAGACCAACCTAAAGTTGATTGGTTATGCGGATACTGGATATTTATCCGATCCACATAAAGCACGTTCTCAGACTGGTTATATATTTACCCATAGTGGTACTGTATTTGATGGCATTCTATAAAACAATTCATGGTATCTACTTCATCTAACTACTCTAAAATTATAGCCCTTCATAGAGCTAGTCGAGAATGTGTATGGTTGAGATCTACGATCTATTATATTCAAAGGAATTGTGGATTATCCTCTGGGAATAGAATTCTGACTCTTATATATGAGGATAATGCATCTTGTATAACTCAACTAAAAGGAGGATATATTAAAGAAGATAAGACAAAGCATATTTTACCAAAATATTTCTTTACTCATGAACTCCTGAAAAGTGGTGATATTGATGTGCAACAAATTCGATCATATGACAATCTGGCATTCACTGAGGCATTACCAACCACAACATTTGAGAAATTGGTAAACAAAATTAGAAGGCGGTGGTTAAGAAACCTTAAAGAATTATCTTATCAAGGGGAGTAAATATGACATAAAGAGTAATGTACTATTTTTCCTTTACTAGAGTTTTTCCCATTGAATTTTTTATCTAGTAAGGTTTTAACGAGGCATACTCTTATGTAATGGACATTAAAGGGGGAGTGTTATGAAATCAATATTATGAATGTTCATTATCTGATATCAAAGAGATAATCCAATATCAAAGTTATAGAGATACTCCAATTATCCAGGAGATGGATGGTAGAGTTCTATCATATCTTCAATTAGTGATAGGATTACTCTTCTAATTACTCTCTACCTCCTCTTATTTAGATATACTCCTGAACCCTATAAATAGGGCTCTAGAATGAGGTGATGTACACACTCATTTATTCATTGATTTACTCTCAGATAATCAATAAAAACTCTTTTGTTCTTTTTCTCAATAGTTTTCTCATATTCTCTACATTGTAGTTTATTTATTAAATTCTCTACATTACAATTACAATTTCATTGTGCCAACAACTACTACGTGCCAACAAATTTATGACATTTATAATATTTAATAATGTGAATACATTGTTAGCTCTAAGGGCAAATCATGTAGGTTTGATTAGTTTTGATTAATGACAAACATTGATAAGGACTAAAATGCTTGTATGTTGTGTGATAGGTTTTTGGATTGAGAAGGAAGCAAGTCTCATTGCCTTGGAGCTAGCAATGCAAGAAAACTCAAATATGCCAAAGCGATTAAAGATTGAAGAGTTTGTTCAAGATTAATGAAGGCTTTGAAGACATGAAGTGTAGGTTAAATGTGGTTAATAGGTAAACTTTGTAAACCCTACACTCTTAAGCCTTGGAATCTTTGAGTTGCAATTGAGAGCACAAAACTTGATTTGAATGGTTTCAATGGTTTTGAAGTTACCTAAATTATCAAGTTTTCATAAATGGTTTTGGTACATAAAAGGTCTTTAATGACTTATCTTTGAGGCTAGAATGTTTTCCAACTTGTTTGAATTGATTTGTATATGTTTTGATAAAGTTTGAAAAATTTGGATGCAAGTTTTGACGCAAGTTCGGACGCAGGAATGAAAATTCGGTCGTCCGAATTTTGTAGCAAAAGTTTGCTACTGTTCTTCCAGAGAAATTCGGAAGAAGATTCGGATGCATGAAGAAAAATTCGGTCGTCCGAATTTTGGCCTTCAGCATGGTCACTATTTCTTCCAGAGAAATTTGGAAGAAGATTCTGACGCAACAGGAAGAATTCGGTAGTCTAAAATATTTGTTCGCAGAATTCGGTCGTCCGAACTTTCCTGAAACTAGCTGTTACTAGCCGTTTTATAGCCGTTTGAATTGATTTTCAAATTCTATAAAAGTCATAAACTCCAGATTTTTTAGCAGAACTTTGAACTTAACAAATCTTACATGCTCTAACTTGTTTTACATCAAATTAAATTGAAAAGCTCTCAAATTGCCTTGTGCTCAAAGGTGTACATTCAAGATTCTAAAGGCAAAGGTGAAGTGGTGCTAGCAATTGTATTCATCCACCAAGAAGTGTTGGTAATATTCAATCTCATTCATTCTTCATTTTACTCTATTTTCTACTAGCTCATTCCAAGGTTATCTTGTAACGTAAAACCCTTTTGATAAGGGTGAGCCATAGACTTGATTAATCAAGGTTGTGGTGTAAAACCCGTGTGAGGGTGAGCTTTATATTAGATTGGTCTTGAGGTTGTCTTTAGATATAAAATCCTTATGGAAGGGTGAGCCTTGTTTGTAAGATTCCAAAGGAGGTTGTGAGTGTAAAACCTTTGTGGGGTGAGCCTCTTGTGTAATTGCCTAAATTGAGCATATAGTGGATTGGTTGAAATCCTTGAGTGTGGACTCAAGGTAGTGGATGTAGATCTTGGAGAGATCGAACCAATATAAATCGTGTGTTCATTTTCTTATTACTTTACTTGTTTACGTAATTGTGTTATTATTATTTGTGCTTAATTGTTGATTGATTGGTTGTGGTCTTATAGTTTGATAATCTTGTATTAACTATCAAATCACATGTAACTTGAAGTTTGTGAATTTAAAGAAGAGTATTTGTTAAGGCAAAGGATTTACAAATAGGGAAAAAGATTTTGATAATTAGCCAAAGACCTAATTCACCCCCCTCTTAGGTCTTTCATACATATTTTACTATTCATTTAATTATTAAAATTAAATAAAAAATATATCTTTTTAACTTTTTAGTTCAATTATTCAACCTTCATAGAGGGTTAAATTTGCCCACCGAAAAAGGAAGAAATATTTGAGAATGAATCACCATTTCCCATTTAATCTAGTTATTATTTTTATTTATTTTAAGTTTTGATAAAATAATAATGTTTTTGCTTTTGAAAAAGGAAAAGAAACCTTCAAATAAAATAAATAAGGGAGCCTCTCCAAACTAAGTAAAGTTTTGGATAAGGTCAAACATCTTTGATCTAATAAATGATACATGTTATTTCTGGTTTACAAAAAGATATCAGTGATATTTGTATATGAATCAAAGATTTTAAAAAAGTTAAAAAAATAGATTCAACGTGACCAATATTGCTCCTGATTTTGTATTAAGAGGTAAAAACTATATGCTAAGAGTCTAAGATAGGAAAGAACGTATTGCATATTTTTGAAGTAATGAAACTTGAGTATTCCATGTTATTCCATATATTCCCCTAAACACATACATGTTTGGAGGTAAAAAATGTTTCTTTTTTGTATATTTCTTTTGAAAATTCAATTTTAATACTTTTTATTTTTAAAATATATCATGCATCACACGAGTTTATACTAGTTATAATATTTGAAAGCTTAACATCCGCACATCTTTATCAAGCACGTTATCCTCCATTTGGATGAATGAACCAAGCGAATTCCCAGGACAAGAGGAAACAATAATTGACTCCAATCCTAATGAAATATTCCAGGACTCAGAAGTCTGTGATTGCCAATCCACGGGCGATGACAAAGACATTTCAAAGACTTAGAAGTTTTTGTGATTAATGCCCGTTTCTCATTGGAATGAATAAACCAATCAAACAATGCCTTAATTTTTTCGATGATGCAAGGGTGAAGAGAATTTAAAGAAAAGACAACAAACAGAAGAGGTGTTAGAACTCATTTTTTTTAGACCTATGCCTGATAATACATATTATCCAAGTCAAGTATCTACTTAATAGAAAATTAAACTATTTTATAGTTTATTTAGTGAAGATATATCCTATATTTATTTTAATATTTAGGGACTAATAATATTTTTTCTCCTATTATATTTTTTTGAGATTATTAGTGTGATTTGCTGTTGTGTATTTTAGTTTTTGGTAAAGTAATTTTTATTTATCTTGTTTCCTTTTTGTAAATATAGAGTTCGTCAATATTTTATTTTAACCTTAAATTCATTAGAGTTAGTGGATGATTGTCCATGTTGCTCTGTTTTTTTAAAAGTTTATTAGTATTGTTCATGTTATTCTAATAAGATACATATTGGAACTAATTACATTCACTATTTCATGGAATTATATACTTTAGTTTTTATTCTATGTGCCATTATATTTCAACTCAAAAGATTTTGCAAATTATTGGGAACTTTGTGCAATTTAATATATATACTTATTTTTTTGTGATTATGAACCTATCTATTAAAACACTTCTTATTGAAGAATATAACTGTTATTGTTTTAAAATATTTCATAATGTTAATACATATTTTATTATTTATTTAATTATTAAAATTAAATAAAAAATATATCTTTTTAACATTTTAGTTCGATTATTCAACCTTAATAGAGGGTTAAATTTGTCCACCGAAAAAGGAAGAAATATTTGAGAATAAATCACCTTATTCCCATTTGATGTAGTTATTATTTTTATTCATTTTAAATTTTGATAAAATAATAATATTTTTTTATCTTTTTATATACTTGTTGATGTTGAAATCCATTTGTTATTCATTGTATTAACTATTTTTGAATATTTTTATAGTTTATTATTATATAACGTGGTATTATATACCATAATAGAAAACTTTACAATCATTATTAACTAATGAATTAAAAGACATAATATTTGGTGGTCATAAACCTTCTTAACTCTTTTCATTAAAGGAAATAACTATTATTGTTTTATTATTTTATAATAATTATTACAAGAAATCATAATAAAATAACTTCCGTGCATATTTATCAAGCTCGTTATCCTCTAATTGGATGAGTGAACCAAGCGAATTCACAGGACAAAAAGGAAACAATAATTCAGTCCAATCCAAATGGCATTTTCGAAGACTGAGAAGTGTCTGTGATTGCCAGTCCACAGCCGATGGCAAATAAATTTTCGAAGACTTAGAAGTCTCTGTGATTGAGGCATGAACCGAACTCGTTATCCCCGTGCCATGGCAAACACGTTATTTGGACTGGTTCATTTTCAAAATTTGTGTAAGGAAAATGACAAAAAATGAATTGATTTGTAAGAGGAGATGTGAGATATGGAGTAAAAAAAATTATTAAAAAAGAAAAGTATGTTGGCTTTTGTTTTGAAAAAATTGTTCGAATGCGTACAGTTCATGCTTTTATTTATTTCTTTCCTCATCCTTTTCCTTTTTTATACATGAAAACAAGGGGCGTGAGTTTAAAATCATAATAATGTGTCAATTAAAAATTTAAAAATTATTTACAAAATTAATACATTAGGAAGAAAATGAATACATTTAAAGTTTTTTTATCATGCCAGAGCGAAGACAATTTAACGAAAAAGCAACAAATAGAAGAGAAATGTTAGAAATCCTTGAATTATTTGTTTTCCTTTAATTCAAGTACGGTTCATATGTTTCATCACAAAGAATGCGCCTAAAATGAAAGATGCACGGTATTAAACGTAATTATATTAGACTTATATATAGCACATAATTTGTATGATGTAGAACTATTTTTTTTAAAAAAGTAAATTTGGATTGATTTTTAAAATTTTTCTTTTTATATATTTTTAAATTAATTATCGTAGGAGAAACTTTGAATTTGTGGCTGACTTTTTGTTAAAAGATTTACAAATATTTTGCTTTCGAGAAAAATAGAAGGTAAAAAATAGGAAAATTTGTATAAAAATAGGACTGTTTTTTGAGGTTTCTCTAGGAGAAGAAACTGGTGTAATCCCTTTTGGGCCTAATTGGTCATTTTCAATAAATGTTTATTCTACTTGAAGTGACGCGCCTTATCTTAAAGTGCTGATCTTAGACATTGAATTTATACTTATTCAAAAAGCATCACACAATCTTCTTTTTTCAGAGATGAGGACAAGAAAACTCTAAATTCACCTATTATAAAGAAATGCGTCATTGCCTGCAAAATCTATTCAATGGGGCATACATAACGCATTGGTTTTACCTTCTTGAACATAACCTCAGGTTTTGCAGAAGCCATCCCTCCATCATACAACCAATAAACCTTTGCCCAATAATTCACTTATTGGAAAAGAAAAGCACTTAGTGATCAGGCTAGTGCACTTTTATTACACAATTAATAAATATTTTTCGTTTTAAATTTCACATTTTTTCTTATAAAATATTTACTTTTTTGATATATAATAAAAATTCTTAAATTGAAACTAAAACTAAATGCAGAGTTTGATCACAAACCAGAATAATGAAAAGGTTTTCCCTATTTCTAAATTTTAAAAAACGGAAGACTTTAATTTATTATTATTATTTTTCTGCTTAGAGCACATCCACACGGCCCAAGATTTCGAAGTCTTATAAGTTTTTTAAATATTTTTTTGTTAAATATTATTAATGAAAATACTTATATAATTAGTATATTTTATTATAATGTAGTTGACAAGTTAAAGTTATAGTTATTGCTTTATAAAAAATAGATTACTTTGATATTATTGATGCATTAATAAAGTAATAATTACAACTTTAACTTATCAATTACATTCAATAAAATATATTAATTATATAAGTTATTTCATTAATAATATTTAATAAAATAATATTTTTTTAAAATTATAGGACATCGAAATCTGAGTTGAGTTCCGCGGGCGAGTTCTGCCATGTGTGGTGGAACTCCACGTTGAGTCCGCCGCACATGACTGAACTCCAGGGTGAATTCCGTTATATTTCAACAAAAATTAAAACGGGCTCATATCGTTGATGATTTTGAAAATCTTACTTTAAAATTAAAAGAATCTTTTATAGAATCTCTAGTCATTGCATTATTTTGGCTGATTTGATGTATTATTCGTTGAATTTGCTTTAGGGGGAAAGAATTCTTAAAAAAATAATTAGTTTTGTATAATAAAAAAAATTATATATAGTAGTGCCCTATTTCATTTGTCCAAAATTTATATCCATATTTCGTTTGTCGAATATACCAAAAAATGAATTTTTACTGTCCTAAAATAAATTTATTTTGCATCTAAATTTTAAAATCACATACGAAAAGAAGTTCCACTATTGATTTTTCTTTTTTCTTTTTGGAGGACTAGGGGTGAAATGCTTTATGGAGAAGGGGAGGATGCAGCCAAGATATGTATATCTGCATCACTTCACGACATGAAAACGCTTGTCTGTGGACTCGATACATTCGGAGGACTCGAAGTCCTAGCTTCTGTAGGTTTTCTTGAAGTGAGATAATACCTGAAGCACAGAACCAGCAGTAAATAAGAGAATTTGAAAACTAAAAACAGATGGGGATCGATTAGTAGCTTCACTTCTAGTATAAATAGCCACTTCGATCCACCTTCGGTTAAACAAAAAGCGGAAACCATGGATTCTTTGGCTGTAGAAAAATCTCTCTTCACAGTTCCTTTGTTCCTATCACTTGCCTTCTTCTGTTCGCTTGAGGGTTCTTCATCTACTGCACATCAAGAGGCAGCAGCTCTTCTGAACTGGAAAGCAAGTTCGGTAAACCAAAACAATCCCCTCCTCACTTCCTGGAGTATTCAATCCTTCAATGGCACCAATTCTACAAAAGCAAGCACCGCCCCATGCGCTTGGTATGGTGTTTCATGCTCTGGTGGAAGTGTTAGAGGGTTGAACCTCTCAAATTCTGGTCTTTACAGTACACTCTATGGGTTTCCATTTTCTTACCTTCCAAATCTTGAATATCTTGACTTGAGTGGGAATGAACTTGTTGGTCCATTGCCACCTCATATAGGCAACCTCACTAAGCTCACTTATTTGCATCTATCGGTTAATCAATTTTCTGGTTTAATTCCTAAAGAATTAGGCAATTTGAATCATCTTAGAGAATTAGAATTGGATAATAATCAATTCAATGGTGTCATTCCTAATATGTTGGGTAATTTAACTCATTTGACTACTTTATTACTCTATCGCAATAATCTCTTCGGTTCTATTCCTAAAGAGTTAAATAATTTGAAGTTTCTTAACATTCTAGAAATAAGTTATAATAAGCTTAGCGGTTCCATTCCATATTCGCTTGGTAATCTGACCAGTTTAATTGCTTTGTCGTTATGCAATAATACATTTTCTGGCTCAATACCGAAGACGTTGGGTAATCTGAAACACCTTAGCATATTAGATTTAAGTGGAAATCAGCTTACAGGTTCCGTTCCCACTTCATTGGCTGCTCTGCACAATTTGACTTTTCTGAATCTTGGGTTTAATAGCCTTTCCAGTTTAATTCCCACATCCCTGGATAACTTGTCCAATTTGGAGTTTTTTCAAATTTCTGTCAATAGATTCAATGGTTCATTGCCGGAAAATCTTTGCCGAAGTGGAAGACTTCAAAATGTCTCTGTGGCTTTCAATAGATTGACGGGAAAAATTCCACAAAGTTTGAGAAATTGCTCAAGTTTAATCATAGGCACCTTCAGTGACAACCAGCTCACAGGAAATCTCTCAGAGGTGTTTGGTGTTTACCCACAGTTGCACCGCATGAGTCTCAACAACAATAAGTTCTATGGTGAGCTGTCGAGCAACTGGGGCGAATGCAAAAACTTGACAATTCTCCTAATTGCTAATAACAATATCAGCGGTCGCATACCTCCAGAACTTGGGAACTTAACTCGCTTACAAGTTCTCAATCTTTCTTCAAATCATTTAGTTGGGGAAATTCCAAAGGAATTATGGAAGCTAAGTTGGCTAAAACTAGATCTGGGAAATAACCAAATTTCCGGTGGTATGCCTCAAGAGATGGGATTTTCAGCACAGCTGCTCTACCTTGATCTTTCTTCCAACTTGTTGAATGGGTCGGTCCCAGTAGATTTAGGTGATTGCTGTCAACTTTTTCACCTGAACTTGAGCAACAACTTTCTAAGCCAAAAGATCCCAGTTCAGATGGCAAAGCTAAGCAACCTTAATCTACTAGATTTGAGCCATAATTTCTTCACAGGAGAAATACCGCCAGGACTAGGAAGTTTAAAGGTTCTTGAAGTGCTGGATCTCTCTCACAATAAACTTTTCGGATTCATTCCAAAAGCTCTGGAAGAAATGCATCCCTCACTGCGGATTGACTTATCTTTCAACAATTTGGAAGGTCCTGTTCCATGCACTGGCCCGTTCGTGAATATAAAGTTTGACCAGTTGCAGGGAAACAAAGGTTTGTGTGGCAATGTTTCAGGGTTACCACCTTGCCCAAGTCCTTATTCAACCACAAAGCACGGCAAAAAGAAGAGCCAAAAGCTTGCCGTCATGGTTGCACTCCCTTTAGTTGGCGCATTGCTACTTTTTTGTGCGTTAGTTGGGGTTCTCATCTTGTCTAGTCAATTTAGGAAAAGAGTGCCGTTAGCGAATTCGAATGTTAAAGCAGATGCAAGGGACAGAAAATTATTTTCCATCTGGACATTCGATGGCAAAGAAACGTACATAAAGATCTTGGAAGCCACACAGGAATTTAGTGCATCATTCTGCATCGGAGAAGGAGGTTATGGGAAAGTTTACAAGGCTGAACTCTCTGCAGACATCATAGTAGCAGTAAAGAAGCTTCATCCCTCCACCGAGATGGATGATCATAATGGGTTCGTGAATGAGATAAGGGCCTTGACAAGGATCAAGCATCGAAACATAGTGAAACTTCTTGGTTTCTGTTCAAGTGCTCAACACTCATTTTTAGTGTATGAGTATCTTGAAGGAGGAAGCCTGGCGAGAATTCTGAGCTCCGAAGCAGAGGCAAAGAGACTGGATTGGCTGAAGAGAGTGAATATCATCAAGGGCATCGTAAATGCTTTGGCTTACATGCACCATCATTCTTCACCTCCAATTGTTCATCGAGACATATCAAGTAATAACATTTTACTTGATTCAGAATATGAGGCTCGTGTTTCGGATTTTGGAACTGCGAAACTCCTCAAGATAGATTCTTCCAACAACAGTGCAGTGGCCGGCACATATGGATACATTGCACCAGGTAATATAAGTTCTACTTCTTTTTTTTTCTTTTAAACCCCAACAGTCCGCTATACGGCACACCCCTTACGAGGGGAGGGCTCCCAAGATAGTTTTTCCCATTTATCAACACACAGGTACCTGCTAACATTTGCCAATGTGAAATGCATGAACAAAAGTCATCATTTTTTGCAGAGCTTGCCTACACAACGAGGGTATCTGAAAAATGTGATGTGTATAGCTTTGGAGTATTAGTAATGGAAATAATCCATGGCAAGCATCCCGGGGACTACATTGTCGATCTTGCATCTCAAACTACAGAAAATATACAATTGATGGACTTGCTCGATCAAAGGCTTTCCTATCCTACTTGTCAAGTTGAAAATGATCTGCTTTCCATTGTCAAAATTGCAAGGGCATGCCTGAATGCAAATCCTCAGTCTAGGCCGGAGATGCAAATTGTTTATAACTTGTTATTAACTGGCGCCCCAATTCGACATTATCTTGGTAGACAATGTGCATAGGATTACTTATCTTTTATTAATTCTTTTAATAGCTGTTTTGTTAAATACTATTGTCTGCTTATTATTGTGGAATCCTTTGATTTAATAGTGACTATTTCTTCCTTTTTTTTTACGGAAAAACAACCTTCATCCCAGAAAAGGATTCGCAGGATCTGCAATAAGAGTTAGGAGCATAAATTGCCTTGGAAAACGACATTTTCAGAAAGTCAATTGCATTTTCATTTGAGTTTAAGATGTTTTATGTCACATTGCTTCGACTTATAAAGTTTTAATTTAGTATTACTCACTCGTTCTCATTTCTTTTGACAGTATTTAAATAGACACAGTTTTATACGAAAGTTTGAATTGTTTTATAAAGTAATATAATATAATAAAAATAAAAAACACGTAGATTAATAAGTATTTTATGTCAAATTTAAATATATAAAAGTAATATATAATGAAATTAGTGATTGATTGATAGTATATAACATATTAAAATATTTTCTTTTATAAAAAATGTCAAATATTTTAAAACATCCTAATATAATAAGAATGTCATTAAAAATGGGAAGAGAGTGTAATATTTTTTGGTTTTATGTCCTATGCATGTATTTTGTTTTGTAACAAAGTGGCGAATCAAATGAGTTCCCATATTTGTAGTAGCAAACACTTAGATTGTTTGTCAGTAATGGAAAAGACAAATTAAAATACGATCAAAGTTGAGTGAAGCAACTCACATGAACTTACAGGACTACCATTATCATTTGCAAGTTGTCGAATTTAAATTAAACTAAACTGAATAGTCTTCCAAATAGGTTCCTAAGATTTGATTAAGATTTTTCGAGTGAAAGTGGGTTTCGAAACCCAGCTCCACATTTCACGTTAGAAAATTGAGTTTGAACCGAAATCTACTCGTAAAGATACTTCAAAAGATGAAGAATTGTCCAATCGAGATTAATTTTTATATTAACTAATTAATCAGTGTGAGATGTTAACAGAGAGAGAGTCTGTGAGGTCGACAAATTCCTTAGAATTTCGAAGGATGGTATAATATTGTGTGAGATGGTGTAATATCAACTGGTGTTGCATTAGGTTTGATAATACTTTGACTTATTTGTTCTTTTGTTCTTTTGTTGTTTCAAGACATCTTAAAACAAACACGAACAAAGCAAATATAAAGTCAAAAAATATAATCTCATGAGGAACAGGAAAAGGAACATCTAGAGTTATAAAAGTCTAGAAAATTCATGAAACTATGACACCAATTCTCCAGGAAGGGGAAACAAAAGAAGAACAACTGGTTTTTGTGCTCAAGAATACAGCTAAGGACACCAATTTTGTCCCTTTCTACAAATCACTGTCTTCGGAAACTTCCTGCAAATTTCTTGATAGATTCTCATCCACAATCCTGAAGGGCCGTTTATGGTCTGTTACCTTCAAGCGTGGACATGGTATTCTTCATGCAAACAATATCTATATACATTACAAAATTGATTGACTAATTAGATTAGCCCCACACACTAAGTATTTCGTAGAATAATGTTAACTTGCTGTGTCAGAATCAAGTTCAATAAAAATAACAACAGAAAGTAAATTGGCACACAACAAGTTCTTAACACAGTTCGATCAACAAACCTACGTCAATGGGGTTAACAACATGACCCAATCCACTAATTTAGTACTTTAACAATTTACAAGGTAAGTTTTAACAAGTAAAAAAGCTGAACCAATTAGTAGATTAATATAACAAGACCTCCTTGCCAATAGATATCTACAAAGTACAATCACTCGAGTTTCCCAACTCCCGTTAGCGGTGGTAGCCAAAAACACCTAATTATAAGGCAAGATACCTTTGTGAATTGTATGACATGTTGAACTCCCCTCAACACTCAACTCCCGACAACATCAAAATTAGAATGTTGCGAAGGACCATTTTGTAGCAAAATCCATCGCAAACAATTATTTGCAACAGATTTGCGACGGAATGGTCCTTCACAAAACTACACGTCACAAATTTACGACGAACAAATAATCCGTCCCAAATTTGTGAGAATCCGTCGTAAATTTGTGACGAAAAAGGAATCCATCGTAATTTGGTGACGGATTTGTGACGGAATATTTTAGGTCAATAAAAGAGAATTTGCAACAACATTGCAACGAAAAAATTAATTTTTTTACAAATTTACGACATATTTGTGATAAGGAATTATTTTTTAAATAATAAAATTTAGTCTCAAAATTGCCCTAAAATGGCTACACATTTGTGACAGAATTTTATTATTTTTTAAAAATAAAAAATTCCATCACAAAATTGCGATGAGTTTGTGATTACATTTTATTAATTTTAAAAAAGAAAATAAAATTTCGTTGCAAAATTGCAACGATTTTGTGACGGATATATTTAATTAAAAATATAAATGATCTTTTTTATATATTTTATTTTAAGTATAAAATATTAATATTTTGGTCATTGATCTGTCCAAAATCGGCAATGATTTTGTCTCAGAAATTTATTTAGAAAAAATTAATTAATATTTGTCACAAATCCATGGCATTGTTTTGTGTAAATGAGTTCAGCTTGAAATTTTTATTTCTAATTATTATTTTTGAGTTTTGAAATGATAATTTTAAATTTTAAATTATTTTTGATATCAAGATATTCTATAATAATAAAAAATACAAAATATGTAAATTAAAATAAATATAATTCAAAAATTAAATGTCCATATTATAAACATCAAACATTAAAAAATATTATACAAAATCTATGTTACTATAGAAAGTGGCATTGTAGTTGGTGGAGGATAGTCGTCAACATCGTCCACTACGTCTTGAGAATTCAATATCAAAAAAGGAGGCGAAGGAGGAGGCGGCAGTGGAGACAGATGCGGCATCTCGAACATTACTCGTAAATACTAGTTGAAACTTGCAAATAATCACAGATCGACCTTTTCAACTGTTACTGACTTTGCAGAGATGCATACTTTGGATACGAAGTGATAAAAAATTAACAAAATTATTACATAAAATAAAGAATTAACAAAAAATTAAACATAGAAAAAGTTTACATAAAAGCATTCTAGCAAGATTTATTTAACATAGATTTTCACAAAATACATAAGTGGAAAAAATATTGCAAAAAAATAAAGAATTAACACAAAATTAAACGTAAATAAAATTTACATTAAAAAATTATAAAAAATTTTATTTAACATAGATTTTCACATAATTGTTCCAGACAACTCATGTGTTTCTTCGATATATGAACTTTTTGTAAAATCATGCTGCCTAGCAAACCTAATAAGCAGCTCTAGAACTGTTGATGACTATTACTCCAAACTAAAACTCAATGAGATAAAAAAAAGAGAGACCATGATCATTTTAGAGGTAGTTGGAAAGAGAAGGAGATGTCCAAATTGATTCTAACATGTGTGTTAGCCCTAAGGGCAATCATATTTGTTTTGAATAATGACAAACATTGATAAGGACTAAAATGCTTGTATGTTGAGTGATAGGATTGATTATTTGAGAAGCATGAAGTCTTATTGCCTTGGAGTCACATTGCAAGAATAACTCTACCATGCCAAAGGTGATTGAAGATTGAAGAATATGTTCAAAAAGAGTGAAGGCATTGAAGACTTAGAGTGTAGAGTTTTTATGTTAAATAGGTATTATTTTTCTGTAAACTCTACACTTGTATGCCTTTGTTTCATTTGAATGCATGAGAGAGCATAAAACTTGTTTTTGAAATGATCTTAAATGAACTTTGTGTTAGCAAGTATGTTTTTGGAATCTAAAATGATCTTAAAAAGATTTTGTGTAATCAAAATATTTTTGGTAAAGGTTTTTGTATCTAAATGTGTTTAAATGATGTGTCCATTCATGCAAAACGTTTTCAATGTAATTAACATTGATTTGAACAAGTTGTGACAAAGTCTAAAAAGTTTGGATACAAGTTTGGTCGTCCAAACTTTGGAAATGGTACTGTGCTTCTAGAGAATTTCGGACGCAAGTTCGGACGCATGGAGAAAAGTTCGGACGTCCAAACTTTCTCTGATAAGCATGGTCACTGTTTTTTCAGAGAATTTCGGACGCAAGTTCGGACGCATAAGGAAAAGTTCGGACGTCCAAACTTTTCCAGACAGCTTGGTACAGTAAAATTCGGGCGCATAACAGAAAGTTTGGACGTCCGAACTTTCATCATCATTAGCAGTTACTTAAATCGCTTTTATAGTCTGTTGCATTTGATTTTTCACATCTATAAAAGGTATAAACTTCAGAATTTTTGTAACTCTTGAATCTTTATGAACTCCAAGCATTCCAAAAGCTTTTAGCAAACTTCAAAGCTCTCTTATCTTGTGCATTCAATTGATTATTCAAAAGGCATCAAAGTGCGAAGGTACAACATTGTGTAAACATCTACCAACAAGTGGTAACATCTACACACTCTTCTTTATCTATCAATTTGTGTTGTTCTACTAGCTCTAGCAAGGTTATCTTGATAACATAAAATCCTTTAGATAAGGGTGATCCTTGAAGTTGTGATACAAGGTTGTTTGAGATATAAAACCATTGAGTTTGGTGAGCTTTGCATTGTAAAAGTTACTAGTACAGGCTGTGAGTGTAAAACCATAGTGTGGTGAGCCTCTCTTATAATCTGTAAACCAGAGCTAATAGTAGAGTGTTTGAAATCCTTAAGTGTGAGCTTAAGGTAGTGGACGTAAATCTTGAGGATCGAACTACTATAAATTGCTTGAGTTCTTTGTTATCGCTCTCTTCATTGCTTTACTTTAAACTGTCTCTATTTTGCCTATATAATATGCTCTTGGTCTAAAAGCATAAAAGGTTTAATTTTGTAAAAATTAGCCAAATACCTAATTCACCCCCCTCTTAGGTATTTCAAGGTGGGTAAACATTTCAAACTTTAGATATTAATGTGCTTATTTTCTGGGACTAAGGGATCAAATTTCTTGTTAACACGCGGTTGGACGATGGAGAGAAAGAGGAGAGCAGTTGGGGGAGAGATAGAGGGAGAGAAAAAGAGAGAGAAAGGTGGAGAGAGGGGAAAAAGAGAGAGGGATGGGTGAAGCATGAGATCACTGCAGAGATAGAAAGAGAAAGTGAGGGAATGAGGAATGATAGGAAGAAGAAGAGATTTGCTATGGTCATTTATTATGCATTTGCAACGGAATCATCCGTCGCATATCGGCCATACTCGTAAATACTAGTTGAAACTTGCAAATAATCACGGATCGACCTTTTCAACTGTTACTGACTCTGCAGAGATGCATACTTAGGATGCAAAGTGATAAAAAATTAACAAAATTATTACATAAAATAAAGAATTAAAAAATTAAACATAAATAAAATTTACATAAAAACATTCTAGAAAAATTTATTTAACATAGATTTTCACAAAATACATAAGTGGAAAAAATATTGCATAAAAATAAATAATTAACACAAAATTAAACGTAAATAAAATTTACATTAAAAAATTCTAAAAAATTTTATTTAACATAGATTTTCACATAATTGTTCCAGACTACTCATGTGTTTCTTCTATATATGAACTTTTAGTAAAATCATGCCACTTAGCAAACCTAATACGCAGCTCTAGAACTGTTGTTGACTATTACTCCAAACTAAAACTCAATGAGATAAAAAAAGAGAGACCATGATCATTTTAGAGGTAGTTGGAAAGATAAGGAGATGTCCAAATTGATTCTAACAGGTGGGTAAACTTTTCAAACTTTAGATATTAATGTGCATGCTTTCAGGGACTAAGGGATTAAATTTCTTGTTAACAGGTGGTTGGAGAGAGAGGAGGGCGGCAGCACGGTGGAGAGAAAGAGGAGAGCGGTTGGGGGAGAGAGAGAGGGAGAGAGAAAGAGAGAGAAAGGTGAAGAGAGGGGAGAAAGAGAGAGAGGGATGGGTGGAGCGTGAGATCACTGCAGAGAGAAAGAGAAAGTGAGGGAATGAGGAATGATAGGAAGAAGAAGAGATTTGCTAAGGTTATTTATTATGCATTTGCAACGGAATCATCCGTCGCATATCTGCCATACTCGTAAATACTAGTCGAAACTTGCAAATAACACGCATCGACCTTTTCAACTGTTACTAACTCTGCAGAGATGCATACTTTGGCTACGTAGTGATAAAAAATTAACAAATTTATTACATAAAATAAAGAATTAAAAAAGTTAAACATAAATAAAATTTACATAAAAACATTCTTGCAAAATTTATTTAACATAGATTTTCACAAAAAACATAAGTGGAAAAAATATTGCATAAAAATAAATAATTAACACAAAATTAAACGTAAATAAAATTTACATTAAAAAATTCTAAAAACTTTTATTTAACATAGATTTTCACATAATTGTTCCACACCACTCATGTGTTTCTTCTATATATGAACTTTTTGTAAAATCATGCTGCTTAGCATACCTAATAAACAGCTCTAGAACTGTTGCTGACTACAATTGCAAACCAAAACTCAATAAGATAAAAAAAGAGAGACCATGATCATTTTAGAGGTAGTTGGAAAGAGAAGGAGATGTCCAAGTTGATTCTAACATGTGGGTAAATTTTTCATACTTTAGATATTAATGTGCTTGTTTTCTGGGACTAAGGGATCAAATTTCTTGTGAACAGGTGGTTGGAGGGAGTGGAGGGCGGCAGCACGGTGGAGAGAAAGAGGAGAGCGGTTGGGGGAGAGAGAGAGGGAGAGAGAAAGGTGGAGAGAGGGGAGAAAGAGAGAGAGGGATGAGTGGAGTGTGAGATCACTGCAGAGATAGAAAGAGAAAGTGAGGGAATGAGGAATGATAGGAAGAAGAAGAGATTTGCTATGGTCATTTGTTATGCATTTGCAACGGAATCATCCGTCGCATATCTGCCATACTCGTAAATACTAGTCGAAACTTGCAAATAACACGCATCGACCTTTTCAATTGTTACTAACTCTGCAGAGATGCATACTTTGGCTACGTAGTGATAAAAAATTAACAAATTTATTACATAAAATAAAGAATTAAAAAAATTAAACATAAATAAAATTTACATAAAAACATTCTTGCAAAATTTATTTAACATAGATTTTCACAAAATACATAAGTGGAAAAAATATTGCATAAAAATAAAGAATTAATACAAAATTAAACGTAAATAAAATTTCATTAAAAATTCTAAAAAATTTATTTAACATAGATTTTCACATAATTTTTCTAGACCACTTATGTGTTTATTCTATATATGAACTTTTTCTAAAATCATGCTGCTTAGCAAACTTAATAAGCAGCTCTAGAACTGTTGCTGACTACTACTCCAAACCAAAACTCAATGAGATAAAAAAAGAGAGACCATGATCATTTTAGAGGTAGTTGGAAAGAGAAGGAGATGTCCAAATTGATTCTAACAGGTGGGTAAACTTTTCATACTTTAGATATTAATGTGCTTGTTTTCTGGGACTAAGGGATCAAATTTCTTGTTAACAGGTGGTTGGAGAGAGTTGAGGGCGGCAGCACGATGGAGAGAAAGAGGAGAGCGGTTGGGAGAGAGAGAGAGGGAGAGAGAAAGAGAGAGAAAGGTGGAGAAAGGGGAGAAAGAGAGAGGGGAATGGGTGGAGCGTGAGATCACTGCAGAGATAGAAAGAGAAAGTGAGGGACGAATGAGGAATGATAGGAAGAAGAAGAGATTTGCTATGGTCATTTGTTATGCATTTGCGACGGAATCATCCGTCGCATATCTGCCATAGTTTTGCTAAGGAAACTAATTTGTTTTTTTTTTTGTTTAAGAACGGATTTGTCACATAAGTCATTTATTACTTTTTTAATATTTTTCTTAGTACAGTTAAAAATCCATCGCAAATCTATTGCATATTGAGACGAAGATTTGCAACAAAAACTTATTTATTATTTTTTAAAACGATTAGAAATCCGTCGCATATCATAGTTCATTTACGACGGGTTTGCGACAATGCAACGTACTTGTGAAGAATTTAAATTTCAAATTGCGGTTCTTTTTTGAGGCTAAAATTTAAATTCCACCGCAAATCTATAGCTGTTTTGTGACATGTACTGCATGTTGTCTATTTTTAATCAAATAGTACAATATATATCAAATTTAACATGAGACAATTATAAAATAAGAAAATAGCAGGAAAATAGCACGAAAGCAAAATGCTTTCGCAAATCATTAGCTATTTTTATGGATTTACAATGGAATTTTAAAAATAATTTTTAATTATTTCAAATTTTCCATTTCATTGAAAATTAGTAGCAATTTTGCAGTGGAATTACAAACTATTTTTATTTATTTTCTTTTCTAATTCGTTCCAAATCCGTAGCAATTTTGCAACAGATTTGCTATGAAATAATAATATAGTTTTAATTTATTTTCGTTCTATTTTTGTCCCAAATCTATAGCAATTTAGCGATGAATTTGTGACAGAATAGTAATATATATATATATATATTATTTGTTTTCTTTACTTTTCATCATAAATATGTCGTAAATTTGCTAAGGATTTGCTACGGAATAAAGCAAGTAGATGAATAAATAAAGAAAGATATTACTAACAACATAGTAGATGATGACAAAAAATAGCACTACTTTATCCTTTTGTCTTTAGAATCTTAAATAGATACATGATGCACAGGACAAAAGAGAGTTTTTTTTATATTCAAATTATTTTGAGTACAAGGATTCTTAAAGTAACTATTGAAAAATCTGAAATTTATATTTTTTATAAGGTTTAAAATCTAATTCCAACGTTCAAGTAACAAGCTGAATGGTTGTCCAAATTTCACTAAAAATTCAACAGCCACTGTGATAATTCATATTTGTGCTTCATGTAATGATCATTTTGAACTTAAATTTTTATTGAATTTTCGTGTTTCAATTGCCATTTAAACTCCCTTTATCTCTTCTTTGCTTAATTGGAATATAATAAAGCAATGAAGGAGATTTTATACATTGAAGAAAGCAGAAAATGCAGAGCAAAATGCAAGATAGAGCATTTTCAAGTGGTATTTTGACCTCCTTAAAAGTTTCAAATGAAAACGTGCATTCTAGAAAATTATAGAGGATATTCTGAAGTTTCCAAAATGGTAAAATTCATAACAATCCAAATTAATTTGGCCCAAGAGAAATCAAGAGAGAGATCAAATCTTTGAAGAAGAAGCAATCAATCTTGAAGATTGCAACTCAAAAACACAAATCTTCACAACCAAGTTGGAGAACTCCAAGCCTTGAGGAAGAGAAGATTTGAACTACGAAAATAAGCAATTCTTCTTATTTCTTTGTTGCTTTATGTTCTTTAAATTGTAATAAGTTGATGAGCTAAATTCTTGAATACTTGGATGGTTATGAACCCTAGTTATTATCTATGTGAATGATTGATTCTTTTGGTTGATTATGAAATACCTAAGAGGGGGGAGGAATTAGGTATTTGGCTAATTTTCGCAAACTTAAACCTTTTATACGTTTAGACCAAGAACAAGTTATATAAGCTAATTATAGATAATTGATAGCAAGGCAGTAATGAAAGCAATAGCAAAGAACTCAAACAATTTATAGTGGTTCGATCCTCAAGATCTACATCCACTACCTTAAGCTCACACTTAAGGATTTCAACAAATCTACTAATTGCTCAGGTTTACAAATTACAAGAGAGGTTCACCAAACTATGGTTTTACACTCACAACCTCTTCTAGTAATGTTTACAATACAAGGCTCACCACAAACAATGGTTTTTTATATCTTAAACAACCTTGAATCACACTTTCAAGGATCACCCTTATCTAAAGGATTTTATGTTATCAAGATAACCTTGCTAGAGCTAGTAGAAATACACAATTTGATAAATAAATGAGAATGTGTAGAAGTTACCACTTGATGGTAGATATTACACAATTTTGCACCTTCACACTTTGATGTCTTTTTGGGTTGATCAATTGAATGCACAAGACATAAGAGAGCTTAAGAAATGTTTGCTAAATGCTTTTGAATGCTTGGAGTTTTCAAGATTTCAAGAGTTACAAAAATTTGCATGTTTATAGCTTTTATAGAATTTGAAAATCTGTTAAAACGTTCATAAAACGGCTAGAAACAGCTAGTTTCAGAAAATTCGGACGACCGAATTTCTTGCTGTGTCCGAATCTTCTTCCGAATTTCTCTGGAAGAACAGTGACCATGCTGGAGGCCAAAAATTCGGACGACCGAATTTTTTGGCTGCGTCCGAATCTTCTTCCGAATTTCTCTGGAAGAATGGTAGCAAACTTTTGCTACAAAATTCGGACGACCGAATTTTTTGGAAGCATTTTTAAACTTTGTAAAATCATTTGAGATATAACTTCAATGAGTTTGAAAAACATTTGATATGTATAGAAAACTTATTTAACCATATATAAGCTTGAAAAACAAGAACATATGAAGTTTACTGACATATCTTATAAAAAGATTCATTCAAAACCTTTTAAGATCATAAGATTATTTTTATGCTCTCTTATGCATTCAATGATAACCAAGATATGCAAGTGTAGAGTTTACATAGAAATTTACCTAAAAGTTAAATGTACTCTACACTTCAAGTCTTCAATGCTTTTTGATCATCTTTAGAACAACATTCTTCAAACCTCAAATACTTGCTTAACTGAAGTTGTTCTTGAACTTTTGCTTCAAAGCAATGAGACTTCAAACTTCTCAGTTTACAGAACCTATCACATAATAATCAAACATTTTAGTCCTCATCAATATTTGTCATTAATCAAAACTACATAATTTGCCCTTAGGGCTAACATATTAAATTTTGATTTCTTATGGATTAAATTTTGATTTGGTGATTAATTGATTAATCTACTGGATATTTCACTTGGAATTGAGAAAGGAAGAGTGGAATAGACCATACACAGACAATGGAGATGATTTAGGTGACTAGAGATAGGAACCTTAATATCTTCTTAGGAATTAGAGAAATCTAATTGGAAATTCACTAATCTAAATGCATTATTAGGTTACATTGGTTAGAAAGAGATTTCAACTAATTAATCTAAGTGTAGAGGACTCTCATCTAGAGATAGAGTGAGTCGTAATATAGGAATTTCACCAAACATAAGAAGGGAAAGATAAACAACCAAGGGGATTTTCTATCACATAGATAATTCTAGGGGGATTTTCCATTTAAGTATTATTTTCTCAATTGAATTCTCTCTTGCAAGTAAGATTAGTTAAGCTAGTTTTAATTAGTTAAGCTAGATTCCCATCCCTAGTAGTTTATTTCAATCATTTTCACAATTAAATTGTTAGACTAAACAATAGAGCAAAAGATGAGTAAGGTATTTGTCCGTCCTCGAGGATATGAAATTAAAGTACTTGAGATTATACTAATCATAACGTTATGTGTACTTGCACTGTGTTTGTGTGCAAATTGTTGAAGATTATGATAGAATAGAGTATAAGGGCACGGGAAAACACACAACAAGTTTTTGACGCCATTGTCTGGGACTCTATTGGTCAATATTAGAAAAACTTAAACTCTATTGATTTAGTTATTTTACTTGTTACTAGTGTTAACATTTATTTTCTGGTTTGTAATTTTGTTAGTTATTGATGAATTGAAGTGTTTTAGCTTGTGTTTTTGTATTTGTTCTATTTTAGTGACAATTCCTTGAGTTGAGTTGTTGTTTATATTTGTGATGAAGGTGTGAACTTTTTGGTTTATGACCTCAAGTAATCCAGAGGAATTGGGTCAACTCGATTCCGAAGTTGAGCAGATTATTCATTGGGATCCAAGGGATATCAATCTTGAAGTAGTACTTGAGGGAGTTGAAATTGAAGTTGAAAATGTTCAACAAGTGAAGAGTATGGCTCATAACAGAAATGCCAAGCAAAGGAAAATGAGAGACTATGCATGACCTTCTTTTTCAAGGACTCAGTCAAGCATTGCCCGTCCAAGAGTTGATGCCAACAATTTTGAGCTTAAGCCAAATATTATCCAAATGGTCCAACAATTGGTGCAATTCGATGGGTTACCGGACAAAGTCCAATTGCTCACATTTCCAACTTCTTGGAAATATGTGATACTTTCAAGACCAATGAGGCTTCCAAAGATGCCATCTGTCTTTGGTTATTTCCACTTCCACCAGGTTCCATTACTACATGGAATGATCTTGCCGAAAAGTTCCTTGCTAAATACTTTCCTCCGGCACGAACAACAAAGTTAAGAAATGACATCTTCTCATTTCAACAAATGGAGAGTCAGAGCTTATATGACTCTTGGGAGAGATGGAAAAAGCTGTTGAGGAGATATCCACATCATGGTCTAGATTTGGGGCTTCAAAAAACTCATTGATGCTTCTTCGGGAGGGACTACGAATTTGAAGACATCGGAAGAGTTACAAGACCTCATTGAAAACATTGCAATGAACAACTACCAATGGGGGAATCCTAGACCGAAAGCCAAGGCTACTGGAGTACATAATGTAGACATGATAATGACTTTGGAGGCTAAGTTTGATTCCCTAAATAGGAAGATCGAGAGCTTAAGTCTATCACCTCCAACCTCTTAAGTGATGATGGCTTGTGACCTTTGTGGAGATGGTTATCCAAATCATGAATGCCAAATCATGGGAACTTCCAATACATCATCATTAGAGCATGTAAATTAGCTTGATTAGCTTGGAGGAGGAAAGCAACCCAACAATCCTTATAGCAATACTTATAATCCAGAGTGGCAAAATCATCCAAACTTCTCATGGGGCAATCAAGGGCAACAAAGACCGCTACATCCTCTCGGTTTCCAAAGTTGAAGAAACTTTACCAATGTTACCTATTGGCCACAAAAATGGTTTTCCCACACTATCAAGAATGGTATGCATATCACATTTAAACTCAACTTTGTAACCATTATCACATAATTGACTAATGATAAGAAAATTATATTTCAAGTTATCAATGGGTAAGAGTTGTTTGACTAGAGGAAAAGATCCTTTACCAATGTTGCCTACATGAATTCTTCCTATCTTCTTGTCACCAAATGTGACAAATCCATCACTTGTAGCTTGAAGTTTACTAATGAGAAAGACATTCCCCGTCATATACCTTGAGCATCCACTATCAAGAAATCACTTTGTGGCACTTGATCTTGAAGGAATATGTACCTACATCAAATGAGAGGAAATGACTTTTGGTACTCACATCTTCTTGAGTCCAAGGGGGTTAGTGATGATACCCTTAGCTCTCCAAATAGTCTTAACACCACTCTCAACCTTTTTCTTTATAAAATGCCTAGTCATCTTGTGACCATTTTTACCTCAATATGTGCAACATGAATGAGGCATAGACATAGATGTAGCCTTACCAAAATATTTTTTGTATTTTGAAGCATTTTTGACATGATTGTATCCAAGACCATTTTTAACGAAAGCAGATCTTTGAATTTCAAGAAGTTTGTCAAGATTATCTCTACCATTTGTAAATTTTTCTGCACATAGAGTGAGATCATCAACTTTCCTTTTTTAACACATCATAATCCACACTCATTTTTCGTAAAGAAGATATTTTGGCACAAAGAGATTTGTTCTCAATGGACATGTTTTGTAAAGTAACATTTAAAACTTCTTTCTCAATATTCAAATAATCAATGGATTCAAGAAGTTTCTTGTTACCACAAACCATTTTGAGTTCTCCTTCAATAAGTTTTTAATTTGAATCTCATTTCTTTGTTTCTTTTTGAAACCTTCTTTAATTCACTATACATATCTACAAGTAATTCACTAGGATCATCAATATTATCATCACAATATGTAGAGGTTGAATGATTAGATTGCACCTCATTATCCATAGTCGTGAAGCACACTTTACTCTTTCATCATTGTCATCTCCACTATCCTCATTCGCTTGTTGATCCTATGCGCCTGCCAATCCTTTGCCCTTCTTGTTAGACTTCTTTTTCTTGAATTTGGCATCACTTTCTTTCTCCATTGCTTTAGGGCAATTGACTATAAGATGTTTGGTGCTTTTGCACTCATAACATTGAGGTTTGAACAATGATGATGATTGTCCTCCTTTCTTGGATTACCTCTTTCCTTTCTTGAGAAATCTCTTTTTGTAAAATTTTTTGAAATTCTTAACTACCATAGCCATTTGATCATCTTTTCCATCTTCATCTTCATCACTAGATAAGTCCTCTTGTTCACTTTGATTTTTAGAGGCTTTAAGTACTACTCATTTTCTTCCTTTCTCCTCATCTTCAAGATCATTTAATCCTTTTACCTTCATCTCATGAGTGAGTAATGATCCAGTGAGTTCTCCAAGAGGAAGAGCCTTCAAGTCTTTTGACTCTTCAATTGCAAGAGTCTTTGGTTGCCAAGATTCAGGTAGAGCATCTAAGATCTTTCTATTTTGCTCACCAAGTGAATATTTCTTCCCATAGGACTTTAATCCATTTGAGATATTTGTGAATCTTGTGAACATATCACTAATGCTATCTCCTTACTTCATAGTGAACAATTCATAATCTCGTACTAGCATAGCAAGCTTTGACTTCTTCACTTGATTTGTGCCTTCATGAGTAATTTGAAAAAGGCTCAACATGTCATGAGTGGTATCACATCCACCTGATTGTATTCATTGACATCTAAAGTACAACTCAAGATGTTCATAACTTGATAGTTCAAGGTCATTTTTCTTTAGTCATTTTCATTGTATTTGTCCATAGGCTTGGGTTCCCTTGTCACACCATCAACTCACATCCTTATTGGTATTTAAGGCCCTATCTCAATGATATTCCACAAATCAAAGTTAATAGAATAAATGTATATCTTAATTCTAGATTTTCAAAATGTATAATTTGTTCCATCAAATAAAGAGGGTCTATTAGCGGAAGATCCTTCCAAATAAGGTAAGTTTGACATATTAGCCATAGGATCTTATCTTTTAGGTGGTAAAACCTTTGAAAAAGAAGTCCAAGCTTTGATACCAATTGAAAGACCTAAGAAGAGGGGTAGATCAGGTTTTTGGCTAATTTTTGAAAAGTTTTTCCTTTTTGACAAAGTTGACTTGGAAGATGATTGGAACCAAATCCTCAAGCAAATACAATAAGATTAAACCTTAAATGAAATGAAGAGCAAGAGATAAGACAAGTGATGTATAGTGGTTCGATCACGCAAGATCTACATCCACTATCTTGAGCATTCATTCAAGGAGTTCAATAAAGCTCAACTATAATTTCAAGTTGATCAATTCTGGCAGTAGAGGCTTACTCAAGGGTTTTACACCACAACCTCTTTTCAAATACAAACAATCAAGGTTCACCCTAACACAAGGGTTTTATATCAACAAGATAACATTGAAAATAACAAGAAGATAAAGTTTGAGATAAGAAAGTTACCAACACTATTGGTAGATGATGACAAATTCACAAACCTTCACCTTTTTGTCTATGGAATCTTGACTTTGAACTTTATAGCACAAGACAAAAGATAACTTTTTGATAGAGTAATTTGGAAGAGTAGAGAATCTTTAAGACTTAAAATAATAGTTACACCTTTTATAAGATTTGAAATTTAGTTACAACATTAAAATAATAGTTGGTAATGATGAAATTCAGTCTATCAAATTTGGATAGGATTGTCTGAATATTCGTCCAAATTTTTCTATTTTGACACTGTCAGTGTAAATTCGGTCGACCGAATTTGGACACAAGAATCTGAATACTCGTCCAAATTTCTTTGGAAATTCAGCTATCATGAGATTAAATTCGTATGTTCGAATTTGAGTCTTAATTGATTAAACTCAGTCAGAATGAGTAAAAATCATGCACAACAAGTTTGAAATCATTTTAGACTATGAGATATATTATTTAAAAACTTTTAGTCCAAATGCCGTTATTGAAAGCTTGGCAAAAACATTTGTAAGATAGATCATTTGTGATTTAAAACCAAGTTTGAAGCTCTGTGGAAAAAATTTTAGATTCCAAAGACAAAAGAGTGCAAGGTTTACAAAGATATATCTTTGAAGCATAGTAAACCTATACCAGGGTCTTCATAGTATTCAACTATATAGAATCAACTCTAACCATTTTGATAAAATTGAGTTGTTCATGAGCTTTTGGCATCAAGGCCATGATACTTTCTTTCTTCTCAATCCAAAAATCCTATCACACAACATATAAGTAGGGCTGTCAATGGGTCGGGTGTTAACCGGACCCTACTCGATAATCTTGGGTCTGGAACAACATTTATACTCGTTTATCCGGACTCGGATCCGGACCCGATAGTACATCTTCTAAATGGGTACGGGTACGGTACACAAAGTTCCAGACCCGATAGACCCGATTACTTTATTAAATTTTAAATAATAAATATTTTATATACTTAAATTTTTTATTATCGTTAGATGTGTTTGATTTAACGGTTAATTATCTATAAATTTATATCAAATACCTTATCGGGTCTACCCGGACCCGATCCGAGACCCTATAGGGTAGGGTACGGGTCCACCCTATTTGGACCCGTCGGGTAATCGGGTCGGGTCCGATATCAATAGTAGTCTATCGGGTCCGGGTCCGGGACAGGGTGTCTCGTACCCATTTGGACCCGTTGACAACCCTACACATAAGCATATTATTCCTTACCAAGATTAATCAATATGATTTTTATAGGACATTGCACTTATCAATGTTTGTCACTAATCAAAATAACATGATTTGCTCTTAGGGCTTACACTCCTTAATTCATGCTCTTACACAGGAAGTCAAGCTCGAGACTATAAATGAGAACTACTATTTAAGTTGTTTTACATTTTCTTGATTTTTCAAGTTTTCAAAAAAAAAAAAAAACAAGCAGTTTTTACTTATGTACTTTCTTTAATTTCTTTGTAGAATATGCTTGAACCTAAATGGAACTACCAAACCTTTGAAGATTGGACTTTCTTGGATTTATTTTTTTTATCCGACTAAGTCTCCTAAGCCTCTTTTTGTTTCCTTGTATTTTAACATTGAGGACAATGTTTATTCTTAAGTGGGGGTAGGAACTTGGCTACTTCTTTTTGAAAATTTTTTAGAATTTTATGGTCTTAAAGCTTTTTTTAAAGAAATATTTTTGAAAATCATTTGCATAGTCAGTAATTAAATCTTATTCCTTATGAGTTATTGTGATTGTTTATATGTGTCGATTGGAAAGTAATGAAAGGAATTTAACCTTGCCTAATGCATTTGTTAATTCTTCTTAATTGTGAAATTTAAATTATTTTTATTGACCATGATCTTGTGAATTGATGAGATATTTAGGCTTTATTATATATTTGATGGCACTCCTTTTTATCACAACAACACATTAGAACTTGTTTTATTACATGCTTTTGGCGAAAGGTTTCTCTGGTTTCCCTTAGAAACGATAGCCATAGGCCTTCTTTAAACCGTTCGAGCCTTTCAAGCCTACCTTTAAAGTTTTCCTTAGTACACTTTTTGTGCCTTAATGAGTAAATTTCATTGTTTAAAATAATTAATATTTAACCCTTAACCTTGTAGAGAGCTCGATTTGTACTTCAACTCTATTGTGCGCCTTGAGATTGGGATATTAAGGTTTTGAGGGAAAGAAAAATTGAGAGGGTACTGAAAAGGTAAATCATTACTTGCTTTGTATTATTGTTTTGAGAAGCGAAAGAAAGAAAAAAAGAAAAAGAAGAAGAAGAAGAAAAGAAGAAGGAAAAAAGATAAAAAGTGTTTATTACAAGTCATGGTTGTAAAATGTCCAAAGTTGATATATATATATATATATATATATATATATATATATATATATATATATATATATATATATATATATATATATATATATATGTGTGTGTGTGTGTGTGTGTGTGTGTGTGTGTGTGATAAATATATTAATTTCTTGAGAATAGACTTGGTTATTGAGATTCTTTATATTTTATATTAAATGAGCAAGAAAGGAGTTGGAGCACATGGTTATGATTTGGAGTCAACTTTTATTTGCAAACTCTCTTCTTTTTATTTTGTCTCCTTATATGTTTCATTTGTTAGCCAATTTCCTAACCTAACGTTACAAGTGCTAAAGTCCTACCTGATCTAAGTGAAGCCAGAGTACCTCAATTAGTAGAGAGTGTGTAAGATTACAAGCATATGGTTGTATGAATCGTTAAATGCATTTGTATATAGTTGTGACTATAAAGGTGATTATTGAGTGTATAATATTGTCGAGACATTGAATCAAGACCTTGGTTGTGGTATGTTTCAAAAAATGTTTCTTTCAGTTTTCACAATTGGGTTGCATTAACATTGTTATTACTCTTGGTTAATTATTTACCAATCTTTCTACTTGATGCATACGGATGATCATTTTTACTTCGATGGGATAAGGAGGTTGGTCAAGATGGAGGATTCCATGTCTAATGTTCTTGAGTCTTTCTATCTTTACTTGAGTACGATCAAAGTCTTAAGTGGAGTGGTTGATGAGATTATATTTTAACCATTATTTATAACTAATTTCTCACTTATTTAAGGACTAATTCATAGAAATTTTATGATTTTGATTGGTTTTGGTGAATTAAATGTTACGTACTTTGTATAGATTAATTAAGATAATTTATTTGTAAAGTACAACTTAATTCACTAATTTTATTCATTATTGATGCAGGTGTAAAATGATAATTTCAAGGGAAGAAAAGATGAAAGAATAATTGGTTAGGAAAAAAAGGGAAAACAAAAATTCACCATGCCATTAAGATGAATAAAGTTGATTTTGATCAGAATTGCAATTTGAAGAAGAAAAAGGATTTGGAATCCATGCATTCTTGACTTGAACAAGGATTTGGAATCCAAAATGGATTTGAATTCCAAAGAGATTCCTATGTATATGCCAAGGTTTCTTGCGACAGAGTGGAGTTGACCGAAGAAGGGATTAAAAGGTCGAAAACAAGCACAGAGTGGAGCTGACGAATCAATTTCAAATAGGTTTCATAACAATGATTTTAAACCAATTTGAAATCGTATAAAATTAGTTTCAAAAATAGTGGTCACTGAATCAGTTTCAATTTTAAAACTGAATATTGTCAGTTTCAAAATTGATCGAAGAACCAACCTTTTTAATAAAATACAACAACCGGTTCTGAAACCACATTAGAACTAATTTGAAATCGAATTTAGAAACTGGTTTGAAATTAAATTGAAAAGGAATTAGAAACTAATTTTAAAAAATAAAGAATAAATAAAAAATTATCGGTTTGATTCAGCACGACCCGGCAGCCAATCGACGCGTGGCCGTGAGCCCAAGTGTGAGTGTGTATGCACGCACCAATAATTTGGGCTAAAATTCCCCTTGTAAGACTCAAACCTTGTTTACTGGTGTGGGAAGCATGTGCTCATCCATATGTCTAAGCTTCGTGTTGTGTTTTCATCTACAATTATTCTATTCATACTATATATGTATATATTATATTTTTAAATTAATAATATATATTTAATTATTTAATATAAACTCATGTTATTAACTTATTAACTGTGTTTAAACATTAATAAGAAATTTGTAATTATATTTATATAGACAAAATATATTAACATTATATATAATTATTATTTTACATACTTATATATTTATACAACTGTTAAGTATAAATCACTTTTATAATATTTGATTACGATTCTTTAATAATTGAAAATAAGTATATATAGATCAACATATAGCTTCAACATAAATAGTATATAACAAATACATTATACAACTATTTACTTGGCTATAGATAATTGTATACATACGTAATCAAAATACATACATATACTAATTATATATTGGTCACGATAATTCATTTAAATTCATTAAAGGTGTAGGATGTTAAATTATAATCTTAAATCTAAAAAATTTTATTTAGAAAATAATTTCTTAACCTATTAAAAAATAAAAAGTTATAATTTAGAAACCAATTATAAACTGAATTTTTGAAATCGATTATAAAATTTATCAAAAAATAAACAAAATTGATTTATAAACCAACTTGAAACCAATTTATTAATCTATTAAAAAATTAATTTAGAAATAAATTAGAAGCCAAATTTTTAAAATCGATTTGAATCAGAATTCTGAAATCGATTTTAATCGGTTTCCAATTAGAAACTGATTTGAAACCGATTATAAAATTCAACAAAAAAGAAAAATTTTGATTTAAAACTGATTTATTAATCTATTAAAAAAAATTTAATTTAGGAATCGACTTTTTAAAACTTATTAGAAATTGAATTTTGAAACCAATGTTTATCCGTTTCTAATTGAAAGCTGAGTATAAAATTTATTTAAAACTAAAAAATAATTGAAACAGATTAGGAACTAATTTGAAATAATTTTCCAAGCAATTTCAAATAGGTTTCTAATTAGAAACTGATTTTTGCGGCTTCAAATTTCGATTTCAAATACGTTATTTTCTTGTAGTGGAGAAAAATCGAGAAGGCAGCAAGCTTGAAGATCCAAGGAGCTCATTCACGCAAGTTTCTCTATTCTTTTATTTTCTTTCTTTATCCTTTTATTATTTTATATTAGTTAAATTCATAACTTTAAATATTTTAATCATGAGTAGCTCAATTTTTTATGACTAAGACATTCGATAAATGTCAAAACTCTTATGGATTTAACTGATTTCAATTAAAGATTGTTTCTTTGATCTCGATTTTAGTTAATTGTTGTTATTGTTCTAAATGCTTTCAATTTTTTGGCCAATTTTGCATGCCTTTAAATTATTCTAATGGTTGAGAAGTACTAGATTAAATTGGATCATAGTAATAACAACACATTGTAAAACTGGCTAGAAATAAAAGTTAGGGAATTCCATAGAGGTGTTTGCAGCTTTGATAATTAAAACCATGTAGTGATATGATTGGTTTATTAATTAAAGTTAGGAGTTTTTCAATAAGAGATTGGGTCTATTTTATTATTGGGAATTCTACCATTAACCAAGTTGGGAATTAATCTAAAGAAATTAAGTATTTTTATAAGAGAAGTAAGCTAGATTCATAGTGTCTTAGTCTATTCATTGCCATTGATTTTTAATTAATATAATTATTAATTTTTTTATTATTATTAGTTATTTTTATTAGTAATTAGTTTTTAAATGAAATTATATTTATTTGAGTTTAAGTTGGATTATAAGTAAAATAATTATACAGTTAGGTAACAATTCTCGTTAGGACGACTTGTACTCACTACTTTATTACTTGATTGACATTTGTGCACTTGCAAATTTCACATAAAAAACATAACCAGAAGTGCTCTTCATGTCATCTTGATCTCATGCGTAATTGATATATCATATTTGTTCTTTATGTAATGATCATTTTGAAATTAAATTTCTATTGAAGTTTGGTGTTTCAATGACCATTTACACTCCCTTTATCTCTTCCCATGCTTTAGGTGAGTTTATTGAAGATTTGGAGTGCAATGAAGCAATGATGGAGATTTTGCATACTTAGAATGAACAAAGAATTAGAAAAGCTTCCCCAAGCAAAACAAAGTAGTAGAATAGGGCATTTTCAATTGGGATTTTGACCTCCTTAAGTGTTTCAAATATAGTAGTGAGCACTTGATAATTGTAGAGGACATTATGACGTTTTCATAATGGTAAAATTCATGTCAATCCAAGCTCGTTTGGCCTCCCTAAGTAACCATCATACCATTCAATAAACTAAGACAAAGCATATAGAGATCAAATATCATTTCATTTGTGATCGTGTAATTAAAAGTGATATATGCTTGGACTATGTAAATACTAATGATCAAATTGCGGATATATTTACCAAACCTTTGGCTGAAGAAAGGTTTTGTAGCCTTAGAAGAAGCTTAAGAATTTAAATTCAATAACCAATGAGTGTATTCAAGTGTTGTAGCTTGTTGTGTTTTGTTGTTTATGCCTTATACTCAATTTTATCATAATCTTCAACAATTTGTACAAAAATACAAGGCAAGTGCATCTATCATCATGATTAGTATAATGGCAAGCAAGTTAAATTATCGTATCCACGGGGATGGTCAATTACCATTACTCACTTTTCACTCTATTGTTTAGCCTAATAAATTTTTGTTTATGAAAATGATGGAAATAGCTGCTAGAAAAAAATATAACTTAACTAATTAAACTAGCTTAACTAATTTTTGTTTTCAAGAGAGAATGCAATTGAGAAAACAATACTTGAATGGTTAATCCCCGTAGAATTACCTATGTGATAGAAAAGTCCCTTGGTTGATGAATTGCCCTTCTTATGCTTGATGAAATTCCTCAATTAAAACTCACTCTATCTCTAGATGGAAGTTTTCTACTCTTAAATTAATTAGTTGAAATCTCTTTCTAACCAATTCAACCCAAGAATGCATTAAGAATTGTGAATTTCCAATTAGATTTCTCTAATTAACAAGAAGATGTTGAGATTTCAATCTCTAGTCACCTAAATCATCCCCATTGCTTGTGTATTTTCTATTTCACCCTTCCTTTCTCAATTCCAAGTGAAAATTTCCAGATTATGAATCAATTATCAATCACCCTTCCTTTCTCAATTCCAAGTGAAAAAATTCCAGATTATACATTAATTATCCACCAAATCAATTCAACCATTCAAACCCACAAACAATCTAGAAGAAATTTGAATTCAATCAACCAAGGAAAACAATTCATTCACATAGATAAAATCTAGGGTTCATACCCATCCAAGTATTCAAAGTTTAGCTCATCAACATATTACAATTCAAAGAACATAAAGCAACAAAGAAAGAGGAAGAATTGCTCATTTTCATGGTGGAAATCTTCTCTTCTTCAAGGCTTGAAGTTCTTCACATTTTTGTTGGGAAAGTTGCAGCTTTTGTCTTGAATCTTCAAGGTGGATGTTCTCCTTCTTCAATGATTCAATCTTCTCTTTGGATTTCTCTTGCAAAATTGATGGATTTGGAGGAGGATTTTGTGTGTTTTCTTGGTGTTTTTCAGCCTCTCTAGCCCTCCAAAACCATCTGCCTCTTTTTGCCCTAAATGGGTATTTATATCCAGCCCAAAAGAGAGAGAAAAGTAGACGAAAAACAGCTTCAGATCGACACAAATGACGCCGCTTGGTCCAGACTAAACTGCAGCGCTTGCTCCTAGTTTTGGTGCAGTGTTTTGCTGCACGACTGTGACAGTGGTTTGATGTATAGGTGAATTAAGAGCATGAAAGCAGCTGATATAGGTCTCTATGTCTTCATAAAGGTTGTAGATAATGAGCGTAGCTTTCCACAGAGCTTTGAATCACCTCAATGAGACATATATAACTCAAGATATGATCATTATACAAAAATATATCAAAACTAGGACACAATGCATGATAGGTGAGTTTATAGCATAGGCACTTGGATTGGCAAAAATTGTACCATTATGAAAACTTCAAAATGTTCTCTATAGATGTCTAGAAGATGGATTTTGCATATAAAATCTCTATAGAGATCAAAATCCTGCTTGAAAATTCTATACCAAGCTGTTTTGCTCCGCATTTCTCTATTTTTTTCTTTATTGTGTAAAATCTCCTTGTTTGCTTCATTCAATTCCAAATCTTCAATAAACTCACCTAAAGCAAATAAGAGATAAAGGGAGTGTAAATGGTGATTAAAATACCAAAATTTAATAGAAATTTAAGCTCAAGATGATCATTATATAAAGCACAAATATGGAATATCATAGCTCCATGTGAATTTCGGATGCATGTTTTGGACGTATACATAATATTGAGACGTCCAAACCTCACTATTAACTTACAAATCCCACTGGATTCCCGTATTCTAGGTGCTAAATACTCTTTGAAAATCACATCAATTTTAGAAATTTACTATGGTGAGGACAAAGAAGCTAAAGAAGGAGAAGGAGAAGGAGGACTAGTGATCAATGAACCAAGGAGGGTTCATGTTCCTCAAAGCATGTCAAGGCTTGATAGATTTGTCATGGTGAAAGCTGCAACTGAATTTGATGATTGAACAAAATGGAACCATAAGTTAAATCCGAGCCATAAGGGGGATGCCATCAAACTATCCATAATGGGTAATATACTCTCATTTTCAAATGATATGAGCTGAATTAGTTTGCTTGTGTTTGATGTATGCTATTACCCTTCCTTCATTTATGAAGTTTATGCAAATATTAAAGAAGAAAGGGTTGAGCATGTTGAGGATAGTATGATTCAATAGTATTCATCTACAATATCCCAAGTAGAGTTTGAATTTACTGATACTTTGATGAATCGCATTCGTGGTGTTGATGACATTGGTGATAGATATTATTCTTTGGGACAGCATTGCTCTATCCACAAATTGTTCACCAATGAAAGGTTTGAAGAGGCTTTCACAAATGGTAGAAGATTTAGGTCCACTAGGAAAAAAAGAAATCAAATCATTTGATACTAGAGAAACGGTTATGTATCACATGATTACTACTATGATCATCCCTAATTTTGGACATAAATCATTCGTTGGCAATGTGCATATGGCTATTATGCTTGCCTTGCTTGAACATAAAAGATTAAATTTTGGATTCATGGCATTAAAGCATATGATTATTGCAAGAAAAATGGCAAATAAAGCTTTGCCTTATGGGAGATTGTTGAAAAATTTTTTCAAGCATTTCAATGTCCAACTCCCCAGAAAAGGTAACCCGAAGAAAAGTGGAGAAATCTACACCAACGAGTCTCTCAAGAGAATGCAGTTAACACATGATGAGGATAGAGTATGGAGGACTAGAAGAGAAACCCTCTAAGAGGTGAAAGGGTAGAAATAAGTGGAAGAAGAAGAAGAGGATAAGGAGGAGACATTGGCTAGAGAAAGGAAGAGCAAGAAAAGATATGATCTATCAAGTGAGGGGGAGCAACCTCACACAAAGAAAAGACTATTTGAAGAAGAGTCCACTCCTCAATCTCATGAAAACCTTGGAAATATGCCTAGTGAGGAGAGAGTTACTAGAGGTGAAAAATTTGTAGGCAAGGTATTCCAAGAGACATTGAACAACCATGTAAAGGAAATGGAGAAAATGTACAAGTTCTTCAAGTCCTTTGCTCCAATGATTCTTGGCAAATTTGATAGTTTAGAAGCTAAATTCAAGAATATGGAAAAAGACTTGAGAAATATTACTCAAGTGGTTTGAAATAGTGCAAGTTCCTCTAAAGCCACAAAAGAAGAAAAGAAAGAAGATGAAAAAGAGAACGATGAATAGGAAATGAAAAAGATCAAGAAGATACTATGGACGGAGATTGTAGCAATAAGGATGATAGTAATGAAAGTGAAAGTAGAGATGGCAATCAATTTGTTGCTAAAGAAGAAGAAAAAGATGAAACACAAGGCAGTGAAGCACCCCATCAGGAAGAAAAGCATGACAATGAAGAACAAAGGTAAAGTCCAAGAGGACAAGCAAGAAGAAGAAGGTGAAGGGAGTTTAACAATGTTAGCACAAATCACAACTCCATCACCGATTTCCTTCAGCCAAGGAAAGAGGAAAATGTGTTTTTAGGGAAGGAGATCCAAAGATCCTCTTAGTTGGCAACCTTTTCAAACACCGAACTACATGGACAAGGTGTTGGCAAATGAAAGACCCTATCATATAGAGATCAAGGGAGATATTTTCATCACAACAAACAAATTTGGAGTGAAGACAATAAAGCACATCCAAGACTATGCCTTTCTATCCCTAAACTCTATTTTATTGCTTATTTTAGTTTATGACTTGATGTACATGTTATGCTTTAACATTGAAATTTAATTGTGCCTTTCTAGTCATTATAATCTTTGTGAAAAGAGCTTCTGTTGTTTCACTTTTGTTGTCAAGTACTCTTACCCCCATCTTTGATTGATGACAAAAAGGGAAGAAGAAATGTGATGACAAAATGTGAAAATATGGAATAGTAGTAGAATTTCTCATGCATGTGTTGAATAAAAACAATGTGTGAATTTTATGAAAATCCATGCATATGTCAAGGAGGAGAAGAAGTTTATGCAAAATATACTTTGATATATTTTGATGTTTGCTATGATGAATGTGGTTTAGTACATGGCATAATGGTTTATTGATGTGTGCTCATAAAAAAAGGGGAGAAGAAGTTGCATAATGATTAGCTTATGGTTTATTGGCTTATGGAATGGTTATTGTCATTTTGGCATTTTAAGGATGATGATCTTGAGTTGATTTATGCATTGGTTGATTAAGATGATTTTAAGTGTGTTTATAGTTGATCACCATGCTTTGCTGATTGTTTGATTGGTTATAAGCACTTATATTGCAAAATCTATCTTTTGAAAACTTTGCCTAAAGTTTGGACTTGAAATTTGGACGCATGTCCTGAAATTCGGATGCATCAATAGTTTGTTGCCAAAAAGTTCTCTTTTGTTGTTCAAATTGATTCAAATATGTTTTAATCTCTTTTGCTATGTTTGAACAACCTTAAGGAAGCTTTATTTCATTTTAAACAATCATTATATTGAATATATTGCAGTTTGGACTTATAGTCCATAGTTCAAATATTTTATGAAAAATGAGCACAATCTAAGGGGGAGCATTGAAAACAATTTATAACCTTTAAAATCTCTTTCAGAAGTATTTTTATTTTTGTTTGATGGAAGGAAGGTGGTTTGTGGAGGTTGGTTGGGCCATGGGCTCATTTTACCCCTTAATTATGTCATTATGCTATAATTGCCTTTCATTTGGTATCATCTTCAATAAGCATATGGCATAAACACTTCTCTATGATTTAAATTGTCTAAATCTATCACATTTTGCATTAATGTTTGTCATCATAAAAAAGGGAGAGATTGTAAGCCCTAAGGGCAAATTATGTTATTTTGAGTAATGTCAAACATTGATCATTGCATAGTCATAAGAGAATATTATTGATTACTTTGTTATGCACTAATGTGTTTGACTATTGTGTGATAGGATTTTTGGATTGAGAAGTTTACAAGTCTCATTTCCTTGAAGCTACAATGCAAGAACAACTCAAATACGCCAAAGTGATTGAACATTGAAGAGTTTGCTCAAAATGATTGAAGAATTTGAAGATATAAAATGTAGGTTACATGTGCTTAATAGGTAAATTTTGAAAACCCTACACTCTTAAGTCTTGGAATCTATGAGTTGCATTTGAGAGCACAGAACTTGATTTGAAAAGTTTCAATGGTTTTGAACTTGAATTATCAAGTTTTCATCAATGTTTTTTGCACTTAAAAGTTTTTTCTTGACTTATCGATGATGCTAGAATGCTTTTTAGCTTATTATGCTTCTAGTTAACTTTTGAGAGCACAAAAACTAGGTTTTAAACTTTCAATGGTTTTGAGCTCACTTGAATTACCAAGCTTTCATTAATAATTTTTGCACTTAAAAGGTCATTAATGACTTATCTTTGAGGCTAGAATGTTTTTTAACTTGTTTGAATTTATTAGAATATGTTTTGACAAAGCTTGAATAATTCAGATGCAAGTTAGGATGCAGGATGAAAATTCAGTCGATTGAATTTTTTCTGCACAGTGAACAATATCACTATTTTGATAAACAGTTCTACTGCGTTAGTGAACAGTACCTACTATTTTTTCAGAGAAATTTAGATGCAAAATTCCAACTCAGAAGGCGAAATTCGATCATCCAAATTTGAACGGTAATACGATTTTGGTGAATAGTAATTTCCAGAGAAATTCGGACATAGAAGGGAAAATTGGGTCGACCCCAAACTTCAGTTTCTGAAGTTTATAGTAACTTCCAAATTTTACTGTTACTAGCCATTTTTGAACTCTATATAAACCCCAAACTTCAGATCTTAAGCAAAAGCTTTGAACTTTTGAATTCTTACAAGCTCAAACTTGTTTGGTATCAAAATCTTTTGAAAAGCTCTCAGATTGCTTGTGCTCAAAGGTTGAAATTCAGGATTCCGAAGGTAAGAGGTGAAGTGGTGCTGGCATTGTATTTATCCACTGAGACGTATTGGTAACATTTAAAACTTTTTCTTCATATTCTTGTTGTAATTGATACAAGGTTGTCAAGAGACATAAACCATAGAAGTGTAAGCCAATGACTAGATTAATCAAGGTTATTTTGTAAAACCCTTTGGTGATGGTGAACCTTGGATTGGATTGGTCTAGGTTGTCTAGTGACATAAAACTCTTTACGATAAAGGTGAGCCTTGTGTATTGGATTGAAAAGAGTTTGTTGTGATAAAACTCGTTGAAGGGTGAGTCTCTTGTGTAATTCCTTGATTTAACTGAAGGGTGAGTTATACGTGATCGTAATAACCTAACTGATATTCACCATAACTAGCTAACGATCGGTGAGACTGTCCATAAGGAACCCAATGCTCGAATTGTGTAATAGGGCCATGATCCTATATGTGTCCTCGATGATACCCTCGTAAAGGGCTAACCGATTACAGTTCTCGCCAAAACTGTTATTGAAACTTCAACCACGTGTGATGACACTTTGTTGCAAATGGGCGATTACTTTGAATTAGAAATTTCCATCTGCTTTCACATCAAACTAGTAGGATATATAAGGTACGATAGAGGCAAAAAAACTAGTTTCTCCAAGAGAAGATGGAAGGTTTTGAGTCGTCGCATCCCAATGCCCTAGTTGAGCAACCAAATCCATGGCCTCATGACTCCAATCCCCACCTTTTGGAACCGATGCACCTCTTGGAGCCATCTGACGAATGTCTGCCATGCCCCCTGCAACTGTTGTTGGCTGACGAACACTTGAACATGCTGTGAGAGACCTATATGTTCTCCCAATGCAACTTATCTTTATTGGTAGATACCTCTATGTTCTTCCAATGCAACTTATTTCCTGCAGCCCACTTTGTTCCATAAATAGCTTCTGATTTATCTGTATCGCAAACTGTCGCCAATGCTTTTGATGTCTTTTTATCATCAACTTAAAAAATCATGGATTGATTATTGATTGTCATAAGGACGAATGAAGCTTGATGAAAATACTATGAAGCAGCGGTTGTGAAGTCACGAGCAATTTAATGTAGATGCAAATACTTAACGAAAAAGGGTTGTCGGATGCTCATGTATGTTAGTATCTCATAGGAACATGGAAGTCCATGATTGTGTTGTAACCAATACATACAAAAGGTGATGTCGCATTAAATTTTGTTAACATGGTCCAATTCATTCAAAAAGAAATTGAGGATCTTATGCAATAATTTTTAGCACAGAAAAGCGGGATGGAAGCAGAGACTATACTTGTCAATAATTGACACTACCCCAACGTATCTATTGTGTATTTTCTGTACCCATATACTCTATTCTATCATAATCTTCAATAATTTGCACACAAACACAAGGCAAGTACTTCAAATATCGTATCCATGGGGATGGTCAAATACTGTTACTCACTTTGTACTCTATTGTTTAGCCTATCAAATTTGCTTGTGAAAATGATTGAAATAACTACTAGGAATAGAAGTCTAACATAACTAATTAAACTAGCTTAACTAATCTTGCTTGCAAGATATAATTCAATTGAGAAAACAATACTTGAATGGAAAATCACTCTAGAATTACCTATGTGATAGAAAAATCCCTTGGTTGATTATCTTTTCCTTCTTATATTTGGTGAAATTCCTATATTATGGCTCACTATATCTCTAGATGAAAATCCTCTACTCTTAGATTAATTAGTTGAAATCCCTTTCTAACCATCTCAACCTAAGAATGCATTTAGATTAGTAAATTTACAGTTAGATTTATCTAATTATCTAGAAGATATTGAGGTTCCTATCTCTAGTCACCCAAATCATCCCCATTGTTTGTGTATGGTCTATTCCACATTTTCTTTCTCAATTCCAAGTAAAAATCTAATTGAGGAATCAATTAACCACCAAATCAATTCAAACAATCAAATCCACAAATGGTCCATAAGAAATCAGAATTTAATCAACCAAGAAAACAAATCATTCACATAGATAATAGCTAGGGTTCATAACCATCCAAGTATTAAAAAATTTAGCTCATCAACATATTACAATTCAAAGAACATAAAGCAAAAAATAAAGAGGAAGAATTATTTATTTTCATTGTTCAAATCTTCTCTTCTTCAAGGCTTGGAGTTTTCAAACTTGGCTGTGAATAGTTGTGTTCTTGAGTTTGAATCTTCAATATTGATTGCTTCTTCTTCAAAGATTTGATCTCTCTCTCGATTTCTCTTGCCAAGATTGAGGATTGGGGAGAGGTTTTTGTACTTTATTCTCTATTTTTCGCCTCTCTTGGAACCCTAGCCGTCTCCCCTGTTTTGCCCTTAATATATATATATATATATATATATATATATATATATATATATATATATATATATATATATATATCAGCCAAAATAGAGAGAAAATGCAGAAAAAAATTGCAGCAGTCCAAACGACGTCATTTGATGTGCTCTAGGCGGCACCGTTTGGCTTCTTACAGTGGAGTCGTTTGGTCCCTTGTTGGCGGCACTGCTTGGTCCCTTGTGATAGCTATTTTGAATTGTTGGTGAATTCAGAGCATAAAATAGATCTTGATGTCTTCTTGAAATTGTAGATCATGATCTTGGATTCTCACAGATCTTTGAATTATCTCAACTGGGCATCTATAACTCAAGATATGGTCATTATACCAAAATATATCAAAACTAAAACCAAATCCAGAAACATTTACTTTGCACTATAAGTAGGGTGGACAAACAAACTTAGATTGACATAATTTTACCATTTTGAAAACTTCAGAATATCCTCTATAATGGTCTAGAAAACTACTTTTACATTTGAAACCTTTAAAGAGGCTAAAATCCAACTTGAAAATTATCTATCATGTTGTTTTGCTCTGTATTTTTTTGCTTTTTTCATTGTATAAAATCTCCTTCATTGTTTCACTCTATTCAAAATCTTTAATAAACTCACCTAAATCAAAAAAGAGATAAAGAGAGTATAAATGGTGATCAAAACACCAAAATTTAATAGAAATTTAAGCTCAAAATGATCATTATGTGAAGCACAAATATGAAATATCAGTATCCATGATGTCTGTGATTTGAGCCTTAAATCATAAAAAGCACATTTACCCAAATAGTGTCAAATGCACTAGAAGCTATTCCCATATATGATTTCGTAGCTGAATGACAGCTTTTAGGCCATGTTATCGTTGCCGTTTCAAAGTGTAAGATATTTTCAGTCCATGCTTAGATAAATCACTCGCGGTATGGATCCAGCTACGTCTCTTCCAAGTATACCTCAACAAGTTTCAGAATCTCAACCATGATGCCTACATGCGAGTATAATTAATATGGAACTTCACCATCATAAAGAGGTCAACCAACTTTCTTCAAGTTCCCTTTGAAAACTTTTCGGTTGTTAATTTATCACCGCATGCCTTATAGTAGTGATGCTCAATATTTTTTGCAATGTGATGCTGACACAACAAATGAATAGAACTGGGAAAGACGTTGGTGAGCACTTGTATCCTACCAAGCTAACGATCCATCACAATAGCATGTGGGGGTAATCTTTATTGAAGATAATTTGAACACACTCCAAAACCTACTGGTAAGTGTTGGCCTGCTCGTTACTCATCCAAGCTACAATCACAAAAAATTTACAACTGATGGTGTAATACCAACAACCTCTAAGTATGACATCTTGTACCTATATGCAACGAACAATATGATTTATTATTTGAAAAGTATAACACAACTACACATGATGATAAAATGTAGATGTTTGTCTTGTAGGACACATCCATAATTAGTTCAAATGGATAAGCTTGAGCAAGTGCGCTAGAATGCAGGTGCACAAACACACTGTCTCTTAGAATACTTGCCTCCAAATCCCCTCCTATCAAATGAATGTATCAATGATCCATGAATTGTTTGAAAAGTTGTTCTACCACCGTCCAAACTTGCATATTGGTCAACCTCAACTTGTGTCTAACATTATATGTAGTCTTTGCCCTATTTAAAGATGGCATAGCAGATGAAATTTCATATCGATGAAATTTCATATCAATGAAACTTAAACAAATTATTAAAGCTACAGTATGAGTAATATAATATCGAATTTACGAACCTGACAACACTATTCTAGTTCTCCCATTTTAGATAATTTACGAATGTGACATTTACTCATTTGCTCCATGATGTTCATTTCTTGTTGATAAATTTCTCCACTAAGGTATGACTATGATGGGACTTTCCAAACTTGGGATTGTGCTTACCGCACATCACAATAATAGAAAATAGAAAAACTGATATAAAACTGCCAGGAGAATGGTTTCATTTAAGTTTCAAAAGGTTTTGAATATTTTTTATTTTTTGATGAATTTTATAATAAATTTTTAATTAGAAACTGATTAAAATCGATCTCAAAATTTGATTTTTAATCAATTTTAAATACAATTAGTTTCTAATCGATTTTGAAATTAAATATTTTTTATTTTTGATGGATAAAGATATTATTTTTTGATATATCCTATTTATCCTCTATTTAATGATCATTTTAACCTTGAATTTTTAAAAAAAATTTGTGTTCAGTACCATTTATACTATCTTTCTTTCGCCACTTGTTTTGGGTGAGTTTACCGAAGATTTAGAGTACAATGAAGTAAGGAAGAATATTCTACACACTTAGAATGAAGAAAGAAGATAAAAAGCTTTCTTAGGTAGAACATGGCATTTTTCAATCGAAATTTTGACCTCTTTAACGATTTCAAATAAACAAATGTCCTCCTTGAAGTTTTTAGAGGACATTCATATGTTTCTAAAATGGTAAATTTATGACAATCAAAGCTCATTTGGCCTCCCAAAGTACCATACAAAATTAGTGTTTTTAGATGAAGTTTTAGTTTTGACATAGTAGGTGAAAGGTCAGGAAGTGCCACCTGGACCACCCTAAGTGGCACCACTTGAGCTAAAGTGAAAAAATCTACAATTTTCTCTTTCATTTGTTGGGAGAGAATATATATATATATATATATATATATATATATATATATATATATATATATATATATCTTATATATATACTTATATATATCTTATTGTTTGTGGATTTGATTGTATTGTGATTGCTAATTAATTCATGAACTGGGTTTTTGATTTTGAATTGAGAAAGAAAAGTTGAAATAGACCATAAAATAATGAGAGTGATTTAAGTGATTTGAGATAATAATGAGAGTGATTTAGGTGGCTAGAGATAAGGGCCTCAACCCCTTCTTGGTAATTAGAGAAATCTAATTGGGAATTCAACAATCTAAATGTACTATTAGTTTGAATTAGTTAGAAAGATATATTAATTAATTAATCTAAGAGTAGAGGACTCTCATCTAGAGATAGAGTGAGCTCTTACATTAGAATTTCACCGAACTTAAGAAAGGGAAACTATTCAACCAAGAGATTGTATTTTTTACATAGGTAATTCCAGGGTTATTTTCCATTCAAGTATTAGTTTCTCAATTGAATTTTCTCTTGCAACCAAGGCAACTTAAGATAACTTTAATTAGATAAGTTACATCTTTTGTTTGCAATTTATTGTAATGAATTATCACAATTGAATTGGGAGGCTAAACAATAGAACAAGAGTGATTAATAATACTTGATCATCCCCGAGGATATGACATTTGATTTACTTGCCATTATTCTAATCCAAATGATAGGTGCGCTTTCTTTGTGTTCCTTGCTAAATACTTCCCTCCGACAAGGATGGCATAGCTCAGAAATGAATCCTTTTTATTTCAACAAATGGAGAATTAAAGTATATATGATGCTTGGGAAAGATGGAATGAGCTCTTAAGAAAATGTCCCCATCATGGTCTAGATTTGGGGCTTCAAATACAAACATTCCATAGTGGGTTGAATTTCTCTTCCAAACAACTCATTGATGCCTTTTCGAGAGGGACTAAAGTTTGAAGACCGCAGAGGAGTTACAAGACTACATTGACAATATTGCCATGAACACCTACCAATGTTTCTACCAATGTGGAATCCTACCAAAGCTAGTGGAGTGTATAATAAAGACATGATAATAGCTTTAGAGGCTAAGTTCGATGTCCTAAACTAGAAGATCAAGAGCTTGAGTTTGTCATCTCAAACGTCCCAATTGATGACAAATTGTGACTTTTATGGAGGTGGCCATCCTAATCATGAATGTCAAACCTTGGGAATTTCCAATGCAATAGAGCATGTGGATTATCTTGGAGAAGGAAAGCAAGCCAGGAATCCCTACAACAATACTTATAATCTAGGGTGCCGCAATCATCTAAACTTTCTATGCGGTAATCAAGAGCAACAAATACCGATACATCCTCCTAGCTTCCAAGCTTCATCAAGTTTCCAACCTCAAGTATCTTTTCCTTACCAACACCAACCCTTCCCATCTTCTCAAGAACGGGTGGAGTCTAGCTTTTGGGGTTTGATGGAAAAGTTTGAGGTAGCTATTGAAATTCGGTTTCAAGGTCAAGACACACGCTTTCAAGGAATTGAAGCATCTCTATCATGCGGAGGGAACATTAATGGTAAGAAAACATAGACTTAAACTTTATCATTTAGAGTGAGAAATAAGTTAGGTAGAGCAAACACATGCTCGTATGACCTAGGAAATGAGCAAGCTTCACAAAAAAAGATAACTCTGTTGTACATAGTTTTGTTTTATTTTGATTTCAATTTGCAAGCCTTTAGTGAAAATCATGATAAAATAATAACAAACATTGATACATTGATCAGTGCAATGTCTTATGAAAATAATGTTGATTAACCTTGATATGGACTAATGTGCTTATATGATGTGTGATATAAGTTTTTGATTGAGAAGAGTGCAAGTCTCATTGCCTTGAAGCTATAAGTGCATGAACAACTTGAAGGTTACCAAAGTGGTTGAAGATAAAAGAGTTGATCCAAGAGAATTGAAGGATTTGAAGACCTTAGTGTAGGTTTCAAATGCATTATAAGTATATCTTTATAAACCATGCACTTGTTTATCTTTGAAATCTAAAATTTTTCAAGAGAGCTTCAAACAAGGTTTTCAATCTCAAATGATTTATCTTACAAATGTTTTTACCAAGTTCTTGACAACGACATTTGGATTAAAATCCTTTGAAAAGATCCATTTTATGGTCAAAAATGATTTCAAACTTGTTATGCTTGCTTTCTAATAATTTTGGCTAGGTTTCAATAGTTTGAATTCGGACATCCAAACTATACTTCATGGCTTTTGAATTTTTAGAGAAATTTGGATGACCATTCGGACGCTTATGCCCAAATTTGGTTGACTGAATTTACCTTGGTAGCCTGAAGACAAAAAAATTTGGACGATCATTAAGATGCAGAGGTCCAAGTTCGATCAACTGAATTTTTCTTTTATTAGTTGTTACTAGCCGTTGTTTGCATATTACAACAAAATTTTAAGCCCTAAAAATGACATAAACTTCAAATTTTTTGGTAGTTTTTTCTTTTAACTTTTACTAATCCTTACTTTTCCCAACCATCATTTATAAAAAAAAAGCTCTCTTTCTTCTTGTGCTAAATAGTTCAAAGTCAAGATTCCTCAAGACAAAAAGATAATGGTGTGTTAATTTGTCATCATCTACCAAGTTTTTCATAAATTTGTCATCTCATGCTTCATCTACTTGTTACTTTCAAGGTCATCTTGCTGATATAAAACCTTGTGTTAGGGTGATCCTTGATTACTTTGTATTTGAAAATAGGTTGTGGTGTAAAACCTTTATAGGGTGAACTTCTACTATATTATTTATTCAACTTGTGTTATCTTTGAGTTTGGTTGAAATCCTTGAGTAGGTGCTCAAGGTAGTAGATGTAGATCTTGAGTGATCGAACCACTATAAATTGCTTGTGTTGTCTCTTGTCTTCTATTTCTTTTAAATTTTAATCTTATTGTATTCACTTGAATATTTAGTTAAGTGTTTGATTACAATAATCTTCGAAATTAATCTTGTCAACAAACATTTTTACTTTGGTGAGTTTAGTCCTTAATGTTTAATTTTAAAATTTTAAATCCTTATTCTTTTTTCGAGTGAATTATTTGATCATTCCATCTAATTTATGGTGAGTCAACTGTTAGTCAATGACTTAGTCAATTCCTTGACCAAACACAAAGGGGTATTTTCATCACATCACCTACTTTTTTTCTTTTTCTTTTAATGAGCCTTGTCCAGTCCCCTCTACATGTTCATCTTCTTCTTTGCTTACCCAACCTCTTCTGTCTACCGCAACAACCACCCCACCCGAGCCCCATCCCTACCACCACCACCACCACCACCACTACTACCGTTGATACTGCTGCTATTCCTGGGATTTCTGCCAATGACAACAACAAAGTTGTCAAGAATATGGGAGCTGTGGGAAGCAAAACAGTGGATGAGGTATGGAAAGAGATTCAAAGATTGGAAAATAGAAATCAAATGAAGTCCAATGACCTATTCCAGCTTCAAAAATGAATAATTATATTCAAAGTGACAACCTATCTTGGCCGTCAATTGATGCCTTCCCACCTTCTGAGATAATTTTCTTTTTTAAAAATGTCTTTGACAATCATCAAAGCTAGAAAATTTTCAAAAACAAGTTTCAAGAATCCATTTTGGTACACCAAACAGAAAAGATTTGTACCTGTTAAAGACATAAGCTTACGGAGTTTGGAGGGGATGGTGTCTATGGAGGAAGAATCGGTTGGGGCCGGAAGCCTACTATTCCCTCCATGTGCTGCTAGGTAATTCTTCTCTCTCCTCCTGCTACCTTTCCCTCCCATTATCTCTGTAGGAACTCGCCCAATCTAAAACCCTAAGTGATAGTTATAATCCCTCCGGCGGGTTGTGGAGCAGGGCTGGGGTGGCTTCTCTATTTTATTTCCTATTTTTCAAAATTTCCATTCTAAGCATTTTATACAATTACAAAAGCCTCCTTTGAGACTGCTTAATTTGCATTGACCTCCTGTAATTTGAAATAATTTGGCAAACTGCGACTCATTAAAAATAGGACTTGATTTCGACTCATTAATGTGACGAAAATACCCCTTTGTATTTGGTCAAGGAATTGACCAAGTCATTGACTAACAGTTAGTCACCAGAAATTAGATGGAATGATCAAATAATTCACTCGAAAAAAGAATAAGGACTTAAAATTTTAAAATTAAACATTAAGGACTAAACTCACAAAAGTAAAAATTTTTGGGGACTAAATATGCCAATTTGCCAAAACAATTTCAAAAATTAGCTAAAGATCTAATTCATCCCCCTCTTAGTTCTTTCATTATTTTTTGTGGATAGTTTTTATTTCTGGATTGGGGCTTGTTGTGTGATGTTCTTGTGGTGTATTAATATTTTTTTGTATTTAGGTTTGATAAATTGATGGTATTGCGATGTCATTGTGTTGTTCGAGTGAAAATGGAATTGAAGAAGGATTTGAGTTCTCATTTTATTGTGCTTTTCTAAACAGATTTTTGTACTTCATGCTATACTTTCATGGTTAGATGAGTGCTTTTAATTAAAGAAAAAAAGAGAGCCTGAACAGTGCCGCTTAGCCACTGCAAACCAAAAACTGCAATTACAAGTTTGAAGTAGCACAACTTGGACCGGCCATAGCGTCTCCGCCTTACTGTTCATCCAAAAAACCTATTTTATTAATTTTTTACTTTGAATTTTTCTCTTTGCTTTCATGTTTCTATATTGTAGTTTTTGTGTATATCACTTTCCCAACATTGCGGACAATGTTGTCCTAAGTGTGGGGGAAGTAGCAGTAGTATAATTAATTTTTAATTGTTAGTAGGAGTATAGTTAATTTTTTTTATTTTTCGTTAAATTTTCTTGTTTTTATTTTGGAATTTTCAAGACATTGCAAGGCTTTCATGTTTAGTCTTTCTTTGGAGAGTGTTTATACAAAATAACCTAAGGGTCACAACTAGTACCTTATACTTAGATTAAATAAGCACCCCTCATATTTATTGCTTGCATGAAATTTGTCTTTAATCACATTTGTCTTTTTTTTTTAATGATTAAGAACTTGCACCCACTTACCTTGAGGTGAAATGAGTAAATAACCTTAGTTTAATCTTGAAATGATGGTAATAGGATTTCTTTGTCCTGATTGAGCTTTTCTTGCCATCCCTTTTAATATTACACGCAGTGCCCTATCTGAAGCCATGAAGCATAATTTTTCATTTTCCTCGCTTCAAATCCACTCTTTTTATTTAACACTTTTTTACGAGACCTAAATATATTTTTTACCCTTAGCCAGTAAAAATTAATGTGGAGGTTGGTATAAAAGATGGAAGGGGAGATAATAGAGGAAATCGTTTTATGTGTTGAACTTAACAAAAAAAAAAAAAGAGGGTGAAACTTTATATGATCAGAAATTGTAATACGCCTCTTTCATTACTATTTTTGGTTAGTTACCTATATTTTCTTTTGAAAAAAAGAAAAGAAAAAAGAATATATTTTGTTTTGAAGGCTTACTACACCTTGTGATGCCTTTGTTGTGTTCATTGTCATGATTGAGGCATAAACATGTGGGTTGATAAAGACAGATGATGATGGGAAGTTGTGGGTTGAACTATGATTTGTTCGAACTTGTTGACTTTGAAGTCAGGGGATTTTGAGGAGGATAAGAGGATATGATTGGACGTACAATAGTGGTGATATTTGTTTGCAGCTAAAAGGGTTGTTACTTTTATTTTATGTCTCATTCTCTTTTCTTTAACTCTCCTTTCTTTGACTTTAAATCCCTTATTGTTTATTTGGTACCCTGAACTTTTCCCTAACCTGAAATTACATTGAAAGTCCTACCTAATATATGTTGAACTTTGGTTACTATATTGATGGAGAAGTTTTGTGAATGCCAATCTTATGGGGAATTATGCTTTCTTGTTGTGAATTTCATGGCCAATAATCCAAATTCACCCCATAATTGTTGAGCATTTGCAGTAGTTGGGAACATTTACATACATCCACGGATTCATACTTGCATTTCTAGACGCAGGGTGATTAATTAATCTTTGTGATGGGATTTTGGGATGATTCTTAGATTGATTTTCTGGACATACTTGAAATTTCACTAGAAGTAATGCTCTCCTTATTTTGTCCTTCTCAAAATGATCTTCAACAAATTCCCCTTATATCTCATGCTTATTATTTTGTAGTTGTACTGCTTGTGGGCAAGCAAAGAATTGTTTTCATGTAAAAGACTTAGTCTATTTTTATGATCTCATATTGTTATTTTTAAACTTTTTATAAAATATAATGGCATGTAAAATATATTTTATTAGCATAATTATTTCCCTAGTGATTCTAGATTTTAAGGTCTTTTATTCATATGAAGTTGGGATGAAGTTGTTAATAATAGATAACCTAGAGAAATCGGTAAAAGAAATTTCCATCCAAGATTTAGTAGTTGGCCCATTCTCAGCCTTGGTAAAGTCCATCTTGTTGCAATAGGAATGAACAAGAACAAATAAGTATTCAAGGATTAAGTTAAGTTATTGATCAACAAACAAAAATGACATTCTTAAAAGATGAGATTAATTCAGAAGCACTTTTTTTAATATATAAAATATATAAAATATAGCAAACAGGGGTAGATAGTTTGTACTTATATTCTGTTGCATTATATACACTTTGGAGCTAGAAAATTTTGTAACTTAAGTAGAAGACGTAATATACTTATTATTAAGTAGTTAGAAGCTTTTCTATTAATTGTAAGTCAAATTAGTAGTTCGCGGGCATTTAGTTTCTGCTAAGAGATTTTCCACATAAAATGTTTTGGAAACAGTAATCAAGTTTGACTTGTACTACTTTGGTAAGGAGAATGGGTTTCCTCTTTCTTTTTGGCCCTTTGAAATATGTTAAGGGGATGCTTGACTTTGATAATATGTGTTTTAAGGCATAGGTCTCAAAAAAAAAAAAGGAAAAAAGAGAGTTCTAGCACTTCTTTTGTGTTTGTTGTATTTTATTTTAAATTCTCTTCACTCTGGCATCGTCGAAAACTTTATATGTATTACTTTTCCTCCAAATGTATTAATTTTATAAATAAAATTTTAAATTTTTATTTGCACATTATTAAGCTTTTAAACTCACTTCCCTTGTTTTCATTTATATATATAATAGAAGTATAACTCTTTCTTTTTTACAATTCCAAATCTCTCATCCTAATTTATTAGAGTTTTTACTTTTTTAGTTAGTCTTAAAAAATTTGATTGGTTAAGATCATTTTCAATATATTACAATGACTTTAAACTATTTATCTTTATTATTTTTGTTTAACTCAATCTCTTAATTTAAACTAAATTTATTAAAACTAAACTCCTAATGCCGTCCATTTGTTTTCTTCTTCTATTCACTTTCCAAAATGTAACTACCTTTTCTACAACTTTTTTGGCTGGGTTAATCATTACTCAAATCCAATACTATCAAAATGGGCAGGAACCCGAGGGCCAGCCCGTTTATACGTCTAAATAGATAGGCCTGGACATTGTTTTTCTAGGTCTATTAAAATACTAACCCATTTGGTCCCTTTTGTTTAGTCCGCAGTCTGGCCCATGATTTTTTCTTTTTACTTTTTTTGCTTATGTATTATAAACATTAAAGAAAAAGGAATGTATGGTAATTTTGGCATCAAATTTACTAAATTACACATTCTAATCATGTCCACAATTAAGGTTGATTAATTTAGTTTTGTTTTAAATATCTTCATATATATATATATATATATATATATATATATATATATATATATATATATATATATATATATATATATATATATATATATAATGATCAATTTCTACTTTAAAAGTATTGGGGGCTGGCTAAAGATAATTTCTATCATAATAATGAATTTATACTCATCACATATGACAGAGAGAAAAAAAGATACAAAAAAAATCAAAGAGCCCCCCAAGCATTGCCTCTTACGCTAGCTATGGTGAGCTACGGATTGGGAGGTATCAAGCTTATGGAAAAACTAGCCAAGTTTAATATCTAGAATCTTCTAACCCATGTGTTTTTTTCTCTTTATCGTCGCTTCTTAAGTTAATTCTTTTACTTTCTTTATTTTTTTCATTTCATTTAGGTTTTTCCATAACCATTTGGATGCTTTATTTTATAAATTCTTTTAGAATTATTTTATTATTTTGTTAAATAATACTTCTACTTTAACCTGATTGAACTTTATTAAATCTCATTTAAAGTTTTTCTTCCTTCAAATTGAACTCCTTCACTTGATGTTTTATATGTGTTATATTTTATAATATAAAAATTGATGATTTCTTTGGTGTATTTTATTAGTGCATCCTCAAGCATTACAAATGAATATTATTGATTTATTTGATACACTAAAATGTGTTTAAACTTTGGATTGGAGTTGTTACTTGTAAGATAATTTTTCCAACTTGGATTTTAGGTGTACTTCATAAGTGAATATAAGTTCTTCAATTTTTTTCTTTCCCCTTTAAAATATCACAGTAATTAATAATTATAATTTCTCTTCATTATTGATGAAGGAAATAGATTTACCATTAAGGAAGTTTTTATCTTGAAAACAGAAATGAAACCCTCTTTGAACTAATAGATGTTACATGCTATTTATATCTTACAAAATAACATCAGTAATATTTTTATGTAAATTAGAGATTTTAAAAAGATAGAAAAAATAGATTCAACATACTTAATATTACTTCTAATTTTTATTGGGAGGAACAAAATAAGTAGAAATTATATATTAAGAGCCTAATATGAGGAACAATGTATTGAACATCTTTGAATCAATTAAATTTTAATATTCTATTTGTTATTCGATTTTTTTTCTAAACACATACACTATAGGTAAAAAGGATTTCTTTTCAGATGGACCTATATTCTTTTCAAGGGTGATCGAATTCATGCACTCACCATCCTTTTCCGCTTAAGGAAGGACCTATAGAACGACATTTTCTCTTACTCTGTAAGGTTGCAAGATAGTGTAGGGGAGTTTTTACCGATAAGGGCGCCCTATCATATTTAAGGTCACCAGGGGTAGCGGTAGAAGCTAGTCGCCAGAAGCGAACTTGTTTTGAAAGTTTAATTCCAATATTTTTAAATTTTAAAAAAATATGATGCACGGCTTTAGGCTAGTGTACAGTAAAGGAAAAGGATAATGAAAAGAAATAAAAACATGGGCTCAATGCATTTGAAAATGTTTTTCATGACAAAAGCCAACATAAACTTTTTTTTGGTTAACATTTTCTGTTCTATATCTCACATCTCCTCTCACAAATCAATTCACTTTTTCATTGTCAAAAAAAAAATTTGAAAAGAAATCAGTCTAAATAAGCAGTTTGCCATGCCCGGTGCGATAACGAGTTTGGCTCATTCATTCCAATGAGAAACTGGCATTAAGGAAAGAGACTTCTAAGGCTTTTAAATGTCTCTGCCATCACCCGTGGATTGGCAATCACAAAGACTTCTGAGTGTTAGAAAATTTCATTTGGATTGGACTCAATTATTGTTTCCTCCTGTCCTGGGAATTCGCTTGGTTCATTCATCCATATAGAGGATAACGAGCTTGACAAAGATGCGCAGACGTTAACCTTTCCATTATTATAATGTTCAAACAAACATATCTTAAAATTAATGTGTACAGATAAAGATGTTTATAAAAATCAAATTTTCAAAAAAAGAAAAACAATTGTCTACCACAATGACTAAAAATAGAATCACCTGGAATGCTGCAGTTTGTTTTTAGTTTCCCAAATTTTAACCCTATATAACATTTAGTGTTAGCATTTAGGCCTTTTTCTAATTTTGAATATAACAAATATTTATAAGGATTAACTTTTGCGACCTCATTGTTCTAGGATTTTTGGATTGAAAAGCATGATATACGATTGATCTAAAAATCTTGAGCTTATTGAGACAAGGCAAATTATGATTCACAAGATATTACCTATAACGCAACCCTAATCTATATCCTTCAAAGTCTTTGAATGGGACAACTTCTCAAGTGAAGATTCGTTTTGTATCAGGCTCGTTATCCTCAATTTAGATGAATGAACAATAATTGAGTCCAATCCATGGGCCATGCTTCTGTCGAAGACATTTTCAAAGACTTCGAAGTATTTGTGATTATTAACAGTTGCTTTACTCATTGGAATGCGACATCGAGAAGATATCTCTGGTTAAAAACGTGCATGATGATGAAACAGCAAAGTATTAACATTATTGGGATGGTTTTTTTTTCAAATTTTTTGTTTGGAAAATGAAAAAATAAAATTGATTTATGAGAGGAGATGTGAGAGTCAGAGTGAAAAAGGTTATTTAAAAAAAAAAAGAAAAGTATGTTGGTCTTGTTATGAAAAACTTGTCCAAATGCATAGAGCTTGTGCTTTTATTTTTTTCCAGTATCCTTTTCCTTTCTATACATGAAAACAAGGGACGTGAGTTTAAAATCATAATAACTTGTCAATAAAAGTTTAAAAATTTATTTATAAAATTAAAAAATTAATACATTTAAAGTTTTTGATGATGTCAGAGTGAAGAGAATTTATACAAAAAACCACAAACAGAAAAGAAGTGTTAGAACTCAATTTTTTTTTAAAGGCCTACGGCTGATAGTACCTATTACCAAAGTAGTGCAAGTCATACTTGATTGATGTTTCCAAGACATTCAATGTGGAAAATCTCGTAGCAGAAACTAATTCAACAGCTCCTCAATTTTATGTGATGAAGTGAAAATTTCTCTAAACAATACAATTTTCAATTAATACCCTCTATTTTTCAAAATATAAAACCTTTTGACCTTTTTTTTATACGTTAAGAAAGAAGAAAATAAAAAGTATTTTTATTTTATAATTAATTAATTTTACTAATATAATAGATAATGAGAGAATTATAATTATGGAGTGAGTAACTTATAAAAAATATTAAAATTCTTAAAAAGTCAAACATTTTGAGAAGGGAGAAAATGGTTAAAAGGCCTAAGATTTTAAAACAGAGGGAGTACCATGTAAGTTGTGGATTATTAAGTGAATGGAATGTAATTTTAGTTCATAAGATTCTATGTGGATATTCAAATGGGTTAAACTCGAAATTGAATCGAAATTCTGCCTGTTGTAGTTGGTGTAGGAGGCCTGAATCTACGTACAATACATGGTACATTATGACGGAGAAGTTAGTGTTTGGGTAAATATAGAAAGGTGGTATATGTTACAACTCTACGTCTCCAATTAAAACCGCCGGTTTGCACCAGATTTTTTACCAGCTCGACAGACAGCGCAACGGGTAGTAAGCTTGGAGGAGCTAAAATGGTTTCTTGAAAAGACTGGTTTCCAAACAAGCCTAGATGCACTATAAGAAAACAACATATTAGAAACCAAACTTTGAAATCGCAAAAAGCAGTTTCTAATTAAAAAACAATTTGAAACCGGTAAGAAAATGGTTCCAAATCGATTTCAATAGGTTTTAAATATTTTTTTATTTTTTAACAAATTTTATAATTAATTTCAAATCGGTTTCTAAATTAAATTTTTTATTTTTAATAGATTAAAAAATCACTTTCTAAATAAATATTTTTTCTTTTTTAATAAATTTTATAATTAATTTCTACGCAGTTTCAAATTAAATCATATTCTAAATTAAAATTTTTTATTTTTTAATAGATTAAGAAATATAGTTCAAATCAGTTCTTAAATCAAATATTTTTTTTATGAATTTTATTAGAAACCGATTAAAATCGATTTCAAAATTCAATTTCTAATCCGTTTCAAATCAAATAGGTTTCTAATAGGTTTCTCAATTAAGATTTTTTATTTTTTTAATAGATTAAGAAATCAGTTTCAAAATCTATTTTTTTTGTTTTGATGAATTTTAAAATGATTTTCTAATTAGAAACCGATTAAAATTGATTTCTAGTCGGTTTTAAATCAAATTAGTTTTAAATTACAATTTTTTATTTTAAATAGATTTCTAAATTAATTTTTTTATTTTTTGATTAATTATATAATCGGTTTCTAATTAGAACTAATTAAAATCGGTTTCAAAATGCGATTCCAAATCGGTTTCAAATCAAATTGGTTTCTAATAAATTTCTAAACCCTTACCCTAGAGCGGTTCTAAATCGATTTCTAATAGGTTACAAAATCCTATTGTGGTTTCAAATCAGTTTCTAATATGATTTTCAGCCTCAAATTAGTTTCAAAACTAATATTTAATATTAAGATTTTAGACTATAATTAAGGTTTATAATTTGACATCCTACACCTTTGACGAATTTAAACTAATTATTGTTACCAACATATAATTAGTATATGCATGTATTTTGATTATGCATATATATAATTATTTATAATCAAGTAAACAGTTGTATAATGTATTTATTATGTACTATTTATGTTTAAGATATGTATTGATCTATATATATACTTATTTTCAATTATTATATAAGTATAATCAAATATCATACAACTGATTTAAACTTAACAGTCGTATAAATATACAAGTATATAAAATAGTAATTATATATAATGCTAATATGTTTTGTTTATATAAATACAATTACAAATTTTTTTAATTGTTAAACACACTTAATAAGTTAATAATATGAGTTTATTACTTACTAAATAATTATGATACATATTATTGATTTAAAAAGATAATATATACATATATAATATAAATAAAATAATTATAAAATAATATAATAGCAGGAAGCTTAGATTAGTGGAGGAGTACATGCTCCCCACACTAACAACCCAAGTTCGAGTCTTGCAAGGGTGATTTTCTCCCAAATTATTGGTGCGTGCATAAACGCGGGCACTTGGTACGTCAGCCACGTGTCGAGCGCGTGCGAACATGAGCTTGATTCACCGAGCTGATCCGGGGTTGGTTGGCTAGCCGGGACGGGCTAGGTCGACTATGTAATTATTTATTTATTATTTATTTTTTAAAATCAATTTTAACTCGGTTTCAATTTAATTTCAAATCAGTTTCTAAATTTGATTTTAAATTAGTTCCAATGTGGTTTAAAAATCGATTGTCGTATTTGACTAAAAAATTTGATTTTTGGGTCCATTTTAAAACCAACTATATTTAGTTTCATCATCGGTTTCAAAATTGAAACCAGTTTTTTTATTTCAAAATCAGGCCTCGATCACTATTTTTTTGTTTCCTGTAGTTTCAAATAGATTTTAAATTCTTATTTTGAAATCTATTTTAGACCAATTTATCAGTTTCAAAATTGGTGTTTTTTGTAGTAACGAGCTTCAACAACTGGTGGGGAAAAGGCTGGACTCCATTGATTTCGTCTTCTTTCGTGACGATGTCATGAATGGGAGAAAGAAAACTGTCACCAGTGAGAACAAACGTACTGTTGGCAGCATATTGGAGGGGGCAATTCTACTGTGCTGCACGTGCATTTGTGCAAACAAATTTACGATGTCTTGACGATGTCCTGTTCAGTTTTATCTTTTTTGATTTCCTATATTTTGACTTGAATTTTTGGTATTTTTAGTTGTAGTTAAGTGGCTTTTGACAGCCAAATACTTATCTTTACTTATATAATCACTTCTAAATAATCTCTTTTTCGATTACTCAAATAAAGAAAAAACTGCATCTCTTTCTCAAGAAAGAAGCACAACAGGAAAAATGATTAATGACAAAAAATTACCTTTTCATCACTAATTACTTTTAGAGAAAAGAAATACAGAAGGCTTGTCATAAAAGCCTCCTAGTGAAGACATACTGAAGTCATCACTAACAATGTAGATTTAGTTTAAAAAAAAAGTGATTTCATAAAATCTTAAATTATTTAGTGGCAGAATATTTTGCCGTGAAAAAAAATTAACACTAATTGTGTCCAGTTACCAATGATTATCATTATTAAAAAACTGAACAAAGTAAATAATTGAATAAAATATTTCAATGACAAGATTTAAAGTTATTGCTAAAAGCTGATTGCGTAGGGGTTTTAGTGACAGAAGACATGTTGTCACTAATTCAAGTGAACAATTAAAAAAAAAAAAAAAGAACTGAGCTTGCGTGAAGCTGCCTTGATGAGTTTTGCACGCAGCTCGATCAAGCCGTTCACAGTCTCCCAGGCCCCAGCTGCAGGCAGCTCGCAGAGTTGGGAATTAATTCCCAGAGTTTGTCTGTGACTCCAATAGAAAAACTTTATGGTGGTAACTGTATAACTAGTCACCATCTCATAAATTATACTCTGTCCAATCACATGAAGCCACGTGTACTGTGAGTCCCTGTATTGATGAATGAATAAGTGATAATGATAGGACCTATATTATACGTGGCTTCATATGATTAGACAGAATATAACTTATCAAATGCTGATTAATTACACAGCTACCACCATAAAGTTTTTCGCCTCCAAGGCTGGGGTGCGCACTTGGTTATGTTGGGCCAGGTATGTTATTGTTTGGTGTCGATCGAGTCAAGTGAGCCGAATTTTGTTAAGTTCAAGTTCGACTCGATTATTTTTTAACTGAAAAATATAAGTTTGAGTCTGACTCTTTCTGGCTCAGGTCAATTCTAATTCGATTTTTAAAATTGTAACATAATAATAATATTTCTTAATAAAATATAATAATAGTATTATATATATATATATATATATATATATACATAAAAATATATTTATATGTATTTTTTAGGACCGAGTTGAAATCGGGCTAAGTTTACCTTGGCCTGAGCTCAGCCCGAATGTTATTCGGGCTGAAAAAATAAGTCTGAACCCGTAATTAAGCAAGTCGAAAGAGCCAGGCTCGGACCAGCCTAGCTCAATTGACAGTCCTAGTTATTGTTCAATAACTTGAGCAGTATCTTATTTTAAACTATAACCAACGTAAATATTAATTAATATTCTAATATTTAATATATTATTGTAAAATTCAATCACAATAAATACAAAATCTAACTATAAAAGAACAATAAAAAACTTTGAACTATTGTAAAAATGAGAAAGAAAGAACACAAGAAATGTAGAAATTAGAATTTTATTGAAAGTTTTTCACTATACATCTTCATTTTTACAAACTCTTATTTATAGAATTAGAAATGACCCTTCCCATCATAGGCCATTAGGAGACTCTTTTGTAACTTACATAACAAACTTCTCATGATCTTCATGTTCTCCAAGATAATAGAGGTAATGGGGTTAGTGGTCTTTAAATGACGGATATTATAATTTTGGTTGTAACCCCCTAATCTTTCATATTCTATAACATTAAAAATGGATTTTTACTTGAGATAATGGACGTCCACATAATTGATATATTCATAACACTCTCCCTTGGATATACTTGACATAATGGACGTCCACATCATTGATATATTCATAACACTTTCCCTTGTATATCCAATACATATAAAATATATCTCATTAAAGTACATTATTGAAGGAAAAAAAGTACACGATTCTTTATATCATTATTACTCCTCTTGATGAGATAATCTTTTAAGATTTCTTAATCAATATTTTTCAATCAAATGTTGCTATCAACAAGGTATTAGTGAATAGATTTGTCAAATCATGAAATGATTGAATTTGCTGCACATTAATATCATATCTCTTCTAAAATTCATGAGTAAAAAGAATCTCATGAAAATATATTTTATCGTATCTTTTTTAATATATTCCAAACTTTATTATCATCCAACAATAATGTTGGAATTCTTTTTTAAAGATATATATTTATCTCAAATATAATAAAATATTAATATGATCACACATATTCTCAAATAACATCATAAATTTTTATTTCTTTAACATGAGTCGAAGACGTAGTTGTTATAATCAGCAAATATCTATAAATATCAAGGTTTGTGTAAATCATACAAGTAACTTATACATTGTGTATCAATCTCAATAGAAGTTAAATTTTTTAAATATTTAAAATAAACTATCTTAAAGAAATATCAAGATTAATGCCATCTCATAATTCATTAAGTATAGAAGAAATAGAATAGATATATACTAGAACCTAAACAAGTGTACGCATGGGCCGAAGCACAAAGAGATTCTATTCGAACTGAACTCAACTGAAAAAAAGTTCAATTCATCTATTTGATTTTGTTAAAATTACAATTTAGTTTGGTTGTCCCAAAAAAATTTTCAAAACCGAATAAACTCTGAAATTTTTAACCAAAAACCGTTTGTACATGCCTACCAGGCACTGGATTTCTTTCTTCTGTTTATTAGGATACTACTTTATCTACAACATAGGTTTATTATGAATTATGTTTATGTATAATTCTTGCCAATAGTATGTATACTTCTTGTACAATAGATATTCATCCATTTCATGATTGATTTGCATTATATAACCCCTTTATTAACTGAAATAAAATTTCATTTCTTCATTCTAAAATAAAATTTGGATTAGGCTTCTATGGAATTTTTTGCTTAGTTTATGATTGAGTTTTACTATCTGAAAGAAAATTATTTATAAAAAATTTTTTGAATTAAAAATTTTATATTAAATTTTATAATAAAATTAAATTTAAATATTACTAGTCTTTCTATAAGTATGAAAAAAATGATTTTTGCTTCAAGTTGAGCCAAAATTGTTCAAGTCAAAGTAAAATTATCAAAAAAGAAAAAAAGTAACTTTTTGCTGTCTTATTGGTGGGAGATCTTTGTTTGTTGTATCCTAGAGTTGAAACTGGAGAACAATAATGGAATCATTCGAGTCAATGCAGTACTTCCTATTCGCGCCTGTGCGGCTGTGCCTGTTCCGCGCGTTCCTTTTTATTTATGCGAATTTCCCCAACCGTGGCTTCGGGATGGTCATAGAAAATGACCCTAACTTTGTTGAAGATAAACCTGCACCCTCGGATTGCCACCTCGAAATACCAAGATTCGGCGTTTTTTGCGTTGCATTTATCGAACGTAGTACTTCAAATGCTTTCCTCTTTTAATATTAAATGTATATATTTTTATTTTTATTTTAACCTTTAAGCCATGGCATTCTTGTCATGACGTTTTAATTATTCCAACTTCTAAGTTTTAAAAGATAACCCTGCATCCTAAATTTTAAATTTAAAACTTTTTATGACTTAGTAGCTATTAAAGGATAAGCTATTTAAGGTGCTTTAATGATATTTTATTTTTTAAACTGATGTCGAATATAATTGTAATATCGTTTCTCAGTTGGAAAGGGACTCAAGCAATGTTGATAGGCAGTAAGCTAATACACGACAAGCAAGAAGTCCAGAAAAAAATTCATCAAGCGGAAGATGCCCCGCGTTTCCCATTCCTAGAACAACAGCATTATTCATTTCAAAAAGTATCGCTTCGACAAATCATTCTTCTAAGAAATTTCTTCCCAGATTCTCTATCACAACCTTGAAGTGTCGCTTTTCGCAGCCTTTAGTGTCCTGGAAGTGGTAAGTTTCAGAAAATTATTGTTTCTTTGTTAAAATTTACCCTTTTTTTATACAATTAACTACTATCCAACCTTTTAAAATGGTAATGAAAAAGGTTGGAAGCTATAAGAGTTGAGTTGAGGCATCTCAATTAAAAGGGTCATATCACTAGGTTTCTTTTTTCTTTTATTAATATTATACTATCTATAATATTGGTTTACTATTATAATTTTGAGTTGTACTTTATTGATTGTTTATGTGTAAGTGGAATATATAACTTCTTTATCAACTGAAAACAAATTTCATTTATTCATTTTAAAATAAAATTTTGGATTAGGTTTCTATTTAGAATTTAAGCTTCATATAAAATTTTACAATGAAATTCAACCAAAATATTACGGGTCTCTGTATACACATATACCTTAATATTTCCACATCTTTACTACTGCCCTATACTTTGGTGGTCATTTCTTCACATTCTTGCTTCTTCTGCGTGTTGCCTATTTTTATGCGAATTTCCCCTATGCGTGGCTTCGGAAGGGTCATAGAAAATGGCCTTAACTTTTTCCACCTCGAAAATGCCATGATTCGGCATTTTTTGCGTTGCTAGTAGTTTAATTATGAAAGTTCAAAATTACCCTTACATTCATCGTATGTAGTACGTCAAATACTTTATCCGCATAATATTAAATGTATATTTTTTTATATAAGATAAGTAGTAAACTTTTACTTTAAAGAATAATTATAATCTGATCATGTATCACATTCTCTCTGTAATGTTTCTGCTATAAATTTTTATCTCTAAATCTTAAATTCTAAAATATAAAACCTACACCCTGAGCTTTAAATTTAAAGCCTTTTATGATTTAATACCTATTTAAGGATAAGCTATTTAAATCCTTTTAATAATATTTTTTAATCTCATATTGAATATAATTGTACATTTGTCGATTGATCAGTGTATCGTTTTGTAATATGAAAGCAACTGTAGGAATGTTTGACGGTCAAAGAACGAGTCCAGAAAAAGTTCATGAAGTGGAAGATGCTCCACATTTCCCATTCGGCCATTCCTAGAATAACAACAGAATCCACTTCAAAAAGCATCCCAATTTCTTATTCAAAAGTTAATCATTTCTAAGGACATCAAATTTGTCACTTTTAAGGACAAATCAGTCTTCTTGGAAACATCCTCTAATTTTCCTTTTAAAGATTCTCAACCACACCTCTGAAGGGTCGTCTTTCACAACCTTGAATGTCCCATCAGGAATAGATATAAATAGGGACGAAATCATTTATACTTGACGTCAACATTTTGCAAAATCTAGAGGTTGCAAACATTTGTTGTTGATTTCTCTGCAATTTCCGACAGTATGTCCCCAGTTAAAACCACCGAATCGCACCGGATTTTTAACCAGCTCGACACAAATGGTGATGGCCTTGTAAGCCTGGAGGAGCTACAATCATTTCTTCAAAAGATTGGTTTCGAAACGAACCAAGACGAGCTTGAACAACTTGTGGGCAAAGAAAGTCTGGACTCCGTTGATTTTACATTCTTTCACGACAATATGATCATGAAGGAGAGGATGGAAAGTGGCACTGACGAAACCAACGCCGCCGATGGCACAATGGAGAAAGATCTTCTTAAGGCTTTTGAGGTTTTCGATACGAATGGCGATGGATTCATTGCCAGTGAGGAGTTGCAGAGCTCATTTTCAAGATTAGGATTGTGGGATGAACAATTTGGGAGGGATTGCAGAGGCATGATTCACGTGTTCGATTCCAACCGTGATGGAAAGCTTTAAAACAAAAAATAGAAACAGAAGAGGAAGATATTTGGGAATAAGACTCTTATTATTCTTTTCTGAAGAGAAACGAAAAAATACATCTGAAATTTATAAGCTAAAAGTTAACAAACTTTTCCAGAAAATAAGCTAAACAACCTGCTCCTAAAATAGCTCCTAAAATACTTATTCAAACCTAAACAACATAACAGAAACAAAGACTAAGTCTTGCCAAGGCAGACCAGTAGAAATTTAATTAAATAAGTAAGATGCACTAATTTTCTATAAGCTTGACTTTGAGGAGTTTAAGAATATGATGACACGTCCCAACAGCTAAAAGCGTGTCGTATTAAAGTTGAAATACTATGCTTAACATATTTTCTTGTATATGTATTGCCTGCCATGAATATTCATTTCATTCGTAACTGCGGATTGTCTTTCAATTAATCTGGTGAAAACGAAAATGTCAATTCCCATTTTATTATGTCTAAAGTTTATCATATTACACTACTTATTATACAATCCATTATTAGCATGTTATTAGTATATCGTGTAGTATATTGAAGCAAACGCACGTGTATAATTGGGGAGACCTATTTTCAAAAAACAAAAATAGTTATATAGAGTGCTTAAGATTTGACTTTCGTAATGCACTTTAGTAAAATATTAATATGAAATTAATTTTACAGTTGACGTTAAATTTATATATATACACATACATCCATATATATATCTAGACCAAACTGACAAGTATATTTTTTTCCCTATTTTTCTAGGCGTATTCGACCCCCAAATATTTATTTCTAAGTCTACCTGAACATATATAAATTACTAGGAGACACTTTTTACATGATAAGATACAATATGTACACCATTTTAGTATTCCCTCCGTCCCATTTCATTTAACAATAGTTAATTGAACACAGATTTTTATGTAAAAACTTAAATTGTATCATAAAAATAATATAGTATATAATAAAAAGTAAGAAACATATGGGCCAGCGGGTAATATATATCAAATCTAAATATATAAAAGTAATATATAGTGGGGTTAGTAATTTATTGATAGTATAAAATATATTAAAATATTTCTTTTTATGGAATGTATCAATTATTTTAGAACGTCAGAATATAATAAGAATGTCAAATAAAATGGAAGAGATGGATAATATCATATGAAATACAAATGTCCCCATGTCTGACTTGCTTGTTGTAGAATGCAACTGTACTGCTACTCTTTACAGTCAAAGAGGTGAACACTTACTGAAAAATGATTCTTGAATTGATTTGTTGCTGTTAGTCTACAGTTAAACCGAATCCTATCTTAGCTGATTAAAAAGATGTAAAACGTGAATTTATTTCCACCATTACCCAAGGTTTGGTCTTCATATATATATCTAACGATTATACATTGGCTTTCAAGGCCAGAAGGAGATGAGATCGAAAGGTATTCCAATTTTAGCATTCTCCTTGGATATTGGGCTAAGGCTGTCGAAACTGTATTCATCATTGGGAGCTGCTAAATGGATCAACTTGATCCGCAAATTCACGGATCAAGAGAGGTAGACATAATAGTATACCTAAAATACCCTTTTGGAGGGAAAACTAACTTTGTTAACCTAAAAATCTTCTTTCCCTTCAATGGCTATTTCCCTCTAATCTTTCATATATTAACGTAATTTGTGCATAGATTCATGTTACAATCAAATTTTAAAAAATAATAGCGAGGTGATAAGACCCATTCACATGGAGAATAAAGTTTCGACTCACTATTGCTAGAATAGTCGACGCAGAGAATCAAGTTTCAATATTTATAGTTGACTATTGCCACAAGAATAGTCAACTTTTGAATCTCAACACTCAACTTACCACAATGGATATCGCAAAGGAAATGGAAGACCATAATGATAATGATGTAGTCAATGATACAATTACATATGTGAGGAACCAACACATCGATCAATATGACCAAGAAATTGAACAAGAGGATACACAAAGTTACAACCTGCAATCGGATAGAGATTATAAACATCCAACAAATGGGGGAATGGATGAAAACAGCCTATATATTGTTGAAGAAGAAGAAGAAAATAATGCAGAACCGAGAGTTGGTCAACTTTATGATACCATTGAGAGTCTGTTCAAGTCATACCTTTCATACGCTAGGAAAAAGGGTTTTAGTGTGGCTAAGAAGTCAGCTACAAAGGACAATAACGGCTTTAGGTGGTAATAGACTATTAGTTGCGATAAGGTTAGAAAGGCTGATGCAAAGAAGAATACAAAGAGAATCAATTGTCCAGCACGATTAAATACAATTTTAAGAGAGAATGGTATGTGGGAGGTTTCTAAGCTTCACTTTGAGCATAACCATGATTTAGAACCTTCGATGTGTAGATTCATGAGTGCTGTGGGGTTGCCCACCTTTTGTTTTCTACAACTGCCAAAATTGTCTACCTACCAAAGTTGTCTGTCGTTGTCAAAATTGATTGCTGCTGTAATTTGTGGAGCTGCCCACATTTTGTTTTCTACAGCTGCCAAATTTACTGGCAACAGGTGCTGGAGTTTGCCTATAAATAGGCACTCATGCACCTCAGTGAAAAAACACAGAAAACACGCAACTTTCAATATTTTCTCTTCTTTTCATTCTATTCTCTACATCTTGTTTTAAGTATTTTTCTTCTGCAGAGAATTATTGTTTGGGCTATGTCTTCTTAGTCCCAAGAAAATATCTTGTACACCCTACAAATTTATAGTGAAATTTTTGGCTCTCTCGCCGGTGGTTTTTTTGCCTCTATTTACGGAGGATTTTTTCCACCTAAAAATTTTGGTGTCAATTTTTACTGTCATTATTAATTTCTCATTATCTTTGATTGAATTTATCTCGCTTCCGCACTCTGTATCCCTACAAACTAGTATCTGAGCCCTAAAAATTCAACTGAGATTTTTATAATGTCAACAAAATTCGATATTGAGAAATTTGACGGTAAAATTAGTTTCGCTATTTGGCGAGTCCAGATGCAAGCCGTTCTCACCCAGAATGGTTTAAAAAAAGTTCTTGCGAGAAAATCGAAGAAGCCAGAAGCTATAAAGGAGGAAGATTGGGAAGAAATGGATGAAAATGCATTGTCCATAATTCAGTTATGTTTGTCCCATAAAGTGTTGCGAGAAGTCATCAACGAGGAAACCGCATCAGGTATATGGAATAAACTAGAGTCTTTATACATGACCAAAAGTCTTGCAAATAAACTCCGTTTAAAGGAGCGACTCTTTACTCTCCGTATGTCTGAAGGTACTTTCATCCAATCTCACCTTGATTATTTTAATTCCATTATTATTGATTTGGAAATTTTGGATGTTAAAGTTGAGTATGAGGATAAAGTTGTTATACTTATTGTTTCTCTATCACCCTCATATCGACACTTCAAAGAAATTATGCTATATGGTAATTATGTTACCCTGTCTTTTGATGATGTCAAGTCTCACCTACTATCCAAAGAAAAATTTGATTTTGAAATTCATTTTGAAAGTTCGGGTGAAGGATTAGTAGTAAGAGGAAGGAACCAAGAAAGAGGTAGTAACGGTAAAAATAAGTCCATATCAAAGTCTAGATGTAAAAATTCTAAGTATTATCGTTATTGCAAGAAAAAAGGACATGAAATCTCTGAATGCTTTAAATTGAAAAATAAGCAAGATAGAGAAAATAAGGGTAAAGGTAAACAACCCGAAAAATCTGCCGAAGCTAGTATTGCTGAGACTGAATCTGATGGGGATTGTTTTGTAGCTGCCAACAATGAACAAATGTCTAAGAATGAATGGATTCTTGATTCTGGTTGTACTTTTCACATGTCTCCTAACAGAGATTGGTTTACCACTTATGAATCGGTTAATGGTAGTCTTGTCCTAATGTGCATTGATGCTCAATACAAAGTTATCGGTAAAGGTACAATTAAAATCAAGATAAATGATGGAGTCGTTAGAACCTTGACTGGTGTCCGACATGTCCCCGAATTGAAGAGAAATCTCATTTCCCTAGGCACCCTCGAATCCCTTGGGTGTAGATACTCAGCTAAAGGTAGAGTTCTAAAAGTGTCCAAAGGAGCTCTTGTGTTATTAATAGCAAATCGATCTGTAAGTTTGTATGTGTTGCAGGGTTCAACTGTTACAGGTTCTGCAGCTGTTGCCTTATTCGACAAGGATAACACCAAGTTTTGGCATTACAGATTTGGCCACATGAGTGAGAAGGGAATTCAAATCCTCAAAAAGAATGGCCATCTTGATAACCACTGTACTGGTAAGGTTGATTTTTGTGAACATTACATTTTCGGTAAGCAAAAAAATGTTAGTTTTTCAAAAGCCATTCACAGAACCAAAGGTACATTAGATTACATTCATTCGGATCTTTGGGGTCCAAAAGAGTTCCTTCCATAGGTAAATGTCATTACATATTGACAATTATTGATGATTTCTCACGAAACTCTGGGTTTATTTTCTTAAACAAAAGAGTGAAGCATTTTCAATCTTTAAGGAGTGAAAAGCTTTAATTGAGAACCAGACAAGCAAGAAAATCAAAAGACTGAGGACAGATAATGGCCTTGAGTTTTGCTCAAATGAATTCAATGATTTCTATAAGAAGGAAGGTATTGCTAGACATCTCATCATTCCAGGTACTCCACAATAAAATGGAGTTGCAGAAAGGATGAACAGAACTATATTGGAAAGAGTTCGCTGCATGCTCTCTCATTCAGGTTTGGGGAAATATTTTTGGGTTGAAGCGGCTTCAACGGCACTTTATTTGATAAACCGCTCTCCCAACAGAGCAATTGACTATAATATTCGAGAAGAAATTTGGTCAGGTAACCCTGTTGATTATTCTAATATTAGATTATTTGGGTGTCCTGCATATTCACATGTGAACGAGGAAAAATTGGAGCCTCGTGCGAAGAAGTGCATTTTCTTAGGTTATTGTCAATGAGTCAAAGGCTATCGTTTATATAATCCTGAAACTAGCAAATCATTTCATAGTCGAAATATATTCTTTAATGAAAATGTTATGCTATCTTCTGGAAGGAATATTGTTGTTTCTTCCACTGATATAAGTAATCAGGAGAATGTTCCAGAGAATGTGAAGTTTGAGGTTGAAGCTCCCATTTTAAATGAAGATGTTCCCAATTCTTCCACGACTGAACAAAATCAAGCCACTGTAATTGATGATATCATTGAACACAGGAATCCACGACAGTTACATCCACCTCAATGACGAGGTTTGCCACAACCGTGGTCTATGGCTCAGGAACTTCCAGCACAGAGACTGAGAAAGCCGACTCAAAGACTAATTACAGAATCTGTCAATATTGCTTATGCATTAGTTGCTGCACAAGAGATAGGAGATGATGGTGAACCAAGAAATTATTCTGAAGCTATCTCTAGTGACGATTCAACAAAATGGATTGATGCAATGCAAAAAGAGGTCGAGAGTCTTCATAAGAATGAAACTTGGGATCTGGTGAAATTGCCAAAAGGCAAACGAGTCATTTTTTGCGAGTGGATCTTTAAGAGAGAAGAAGGCATCCCCGGTGTTGATAATGCAAGGTACACAGCAAGATTTGTTGTCAGAGGTTTTGATCAACAGGAAGATATTGACTTTAATGAAGTATTTTCTCCGGTTGTTCGTCATACTTCAATTCGTATATTACTTGCTCTAGTTGCCTTGTATGATTTCGAGCTAGAACAGTTAGATGTGAAAACTACTTTTCTTCACGGTAATCTTGAGGAAGAAATTTATATCCAACAGCCGGAAGGGTTCGTTGTTCCAGGAAATGAGGACCATGTCTGTCGTCTCAAGAAGTCTCTTTATGGTTTGAAGCAATCGTCGAGACAATGGTATAAGAGGTTTGATTTTTTCATGGTTGAACATGGCTATTTCAGAAGTAGTTATGATAATTGCGTCTATTTTCAGAAGACATCTAACATGTTGATTGTTGCAAAAGATAAATATTTTGTCAACAAGTTAAAGGCCCAGCTTAGCAGTGAATTTGATATGAAGGATTTAGGTCATGCTAAGAAGATTCTTGGAATAGAGATTAGTAGGGATCGTCAAGTCGGTAAACTTTTTTTATCACAGAAGAAGTATGTAATGAAGATGCTTGACAGATTTGGAATACAGGATTGCAAAGCTGTTAGCACTCCATTAGCTGATCACTTCAAGTTATCCCCCTATCAGTGTCCTCAATCAGAGGAGGACAAGAGACGTATGTCACATGTATCGTACTCAAATGTAGTTGGAAGCCTCATGTATGCTATGGAATATACCATGCCTGATCTAGCTTATGCCATTAGCGTTGTTAGCATATTCATGCACAATCCAGGCAAACGACATTGGGAAGCTGTCAAATGGATCCTTTGTTATTTGAAGGGTTCTGCTGATATTGGTTTGATATTTGATAAACATAGAGTTGATCCAGGAGGTGTAGTTGGTTATGTTGATGCTGACTACGATGGTGATTTAGATCGGAGAAGGTCACTTTCAGCCATATTTTTACACTTTGTGGTTTTGCTATCAGTTGTTAATCACTTCAAGCCATCGCAGCTTTATCTACCACTGAAGTAGAGTATATTGCTGCTACTGAAGGGGTGAAAGAGGCTATTTGGCTCCGAGGCTTAGTAAGTGAACTTGGTCTACAACAAGACATTCTTGTTGTGTTCTGCGACAGTCAAAGCGCTGTTCATTTGATCAGAAATAGCAAGCATCACTCAAAGACCAAGCATATTGATATTAGCCACCATTTTATCCGAGATATTGTTGGTGCAGGAGATATTACAATTGAGAAAATTCATACAGTTGAAAATCTTGCAGACATGTTAACCAAGCCACTTTCAACCGCTAAGTTCGATTAATGCTTGAACTTAGCTGGTATCATTCATAATTGAACAATGCTTCATGACGATAGAGTATTTCCAATCAAAATGTGATCAAGGTGGAGATTTGTGGGGTTGCCAACCTTTTGTTTTCTACAGCTGCCAAAATTGTCTACCTACCAAAGTTGTCTGTCCTTGCCAAAATTGATTGCTGCTGTAATTTGTGGAGCTGCCTACTTTTTGTTTTCTACAGCTGCCAAATTTGCTGGCAAGAGGTGCTGGAGTTTGCCTATAAATAGGCACTCCTGCACCTAATGAAAAAACACAGAAAACACGCAACCTTCAATATTTTCTCTTCTTTTCATTCTATTCTCTACCTCTTGTTTTAAGTATTTTTCTTCCGTAGAGAATTATTGTTTGGGCTGTGTCTTGTTAGTCCTGAGAAATGGCTCTCTCGCCGGTGGTTTTTTGCCTCTATTTACGGAGGATTTTTTCCACCTAAAAATTTTGGTGTCAATTTTTACTGTCATTATTAATTTCTCATCATCTTTGGTTGGATTTATCTCGCTTCCGCACTCTGTATCCCTACAAGTGCACATAGAAATATTAATTCAACCAGTAAACATAAGCTGGAAGCAAATGATATTGCTGGAACACGACCAACCAAGAGTGTCAGACTTTTAGAAGTTCAAGTTGGAGGGCCTGAACATTTATCTTGTTTACCAAAAGATTGTCAAAATTTTATTGAGATAACAAGAAAAGCAAGACTCGGGAGTGGTGATGCTAATGCAACAAAAGAAGAACGACTTCTTTCATAGGATTCAAATTGATAAAGAAGAAAGGCTTCATTTGGTTTTTTGGGTGCATCCTCACAGTAGATCAGCATACGAGGATTTCAATGATGTTGTGAGCGTTGATTATACATATCTTGTCAATTGTTATAAGCTACCATTTGTTACTTTTGTTGGAGTAAATCATCATTATTAGTCAATCTTATTAGGATGTGCATTGGTTTCGCACAAAAATATTGAAACTTATACTTGGCTTTTCAGTTCATGGTTGGTCCCAATGAGTGGTCAAGATCCAAATGCAATTATGACAGGTCAATGTGAAAGTATAGGAAGTGCAATAAGAGAAGTAATGCCAAATACGACCCACATATATTGCATATGGCATGTACTTTGCAAGATTCCTGAAGAATTTCGAGGTGTCCAAGACTACAAGAACGCAAAGAAGGAGTTCATTGTAGTAATTTATGAGAGCCTGTCGACTACAGTTTTTGAGAACAAGTGGAACCAATTCCTTGTCAAGTATGGATTACAAGGTAATGAATGGTTAATAAAGATTTTCAATGAGAAACAATTTTGGGTTCCTATGTACATGAATCTTATATTTTGGGCTGGGATCTTGTCAACTCAGAGAAGTGAAGATATGCATGCTTTCTTTGATGGATATGTCAATTCTCCAACAACACTTAAACAGATTGTTGAACAATATGAAGTAGCCATTCGTGATAAGGTTGAGAAAGAGTTTTATGCTGATTTTATATCCATGAACATATTAACTAAGTGTGTTACAAAGTTCCAATGGGAGAAGCAGTTTCCGAAGGCATACACAAAAAATGTTTGAAAATTTTTCCAAAACAATCAAGAGAATGTGGTATTGCCATATGTGTCAGTCAACTGAAGGTGAAGAACAAATGGAGAGTGATGTAGAAGTTCTTGAACAAGGACTTGAGAAATACAAAATTTTGGAAAGATGCTTGGTGAATAATTCATTTTTTAAAGATTTTATTTATATCGTTCTGTACAAAAGAAGAAGAATCTATATTGAAAATGCAATTGTAGAAGGTTCGAATCAATGGGATTATTGTATGCTCATATTTTAAAAGTGGTAATGATGAAAGATATTAGGCAAATTCATAAGAAATACTTGATAACGCGATGGAGGAAAGATGTTTTTCGTCAAATAGCAAGATTTTCTTTGATGGAGGTTACCCACATATGATAGTAGAATACAAAAAATTCAAAAAAAATTGAGAACCTTTTTAATGGGCAAATTGGCATATTTCATCCCCAAATATTTTTTCTTTAGCTAGTTTAGTACCTAATGTTTAATTTCAAAATTTGAAGTTCTTTTTCTTTTTTCAAGTAAAGTATTTGGTCATTCCATCTAATTTCTAGTGAGTCAACCGTTAGTCAACGATTTAGTCCAATCCTTGGTCAAATGTACAGGGGCATTTTTGGAATAATGCTAACCACTTCCATGGCTTCATTGGCATCGGTAGAAACAGATTCATACTTTGCCGGCTTTCCCCATCCAAAATATGCATCGTAAGCATTGTACTTTGGTGATCCGACAATGGCAAAAACCCTGAGGATTCCAGCTATAGATTTCCCTTCTTCTAACCAGACACCTTGCAAGATTCCCTCCCTGTCAGGTGCCCTTCTGTGAATGCCCTCTCCAATCAACTCTGCTGCAACAAATAGCCTTCATTTCCTACTAATTCGCCATGGGTTTTGCTCAGAATGCAAGGCAAGGCACTATGCAATTGCCGAAGTAACTTGCTGGTATTGGGGGATCCATCTGTTATCGACAATCTACAAACGCGAAGAAAAACTCGGGTTGGCATTGTTCACCTTCTCTCCTGTGGCATCTTTTGATCTCACTGTGCTTTTGTATAGCTGTTTGGGATGATGTTGGGATTTGAAATCTTTTTAAAAGTTGTAAATCATTGTGCCCAGATGGAAGGGATCTTGAATCACATACCTATCGTAGAACGAGAGAGAAGAACTAGCTAAATGTGTATCTCCATTGAACTTGTTGATTCGGTGAAGGATGGCAGTAACAAAGGAAGCAAAAATGATACAACGTCTGCAGAATGCAAAGAATGGAAATAAAATAGAGAATTAGAACTCTCAAGATTCTTGAATAGAACTAAAAGTTGGAGGCTTTTTCCCTGAAACAATTCATCGCAGCACAAACAAGGGGAAGAAGAAGAAGAAGACCAATTGCTTATTGGAAAGCCATCGTTTTTACTGATGATTCTTGTTTCAGATTGCAGCACAAATAAGGGGAAGGTTCTGGGCAATGACAAAGGGGTAGAAACTCATTAAACAAAATAAAGCAAAAAGAAAAAAGAAAAAAAAATAGGTTTTCTTCTATCCGGTTATCCCCATCCCCATTCCTTTTCTGATTGAAACACAAACAGGAGAAAGTTCCAGGCAATGAAAGAAAAGGGATGAGACTCATTCAAAAAAAAAAAAAAAAAAACAGAGAGAGAGAGAAAGAGTGGGCGATGTTTTGAAAATACCCATGTGTGTTTGGCCAAGAAGTTGACCAAGTTATTGATTAACACTTGACTCACTAAAAATTAGACAGAATAATCAAATAATTCACTTGAAAAAAGAAAAAAGACTTAAAATTTTGAAATTAAATATTAAGTACTAAACTCGCCAAAAAAAAAGTATTTGGAGACGAAATATACCAATTTGCCCTTTTTAATGAAACTGTGGATATGGCATTGCTTAGCAATTCAAGAATGAATCGTTTGAAATATTGCCTTGAAAATTTAAAGTTAGAGTTTACAGAATGGACTGATAATGGCTCAGCAAATAATTCAATGGAATATGCAGCAACTAATGATGATGAAACTTTAGAGATTCAACCACCCATGATTGGCAATCCTCCGGTTGCACACACACGAGGGCAGCCACGAGGTACCATATTAGGTCCACTTTTGAGAGAAGGGCATCTCAGAACTCTAATAAGGGAATTCAGGGTAGTCGAGGTGGCAGCACTACAAGAAAATACGAAATTAGCAACGGACATATCCGTCGCTAATCACAATTTGCTACGTATTTGCGACAGAAAATTCCCTCGCTAAATAGAGGGTCGCTAATTACGACGGCATCACTATTCCGTCGCTAATTTGCGACGGATTTGCAATGGAAAAATTTAGCAACGGATTTCTGACGGATACTAATATATTTAAATTTTTAAATAAAAAATTACTATTAATTTTATTAAATTTAATTTTAAAAATTATTTTTAAAAAACTATCGCTAATTAACGACGAATTTACGACGAACATAAATTATAATTTAAAAATAAATAATAAAAAATATAAATTATTATTTAAAATTTAAAAATAATGTGGATCGAGCTAACCCGACCCGATTTCACTAAAAATTAAAATTTTAATTTAAAAATTAATAATAAAAGAAAATATTAATTTTTTATTTAATATTTTTGAAATTAAATTTTAAAAATAATATGAATTTGGCTAACCCAACCCGATTGGGCTCCAACGGATTGGGTTAGCCCAACCCAAATTTAATTCACTTAAATCCTATGTTTTGCTTGAAGAGATATTTGAACCCTTGATCTCTCATAGTTGGATGATGTTTTCTTCCACAATGCCAATTGACTTCTTGTGTTTTATTTCATCATATAATATTTTTAAATTATAAATTTTTGTTATCATATAGTATTATATTAATAATAATATATTATATATTATTATGTAATATATTATAATATAAATATATTTATTATTACATCTAATTTATAAATTAATTTTTATTTTTTTATTTTTTTGTTCCTATCCGTTGCAACAAAAAAATTTAAATATTTAAAACAATTTTTTTTAATTCTTAATTTTTTCCGTCACAAATCCGTCGCTACTTAACGACGGAATAGTGTTTTTAAATATTTAAAATTAATTTTTTAATTCATAATTTTTTCTGTCTCAAATCCGTCGCTAATTAACGACAGATTTGCTACAGAATAGTATTTTTAAATATTTAAAATAAAAATTTTTAATCTCTCACTAAAAATAAAAATAAAAAATAGCAACGACATTCTTAGTAAAAATAGAAAAAGTCTTCCAAAATACTAATTTAATCTGACTTCACTTATTTTAAATCTTAATTTATTAAACACTATATTTTTTGAATTGATATTTACTTAAAGTGTCTAAATATATATTAATTATCATTTCTTCTATTGATGTATATCTGTGTCTATTTCTGCACATATATGCTACACATGTATGTTATATTTTATTTATGTTATATTTATAAATATTATCTTATATGTATGTGTTATTAATATACTATATATACTACTAGAAATGCATAGTTTATTACATGTGTATTACATAGGAATAATACTACTTAGTAATTGATATATATTATTTAATATAATTTATTTTACTTCTATTCATATTCTTCATGCTAAGTAGAAAGTTAATATTACTAAAATAAATAAAAATAAAAAAATTAATTTAGAAAAAACTATTTCGTCGCTAATTTGCGACTGATTTACGATGGAAATAATTGAGAATTAAAAAACATTAGCAACGAATTAGCGACGGAACTAATTTATAATTAAAAAATTATTTTTAATTTATAAATTATTTTTCGTCGCTAATCTATTACTAATTAGCGACGGACTTTGTACATTGCTAATAGCCGTCGCTAATTAGCGACGGACGTTCGTCGTCGCTAATAGCGTATTTTTTTGTAGTGCAGTGTTCGAGGTAGTAGAGCATCTTCAAATTATTGTTTAAGTCAAGAATCTCGTGTGCAGGTATAAAATCTTTTTTTTCTTTAGTTCTATTGTTATTAATTTGTTGACTCCAGAGACAACATTCGTCGTCGCTAATATCGTATTTTTTTGTAGTGCAGTGTTCGAGGTCGTAGAGCATCTTCAAATTATTGTTTAAGTCAAGAATCTCGAGTGCATGTATAAAATCTTTTTTTTCTTTAGTTCTATTGTTATTAATTTGTTAACTCCAGAGACAACATCTAGATAACAATGTTCTCTTTGTTTTGTGGTGTTAGGGTATGCATAACACAACAATCAAGCCAGCAAATGGGATGAGATATTTTGATCTCAACTTAGACTATGAAGAGAATTTGAGCAGTCTGTAATGTATATGAATTAGTTTCAAATTTATGGAGTTAATGTTGCTTTGGAATTGTGAAATTTTAATTTGATATTAAGTACATTATATGTATTGGAAGTGTCTTCTTGAAATAGTTTGAAGCAACTTCTAGTCATTCTTAATAGTAATACTCATCACTCCTTGTCAATTATAGATAGTCCAAATTAATACTCATGATCAATGAGTTCAGTTGTAAGCCTTAAGTTTGGAGTAAGGGATGGACATACAGAGGATTTTGATCAAACTTGACTAATATTTACATTCAATAGTTGACAGTATCTGTTGATTATTTTTACTAGTACTCAATAATCTGTCTAAGCGAATTTTTATTTCATTCTTTCAGTATTGTTAAACTATGGAATAAAAGTGATATGAGTTGTATAAACATATTTTGTTATTTAGAACCAATAGTTTGATAGTCTTGACTAATGACAACGGTGAGAAAATATTTTGTTATTCAAAACTCATAGTCGATAGTCCTTGTTGACAGCTACAAGTCGCTTTTCAAAACCCATAGTCAACAATCTTTGTTGACTAGTCGACAATTCTTGTTGACTATTGACAACTATAAGCACTGTTATTCAAAACCATAGTCGACAATCCTCATTAACTGTTGACAACTACAATGTTGTTATTCAAAACCCATAGTCGAAAGTCTTTGTTGACTATTAACAACTATATTCAAAATCCATAATCGACAGTCCTTATTGACTATTGATAAGAGTGTTATAATAAGAGTGTATTGATTGGAATGTGATTTGATATTTGTATAAGTGTGAAAAATTTTCTACTTAGAACTGATTGGTAACAAAAGTGTAAACAAAGCATAAATTTTTTAATCAACAATCATTTATTCATAATCATAGTGTGAGCTAATTTAACTAGGACAAAACCATAACCAACATCCAAGTCTAACCCATTACCTTCAAAAAATTTATGTAGGACAAAACCAAAAGTAACATCCCGGTCTATTCTAAAACATTAGAAAAATATACTATATAATAACTTAATCATTGTTCTAGTTCGCTTCTGTAGGAACATCAGGAAGAGTGTGATATTGTTCCAAATCATCCTGCTGGTTTTCTTATATAGATTGACTTGGAAGAGCATGATTTTGTTCCAGCTGTAAAGTTGAAGATGTAATCTTCTTCAAACAAGCTAAAATGTGAATCATTTGTGATGACATTGCCTTAAGCTGTGCATGGACATCCTTTTTAAATTTTTTGAAGGACGAACGTTGATCTCTTTGGCTCTGCTCCACGGATTCCAACTTTTGCAATACATCTGATAATTGGACTTCTTCCTCATTTTTGTCTTTTTTTCTCATCAGAGTACTCTTTTCCCCTTTTAAACTCCTTTCTCCTATACAACATCCGTCGGATGCTCCCATTACCAAAATATGTGCTTGTTGGCTCATGTTTCTCATCAGCAAGGTCCACCCCAAAATAATCAAAAATTCAAGTAATGCACCATGTGCAAAAGTTCGATGATAATTTCCATGAGTCAGCTCAAGATTATACATGAATATTTCTCCAAAGTTCAATTTTTGCCCATGAAGTACTTTATATGTGTAGACATAATCAATATCAAAACCATCTTTTCCTGGCCTACCTTGAATATACTGAACAATGATACACAGTATAGCCCGAGCATATAGAGACATTTGATTCACCGAAATTCCAAAACTCCCAAACAAATAATCACACACTTCATTCTTACTGACATCAACATCTTCCCACTCTCCAAGCTCCTTTATAAACAAACCAATCCTTTCTTGATGAAAGATATCATTTAAAAGATCCAAATTGAGAGAGATAAAAACACCATTTACCCACGAGCAAACTGATTTAATGTAGTTTGAGTCTACTACAAACCACATATTAGTGTAAAACAATCTAACAAGATGAGGAGAACAAATATCATAACCGAATAAACGAGTCCAACCTTGAACCTCTAGCAACTTTTTGAATTTAAGGATTGGCAGTTCATCAAATTTTGAAGGCTTACCTGCAAAAATTGCACGGTGTTCATGTTTCTCTTCATATCTAATCTCAAACAACCTACGCAGAAAAAAGTTGAATCTTTTGCTGGTTGTTCCTTCTACTTCTTTGTTGTTTCACAATCTCCATCTTCAATCACTATTTTCTTTCACACCACATTAATATATGTCCTAGAGGGAGATACTTTAGGCATACTTGTTCGCTTAGTGCAAGCCATCCAAATCTAGAGGAATAGTCGAAGAAAACTTTGTTCAATAAAGTGAGAAGAAGATGAACTGTGTCGACTGAGAGTAAGAGTAAGGAGATGGAACTATGGACTGGGAGATATAGAGTCATCTGAAAGTAAAAGCTTTTACCCTCATATTCATTAAAAAAAACTTTTGTTTGCCCGCCTATAAAAACTCTATCAAGTATGAGCCATTCTTTTTAAATATATATATCCATTATTTTATTTATTTTTCTTTTCTACTGGTACTTTATTTGATTTATTTTTTAACTAATATTTTATCTAAATTTATTTAACCAAAATATGGCTAACTAATCATAAAATAAATGGTCACCTAGTTATCTAAAATTAAAAAATAATATGAGTATAAAATAATTGAAAATTTGCAAACAAAAGAAGTCAAAAGAAAATTAATAATAGTGTAATCCAAGAAATAGTCTAACATTTTGAATTAGAAATAAAAATTCATACAAACAATTACTATAAAATAAATTTACAAATATTAAAAGAAAGATTGTTTAATAGATGATACTAAAGGAGAAGAAAGAAAAAAGAAAATTTTCAATATTTATACATTATTTGAGAATAGTCTATTTAAGCCTAAGCAACATTAGATATCATAAACATCTTTGAAGTTGAAATAAAGATATCCTAGTTGAAAAAGAAAGATTATAAATAAATATAATTAGAATTGTTGAATCTTAGATGAAGATCCATACCTAAAGTATAAAAAAGAAAATTATGAAGAATGCTTTGAATAAACTTAAAACTTAGCTTTCTTTATTTATAAATAGAAAACTATTTATTATGATCAATAATACCATAATACGGATCAGTTGTTAATAGTTTATATGTATAACATATAAAAGATTATTTAGTATATGATACTAAAGAAATATCAAATCGAATATTTCTTTATTTAATAGCACACTAGTACTAATCTTTTAATTAAACTACTAAAGGTTTATTACATTTTCTCCGAATAAAATTAACAACATATGACTATTAAATACTCCATCAATAAAATTAACTAAACAAATTACTTTTCTTCCTTCTTGACTATATGATCCTCTCTCATATTATAAAAGAATAAAATTGGTAAAGTAGTCTAATGATTAAGACAGAATTGGATAAACTAAATATTATGAAAATAATATACATTATTGTTGTTATTTTATAATCGGTCAAGAAGTTTTACTACGTGCTAATTGTGATTGGAATTCCTTATCAATTGCAATGGTTAAATTAATCATATTTTTAAAATGATCTATGAAAATTGATTGGAAATTTTATAATAGTTCTATGGTGTATATTCAAAGGAAAAAACATATTATGTATACAGTTTTCTTAATCAATATTTTGCAATTCAAATTCAATTTCATAAAATATATTATTAAAAGATATCCTAACTAAATGTTACTAATGTATAAAAGAAAAAAATTAAATGTGATTGGGTGCATTTGAAGATTAGCTAAGGTATGTTATGTTAGGATTTAATCTACAGTAGACAAATAATTTTCATGTTCTTTTAATTGTCCAATAAATTTTTGAGAAAAATTTTGCCTCCTTTTTATATGCTTTGTAGGGAAAATGTAAGAAAGATTTACATACTTTTGAGGGAACCAAAGAGAAGTTTGTGGCAATCTTACTGGCAGTCAACTAAAGAATATGAAGCGTCTCATTGGAAAGAGAAGTCAAAAAATAAAATGTTTTAAAATTTCAACAACCATCTACCTATGCTATTTAAAAGTCTCTTTAACCACTCAACCACAACACAAATCATCTACCTAAATACACTCAAACAATGTATCACACACCCCAGAAATCCACTGCTCCTATGTCCTTGCCAGCCTCTCCGTCAACTTTGGAGGCTATGTATAAGAAGTAGACAGATATGCCCTTTTGAAAGGGGAAATGGATGTTTTTATCAAGTGTGTTTTGGATGTACTTGGTCCAAGGGACACAAAGGCTGTAATGCTTGACGAGAAGCCGCCTCTCAACCTCTTTGAGATGTTGGAAGAGATTGTGAAAGCCAAAGGCAACATTGAAGTTGTGGTTGTCGACTCTTCTTCAGAAACTTAGTTCACCCTACCCATGAATTATTACTACCGTGTCTCCTATTTTTATTTTTCTATGTTTTGCTATTTGTAATCAAGTTCCTATGGAATAGTATTTTGGAAACCAGGTCTGGCAAGTATTATTTTCCTAGCATTTGTTAATGGTCATGTCTGGATTGTCGACAATGGAGTTGCTAACTTATAAGCATATATAGTCTACAACTCTTGTTGGCTATCACTAAACTAGCCATCTAACACTTTATATGTTGAAGTAGCTAACTTATAAGCATATATAGTCGACAACTCTTGTTGGCTATCACTAAACTAGGCATCCAACACTTATATTATGTAGAAGTTCCAAAATATAGTACAATGATATAGCTAACTTATAAGCACATATAGTCGAAAACTCTTGTTGGCTATTTAATCACTAAACTGGGCATCCAACACTTAATATGTAGTTCAAAATAGAGTACAAAGGTGTAGTTAACTTATAAGCATATATAGTTTACAACTCTTATTAGCTATCTCATCCAACACTTGTCAACTCAAAAGCAACCTCTGTTTCAGTTAAAATATTTCATGAAAGGAAGTCAATTTTCTTGCAGAAACCTATCAAATAATAACCAATTGGAGATATGTTCACCAATCATTCTAACCTTACCGTGATGTAAGCAATCTCATTCTTCTTGTTCTTGTGGCGTTTCGATATATGTTATTTATCATAGAAACCAAGTTCCTCTCTACGTCCCAAATTTTTTTGTACCTTTTGCTTATCACATCTTATTTTCATGGAGATTAATATATTTTTTCAATTAACATACGCTTTTCCTGATTTTATTTTTCAACTTCACTCATGAAGATTGAAAATCTTAGAGAAGAAATGAAGGCTGATTTTATAATCTTTAATAAAAGGGCCATACTTTAGCTAATAGGATGTCATTTAACTAGCAGCTCCCTAATTTAATATAAGGATAGTCAATAACGTCTATTTACTATATAGTTGATATCCATGGAGTAATACACACATTAACAATGATAAATTAACAAGCCAGTCAACAGCCTCGTTGACTATCATAAAGCTAAAACATATTAACAAGCACACCATAGAGTTATGAAAATTCACACTATAAATAACATTCTATAACCACATAATCAAATCAAAACCATAATTTTATCCTTAATCTAAGAGTTACTATCATCCTTTGCAGATACAAACAGAGAACTTTGTGATTGCTCTTGATGAGTAGATGCAGGTGGAGTATCCTTAAAACATGCCACAATATAATTCACTTGTGTTGATATTTCCTTGAGTTGTGCCTTAACGTCTTTTTGAACTTCTTGAAAGAAGAACGATGATCCCTTTGTAGTTGCGCAACGCGGTCCAACTTCTAAAATAGATGAGTTAATTGTTCTTTTTTCTCATCCTCCTCTTTTTCCTCATCATTTTGCTCTTTTTCCCTTTTCAATTCCTTCTTTCTCCTCCACCTTATTGTTTGAAGGCTGCGATTACCAAAATATGTGGTGATCTTTTCATTTTCCTCATCAGCTAGATTCACCCCAAAACAATTAAATATATGTGTAAGTAATGCACCATATGCAAGAGTTCGGTGAGAAGTACCATAAGTCAGTTCAAGGTTGTGCATGAATATTTCCTCGAGATTCAATTTTTGCCTACCAAGTACTTTGTATGTGTAGATATAATCGATATCAGAGCCATCTTTTGTTGGGCTACCTTGAATATACTGAATAATGATACACAATATAGCCCGAGCACATACTGACATTCGATTCACTGAAACTCTAGAACTCCCAAACAAACAATCACACACTTCATTCTTACTAACATCAATATTATCCCACTCCCCAAGCTCCTTTATGAATAAACCACCTTTTTCTTGATAAAAAATCTCATTTAAAGTTCCAAATTCAGCATTATACAGGTACCTTTCATCCATGAAACCACCAACCTTATTTGTATCTACCATAAACCACATATTGGCATAAAAAAGTCTGACAAGCCTGGGATAGCAAACATCATACTGAAATAGTCGACACCAACCTTGAGCATCTAATAAATCTTTAAACTTTGGAATAGGAAGTCCATCAAATTGGAGGCTTACCATTGAAAATTGAACGATTTTCATACTTCTGTACATATCTATCTTCAAAGAGTTTGCAAAGGAAATTCTTTGAATCATTTGCAAGTCTTCGCTTCAACTTCATTGTGCTATCAGATTCCCCATCTTCATGCGGTAGTGATTTCCGAATTGTTGCAGCTTCGTCAGGGTTAGTTTTTCCTTCTTGTCCACTTAGTGCAAGCCATCTTTTGGGGAAATTTTGAAACCCTAAAGTGACAACCTTGTTTTTTATGGATTTTCTGTCCTAACTTCTAATGTGACAATGATTTCCCTAGAGTGGTAGTTTTTCAGCGGTAGTTTTTCAACATTTTTCTCTTACAATTTTATGAAATCAGACTACTAATGTTAAAAGTCTGATAAGTGTTTGGAAGATTGATGAAGTTGTATTTGAAATTAAGTCTTGTAGAAGGAAACTAAATTAGAGAAATTCTGTGATCTTAAATTTTCAAAGTAAAAATAAAAAATATTTTTTGATTCCATGATAGGAAAGGAGGAAATAAATTTATGAGAATTTTGAAATTAATTATTTTAACTTATTTTTTTAGAATTAATATTTTGTCCTAATTTTTAAAAATAATTCATCAAATTACTTTATTATTTTGATTTTTTAAATTATTTCTAGCTCTTCAAAAAAATTTGTCAATCATTCATTTTTTTAGACAAATTATTTAATTTATTTTTAAAAAAATTAATTTCTTAATTTTGCATCAATCAATAAATTAAGGATAAAATTGGTACAGTATATTATACTTTTCTCATCAATAAATCAATTTACTTTATTACCCTCTTGATCTAGATCAACTTGATCCAAAAAGCATTTCCCTTCATCATTTTACAACACAAAATATGACGCATTGGCTTTCGAGGCCAGCCGAATGGACAAAATGCACTAACAAAGACACGTAGAGACAATTGCTGAACAGTCAGACGATCAATTATGGGAGCCAGACAGCCCCAAAATCTTCATAAACTACGATTCTAATTTTACAGGCTGCAAAACAAGAATATACATCTTTGGACTTCTCTGGTTGCGGTTAACGGAGATATCCCACTGTTTCAGTCCATCCAAAATAGCAGTGTCAGCAGAGGATGCAGGAAAATAGATCACTAGAGCAGAAGTTACCGGTCAACAAAATTCTCTCCAAGGGAATATATGTCAGGTTCATAAGTCCTCCCAGAATGCAAATTTACTTCAGCTCTTTCTTCCCATGGCAGCCAGATTCTCCTCATAGTTAAGAGTTCTAGCAGCATTTAGCAGCATGTCCACCCCACCAGATTTATCTAAAGGCTCCTGTTTTTTCCCTTTCCGTCCAACTCTGTTATCATGAGATGTTTTTCCCTCCTCAGGTTGTCCTCTCAATGTATTTTGCATGCTCTCATATCTCCTCTTAGCTTTGCGTATGCGCCGGATATCTTCGTCACAATTTCTGCAAAACCATTTGCCTCTAGGAATCATTGTGCGTGGGGGTTGCAGGCAGTAGATGTGATATGCATGATCACAGGCATCACACATGACAATCTTTTCATCATCACAATCGGTAAGGCAAACTCTACACAAGCACGACGGACAGTACCAACGGGGACCATAAGAATTCAACTGCTTACTCGTCAAACATCTTGCATGGTAAAATTTGTGAGGGCAGAAAGCATGTCCACATATTTTTTGCTTTTCACCACTTTGGATGTCAGTTCTACAGATATTGCAGCAGGGGATATCATTATCTTCCTTAGAAACTTGAAAATCATCTACCATCAAGCCGTTTGAACTCTCCTCTAATTCCACTGATGTTTCGGCATTATTAAGGTGATCAATTCCATCCACAGTTGCTAATGGCCTTGAAGCATTTATCCTTTCGCAAACCACACAGTTTTCATGTGGTGATTGAATCCCCTTAGCAGTACAGCTTGTGCAGTACCAATTTCTCAGGGGTATTTCTTTAACTGCAGGTTCAATACAGGAAACATGATACATTGCCTCACATGAATCACAGACAAGACAATCTCTTCCATCTGTTTTTCCATGACAACACTTGCAGGCGCAGGCTTTGTATATTCCGCAAGCCTCCGTTTGTTCCACTTTAGAAGGCACGTCAGATTCTTGGGTAACAAACTGTAAAAGCAACAGATGCAACAAATTGTTCACTCCAACTATTGCAAAGGATGTTGCAGATGGTACACATGAAGCAGATTTAGAAACAAGCATTTCTCTTTTAAGTTTGTATAAGCAGAGTAATTGACTTTCTTTTTGTGGGGTGGGGGGGAGTTACTTTGGTACTTATTCAAACATCATTTTTACCCCTAAAAAAAAAGGAATGTTAACCTGGCCCACTTTGTGAATCCTTGTCATTGAGTTTGCTTTTCACAATGGTTCTCTCACAAGTGAGCACCAAAGTGCAGTTACTTGGGTAAGCAAAAGAAAACGAGTAATTTACTCATAGCGGTTCTAGCCGAATCTGCAAGGATAAAGTCTGTCCTTAACAGACTTTGATCTATAAAATACTCATAATACTGAGTCGAACCAGAAACCATGTTCTTCAAGATGGAAATTAATACTCAACCACAAGACAACCCAGGAATCCACTCCTACCACCATCAAGAACAAAATGTGCAGACAGCAAAGAAAAAGGGAGAGAGACAGACCGCAGACAAAGAAAGAGAGAGAAAAAAAAGAGAGAACTGAATGCAATTTCACTACTTCTTCATTGCAGAATTGGATGAAAACAATACGACAGAGATTAGAGGGGCGTATAACGAAAAGTAACACTTCAACCTTTCCCATGGGTTCCTTTTCTATCACAAATGCATAGTAGCAGCAATACAAAACACTGAAACAAATCACAGGCAAGAGAAGCACCAAAATGAGTGCAGTTTCATCCTCAGAGCTAAGCACCTCAACATACACAACTATAAAGGAAAAGAAGAAACACTCTTTACCTCAAGAGCACCATCATCTGAAGAACCATGCAATAAACTTCCCACCTGAAAGAGCAATCGTAGAACTTACATTATAAATGAGTTAAAGATTAGAAATGGATTACAATGAGAAAAGCAATTAATGGACACAAAGAACTATCATAAGGGGCATCTGCAAGAAGTTCACTTACCTGTTTTTGGTAAGAAGCCCTAGACTTTTCTGAAAGATTATTTGCAAGAGCAACAATATCTGAGCCAATTTTTTGAAGCTTGATCCAGAGCTGCAAAAGTCAAGATGATCTTACTATAAACCAATGAGCGGAATAATGTAACATAAATCATGAATTTCATCAAAATAAAACTTGCACCAAGGAAAACAGAAATATTTTTAGCCATATGCATCACATGGTCCCGGAAATTGGCCGGCCAAATCCAAAAGTATTGAGAAGCCAGCCAGCAAAGAAGCCTAACAACTTTCAATAACAAAACTCAACATCCAACAGAGTGGATCAACACAAATAAACAACCAAAACTAATGCTCAGTCCTTGAGAAATATTATAATACACAAGAATATTACACAATTACATCACCAAGATGCTTTCGTAAACTCTTCCTATGCATGGTGTTAGGCATCGTTCGGATTGAGGGAAACAGGAGAGGAAAGAGGGGAGATGGACAGATTAGATTTTTTGTGTTGGATTAATTTTTTATGGAGGAAACAAAAGGAATGGAAGGGAAAATGAGGAATTAGTTCTAGTATTAAGATTGCAATCTCCTTTCTATCCAAAAGTGGATGGAAAAAAAGAGAAAGGAGACCAATTTAATGAAATTTTTATATTGATTAAATTACCCTTAAAAAGTTTGAACTAACCAAATGACACGAATAAGGGCTTAAATAATAGCTCATCCTTCCCTTTCCTTCCATTAATAATCCAAATGCGATAAACAACTAATCCTCCTCTTCGTCCCTCTCCTCTCAAATTCCTTTCCTTTCCTTTCCTCTTGTCTCCTCTCCTCTCCTTTCCTTCCTCCAATCCAAATATACCCTAAGTCTTGAATTACATTTTCCAACCAACAAGCAAAGAGAAACTAGAGCTCTAGTCTCATCAAACCAATAACACTACTTTTGCCAAGAAAGAAAGCACTTCTGACATCTTACATTTCAGCCTCAAGCAGCATGCACAACAAAAACCGCAGGAATGTAATTGTACCAAAGGGATTTATCATTTAAAGGTATCATATAAGTATATCATTGTCCTATGCAGCATATCAAATATCTTAAATCCTTAGAAAAAGCTACAGTCAGATATAACTCCATTAAATTTTAGTAATATGTCTAGACAAACTATTGCAGTCTAATAAAAAGCCTACAGGAGATCACTACAATTTTACTGATGAAGATCCTACTACTCCTACTAAACCTTAGAGAGATTCGCTGGTTAACCATCTCTGCCATTGCAAAGAACAAGAATAACCATTAGAACTAACAACACTGAAACATGCAAAGCAACAAAAATTAGGCCTTTTCTAATCTAAAGAAGACAACCTTTCAATAATCATGACTCTGTATGAAGATTATGTTGCATATCACATAATCACACATGAGATTTCTAGGAAATCTTTCATACATGTGCCATCCACCAAAGCATATAATGTAAAAATTCATTGAAATGACATTGCTCATAAATTACATCTGTGTTTCATAGAGTAATAATATCTCAAAAATTACAAGAGGGTATGATAGTTGCAGGCACCAGCAATTATATTTTAAAATGTTGCACTGAATAACACTAAAACATCAAGCATGCATCTGAAGATATACCTGCTGGATGTCTGAAAAGAAAAGAAAAGGTGTACTCTCATATTTTCCTTCCTTCATTCTTGAGTTCATGAGGCTAATATCAAAAAGCTTGTCTACGCTCATCCCTGGAAAATTTTCAACGAGTAGATTACATAAAATGGCAAATTTTTCAGACATAATGACATCCAAGAAGGTTCGCTGACAGAGCTCTGTCACTCTATGACGGTTGTTATCATGTACTGATTCATTTGCCATCACATTATTGGTGCTTCTGGCTTCATTTTGGAGCCGTGGATGCCCAGGTCCTGAAGGTGAGGTGCATTTTCCCCCATCTTCACAAGAATGAACAGATTCCTGTTGAAAAAAAAATTAATACTACGGCTGACTGAAATATAAAGGATAGTATTGTTTCCAATCAACCAGTACATATTTTAAAATTATACATTTGGATGAGCATATCTACCTTAACAGCAGAGGTGCAACCACTTTCTAGACGTAAAAAAAGTGCATCACGAATACATTTCACCAATCCAGCTTCATCACCTAATGACTCACATAATTGTTGAAGAACAACAAATCTACATTGCTTGACTATGCAGTCGGAGGAAGCATTGAAGCTAACATGTGATGAAGTCGCTGCAGCACTGGCAGGTTGGCAAGCATCTTTCTTCACAACCATATCTGGCAGGTCTTCTTTGGCCTGCAGAAAATCAAATAGACAAGTTATGCCCAAGAATGAGATGCGGGAGAATTCCAAATATGCATACAAAATCTTATCAAAAGGAGCTGGTTCTAAATGATCTCAGCTTGCTTGAATATAAATCAAACTCAAGTAAGGCTTTAATTATAAATTAAGCCAATTCACTGAGATCAATTTCATTTTACTACCATGCAAAGTATCAAAAACAAAAAAATATGAAAAAATTAAGCATTAAAAGATACATGAATTTCATTTTACAGATATTTCTTTTGAAAAAATAGAAAAGGGAACAAGCTTAAAAAAGTGAATCCACAACAGCCTCACACTTATAGCTATAGGTGGTAATTTGGGGCGGTAATATGGGACAAGGGAAGCATACTCTACAATCATATAGAGATACGATCCACAACAATCATCTCCATTCCTCTGCCCTCGAATACATAACCACATACACTCCATTCTGTTTAGGTATTTATATGTTTTTGATGCCGAGATATTGAAGCACATCAAAGACAGAAGAAGGCCACTTGCATACCAATGATTTCAAGGGTAATAAAAAGCTCCCAAGAAGGATTTGGCAAAAAAAATAAAAAAACAAAAATAAACCTTCAGTTCATGCTAGCAGCTCTCTTTAGCAATAATTATCAACATTAACCACAAAACAGATTTTTATTCTATAACTAACAAACTTTTAGGTGATATAAACAAATACTTCATGGATAGCATTAGGACTTGAGGACTTCAGACATAATCTAATTAATCAAGGAAATATCCCCACCTTACCACTATCCACTCAGAGATGGAAGGTGTAAAAATATAAGACAAACAAATAAACATGAAAAACATGGTTAGATTTTTCCCAGGAACCTCCATAATTAGACCATGAACAGTTGTATCGATTCTCATAGAGAAACATAACCCCCTGGTCAACAACCTCTCCTTGTTCCCCTGCAAATATATAATATGTTTACAATTTCTACAATGATCAACCCTCAACTACAAAAAAAAAAAAAAAAATTAAGTGGTCTAACACGAATAATTTTTATTAGCAAACGAAAATCTTTAGTTTATTTCACTGTTAAACAAGTAGAAAATCATCCTTAAAACCAATGAAAAATACATAAGTATAAAAAAAATATAACTGTTTGGAGTGACTGGTAGGTAACTCGGGGATCCTCGAACAGCATCTCCACATAGAGGTAGAGAAAAGCATATCTAAAACCCAACTTCAAGATATACAACCTAGATAATTTAATAAATAAATAGCAAATGATGAAGCAAAAGATTTATTTCCTATCCTGAATAAGGGACGAAATTATTACAAGGCAAGGCTCACAAAAAACTGCAAAATTAATGAGGATAAAGAATTGAATCTCCAAGATTACTGAGTATTTTATAATTATATCAATCAGACTACATACTCAAGAGTACTTCATTCTTAAAATTTCCTTTTTCTCTTGAGAGGATCATATCCAACAACAGCTGTATGTAGCTGCTCAAGCATCTGCCTGTGTGACTGAGATAATGCCGTAACATTAATGCAGCGCTTCTGGTGGTGGAAAAATGTTAAAAATAGAAACAAAAGGTGTGCAGCTACAATATGTGCAAACAGATTGTTGCAGATAATAGAGAAAAGGAGCTCCAGGCAGAGGCCATTGGTCAACATTCTGATATCTAGCTTATCCAGCCCATTTTCATACAAGTACATACACAAATTGTTTACACCTAAAACTTAGGTAGCGTCAAAATTTATTGCATTTATTAAGAAGATATCATTTTCATAGTAATAGGAAAAGGATTGCAATTCCATTTTGCCCAAGTCATGTGGACCATTCATTTGATTTCTGAATGCACTTTTTCATCATGAAAATAGAATTTCAAAGTTTTCTTTCTTAATTTATCCGGCCCACTTAAAGAAGTCAAGGCATTGAATTGGTTTAGGCCTCTTTGTCTGTCTCATGCCTAAACGCGCGACTGCCCACTAGAAGTCAAGGCATGGAATCCCAAAGTACTCTTTTCTCCAGCCTTTTACTTCATCTCTCTCCCCCCCAGCACCCCCACCCCACCCAAAACCGCTGCCACTGCTTGCCTTCTCATCTCTGTGTCATTTACCCTTGCGACAATACTTCCTCTCAGGTATGTTTCCTCCAGATCTGGAAAATCTGAGGGGTAGAAGATCACCCCTAAAACAGTAAGTTGATGGGGTGCATCCAGTTCAATTCAATTCCTGTTCTTGCCATTAAAATAAAGAACTGATAATTGACAGGTGAAGATTTTCCTGTTTCACATGGTCGCAGGATGCAAAATACACCATGGTTCTTCAGATCCAAACAGAAGTCTTAACAGCTTCTGCACATTCTGTCTTAATTTGTTCAAAAAACAGCCCAAAACGGAATAAATATTAACTTGATAATTGGGTCTAACGGGCAACTGTCTTCCTGGAAAGGAGTTTAACTAAGATTAGTGGAAATCTCCCTGCTGTTGGTCGTGCATAGCAACTTTACATTGATCTAGTCCAGCAGAAGGCAGAGTTGATTTGAGAGTTGTAAGGTATTTTTGATTAGGAAGATATTATGTGAACAGGAAGGGTTTCCAGTAAGTTCATTGGTAACTTCATTCTCGCTTTTCTCATTTTTTACATTCTCATTGTATCCACCTACATTCTTTTTCTTCCTTAAATTTCTATGTGCACCACTAATTTTTATAACTGGTATACAAATAATGACAAACGAGAGAATCTGAATGGATGAAACAAACAGCTGCCCTTGCATTAGATATAAGTAAGATGCCTGTAAAATCAGAAACACCACAAAGAAAAATAGCTTAAAAACCACCTCGTCCCCATCTTCAACCATTTTTCCACTTGGATAAATTAGTATACAGCTCAGAGCTCGTTTGCAACTCTGAAAAGCACATAACACTGCTAATGAAAAAAAAAAAAAAAAACCCAATACCCTATTGAATTAGTATTGACGTCTTCAGAGTTTACAAAAAGCAAAAAGACGAACAATGGTTCTGGAGTCAGACTCTATATTTTTCTGTTTAGTACATCATCATTCTGTACAAATCTCAGTTTTGCTGACCTAAATTTCCAAAATCCAGGTATAGAGAAGAAACTCATCAGGATCATCTGCTGCATATAATCCTTGTAAAAGACAATTCATCTTTTACTTTATCGAGGTCTGGTTTTACCATAACGTCCCAAATGATCTAAAGCGGTTACTTTTAACACATATATCAAATGTAAGATTATTTTTAAAAAAATGTAATTCTAGAACGTATCAAAACAAAACGGTAGCATGGAAAAGTTTTGCAAACTACCTGTATCCTTGAGATTGAAATGTCTCTATGCTAGAAGTGATTTTGGTGAATACTAGGAAAGGAAAAGTATGATGCAGGAGTACAAAATAGCGCAATCCTTACATCCAACATGGAATAAAGATAAACAAAGAACCATAAAATCTATAGAGATAACATTCACATCAGATAAAGTTCATCTGATTTGATCCGAAATCAAGGGCATAGGGGACAAAAACACAATCCACAAAACTATATCACCATGTTCATATTATGCACCAAGTTGGCAAGCACTTCCATGGTTCTCAGAACATGACACAAACTTCCGAAACTCCACAGAATTACCAGATGTCCTCCAACACATATATACCCCCCCGCCAACAAATAAAAAAATCCCACATACTTATTGCTACCTATTTCAACTAAACCAAATGTACAGGTTCCAACCAGCTCTTTGGATGCCAACCTTTGGGGTGAAGGTCTATACTAGCTGGAATGTCTCAGTTAAAAAACAATCCCCCTCCCTCTCCCTCTCTCCCCCCATCTCACCCTCCCCCCTCCCCCTCCCCCTCCCCCTCCCTCACACACGTGCAAAAACAAACTTCCTCCCCCTCTCTCTCACACAAAGAACTAGGAATATACAATCTAAGCAAACAAAATTAAAAGACACAGATCACTCTCTTAAAAAACACACAATACTTTGAGCTTGCAGACCAGCTAAGCAGTTTCAAGTCAACCCATGTATCTTGATGGCAACTACCAGGAATCTTTTTCCATGAAGCTTTATCAACATAGTCTTAAGACAATATTACAATATCAATATGGTAGAATCATGCTAAAATTTCCATCAGAAGCCCTTACAGATATACTATTTCCATTTACATGCTAATTTCATCAATATTCCTAACCCGAGTTCATAAGTAGATGCAAACCCAAACAGAGTAAATGAAAAGGAGAAATTTTGGGAGTTGAAATCAAGATAGATTGAAACTGCAAATATTATACCTTTTCTTCGTATTGAGTAGCTGAATTCGTAGAAAGTTTCCCATCCTCTGCTGCTTGAGCATGCCTCCTCCTCTTGTATGTTCGAAAACCATCTCCAGATGATCCAGCAGAGTTCCCTCTCTTATACGTTTGGTAGCCATCTCCTGAGGAACCTGCAGAGTTCCCATAAACGATACACCCATTTTCAGCCTCAGCCACAAATCCATTAACATGTATGTTCAGAGTAACCGCCTCTCTATCTGACACCATAACATCATCAGCACCAGTACTAGTCCTCTCATCACCACCCATGCTATCCTACCTTGTCAAGAAAACAAGAAAAATTTCCAACTTTTACAGTTAAACAACTAGGGTTTCAGCATCCCTCAAGATCCAATAATCTTCAAATTCTCTGCAAATCACACAAGCAAAAGCAAAACCCATTTCAAACTTCAACTATATACAGCTTCCAGAACCCCAAAAACCAATAATAAACAATTAAAAAATTACTTCCTGATGTACAAAAAGTTCTAGAAATATGGTATAGAAAATGGGTAAAAAGCGTGACATAAATGCAGAACCAATACAAAACCAAAAGAAAAGAAAAGGAAACATAGCCTAGAATTTCAATTCATCGAGAACTAGCAGATTGAAAAGGTACGACTAATGTAACCATTTCCAGTACACGAGAGAGCATTAAAAGAGCTCTGCCATTCTACTTACTCACAGAAACATAAGAATTAAACATTTCAAGAATTTCAAAGGCCAAATTGATCCAAGAATGGCATATTTAAGTATAGACAACAAACATAAGAAACAATTAGTAATTCCAGTTCAACACTATATAACACAGACAAAACTAAAAACTAATAAATAAACAAACACGCAAACTAGCATAAGCTAACCTACATATATACATGTACATATAGAGAGAGAAGGACACATACTAGTGGTGTTGCACAGAGGTGTTTTCGAGCCCTAGAAATTTGCAAACACTGAGTACAAGAGAAAGAGGGGGAGGGGAGAGAGAAACAGTAGATTATCCGAGAGGGCTTTTTAAAGGTTTAAAAATGAAAGGGCATTTTCGATTACTAAAAGAACTTCGGTTTTGTTGACTGGGAACTGACTGCACCAGTTATCCGAGAGGGCTTTTTAGAGGTTTAAAAATGAAAGGGCATTTTGGACAGATTCAAGGAGAGAATCCTCTTGTTTGCCAGATTTTGAGGGGAAGAAAGGGGGAAGAAATGAGAAGAAGAGAAGAGACGCGGGGGTGGGACTCCTGAAATCAACTGCTACAGTGAAAAAACTTTTCTAAGAAAGTTTTTGAATATTCAAATTGGCAACATAAATTAAGAGAAAATATCTTCTTCCTCAACGTAGGTGTATTTTGATTTCCACCACGGAACACAATATAAATTTTTTAATTTAATTTTTATTTTTTTCACAAAAAAATTTTTCTCTCAAAATTTAAAATAAAAAATTTAAAAACAAAATAATATTCAATCTTAACCAAGTCTCTTCTTCTGCTTCTCCTTTGGTCTTCCACCCTGCAATTCCTATAATTGCTTGTGTGTGAGACGGAATTGCAGTAAGAAGAAAGGCCTTTCTGTACTTGAGAGTTGCCTTTGAGAAAATAGCAAATTTCAATGGAATGAGAATTATTTAGAACTTTCTTCTTCCTTTTTTTTTTTCCTTTGAGATAACAGATTTTTGTTATCTAATTTCTTTTCTTTTTATAGTTTTAAAAAACAGTTTTTGGGGAAAAAATTAGTAGAGTACTTAAAAGAAAATTATTAATTTATAGTGCTTAAGTTGAGTATCTGGGTTGATTTCTATTGAATTCAATTTTACTCATTTTTATCTAAAAAGAACCCTAAGGGTATTTTTTTAAAACTACATTTTATAATGATCTTTCCTTCCTTTCTTTCCTAAACTTCCAAATAAGATTGGAGGCAGAAAATGTTTATTTTCTTCTTCTTATTTTCTTTCATAACTTAAAATTTCTTTTCTTTTCTCCCCTAAATTCCCAACTAGGCCAAAAGAATTTTGGTTATGTTGACTGAGAACTAACTACACTAGTAATTTAGGCAAAACTTGGTCCTCGAAATCTTTTGTTGCTGTTGTCCATCTAAACTGGCAACTTTGGGTTTTCGGTCTTCACAAGTTACCAATTGCCAAGAATCCATTTTTTAATTGAAAAACTCCCGGTTCTAAATGAGTTTGAATGAATTGAACTCTTAAGTTTTGATATTAACTCGTTTGAAATTCGAACACTTTGTTTATGCCTCGAGGTTAGTTTTGTATTTGAGAATATTATTTGAAGTTTTCGCGAACAATGACTTCACTATTTTGTATATATATATTACCACATACACAGTAAATTTATTATTTTTTATAGTATTTATGAATAATTCGAAAATACTTGAAAATGACTTGTGTTCGTTTGATTAGTAAATGAGTTCATTTTTTTGTTCTACTTAAATTCTATTACTAAACTAATAAACAAATAAATAAAATTGAAATACGAATTGACTTTGTTAATGAACAATTAGGGTTCATTTATAACCTTACTGATGAGTATAGGCTAGTCATAGGATACTTTAATCGTTTCGTTTAGATTTATGAGATATTTTAATATTTTTTTGAGTTTTATAAGACTAAATCTAGTGTTTCTTTAACCCTGAATATGTAAATATTCTTGTGATTAATAATAATATATCAAGAACCATTTCCTCAGAAAATAAATTTTAAAAAATCCTAAAATTACGATATGAATTTTTATTATTTCGTTTGAAAAGGAATCTTTATTACTTTACACAATATTATTTGAAGGTTAAAGGGCTCTGTCAAAGTGGTAGAAATAAGTTAATTATTATTCTCGTAAGAGTTACATTATTGTAATAAACTTTTATAAGTTGCTGCTTATGTTCAAAGATATGGCCAATTTTTGAAAATTGAATTCATGAAATTCATGAAATGGAATTTTTTATTAATCTTTAATACGCAAAGTATATAGAAAAAATGTCGCTAAATTTATTAACAAAAACTTATTAACTAAATTTTCTTTTCGGACAACTCAAATGTGAAGTCTGCGTGTCTTTATTATTTTTACTAACTTCAAAAGGAAAAGGAAAAAATTGCTTTTACTATTTTAGCATATCACCTATCAACATTTCATTAAAAAAGAAAAAGAAAAAAGAAACAAATGAGACTCAACTGTAGAAGCTAAAGGAAGCATTAATTTGTTTTTCTTTTTTGCTTCTTTTTGGGCTACAAATCAATTGCATTGAAGGTGTCTCTCTTCATTTCTACTCTACTAGTAATAATAATAATAATAATAATAATAATAATAATAATAATAGCAACATCAGGATGTCCACATGAATCATGTGAGACGGCTAATTCTAATGATCAAGGGTTGCATTTTCTCAACCTCAACAAATATTTCACGGCCCTTAATTGTTCTAGAACCAAAAAAAAAATGTTAACTTGGAAATATTCACTTCAGAAAATACTTTCCAATGTAATGGGCTTGATAACCAGAGCCAGTATCAAAGGTGAGTATGAGATTTCTCAACTACTTTAATAACAAGAAAACCACAGCGTCTAAGACGAATTCATGAAGCCAAAACAGCCTAAAAACTGTCAGCAACTTCAACTCTGGTAAGCCCCAACCTAAAACTCCAAGAAATCACACAATCAACAAATTCCACAGGTTAAGACTCTGTCTATAGCCTTCCAACAAGTAGTTCACACCAACATTTAAATTTCATTGCTCCTGAAAATGCATTAACACCATCTATGACTTTGTGACGGGATCTCTACTTGCTGCAGTATTAACCTGTTTAGATAGATAAGCTTCATATATTTCCACAACCATACGAGGGTCCTTTTCCACAAGCTCCCTGTAGTCTTCGTGCTTATTTAACTTTGCCATGTTGTCCATGATCACTGACAAGGCTGCATCGAGCAAGTTCTTTGCATTGTGTTGGCGAGCAAAAGCACAGGTCGGTATTGAGTTCTCCCAGTTCAGCTTAGATATCAAGAACTTCTCGCAATAGGTCTTCAGATGTTTGACTTGGTACTTTTCAGCCAATATTAAGAGGTTACAAGCCATATTCTCATCCAAAGATGCTTCTGCAGTATACAAGTAGTTGACAAATGCACGAAGGGAATCATATGATACATCTCCAATCTTAATTGTACCACTAAGGCTCTCCTCCATCTCATTTTCCAGCATGGCCCTGAAAACAGGGGATCGGGAAGCCTGTTACAAAATGATATCGCCAATAAGTCAGGAAGCTTTGATACTGATCTCATAAACAATTTGGAACTACCCCATGAACATCAGCATTTTAATGTTCAAAACCCCATATAAATCTACATAGAGCTTTATGCCTTAAGAAGTAGAATGACACAATCTTCCCTCCCTTTTGGAATTGAAAGCATCCGAAAGGCCATGTTTCCCCCCACACCACCATACAATAAAGGAAAAAGAAAAAGAGAGAGATTAATATCAGCATATAAATAAACCTGCTCATCACGCAAAAATTTAGAGAACATATCAAAGAGAATATTAAAAAAATGGTGGCAATAATGGCTGAGCAATTAGTTGGTTATGCTATTTTGGGCTTTGTTCTAACCAAAGCTATTGCATCTTGCTTACTCCATGCTTTCCATTGAAAAACAACCAACAAAAGTGTTCCTATCATTAGTTCGAGAAGAGTCTCTCTCTTTTTTTTGGGGAAAGCAGAATCATTTTAAGTGCCAATGGTATTCTGTATATAACTGCTCTTGTATAGTAATCATCATCCTCAAATATGATCTGAAAAACATTAGTCAATCATGGATAGTATCTCCTGCAATTTCATTTTTCTCTTTCCATTTATTCAATTTCTTAACGAAGAAATGAATGCTCATAATTTTTGCAGCAAATACAAGCCACATACACATATATGTGAACTGGGTAGTCAGCAAAGACATGGCATAAAAGGATAAAAACTATATGCAGTTACTTCTCATAAAACTTTGTGGCATTCAGGGCAAAAAGGAATTTTCACTCAGTCTCTATGAGATTTAGTGCAATATACTTATTCCTATTTCTCCTCTCATTTCAGACAGCTCTCAGAGTCTCTGAACTCAAAAGATACCTCTTTGAGTTAACAAAAAATAGTAAATTGAAATATTAAAGTAAACTATGCTTGGTCAAACCAAAGGCTCAATATAGCTATTAGCAGTCCTACAAGATTGACTATAAAATTAAAGAATTTAGATGACAACCCCACTATTTTCCTTTCTTGACATCTATGAATATGTAAAAAATGTATATAAAATATGGCACCAAAATAGGTTACTCATACTCTTCTCTAGCAATGTGTAATAGTAAACTAATAAAATATTCCACTATATTTTCTATTGACAACATCAAAGAAAGCAAAAGTGAATTTTACCTTCTTGAACACTAATACTTCCTTTCTCTATAACTGCTCTCTTAGCAAAATTTTCATTCCTCTTTTTTCCTTGATTAGACCTTGATTTTCAATCAATCATCATGCTATCTACAATTCTACATAACTCGATAATAACACAATTACATAATCATAAACGTACCATTCATAAAATACTATTGTATTGTATATCTGAGATACGCATGTAAAAGTTCAATCCTCCCAAGATCACCCAACTTGGCTTTCCTTTATTCAAAACGTCCCCCTCTCTATTTCCTTAACTTCAGTTGACGGGAAAGGATGGATTTATAATAAAAAATAACATATAAATCCTTTGAATCATCGTTCAAAAACTATCAATTATATGGATCATCAATCTTTTAAATAAGCCAAATCAATAGAATTCAAACTATTTACATACTAAACTAAATCCAGTAAGCACCGCAATCCATGAAAGTGATCAGATACTTCATCTAATACATAAGTTTGGCAGGAGTTCACCTGCAAGCTGCGAGATTGGATCTGGCAAACAATTTCATAAAATATCGTATGTCTTAAATTTTTTTAACAAAACACAAATTCCCAAATCTTTTCATAAAAGTATTAGTACAGTTATGTACAGGTGACAACATCAAAACCACTCCAAAAAAATATCCTCCACTAAAATAGCATAAGATATGCAGTAACAATTGTAGTCCACACAATAGAAGCTGTATCATAGTCTTTAAAATTAAACCAAAAAACATATACACGAACCAGGATAGCACGGTGAGCGGGAACAGCAATGGGGCTAGGGGTAGATTGGTCATCAGAAGCAACCAAAACAACATCGGAGAAAGGCGGCGGAGGGAGATGTGAGCCCCAAAAAATCCGGAGGAAGCTAACTTTTGACTTGAGATCGTCAATTTCTCTCTTGAGCTCCTCCTCAGTCTCACTAGCCTCTTCGTAGCACTCCCTGCAAGTGCCGGCATCACACAGCCCGTAATCTTCCTTGCAAGAAATGCACTTCATTGTCTCAGTTTCCCCCTCTTCTTCCTCCTCTTCTTCATAAGAATTCATTGATTGCAACCTAGGTGTATGGGGTTATAAGTACAATGATGATGATCACTGCTTCTACAGTCATTTTTCATCCCGTGAAGGGGGAGTGGAAAGATTAATCGGTTATAAAAATAAAGATTACTAGAGTAAATAAGGGAGAAGGTAGAGTATAAGAACACTAGTACTCCAATAATATTTGAGTCTAATCACAGATTTTTCCTAGAATGTTTGAGTATAAACTTCTATTTGTATCACTACCCATGCAATCTATCCAATCTTGTCAAGAAAACAAGAATAGTTTCCAACATTTACAGCTAGACAACTAGGGTTTCACCATACAAATCCAACCCCTTCACGATCCAATAATCTTCAAAATTTCTGCAAATTACACCAAAAAAAAAAAAAAAACCCATTTCGAACTTCAACTATATACAGCTTCCAGAAACCAATAATAAACAATTAAAAAATGACTTCCCGATGTACACAACGTTCTAGAAATATGGTATAGAAAATAGGTACAGAGGGTGGCATAAATGCAGAACCAATTCAAAACCGAAAGAAAATAAAAGGAAGGAACCCTAGGCTAGAATTTCAATGTATCAAGAACTAGCAGATTGAAAAGCTCCCGCTAAAGTAACCATTTTCGGTACAACGAGACAGCAGTTAAGGAGTTCTGCTATTCTACTTACAGAAACATAATAGTTAAACATTTCATGAATTCCAAAGGCCAATTTGACCCAAGAATTGCATATTTAAGTATATACAACAAAACATAAGAAACAAATAGTAATTCCAGCTTAACAGTGTATAACCCAGACAAAATTAAATAACTAATAAATAAGCAAACACGCAAACTAGTACAAATTAAACTATATATATATATATATATATATATAGAGAGAGAGAGAGAGAGAGAGTTGTTTTCGAGCCCAAGAAATGTGCAAACCTTGAGCACAAGAGAGAGAAGCAACAGAGTATCCGAGAGGGGCCTCTAGAGGTTAAAAAAGAAAGGGGTATTTGGATTACCACAAGAATTTCGGTTATGTAGACTGGGCACCGACTGCACCAGTAATGCGAGAGGGCTTTTTTGGAGGTTTAAGAAAGAAATAAGCTATTTATAAGAATTTTTAAGTTAAAAGTTATATTTTTAACAAATATTTATTTTTCAAAAGTCTAACCTTCTCTTGATTGTTAAAATTTTTTAATTTATTAAAAATAAATATTTTTAAAAATATTTATATTTAAAATTAGAATACTTATTTTTAATAATTTCAATAATTATTTTTAAAAAAATAGAATAATGTTTCAAAGATAATAAATGTAGTTTATTTGAGCTAAAATTAGACATGAATAAATAGAGTATCGCTCACTTTTAATTTTTAAAAAAATTATAAGTAATTTATTTTAAATAATTAAAAACAAACTTCAAAAGAAAAAATCAGTAATCGAGATAGGGCCTTAGAGAGATTTGGGGATAAGGGAAGGGATTTGGAGCCTCTTGTTTGCCAGATTTTGAGGGGTAGAAAAGGGAGGAAAAGAAGAGAAGTGGGCTGATGAAATCCGCTGCTATGGCGAAAAGAACTTTCTTCAACGGACTGTGGAGCGACCTTCGGTAGAAATTTTAAAATGCCCAATTTGGCTGCATAAATTAAAGGAAAAATGTCTTCTTCCTTGATGTAAAGAGGTAAAGTCTTTTCTTCTTCTTTCGCTGCAATTCCGATGATTGCTTGTGTGAAAGGAATTGTAGTCAGAAGAAAGGGCCTTTCTGTACTTGAGAGCTATAGAATAGCAGAGAACCTTTCAGAACGCTAGGGATGAAAATGGTAGATTGCAATGTATTATACATACATACACACACACACACACACACACACATATATATATATATATATATATATATATATATATATATATATAATCTTTTTTTCTTATAATTGTAAATCTCTCATTCTAAATTTTTAGAGTTTTTATTTATCTTTAAAAATTTAATTTATTATAATTATTTTTAATTTATTAAAATAATTTTAAAAAATAATTTATATATTAATTTTAATTTTTGAATTATGTATAATAAGTTACTTTGTTAAAAAAAAGACTTTAATTATTACTGTAAAAGTTTTCTATTAAAATAATTTTTAACTAATTTATATATCAACTTGAATTTTGAAGTTTATATTTTTTTGATGAAATTAAATATGGTATATTGAGTTATTTTGTAAAAATAAGAAACTTTAGGCTTAGTTTGATTTGCAAAGGGGAGGGGAGATGAAGATGGACCTTTTACTCGAGGTATTTATATTTACTTTAGTTTTGTTTGGTATAAAGGAAAGGGAAGTAAATTAGAAATATTTTTCCTTATTTGGCTGTACGAAAAGTAGAAGGAGATGAGATAATATTTTATTATATTTACAAATTTATCCTCCCTTTAAATTCTTCAATTATGATAAAAGTAAAAGTTGAAAGTATAACTGTCTTTTTAATACCAAATACCTCACAATCTTTCCACTTTTGAAATGATTAAAATTACTAACGTAGAGGGGGAGCTCTCTCCCTTTACATTTACTCTTCTCCCTTCAACCAAATAAAGTGAAACACCTATTTACTTTCTTTTTTACTTCCTATTCCTTTTTTCTCTCTCTTTTCCTCCCAACCAAACTATGCCTTAATTGTTAAATTTACTTTAAAATTTTTTGATTGGTTAGTATCATTTTAAATCTATTAAAACACTTTTAAACTACTTATATAATGACTTGAATTTTGAATTTTTGAGAAATTGAATTTCGTATATTGAGTTAGTTTGTAAAAGTAAAAATTTAATTATTCAATAATTATCAACAAACATGATCTTTATCTTTATCATTTTTATTTAACTCTATCTCTTAATTTAAACTAAATTTATTAAAGTTAAACTCCTAATGTTTGCCCACTTCTTCCACATACAATGCATATCATTATTTTCTTCTTCTCTTCACTTTCTTAAAATGTATCCACCTCTTCCACATTTTTTTAGTTAATCATCACTCAAATCTCACCATATCCAGAAACTTCAAACTTTTTCTTTTTATCATCACTTTTTAAGGTAATTCTTTCCCTTCCTTCATTTTTTTCACTTCATTTAGGTTTTTCTATAAGCATTTGGGTACTGTATTTTATAAATTCTTTTAAAATTCTTTATTTTTCTTATTTATTTATTTGATAATACTAAAATTTGTATAAACTTTGGATCGAAATTGCTGCATACATGATAGTTTTTTGAACTTAGATTTTTTGTGTGCTTAATAAGTAGATGTAAGTATTCTAATTTTTTTTCTCTTCCCCCCTTTAAAATACCAAAGTTTGGTTTGCTCTATTTACCTTTGATCACAAGCTTTAAGACCTAAAATTTTACATTAAGTTTCCTACTCCATGTTTTGCATATTATGTAATTTTTTCCTATTTTCTGTCTTTTTTTGTTTAGTAGTATCACAATAGCATGACTCATATTATCTACTTTTGGGATTCTTCTAATTTTTTCATTTTTCTTCTCTTTCATATTTTTTCTCCCATTTTATGTTATATTTCGTTCTTACATCTCCAGACATCTTTCATGCTAATATTTGTTAAACTATTTTACTAAAACAATTATCTACTTATTAGAGGAAAACAAACAAATGAACACTATACAGTTTGTAATAGACTAGATGAACTTTCATTTAAACATCAATGTCAGTATTTTATCTAAATTTTCATTTACTTTGATTTACTAAAAAAATAAAAGCTAAAGAAATGGGAAAGCAATCGATACATTATCTTTCAATTCATTTATTAAGTAATCTATTGAAATTATTTTTGAAATTATTCATTATTTGACTTAATGGGTTAATTGAAAAAATTCATTACAAATTACAGTCCAAACTAACTAATAATTATAATTTCTCTCTATTATTGATGAAGGGAATATATTTGCCATTAAGAGATTTTTTTCTCTTGAAAAGCAGCAAAGAAACATTTATTAATAAGGTAAATAAGTGAGTTTTTCCAAACTAAATAAGGGTTTATATAAGTTCAATCATCTTTGAGTTAATAGATGATACATGTTATTTATGTCTTACAAAAAGACATTAGTGATACTTGTATATAAATAAAAAAAATTTTAAAAATCAAAAAAGTATATTCGACGTAACTAAGATTGCTGCTATTTTATATTAGGAGGAATAAAAGAGATAGAAATCATATGTTAAGAGCTTAAGATTGAGAAGAAGGTATTGAATGTCTTTGAACCAATGAAATTTTAATGTTCTATGTGTTATTCGATTTCCCCCCCTTAAATACACACATTGGAGGTAAAAAAAAGTTCTTTTTTAGATATATTTTTTAAAAATATAATTTTAATATTTTTAATTTTAAAATATTTCCTTGCATCGCACGAGTTTTAGACTAGCAAAAATTATTTAGAGCTTTCTTTTTCTTTTTTCCTTTTAAATAACATATTTCTGTTTTCTAATTTCTTTTCTTTTATAATTTGAAAAAGAGGTTTTTTTGGAACTTTTGTAGTAGTAATTATAACAAAATTGTTAAATTTCTAATGTTTAATTGAGTATCTAGTTGATTTCTATTGAATTCAATTTTAATAAGTTTTATCTAACACTTAAGGGTATTTTCATAAAATTACATTTTATAATGATCTTTCTTCCCTCTCCGCTAAACTTCGAAACAAAACAGGATCACTTCCCTTCTTTACTTTTCTAAACTCCAAATAAGATTGGAGGTAGAAGATCTTACTTTCTTTTCTCTTCTTCTTTTTTCATAATAAGATTTTTCTTCATTTCTTTTCTCACATAAACTCCCAAACTAGGCAAAAAGAATTTGGGTTATGTTGACTGGGAATAGACTACACCAGTAATTTAAGTAAAACTCGGTTCCTAGAAATCTTATGATGTTTTAGACCTTTCTAAACTGATAACTTTGGGTTTCGGATCTCCATGAGCTATCAACTGCTAAGAGTCCATTTTTACTATTTATAAAATTGAAAAACTACTGAAAATTACAATCTTGCTATGAATTTGTTGGCGCGCAATACCAGTCGACACAATGAAATCGTAATACTAATGTAGAGAACTTAATAAAGAAACTACAATATAGAGAATATGAAAAACTATAGAGAGAAAGAATACAAGAGATTTATTGATTCTCTGAGAGTAAATCAATGAATGAATGATTGTATATAATACATCGATCTAGAGCCCTATTTATAGGGTTCAGGGGTACATCCCAATCAGAAGATGTAGAGGGTGTTAGCCCTAAGGGCAAATCATGTAGTTATGATTAGTTTTGATTAATGACAAATATTGATGAGGACTAATATGCTTGTATGTTGTGTGATAGGATTTGTAGATTAAGAAGTTTGAAGTCTCATTGCCTTGAAGCTAAAATGCAAGAACAACTCCAATATGTCAAAGTGATTGAAGATTGAAGAGTTTGTTCAAGATGTTAGAACGCTTTGAAGACATGAAGTGTAGGTTGCATGTGCTTAATAGGTAACCTTTGTAAACCCTACACTCTTAAGCCTTGGAATCTATGAATTGCAATTGAGAGCACAAAACTTGATTTAAATGGTTTCAATGCTTTTGAACTTACCTAAATTATCAAGTTTTCACAAGTGGTTTTTGCACTTAAAAGGTCTTTAATGACTTATCTTTGAGGCTAGAATGTTTTCCAACTTGTTTGAATTGATTTGAACATGTTTTGACAAAGTTTGAAAAATTCGGATGCAAGATTCGGACGCAGGGCAAAAAATTCGGTCGTCCGAATTTTGTAGCAAAATTTTGCTACTGTTCTTCCAGAGAAATTCGGTCGTCCGAATTTTGTAGCGAAAAATTCGGACGCAGAATTCGGTCGTCCGAATTTTGTAGCGAAAAATTCGGATGCAGAAATCGGTCGTCCGAATTTTCTGAAACTAGTCGTTACTAGCTGTTTTATGGCCGTTTTAACTGATTTTCAAATTCTATAAAGGCTAGAAACTCTAGATTTTTGACAGAACTTTTGCACAAAAGAAATCCTTGAAGCTCTAACTTGTTTTACATCAAAATTATATCAAAAGCTCTCAAATTGCCTTGTGCTCAAAGATTGAAATTCAAGATTCCAAAGGCAAGAAGTGAAGTGGTGCTAGCAATTGTATTCATCAACCAAGAAGTGTTGGTAACATTCAAATTCTCTCTTTACATTTTTGTTGTGATTGATACAAGGTTGTCAAGAGACATAAAACCCTTGTGGAGGGTGAGCCATAGACTAGATTAATCAAGGTTGTTGTGTAAAACCCATTGGTGAGGGTGAGCCTTGGATTAGATTGGTCTAGGTTGTCTAGTGACATAAAACTCTTTGTGATAAGAGTGAACCTTGTTTATTGAGAGTCATCCAATAGCACTTGCTCTCCCAGCTTGAAATCTTGATTTTGGTCGATGTTTTGGTCATGCTTCATTTTCAGCTATTGGATGACTCTCATTGTTCATCCTTAAAAAAAATTACAGCTTCTCTTTTTCTCTTCTGAATACATTTTCCCCTCTTTTCTTTTCTCTCTCTCTCTCTCGCGACTTTCTCTCTTTCTCTCTTCTCCCCAATCACTTTCTCCCAAACTCCCTGAATTCCCTATCAAAATCCATCTTTCAACTCTTAATTTTTGTAGATTCTCCTTCTTGGGTCAACTTTGGGGCTTGAAAGTTCAAGAGTTTTCAAGAATCTCATCCTAGGGCTTGTTTGTTCTCTTTCTCTTGAATTCTTGATTTCTCTTGTTTTAATTATTATAATGTTGATGTTTAATGGGTTAAATTGTGTTTGTTACATTGGTTTGGGTTGTTGGTGGCTAGAATCTATATCAATTTTCATGTTCCTTCCTATTTTATTTTATACCTACCATGTGTTTGATGCCACAATGAACTTTACTTGTTAAATTTGTGAATTTTCTTACTATTTGTGGCATTTGTGTTTAACTTTTGGTAGAGCATTTGTTCTTAAGCTCAATTGTGGAAATCGAAACATGCCTAAGAAATTCATCAAGCCCAACAACAAATCCTTTATCAACAGCAACTTTTGGGCCAGCAATGCTGCGATATCGCCGATTCTCAAGCGGCGCTTCTTGTGAATCAAGAATAACTTATGCAAGCAATGGCAAGAAGAGAAGCGTATCTCACCAGTCTCTGGTGGAAACTATTCCCAAGAGCTGGCGCAGGACTGAGTGGTGGAGTAGGCAGTGTGAGAGCATGATCTCAAAGGAAGTTCTCTCTTTTATGTTTCTGCCTTTTTATTTATTTTCTTACTATGCTTTTCTATTTATTTCTTTAGTTTACCTTAACTATTTGCTTTTATGTTCCTACGTTATCGTTTTTTGTTTATCTCTACATTGCAGAAAATGTTATCTTAAGTGTGAGAGAGTTGGCAGTAGTATAGTCCATTTTCAAAATATTGCAAAACTTTCATGTTTAATCTTTCCTTCGAGAGTAGCTATACAGGAATTTTGAAGGTCATAACTAGTACCTTAAACTTAGATTAAGTAACCACCACTTGTATATTGTTTGTATAGAATTCGTCTTTTAAACACATTCCCCTGTGCTTTTGTTGTCACGATTATGGAGTTGAATCTTGTGTTATTGGCCTTATAATTCAATAAAATTTTTGTCCTAGAACCCGCATTCACTTGCCTTGAGGCGAAATGAGCAAGTAATCTTAGTTTGATCTTGAAATGATTATAACAGGCCTTCTTTGTCCCGATTGAGCCTTTCTAGCCATCCCTTGTTATTTTATCCGTAGTACCCTAATTGAAGCCTTACTACATGAATTCATCAATTTCTATTTTTCATTTTCCTTCTTTCAAATTTTAAACTCAACTTTTTGTATGTATCCTTTCTTTGTGAGAGTTAAATGTATTGGTACCCTTAAGTTAGCAAAGAGTAATATGGAGGTTGGCATAAAAGGTGAAGGGGAAGATGATAGAAAATAGGTTTTATGGGTAGAAAAAAAGGGGGGGGGGAGGGTGAGATTAAACTTTTTTATATGATCGGAAATTGAAATATACCTCAATCGAAAAAAAATAACAAAAAAAGAGAAAAAAAAAAGAGTAAAGAGAAAAAAAAGATATATATATATATATATATATATATATATATATATATGTTTGTGTGTGTGTGTGTGTGTGTGTGTGTATTGCTTTGAAGGCTGGCCACATTTCTTATGCCTTCATTGTTTTCATTGCCATTATTGTGAATTTTGTCATGATTGAGGTATAAACTTGTGAATTGACAAAGATGGGTGATGATGGAAAAGTTTTGGGTTGAAACATAATTTGTGCAAGTTTGTTGAATTTTGACAGTGTCTAATAAAATGACTATATATTGAGTTTTAGATATCCAATTGAGGTGATTCAAAGTTCTTTGGAAATATAGGATCACGGTCTACAACTTTGATGAAGACATCAAGACCTATATCATCTGATTTCATGCTATGAATTCACCAAATAATCAAACAATTATCACAGTCGTAGAACAGAGCAAAACAGAGTTTTACTGTTGCAAAACTATAGCAAAACTGAGTCCAGGCGGCGCCACCTGGGTGGTGGCTAGGGTTTGGGATATATATATATATATATATATATATATATATATATATATATATATATATATATATATATATATATATATATATATATATATATATATATAAAGGGGAGAGGCGGCTAGGTTTTCGAAGAGGCCAAAAAGGGGAGATTTTGAGAGAAAAATCCCATCCAGAATCCTCATCCTTTGTAAGAGAAATCAAGAGAGGAGGTGGAATCTTTGAAAGAAGAAGCAATTAATCTTGGAGATTCATGTTCAAGAATTGAACTTTTCACAATCAAGTTGAAAAACTCCAAGCTTTGAAGAAGAGAAGATTTGAAGACATGATGATGAACAATTCTTCCTCTTTCTTTGTTGCTTTATGTTCTTTGATTTGTAATATGATGATTAGCTAAACATTTGAATATTTGATGGTTATGAACCCTAGTTATTATCTATGTGAATGAATTTATTTCCTTGGTTGATTGAGCTCCAATTTCTTATGTATTGTTTGTGGATTTGATTGCTTGAATGAACTCGATTGTTGGTTGAATCATGAGTGTTTTTCACTTGGAATTGAGAAAGGAAGGGTGGAATAGACTATACACAAACAATGGGGATGATTTAGGTGAATAGAGATAGGGCCTCACATCTGCTTAGTAATTAGAGAAATCAAATTGGAAATCCACTAATCAAAATGCATTCTTAGGTTAAATTAATTAGAAAGAGATTTCAACTAATTAATCTAAGAGTAGATGACTTTCATCTAAAGATAGAGTGAGCCATAATATAAGAATTTCACCAAACATAAGAAGGAAAAGATGATCAACTAAGAGATTTTTCTATCACATAGGTAATTATAGGAGAATTTTTCATTCAAGTATTATTTTCTTAATTGAATCCCCTCTTGCAAGCAATGTTAGTTAAGCTAGTTTTAATTAGTTAAGTTAGATTACAATTCCTAGTTTATTTCAATAATTTTCATAATTGAATAGGTAGACTAAAGAATAGAGTAAACAATGAGTAATGGTATTTGATCATCCTCGAGGATACAACATTTGAAATATTTTCTATTATACTAATCATAACGATAGGTGCACTTGCCTTGTATTTGTGTGAAAATTGTTGGAGATTGTGATAGAATTAAATGTAAGGGCATGGAAATCACATCAAACACAGTATCAAAGGAGTTGATGTTGGACCCACAGAGTCCTTTAATCAAGAGCAAATTGAAATAAAGGATGAAGAGCAATCCAATCCACTTGTCAAACCTAATTATGTTGAAGTTGTTCATGTAGATAGTGAAGGCACAAACATAAAATAACCTCATGCTGTTAAAGTTGAGACTTTAACAGAGAAGGAAAAGGGTAAACGAAAGGCAATGGAACTAACAAGACAAGGGTTAAGAATTAGGATAAAAAGGGAGAAGGTGGAAAGTGGCAAGATTCAAGCCAAGGATTCTTTAGACGTGTTATTCTTCAACTATCATAGCAAACTCCAACATAGGAATGTATCACTGAGATTTGTGATGGCTAAAAGACTTATTGATAAAGCCAAGTTTGAGCAACTTGGATTGGTTGATTTGCTAAAGAGGGTCAAGCTATGTGATTTAGCCACTTTTGCTAAGTCCTATAATCTCAACATGGTGCATGAGTTTTATACCAATCTTGACAAAGGTATGAATGATCTAGGAAGTTCCTTCTATCATGCAGTGTATGTTAGAGGTGTTGTCTCTTTTTTTCCTGAACTGCTAGTTGGAGTGCTTGGTGTAACTCACCATTCTAATATTAAAGGTAGTGGACTTGATGGTGGCTTTGACATAATAGCAGTTTGCAAGGAGTTGACAGAAAACTCCATTCAACAATTGCTAGAGGAGAATCAGCTTAAGTCATCATCTTTGATAGTGAAGTACTTTGCCTTGTACAAACTGTCCTGCACCAACTGGATGCCATCTGCCAATATATCCATTGTGTTGAGAGACAGAGCAGCACTGTTATACTTGATTGGCACTGAGAAAAAGTTTAACATTGATTGTCATGTTCTCTTCTATTGTTAAACTTGCAGAATAAGCAATGTAAGTACTTCAAGCTTCATTTTCCTTATCTCCTTATTGATTATCTCTCTTTCTGTCGAGGTGTTCAAGCATTTAGTGAGAATATCATTGTTAATGATATGAATACCTTTCAACTGCCTTTGATGAAACCCAAGTTTGAGACTTCAATGCCAGATTCCCCAAGTTCAACAAGTGCCACACCTTGAAGGAGATCAATAAGAGTTGCTGCAAATTCCTCTCGTGTCATAGTTCTTTCAACACTCGCTACTAATGATAATCAAGCTCTTTAGGAAACAAGTGACAGCGCGTTTGACAATCAGAGTTTTAGAACTCCAACAACGGCTTTTGACAGTGACCACTTCTCAATTTCACTTACAAGAATCGGTTGATCAATTTTTGAGGCAGAGGTGATTACTTGGCCTTTTTTCTTGCAAAAAATAGGGAGAAGCTTAATGAATGAGTAACTGTCAATGGGGGAGCAGATAGGGGAGAAGACTTAAAGAGGATGTCTGACAAAGGGGGAACATGAAGAAAGGGGGAGTTGTTTGCTACTTCTGTGAAACTTGATTTTTTTGGATTTCTAACAAAATTATTGCTGGAAGATATTACACTACAATTTTAATTGCTGAACAATTTTTATTTGCTTTGTTTAACAATCTTGTTAATTTGGCTATATTTGGATGGCTATAAAATATATTTCTGCACTATATCCTTGTGGAATTCTTGCTTTATTAGTCTTGTTGAACTACTGATGCAATATTATGCTCTGATTCACATAGTGCTTTGAAGTTATTATATTTGTGCTGTCAAACTGCTTTTGTTGAATTTACTTCATGACATACACAACTGTGCAAGATGTTATGGAGGTTTCACAACAGACAATGCTTAAGGGGGAGATTGTTACGACATGGAGAAATTAATTATGATAAGTTTCTTGGCACAAGGATTTGATGTTATATTGTTTGCTAAGACGACCATTATGACATCAAGGAGTCTATTTTAAAAGTAGTCATTATTTGAACAAAACTCCATTATGGTAAGGAAAAGAGATTTGGTATCTAAGGTTTGGACGATCTCACAGAAATCTATCTACACTAAACATTAAGGAGATTGGTATCCTAACATTTAAGGATTTCTTGCTATATTCTGGGGATATCAATCGTGGAGAAGACGAAACTCAAGACTCTCTAGCAAATTATCAAGGCAAAGCAAATCAACTCTCTATAACCCACATAGAACCTCTAGGAATTCTCGGGGAAATCCTTGCAAGTACTAATGAGAGAATTCTATGCATCTTAAGCAATATTCTTGAGAGAATATTTAAGAACTCCTGATATAGAGGCTTAATCTTGAGAGAGTTCAACAACACACTTTATCTTTCTGTTATACTGCTTATGTATTAAAGTATGTTATTACTGTTTTAAGTGCTGAAAATTGATTCTTCGACAAATGCTGGAGGCACTTGACAAGATTCTACTCTATCCATCTCATGGAGAAAGGGTGATGTGGCTGATCGTGATTAGTTAAAAATAGTAAGTGCAAGTGTGATTTTGCAACATCCTATCGAAAGTCTTTCGATACATCATGCTGAGGAGAATTCGACAAAAGCGAATTGTGGCTGGATGATAGTTCAACAAAAATGAAGGCAATGACTGTGGCTGAATGATAGTTCAACAATCATGGAAGCGGGAGTTGTGATTGATGTGTTTCTAATCGTAAAGGCAACATTGGTTGTTTGAGTTTCTAGCTATTGAGGCAATATTGTGATTGCTTGATTTCTCGCTATTAAGGTAGCTTTGTTAAAGGGTATTTTGCCAAGTCCACTAGGGGAATCAATAGACGAGATTTAGAGTGTGTTCATGTATTTTTGTAAAAGAGAGTTTAATTGATTGCTTTTCTGGGCGTGCTGATGTATGTTGTTGAGCTGAACTGTGTAACTAATTTTCTTGTGTCGAACTTTATTATTCTCTTTGTATGTGTTGTGTTAAATAATACAGAATCAACTTCAATACACAGTGTTTGCCAAAGGCGAAAAAGTTACATAAACTTTACCATACAATATACTTTTAATCAAGTAGCAGAGTAACAAAACATTAAAAGTTTTATGTAGCATTCATAAAAACAGCATGAGTAGAGGACATTATAATTAATAGGACATATCAATAGATAATATTTATGCTTATGACTATATTATATCACCGAATATCATTAATAGAAGATGTTTTCGAGTGTCATATATTTCTTCATTTTTAGAATATAAGGTCTTTTAGTCTTTTTTACATAGATTAAGGAAGAATAAAAAATAAGAGATATTTTTTCTATTGTCTTTAGCTAATTTTACTAATATAATAAAGAATAAGAGGATTATATTTATATTAAAAGTAATTTTGAAAAAATAATTTTTAAACTTTACAAAAAATCAAATATTTTGAGAAGAAAAAAAAGTCAAAATATCTTATATTTTAAAACAAATGGAGCAGGAAGCAAAATATTAGTTCAGAAAACTATTAGCTGTAAATGGAGAAGTCTTTAGTTGGGAAAACGTAATATAACATCGGCGGATGATTTTTCTCAGCAGAGCACGTCTTAAGGATCATAAGACAAGCAAAACATTTGCACGAAATATCATGAATTGGCAATGCTGAAACCTTTAGCTGCCAAAGCTAAAAATATGACACTATCTTCTGAAATGTTCTTTTCCTTTCCTTTCTTTGTAGTATTTCCCTTTGTTTACGGCAGCATTTTTCTTCTTGTGCATGGCTTGATGTAGTTCTTTAATATGTACGTCGTTGACTTCAACTTTGTTTCTGTGTGTTCTTCGAAGAATTTTTGAATTCGTGTTAGTGCTGCAAGTTTTTCTTTCTTGATGATAACATCATTTGAATACTTTGATGCCAATTCAAAGGTGCCCTAACAGTTCCCAAGAAAGCAATTCAGTGACCTATGAGAAGAAGTTTTGATTAGTAACAACTCTAAATTGTTTGAGAAAGAAAAAAGAGGCTTGGATGGATAAAAACAACCTCAACAATTTGGGAGAAATCCAAATATCACATTAATCCTTCTGGTGTTGATCGAGGCTTCTTTGACTGTTAGCTTCAAAACTAGAATGGACGGAGGTCCTGCTTCGGTATTACATCCCCAATTTCAGGTCTTTTTTTTGGCTCACCTCCAATTTAAGGTCTTGAATTGGTACATTTAACCAATTTTAAGTCCTTTGGCATTAACCCTTACTGAAACTCTTTTCTAGCAACAGGTAATAGGACACTAGTTAATAATAAAATATTCCACGCTATTTTCTATTGACTACATCAAAAAAGTAATGCAAAAATTAATAAACAGAAAGTAACAGTCAATTTTACCTTCTTGATCAGCAATAGTTCCTTTGTCTATAGCTGCTCTCTCAATGCAGTTTTTAGTCCCTTTTTTTTCTTGCTTAGGTCTTACAATGCAATTTTCAGCTTTAGGAAAGGGGTGATTTTGTGACATCCTATCTAACTCAATGAAGTACTTCTTCTATAATTGCCAATCAAGGATCATGCTATCTCTCTACATTTCCACATTAACTCTATAACAACACAATCACATAAATTCAAATATACAATTCATAAAGTACTACTGTACATTTGGGATATGCTTGTGAAAGTTCAATCCTCCCAAGATCAACCAACTATTCTTTCCTTCACTCAAACCTCCCCGGCCCTTTTATTTCCTCAACTTCAGTTGTCGGGACAGGAATGATTTATAATAAAAAACAACACATAAATCCTTTGTCATCATTCAAAAATTATCAATTATCTGGATTATTGTCAATAAATAAGACAACTATAACCAGAATGAGGAGAGAGCCGTGTGGTTCTCATTGCTTGTATCAGTTTATATACAAGTGCAATATACAAATCCTAGTTAGAGCAATTTCTTTATTCTAGCCTACCAAGACAGCTAAGCAGCGAATATTCAAGATGATCACAAGGGATTCACCATGTAAGATATGATACACAAAATATTTACTAAGATATTATATTCACTAATAATTATCAACCCCTTGAATAAACGAAATCAATACAATTCAAACTATTTACATGCTAAACTAAATTCAGCAAGCACCACAGTGACCAAATAATTCACCTAATACATAAGTTTGGCAGCAGTTCATCTGCAAATTCCCAGATTGGATCCAACAAACAATTTAACAAAATATCCTGTCTTAAAAATTTTTACGAAACACGAAATCCCAAATCTTCCCATAAAATTATTGGTAAGCTTATGTGCAGATGACAACAACAAAACCTTTATACATAATATCCTCTACTAAAATAGCATAAGCTATGCAGTAACAAGAGCAGGGCCAAACGGGCTGGCCCCTGACAGGTTGGGCACAAACGGAGCAGAGCAGCCCATTTTTCAGCATAATACATGACACAATTAACAACAGAGAGTTTGTTTTTGCAATCACCAAAAGAAACTGTTTGATTGTCACAAGAGAAAGAACCATTGCAGAGAGCAATCTACAATAAGAAAGAATAGATGTTAACTAAAAGAACACAAAGAAGCCAGTGATCTTATTCACTTATTATGGTTCTAGCCAAATCCACAAATTATGTTGAACTCCAAGGACACCTTGCTCTTTAGCATATTTCATTGAACAGTCAAACCAGGAGCTGTCTTCTTTGAGATAGAAATTGAAACTCACATTACGATGCCACCCAAGAATCCGCTCCCACCTCCCACCAAGAGAGAGAGAGAGAGAGAGAGAGAGAGAGAGAGAGAGAGATGGGGACAACAATTGTACAACTTCATAGCAAAAATTCCACAGAAACAATGAGGGAAAGAGATTTTTCCTTTGGTTCACTTCTCTACCATGCATACTGAGAAGCAACTTACAAAGCTCAGAAAGACAAAATACACAAAGAAGCATCCAGCTAACTGAGTTTGCAGTTAAACTTCATCCTGAAAACTATACACACTCAACCACCCAGCTGTGCAGAAAAGAAGAAGCCCTCTTAACCCAAGAAATCATCTGAAGCGCCATAAACTAAACCTCCCACCTAACAGAACAAATCACATGGACCTAACTACACACTAATAGAACTAACAGTTAGAAATATCTTACTATAACGCAGACCAAAAACATAGACACAAGAGAAATGAGATCATATACTAGCTTCTCTGCAAGAAGATCCACCCATGTTTTCTTTGTAAGAAGTCCTGGATTTTTATGAAAGAATATTTGCCAGAGCAACAATATCGAAACCAATCTTTTGAAGCTTGGTCCAGAACAGCATGAGTCATGTATGATCGAACTATTAATCATGGAAGGATTAATAAAAAGTTCCATACTTCAACTGAATAAAACTAGCATAGACAAAAAGTGAAATAATTTTTGCATGCATGACACAGTTCCTCATTCAAAAGTTAGTGGCCCCAATCCAACAGTTTGAAGAAAGCAACCAGCAAAACAAAGAAAATAAATGTGAAACCAATTGCTCAGCTCTTCATTCATAAAACAGTGTACAAAAATAATCTACAGTTACTCCAATAAAATGAAATGCTTTACAGCTGATAGATCCCGTGCTTTTTCATGAAGTGTCCACCAATAACAAGATAAGGAAAACCTCAAGTACCTTCCACTGATCAGTTTTCATTGTTTTCTATTTTGAATAAGTTCCCTCCCTCACTGCACATGGCTACATATCTCAATCTACCCTTCACCGAAGAGCTATGCACCAGAACTACCATCCAGCACTAGCTACACTTCTAAATCAACTCCCCTACCAAAACGTAAGAGGCTCCACCTATTAAAGGTATTACCTTGAATTACCTTTTACAAACAAGCAAAGTTAAACTTAGAGCTGCTGTTCCATAAAACGAATACAATAATTCTTGCAAAGAAAGCAAGCATATCTAAGATTTTGCAATTTAGGCTCAACAAAAGTGCACAGATTCAAGAATGGAATGTAAATGTACCTTAGCATTTATACTAATGACATAATTGAAGTATATTATGGTTCCATGTGCAGCATATCTTGTATCTCAAGCCCCTAGAAAAACTACAGAGAATGGGAGATCAGTCCATTAAAATCCAGTAAAAAAGGAAACAGATAAACTATTGTACGTTTAACAAAGTGCGTTCACAGTGGAGTCTACCACAAATTTCAAAGATAACAGGCCCAGTGGTTCTCACAAACCTCAAAGAGATTTTGTCAATTTACCTTATTACCATAAAAAAGAAAGGATAACCATTACAGGTAACAAAAGTTTAACACAAAAAGCAACAAGAACACCTTTTCTTTATCCGAACAAGAAATTTGTTTTAGAGCTATTCATATACACAGTCAGTGTAGAGAAATATTTAAATAAGCATGTTTAGATGCATGCCACAAGACAGACGTCAGATTTTGACAAATTATTCCATACACTTGGTTTTCATCAAGGTATGGTTGTATAAAAGCTTTTTGTTTTCTTTAATAGAGCACATATATATTGAATTGTTTCTTTTATAGTGCAAAAGTATCTTGAAAAGGAAAAGCAAGAATATACCATTTATAAGCACACAGGTGATAATGCATTATATTTTGAACGGGAATGACAGAAAAGATCAAGTAAGCATTGAAAGATATACCTGCTAAACGTCTGAAAAGAAAAGAACAGGTGAATTTTCATATGTTCCATCCTTCATCTTTGAATTTATGATGCTGATATCAAAACATTTGTCCACTCTCATCCCCTGAAAATTCTCAAGGAGTAGACCACATAAACTGGTAAAATTTTTAGACATAATGATGTCCAATAAGGTCCATTGACAGAGCTCTGCCACACTAGGATCCTTGATATCATTTACTGATTCATTTAAGATCACATTATCAGAGATTCTGACAGGACGTCGGACTTCATGAGGGACCTCTGGGTGCCCCGCTACTGAAAGTGAGGTGCATTTTCTCTCATCTTCACAAGAATGAGCCGATTCCTGTCGATGAAGCATGAATACTATGGCTGGTTAAAAAAGGAAAGTTAAAGAGTCCTTTCCAGGAACCTGTATACAGTTAAACATCTATAGTTTGGACGAACATAACTACCTTAACAGCACACGTGCAACCACTTTCTGGCCGTAAAACAAGTACGTCAAGAACAAACATCAGCAATCCACTTTCACCATAAAAGGACTCACATATTTGTTGCAGAACAACATTTCTCCAGTGCTTCACTAACAATCAAAGGAAGCATTCATGCTAACATGGGAAGATGTTGAAGCAAAGCAACTGTCTCGGTGAGCATCTTTGTACACAACCATATCTGGCAGTTATTGTGTTGACTGGAGAAATCAAATAAATTTATAGCCAGGAAATAGGATGGAAGAAGAATACAAAAGCACATATCCATACATATGCACCTAAAAGATCTTGTCAAATAGAATATGACCTGAACTTACTTGAATTTTGTCTCAGGTCAAGCTAAGCTCACCTTGGTCTTGAGCTCAAAAAATCAAGCTAGTGCTTAGGTCAAATAGAAACTAAGAAACTCAAACTTGATTCAATTAATAATTTGAGCCGATTTTTAGCTTGAGCTCAAACCCCAGTTCATCTGTTTAACAAGCAAGGCTATTGATGCAAATAAATGTACACTGCATATACATATTGAGAAAAACATAACCATAGCAGCAAATGCAAGCTATTAGCAAGCTGATTGAAACTCATTTACCAACATAGCTGACAATTTTTGACAATTAAAATCTATTACAATGAACACAGAGGACACCGAATACACAATCATTAATTCCTTCCCTCTCCATGTACATATCCAATTATCCTTTTGTTCATATTTTCTTTTTGATGTATATATTTACAATGATATATAGTTGCATAACAAGTACATAATAAGACAACCTCTACTTGCATGCCAATAATTTCAAAGTTGGATAATGAAACAGCACTGAAGAAAGATTTGACGATAGGGGAGGAAAATAAGGGAGCAAAAAACACTTCATATTCATGCTAGGAGCTACCTGCGACAATACCCTATCTGCATTAGCCATGAAACAGAGTATTCTCTCAGACCTCCAAAATATTAAGAAAGACAGGAAGTATTTACAGAAAAGAATTAATAGATAAAGACTTTGAAAGGAAACAAAGGGAAAAAAGAAAAAATCCAAGCAAAAAAAAAAAAACCTCCAAATATACAAGAATCATCAAATAATAATCAGATTTCGTAGGAGGGGAAGATTGGGGATTGAAAAGGAAATAGTGGCTGCATTAGGGGAGAAAGCAAGCAGATAGGTGGGAAAGTGCTCATAGCAGCAGAGATGAATAAGAGAGGAGCAGGTGGCAAGGAAGTTGACTGGGGGGAAGCAAGATGAAAGACGGGGAAGCAACTGCTGAAGGAATAAATCAGAAGCAGGGGTGAGTGGAAGGGAGGAGAAAGGCAGAAAGGACAGCCGGTGAGGCAGTACCATGCAGGCTGCGAGGATGTGGAAGGGAAGGCTGATGTAGAGTTAGGACAGGAGCTGGTAGGGAGAAGAGTGACCAGAAGAAAGAGCAAAATGAGAGGAGAAACCTCAAAATTAGTTATACCCATTCTCCCCTTTTGGGCTTAAAACATCAAATTTTCAGGGTTTGTTGCCCAAGCATGTTCTTGGGGCCACACACAAATTTTAAACTCTACATTTGGGAGCTTAAAAACTAATCAAAATAGATCCAGAGTTTTTCCTTGTCCAAAAAGTTAAAGCATTAAATTGTAAGTTGTCACAATTATGCACAGAAGAATGCATCTTTAGGCAAGAACGGATGAAGAGCTAAAGCAATTTAAAACATGATATGAATATCAGAAAGGAAGAAGATAACAGAAATCAGTTAATGAACAGAAAGAAGTATCTTTACACAGAAGGACTAAATTGAAACAAGCAAAATAAACATGAAAAATATGGCTACGTTGTTGCCAGGACAAAAACCTCCATCGTAATACCTGGAAAAGTTGTTTCCCATTCTAATAGAAGGATAATCATGTGGTAAGTAATTTTCAGTTTTTTCCACATAAGTTCCTGCAACTTTGGCATATGACTAAATCTCCAAATGATCCAGTCTCTAGTTTCAAAATTTTGTGTGGAAAGGTTCTAAATTTCTAAATTCATTTACATTATCAGTGAGCCATATCTTTTAGCTTATGTTACTGTTCAGTGCGAAAGAATGACATACAAAAAAAAAAATGAATGCAGATATGTATAAATAAAATAAACTGTTTGGGTTGATTTCGATAGGTTGATCAAACTTCAACTGATCTACTTTGACAAATTAACTAGGTTGTCCTGAAACATCTCCACACACAGAAAGGTAAACTAGTTTTAGAGGAAACTGTAAATGTAAAAAGAAAAATTCCAAGTGTATTGAAATGTAACAAATAAGGAAAAAAGCCAACCCAACTACTGTTAAAGTTACCACAATTTTATTTTGGGTTTCCAAGAAGCATTTAAACTTCCTTTTCAATATGTTCAAATTTTTTGCTAAAACAAATTAATTAGACTACCAAAAACAGATCTCTAGAGGAGCACACAAAAACTAGTTTTAGAGCAAACTTCAAATATTAAGAAGTCAAGAGGAAATAATATTAAACTTGGCAAACGATGGGAACCATTCTAACAATTGTTGTAACCACTAAAACTGGTATTGGATAGCCAGTAATCATGCAAACTTGGTTTTTTATTACAACAAGCAAGAAAAATCTCCCATACTTCTACCATCTAATTCAAAAGAGAGAACATGTAATTTTAAAACTCTAGAATCAAAAGAATAATATCATTCATTAGCCAATATGACATTGTTCATTTCATTCTCTCTTCTCAATAACCTTGACACTAGTCTATAACTTTTCTAGTTGCAGCAAGGGTTGCTTCTCTCCAATATCAATGCCAGGATAAGATTTAATCAAAGCAGCCTCACAAGCAACTCTTATAATACTTGTGACTTAAAGGTACATGTGCTTCTGTTCAAGCATCAAGAAAAAGAGAAGGGTACATGTCAATGGTTAATCTTTCTCTGCAGATGAATTACACTCCTAAACACACAAAGCAGATACATGAATAAGAAAAGAAGCAATCCAATATTTATTTCCTATCCTCTATACAGAAAAGAAAATAGATATAAGATGAGGCATACAGGAAAGAAGAGGAAGAATGAGGATAATCATATCCAGTAGCAGATTTTCATTTTCTGCTCAATGCCTGTGTATATGCAGAGAAACAGAAGCGGAGAGAAAGACATTTGATTGCTAGTTATGAAATTTAAGATGGTGGCTATGGAGGCTATATGCAGTGATGGATGATTAAAGAAAATTCTGACAGCAAATTAACAGTGAAAGATTAATGAAAGTGATGTCAGTTGCAGAAGAAAATGAAAATCAGATGCTATGAAGCTAAAATCACAACAATTCAAATTACAGATGAGAAATATGCAGAAGGTATGAGGAAACATCACAGCAACTTCTGATCATCTGTCTCTGATTAGATAGAAAAGCAACAGTAAGGCCAACGTTCAAGGTCCTGTATCTAGCATAACTAGCATATATCCATATACATATTAACTTCAACGACTTACTACTGTAAAGACTAGGCAACAAAGACTAGGCAACATCATAAAATTCCTTCATCTACTAGCATAGAACTTATTCTCAGTTGAAAACAAAAAAAGATTGCAATATCATTTCATAAATGCCACTAGCTAATCAAGCTACTGGAATGCATCATAAGAACATACACTTCTCAACTTGATACCAAAATATGGACAATGGTCCACTCCAATGTAAGAAATTAAAAACAAAGGAAAGTTTCCAAATGCATAAATTCAACAGCTACATACATTACTTTTAGATTCTCATTTAAACATTATACAGCTATATGAATACCTAATAAACTTGCCAAACTTGAAGCTAGAATCAGATAGAGATTATGTTGTGGTATAAAACACTGTCAAAATAGAACTCAAGTACAGCATGCAACAAACAAAAAACAAAAAACAGAACAGAGCACCAGATTTATTGTATGAGATGCAAGTGATAATGTGTAAATGAGTCAATTGATAATACAAATGAACAATATATAATGAAGCAAAACATAATCTTGTAATGAATCCCGAAATTGTTTCAAAATCTTAATGATCTTCAAAATAAGGGGTATTCTTAAAAATAATGGTGCAAGATCAGAATGTTGATGCACTGCTGCAATCCTAGTTACATGTAATCTTTAAAAAACAATTTAAAAGAAAAAAGAAACCTAAAATGGAGGAAAAGTTTAGCAGACATATATAATAATGTAAACCTTCCTCCTTACATTTCACTGTGCATTAATGTTCAGGGTTGAAAAGTAAACAAGGACAAAAGAATCTGAATGTATAAAACAAAGGTTCCCCTTGTATCACAATTGAATATGCCACCTATAAACTCAGAAATTACTCAAATAAAAATCATTAGAAATCAATTTCTCGCTGTTCTTTCCGTCTTCCCTTGCATAAATTATTCATCAGACATCGCTAGACCTAATTACATCTCTGGAATGCTTACTAAAAACACTTTGAATGCACCATAGTTTAAAATGTCTTCGGGTTCCACAGTAAGCAAGGAAAAGAAGAGTCTTGTAATTGGATTCCGCATTCTCAAGATCCAGGTCAATAAAAGAAACTGGTGAGGATCATCTACTGCATGAGAGGAAAATTTAGTCACTCGACTAAGCTAAGCAAGCATGCCAAAGAAAACATGCTTACTGAATTCCATCAATCAATGTACCAAAAATAGACAGCTATATCAATTGACACTTTCAAAATGGATTTTAAACAGTAGTAAAGTAATAAACTTATCAGAGAGAAAATGAAGTATTCACCCTGTTTAGGCTTGTATAGATCATAAATGTCTGTGTAAATCCATAACAAGAATATCTGCAAGTCTGAATCTACAAAATCTCAAACCTATGAGCAAATAGAAGCACTGTGTCCGAAGCCTAATTCTACAGGTGGAATGAATTTATTGTACAAAACTTATCTAACTCAAAAGAAGTGATTTCCTCAACTTCTCCCACTTTGCTGGACCTTCAGGATGAATATTAACAAAGTATTTCATGAATCGTGCATCTGCACAAGCAAGAAGTGTGCTAACTGATAACATGGGCTTTGCTAGACCTTCTTCCCTCAGCCACAAATACAATGAGATTCGCGTTTGGATTCTTTTCATATCGTAGCATAGGTATGCAGGGAATGTTACAATAGATTCTATAGGATACCCTGAACTTTTAAGAAAAGATATTTTCATCTCAAGCACCTCTTTTGACTGATTCAGCACTGTAGGAGCCTGTTTAACCATATCTGCCACAACATTGCAGTCCAAACCAGCATGAACCAAGCAATCAAACCTTTCCTGCAACTGATCTCCTCTGCCCCTGAATTTTTTTAATGCTTTTGCCATCTCATCTGAGTTCTCGATATAACCCAATTTTAGCAAAAATGTGGTCTTCTCCAAATGTTTACCAGAACTTTCAGAACCAATTTGCTCAGTGCCAGTAATAGCTGATTTAGAAGCAAAATTGAACAAGTTTAGAGGGTTTTCCTTGATAACATCACACAACCTTTGTCTATCACCATTGAAGTCTCTCAAAACAGTCTTTGGCCCCTTCAGAGAATGTAAACCAAAAAGCTGGAAGTGATTATATATAATTTTTGCAATATATTCACTTTCAATTCCTATTTCAAACAGGAAGTACAGTGACTTACAAAGGTTCTTAGCAGACTTTGGAGATAGAATCTCGGGAGTTTTCCTAAGCAAAGAATATACTTCTTTCATTTTAAGACCCAATTTGAGTAGTCGACCAATCACAGCATAAATCTGCTTCCCTGAACCTTCAAATATTAATTCTGGATATCTCCTGATCAAATCCCCCAACTGTATTCCATCATACCCGAATTCTTCAAGAAAAATTAGAGTATCATGCATCCTAGTCCAGTTGTAGGTGCATTTACTCGATAGGTATCCTCCTATCCAGTCACTTTCATACCCTAATGCCTTAAGCTTATCAAGAACTCCAACTAGGTCGTTGTTCACGTCACCAACCAAAAGTAAAGGGGAGCAAGTCACCAACTTTATAATCGTTGGTCTAGTCAAACCTAAGTCTTCATAAGCCCTCAACTTCATGAACAAAATTCCGTACTGATATCTAAATATCATTGCGGCTTCCTTGTATATCTTCCCAATTCGGATTCGTGCGATACCATAATCAGAAAGCACACGAAAGTTATGAAGTAACAAAGGATCATCATTCAAAAATATCAAATCCCGTGGAAGCAGAGCTGGGAGTTCAGATGGAGTCAAACCCAAGCTCTCTAGAAATGGTTCAAATTCATTAATAGGATAAAATCTTAATAACTTTGACAATGCCTTTGAAACATCTTGTTCTCTATCAATGTCGACCATGGAGATCAAATTCTGAAGAAAATGAGGGCAATTCTTACTCATATGCTCGGCATCCGTATAAGTAAAGCCCCTAGTGGAATGCAAGTAATCAAAAAGCGCAGCCTGTGCATCATTTCTTGCAACCCGTGAGATTCGATTAACAGAAAAGGGAATGGCTGATTGACATTCAGCAATTTCGGCACCTTTAGCATTCTGATTCCGAAGGTGTCGAGGATCACGAAAGCATTGAATCCTCAATGACATTAAATATGGAGGGTTATGCAAAGATGAAGGCTTTTCAAAACGAATTGGATAATTAAACAAAATCTTGACCTGGGATATCATTTTAAGAGGCGCCCTTTTGCCTATTTTGCCAATGGACATCGAAACGAAGGGCAATATATAGGAAGAAATCAACGGCAATTTAACAAATCACCTATCAATAGTCATGATTATTAGCGCCTAAAAGGGGATGGCCATGATTTGGGGCAACTGCAGCAGCTTACAGATAGCAGAATGGCAGCAGCGGTGGGGTGGACCAAGCGGCCGGAGGATGACAAAGAAGACGGGGGGAAGCTGGGGATTGGAGAAGAGGAACAGTAAAGCGGAGGAAGCAGGGGGTGGTTATGAAGCAGGATTTGGAGAGGCTAGAGTAAGGGGATGGCGGAGAGGATTGGTCATGGCCACGGAAACGTCAGTTCGGAAAGGAGAGAATCGGCCGCCAAAGATATGTTGTTGAAAAAAAATTGGGTCCGGTTACTGTGCTGCACGTGGAGTCGTGCAGCACGTCCTGTTATGTTATTAGGGTAAAATTCCAATAAACTCCCTTCAACTTTTCTCCTCGAAATCGTACTCTGCACAGCTCCAGATGTTATAGTGTTAAAAATTTTCTAGTACACCTTTTAATAAGCGAACTATATGTTACTAATTAATAATATTTAATATTTAAAATATATCTTGTTTAGAATTTATTTTTCTTTTTGAAATATATAAATAAAGATATCTATATTTAAGAGTGTACCAGAAATTATAACAAAAGTGTTAAAAAAAATTCTAACTGTACTTTTCCTCTCAATTTTTTATTAAATTAATATTTTTGTTGATCTTATGATTAATACTAAATAAGTATGAATGTCAGTAATGTGTGTCCATTGTATCTCTTAACTAAGTTATGCCAAGTCAAGTACCATAATATTGCTTTTTGTTAGTATTCGACATATTAGAAATGAGAGAAAAAGATTTCATGCATAGTATCAATTAAATACAATTGTTCTTGTATCAATCAAGTTATTTTGGGTTGAGTTAGTAAATCAACAACTAGTCTTTAATCATTAAAGATGAAAGAAAATCGCTTTCTCATCTGAATTTGATAGTTGCTTCTTTCGATGTTTGGAAGATTAACAATGAGAAGAAGATGATAAACAGAGGAGTTGAAGGTAGAGCTGAGAAGAGGATGGGAAAGGGGATTAAATGTTTATTGAATTTCAATAGATAATGGAAGGAAAGAGAATGATAAGTTATTATTTTGGCTTTCATTATCATTAGGTGATGTGAGAATTAACTTTTAAAAATAAGAATAATTTAGTTGATATAAAAAATTTTGTTAAGTTGGTCGCCATTGATTGCCTCAGTTTTATTCACCCTTTGCGAGGAGGAGGAAATTGTAATTTTAATATTGAAACTAATCCGGGTAGATCCTTATTCCCTTTGCTTCAGAAAAAATCAATGAAACCCCTATGAATCTAATACGTCCTCTCCTCTCCTCTCCTCGAATTCAAAGGTGCCCCAGAGAGGAATGGTCAATAACTAACTTGAGCCTGCTACCAATTAAATGAGCATTCATCATCATAAACTAAACAAGTTAAAAGGAAAGTACATCAATTAAAACAAAATGTTAAAAGGGAAAAGGAAACTTTTGAGCCTCAAAATCCAATGCCTTCAAACTCCAAAGGTCCATTTTCCATCTTAAATATTTCCAAGTGAAATGCCTTCAAAATTCTCCATTGTAAAGTCCAATGTGCTTTTGCAAGCTTGCGATCTTCAATTTGCAGCCGCAATATCTCCTTAAGCATTCTCCCATTTCTCTTCTCATTCAAAAATTTCCTTTTCAAGGCTCATTTCCTTCTTGCAGCTCAGCATATCCAGGTCAAGTTGTTGTCATTGCTCTTTTTCCATGGAAACTATGAGTGTTTCATTGATCGGGTTACTTGCTTTTCCTTCTGACTTTGGGTTAGACCAAGGTAATTTCTTTTTGATGTGAAAATCCATGGGGTTCAAGTACAATTCAAGTATTGTTGTTCTATTATGTACTATTTCCACCGTCAAAATTAGATGTCCACATTTATATATTAGTTTTTCTAAAAATAAATATTTACTTTCTTAAAATAAGTATGATACTATAATTGGAACTTGAAACTTGGGTATTGCAAGGGAGAAATATGTTACTGCATATAATTGTTCATATATAGAAATGTTCTTCATAATAAAATGCAACCATTTGTACTCATAACTCAAGTTAGTTAACTCTCAAATAATTCAAAAAAAAAATGTTAGGTAATTTCATTTATTGAGTGGTCTTTATCACTTTTTTGTTTGTCTCGGTTAAAATCAATTTAGATTCTTATTGCGAATGAACAAGATATTGAGGAATTGTCCATACGTAAAATCATAATTATTGATACAGGCACAACGGATGCTATGGATATATACTTAAATAAAAGATAAAAAATATTAAATAAATATACTAATAAATCTAATAAATAAAAACTCTTTTACGAATTTAAGGTTTTTGCAAACTTTTTGACTATGATAGAGGTATCAAGGGTGGTGAATATGGCAAACTAGGTTGAATCATGAGGGTTTCTATACTTGTTGCAATGGTCCTCTGGTAGTACTTGATGTATTTTCTGGCAGTCAAACCAAGCTGAAAAGTTCGATGATGTAAAGGTACGAATTTGAGTGGAGGAGATGCAGATATCGAAGTAACAAGCAACAGACTTGGGGAATATGGTTGCGATCATTCAGTATATTATACAACAACCAAAACATACCATACAATATATGAAATGCATAAACTGTATAAGTAGTATATTATTATTTATATTTATACTAATAATTCACTACTTACACTATTAAGTGTATTACAACTAAATATCACTAATAGAACATTACTTATCTTGGGCCAAAGTGGAGATCTCAAGCATAGAAGAAGACAGGAGTTGAAGACATGCAAATGAGCATTCTCTACTCTACTTCTAGCATTTTGTATTCTCTATTTTGTAATATTATGAGCTAGAATCTTGATCTTTGAAGAAGAGACGCCTTGATCTTTGAAGATTCAAGTCCAAGCTCCTATTTTTCCAAGGCCAAAGTAGAGATCTCAAGCATAGAAGAAGACAGGAGTTGAAGACATGAAAATATGCATTCTCTACTCTACTTCTAGTGTTTTGTATTCTCTATTTTGTAATATTATGTGATAGAATCTTGAATACATGGATGATTATGAATCATAGTTATTATCTATGGGAATGAATGGCTTCCTTGGTTAATTGAACCCTAATTTCTTATGTATTGTTAACGGATTTGATTGCTTGAATTTATTTTGGTTGATAATTGATTCATGGATTGGGGTTTTCACTTGGAATTGAGAAAGGAAAGGTGGAATAGACCATAACACAAATAATGGGAGAGATTTAGGTGACTAGAGATAGGAGCCTAAACATCTTCTTGGTAATTAGAGAAATCTAATTGGGAATTCACAAATCTAAATGCATTATTTGGTTAAATTAGTTAGAAAGATAATTTAAATAACTGCTCTAAGGATAGAGAACTTTCATCTAGAGATAGAGTGAACCATAATATAGGAATATCACCAAACATAAAAAGGAAATAACTAATTAACCAAGAGACTTTTCCATAACATAGGTAATTCTAAGGGAATTTTCTATTCAAATATTATTTTCTCAATTGAATTTCTTCTTGCAACTAAGGTTAGTTAAGGTAATTTTAATTAGTTAAGTTAGATACTTATTCATAGTAGTTTATTTTAATCATTTTCATAATCGAATTGGTAGGCTATACAATAGAGCAAAAGTGAGTACTATTATATGACCATTCCTAAGGATATAATATTTGATTTACTTACTATTATACTAATCTAAATGATATGTACGCTTGTCTTGTGTTTGTGTGCTAATTTTTTTAGATTGTAATAGAATTGTGTATAAGGGTATGGAATACATCAAATTTTTGGTGTCGTTGTCGAGGAGTCAGTGGTCAATATTAGGAAAATTTAAACTTATTGATTTAGTCATTTTACTTGCTAGCTTTTATATTGCTTGTTACTAGGGGTGTCAATCGGGCATATGAGCCGGGCTTTGCTAAGCCCGAGCTCGGCCTAATTTTTTTGGGCTGGAAAATATGAGCCTGAGCTCAGCTCTCTCTGGCTCGGGCCCTCTCGGGCTCGGGCCGGTCATAACTAGATTTTTTAGAATTTTATATAATAATAATATTTTTAAATAAGATATAATAATAATAATAATATTATTGTATAAAAATATATATATATACACATATAAATACATTTATATATGTGTATTTTGCAAGCCGGGCTAAAATCGGGCTGAGCTTACCTGAACCCGAGCTCAGCACGAACGTTATTCAGGCTGAGTAAAATGAGCCCGAGCCTGCAATTAAACGGGCTCTGGCCCGAGCCCATTGAGAGTCCTACTTGTTACTTATGTTAGCATTTATTTTCTTGTTTATAATTTCATTAGTTGTAGGAGAATTTAAGTGTTTAGATTGTTTTCTTGTGTGTGTTTTTTGTTTTAGTGAGCATTTCTTGTGTTGAATTTTTGTTTGTATTTGTTGTGAAGGTGTGAACTTTTTAGTTTCTAACCCCAAGTAATCCGGAGGAGTTGGTTGAAACTAATCTAGAGGTTGAGTAAACTTTCCAAAAGGATCCGAGAGGTATAAATCTTGAAGTGATATTTGAAGGAGTTGAAATTGAAGGTGAAAATCCTCAACAAATGAATAACACAGTACTTAAGGAAAATGCAATGAAAAGGACAATGGGAGACTATACACGACCTTTTTTGTCAGGGACAGAGTCAAGCATTCCTTATCCAAGAGTTGAAGCCAACAATTTTGAGATCAAGTCGAGCATTATACAAATGGTTCAACAATTGGTAGAATTCAATGGTTTACGGACGAAGATCAGAATAATCACATCGCTAATTTCTTGAAGATATGCGATACTTTCAAGATCAACGAGGCTTCCAAATATGCCATTTGCCTTTGGCTATTTCCATTCTCATTGAGAGGTTAAGCCAAGTCATGGTTAAAATCACTTCCACCGAGCTCCATTACTTCATGGAATAATCTCACCGAGAAGTTCCTCGCCAAATACTTCCCTCCGACAAGAACCATAAAGCTAAGAAATGACATCTTTTTATTTTAGTAAATGAAGAGTGAAAGTCTATATGATACTTGGGAAAGGTGGAAGGAGCTCTTGAGAAAATGTCCACATCATGGACTATAGATTTGGGGCTTCAAATGTCAACATTCCATAGTGGGTTGAACTTTCCTGCCAAACTACTCATTGATGCCTCTTCGAGAAGGACCACAAGCTTGAAGTTGTGGGTTGAACTTCCCTGCCAAACTACTCATTGATGCCTCTTCGAGAAGGACCACAAGCATGAAGACTTTGAAGGAGTTACAAAACTTTATTGGAAACATTGTCATGAACAATTACCAATGAGCAAATCCTAAATTGAAGGCCAAGACCAGTGGAGTACGTAATGTAGACATGATGAGGGCTTTAGAGGTCAAGTTTGATGCCTTAAACAAAAAGATCAATAGCTTGAGTTTATCACCTCAACCCTCCTAAGTGATGATGGCTTGTGACTTTTGCAGAAGCAGTCATCTAAATCATAAGTTCCAAACCATCGAAACTTCCAATGCATTGTCAAGGAAGCATGCATATTATCTTGGAGGAGAAAAGCAAGCCAAAAATCCTTATAGTAATTCTTATAATCTGGGGTGGCACAATCATCCAAGCTTCTTATAGAGCAATTAAGGGCAACAAAGACCAATATGTCCTCATGACTTCCAAGCTTCATCAAGTTCCCGACCCCAATTATCCCTTCCTTACCAACACCAACCTTCTCAACAATCGGTGAAGTCAAGTGTTGAGGATTTGATGGCAGAGTTTGTAGTGGCTACTGAAATTCTGTTTCAATGTCAAGACATGTGCTTTCAAGGCATTTAATTTTCTCTAAGGAACCAAAAGTCCTAAATACATAACTTGGGGATCAAACAGGCCAATTGGTGAAGCTTATCTTGGAAAGAAAAATGTGAAGTATACCCAACAATACGGAACCCAATCCAAGAGAGCATGTGAATGTCGTGACTTTGGGAAGTGGAAATAAATTGAAAGTTTTAGACTGCAAAGTGAAGTCCCAAGACATAGGAAAATGAGGAAATCAAGTTGAAGAAAAGATTCTTGAGAAGAAGGAGGAGCATAAGAAGGAAGCGGTTTCGGAGTTCAAACCTAAAATTTCATACCCCGCCATATTCTAAGGGATAGAAGGGATGAGCAATTTGGTTAATTTCTTGAACTATTCAAATAGTTACACGTTAACCTAGCCTTTGTTGAAACTTTTTCATAGATACTGAGATATGTTAAGTTTCTCAAGGATGTCCTTTCAAAAGTGAGAAGTGCTCTGCTATCCTTCAAAACAAGGGAAAGCTTCCTCAAAAGCTAAAGGATCTACGAAGTTTTACTATTCCTTACACTATTGTAAGTCTTTCTTTTGATAAATCATAGGTTGAGCTAGGTGCTAGCAATAACTTGTTGCCATTTGATGTTTTCAAACAATTAGGTCTACGTGAACTAAAACCTACTAGGATGAGTGGTCAATTTGTGGATGTTTCGACTAGATATATATTATCCTAAGGGTATTATTGAGGATGTGCTTTTAAAAGTTGATAAATTAATATTTTCTATTGACTTTGTGATACTTGACATAGATGATATTGAGGTCTCTTTGATCTTAGGAAGACCCTTTCTAGCTAATGCTAAGGACAATATAAATGTGAGTGAAGGAAAGCTAACCCTTAGGGTAAAAGATGATGAGGTCGCCTTTAGAACTTTGAAACATTGGAAGCATTCTTTAGATCCTAACCATTCTTGTATTATGATTGATAATGTAGATGCTCATATTTCTAATTCTTTGTATGAAACCTTGTGGAAGACTCTTTGAATCTTGCTTTAATCCAAGGAAACAATGCAAATAATATGAAGAATCAATTAGTAGAGGATATTGTGGCTTATGTGGATTTTCCCAAGGGAAATGTAGGAAAATATTCTACAAAAGATTCTTCATAGAATGTGAAAAGAGGGCATGACCAAAGTATTGACAAAAATCAAGATTTCAAACTGGAAGATCAAGTGCTATTGAATGACTCTCAATGGATGTTTTTTACGAGTAAGTTTAAGTCTAAATGGACCTATCCATTCTTGATAAGGTGCTTCCACATGAAATGGTGGAAATCTATCATCCAAAAAATGAAACATTAATGGCAAGCAAACATAGACTTAAACTTTATCATGTTGAAATGAGAAATAAGTTAGGAAGAGTGTCTTCATGCTCCCATGACCCAGGGGATGAGTAAGCTTCACCAAACAAGATCTCTCCTTTGTACATATTTTTCATTTATTTTGATTTCTATTTTGTGTGTTAGTTTGTGTTTGTGTGGTACAGCTTGTGTGTTCTTGTGGTGGTTTCATATGTTTTGTTGCTTAAGTTGGTAAATTAATGGTATTATGGTTTCATTTTGTTGAACATCTAGAAAACGGATTGAAGGAAGACCTGAGTTTTCATCTTATTATGTTTCTCTGGGAAGATTTATGTACTTCAAGTTGTACTTTCATGGTTGGATAAGAGTTTTTGAAAGACCAAAGATGGGGGTGAATTAGGTCTTTGGCTAATTTTCAAAAACTTTTTCTGTTTTTTGAACTTGGTTTGAAAAGATTATATTCAATTGCTTCAATGAGAATGTGATGAACACAATGACAAAGCAATACACAATAAAGAGCAAAGAGCACAAGCAATTTATAGCAGTTCGATCTCTTCAAGATCTACATCCACTACCTTGAGTCTACACTCAAGGATTTCAACCAATCCACTATATGCTCAAATTCAAGCAATTACACAAGAGGCTCACCCCCACAAGGGTTTTACACCAACAACCTCTTTTGCAATGCTACAAACAATGTTCACCATACCACAAAGATTTTATATCTAAAGACAACCTTGAATATATGCCTTAAGGATCACCCTTACCAAAAGGTTTTTATGTCACAAGATAACCTTGTATTGAGCAAATAGATAAAGAGATAAATAGAGATTTAATGAGATATTACCACTGCTTGGTAGATGATTACACAAGTTAGCACCATTTCATCTTGTTGTCTTTGGAATCTTGAATAATCACATGAAAGCACAAGACAAAAGAGAGCTCTAATAATTTCAAATGATTTTGGAATGTTAGGATTCTTCAAGTGTTCAGAACTTTTCAAAAATTTGAAGTTTATGGCTGTTAGCCCTAAGGGCAAATCATGTAGTTTTGATTAATAACAAATATTGATGAGGACTAATATGCTTGTATGTTGTGTGATAGGTTTTGTGAACTAAGAAGTATGAAGTCTCATTGTTTTGAAGCCAAAGTGCAAGAACAACTTCAGTAAAGCAAAGTGATTGAAGTTTGATGAAGGTTGTTCTTAAATGATCTAAAGGCATTGAAGACTTGAAGTGAAGAATGTATATACTTAGTAGGTAAATCTCTATGTAAACTCTACACTTGTATGTCTTGGTTATCATTGAATGCATAAGAGAGCATAAAATGAGTCTTATGATCCTAAAAGGCTTTGAATGAACTTTTTGATGAATGTGGTGTTGTGTTCTAAAAATTTTTAAGTAAACTTTATATGATCAAAGGAATTTGATTTTTGGTTTTCAAACTTATATATGTCTAAATAAGTTTTCTATACATATCAAATGTTTTTCAAACTTATTGAAGTTAAATCTCAAATGATTTTACAAAGTTTGAATTTGCTTCCAAAAAAATTGGTCGTCCGATTTGTAGCAAAAGTTTGCTACTGTTCTTCCAGACAAATTCGGAAAAAGATTCGGACACATGAAGAAAAATTCGGTCGTCCGAATTTTGGCCTTCAGCATCGTCACTATTTTTCCAGAGAAATTCGGACGAAGATTTGGACGCAGCAGGCAGAATTCGGTCGTCCAAATTTCTTGAAAATAGCAGTTAACTAGCCGTTTTATAATTGTTAAAACTGATTTTCAAATTCTATAAAAGCTATAAACGTGCAATATTTTGTAAGTTTTGAACTCTTGAAAACTCTAAGTATTCAAAAGCCTTTAGCAAACATTTCTTAAGCTCTCTTATGTCTTGTGCATTCAATTGATCAATCCAAAGACATCAAAGTGTGAAGGTGCAACTTTGTGGAATATCTACCAACAAGTGGTAACATCTACACACTCTCCTTTATTTATCAAATTGTGTTGTTCTACTAGCTCTAGCATGGTTATCTTGATAACATAAAACCCTTTAGATAAGGGCTTGAAAGTGTGATTCAAGATTGTTTGAGATATAAAACCATTGTGTTTGGTGCGCCTTGTATTGTAAAAGTTACTAGAAGAGGTTGTGAGTGTAAAACCATAGTGTGGTGAGCCTCTCTTGTAATTTGTAAACCTGAGCAAATAATAGATTGTTTGAAATCCTTAAGTGTGAGCTTAAGGTAGTGGACGTAGATCTTGAGGATCAAACCACTATAAATTGTTTGAGTTCTTCGCTATTGTTTTCTTCCATTGCTTTGCTATAAATTGTCTCTATTTTGCTTATATAATCTGTTCTTGGTCTAAACGTATAAAATGTTTATTTTTGTTAATAATTAGCCAAATACCTAATTCACCCCCCCTCTTAGGTATTTCAGTTGGTATCAGAGCTAGAACTTCTTTGTGTAGTTTTACAACCTAGAAGACAAAGATCCTATGGTTAATATGTCAAACCTACCTTACCTAGAAGGATCCTCCACAAATAGACCACCTTTGTTTGATGGAACAAATTACACTTTCTGGAAATCTAGAGTTAAAATTTATATTTGTTCTATCAATTTTGATTTGTGGAACATAATTGAGAAAGGTCCTTATGTCCCAATGAAAATGAGTGCTGATGGAATAACCTCAGAACCCAAGTCCACTGATGAATTTGATGAGCATTATTCTAAGAAAATGACTTTAAATTATCAGGCAATGAATATATTAAGTTGTGCTTTACATGTTACTGAATACAATAGAGTTAGTGGATGTGATTCTGCTCATGACATGTGGAGATTACTCCAAATTACACATGAAGGTACTAATCAAGTTAAAGAATCCAAACTTGCATGCTTGTTAGAGATTATGAACTGTTTACCATGAAACAAGGTGAAAATGTTAGTGATATGTTTACAAGATTTACTAACATTTTTAATGGCTTGAAAGCTTATGGTAAAAAATATACTATGGGAGAGCAAAACATGAAGATTTTAGATGCTCTACCAAAATCTTGGCAGCCTAAGACACTTGCTATTGAGGAGTCCAAGGATTTGAAGACTCTTTCACTTGAAGAGCTCATTGGATCTCTACTGACCAATGAAATGAAGATGAAATGGCTAAATGACAAGGAGGATAAAGAAAAGGGAAGAAAAGGAGTGGTACTCAAGTCCTCAAATTACTTGAGTGAACAAGAACAGTCTTCAGGTGAAGAAGAAGGAGAAAACAGTGGAGAAAGGAAGAAAACCAGTCAAGAAGAGTGGACAATCCTCATCCAACAAACCTCAATGCTTTGAATGCAAGAGCACAGAGCATCTTGTTGCTGACTGTCCTAAAGCGTTGGAAAAGGAAAGAGATAGCAAAAACATAAATAAATCTGTCAAGAAAGGAAAAAGAGTAGCTGGAACTTGGGATCAACAAGAAAGCGAGAATACCAGTGAAGGAAAGGCCAACATATGCTTTATGGCCATTGATGATGAGAACTATATGAAGAATTGAAAAGGCTTAAAAAAGAAATAAAGAAATGACATTCAAAATCAATGATTTATCCAATGAGAATTCAAAATTATGTGTTGAAAATGGTAAACTTCTTGAAACCATTAGTTGTCTTACCATTGAAAAAGAAGTTTTGAATACAACCATACAAAACATATCTTTTGAAACAAAAAGCTTTGTACAAGAATTATTTCTCTTGAATTAATGATAAAGGATCATGAGTTTTTAAAAAGGAAAGTTAATGATCTAACTTTATGCATTGAGAGATTTACAAATGGAAGAGAAAATTTAAATAAATTACTTGGTTATCAAAGATCTTCATTTGTAAAACATGGTCTTGATTTTACACATGATTGTTTTACTCCAAAACAGAAAAAGTCTTTTGTTAAAGAATCTTCTCATTCTAGGTCACATATTTGTTGCACATATTGTGGCAAGCATGGACACAAGGTTTCTAGATGTTTTATAAAAAGAAAGATAGAAAATGGTGTTAAGACCGTTTGGAAAGTCAAAGGTACCAAAAATCACTCTTTCTAATTTAGTAGGTACAATTTGCCTCAAGATAAAATGCCACAAAATAATTTCTTGACAGTGGCTGCTCAAGGCACATGACTGGAAATGCATCACTTGTTAGTGAGTTCAAACTACAAGTGAAGGTTTTGTCACATTTGGAGATAAGAAGAAAGGGAAAATACTTGGAATAGGTAACATTGGTAAAAGTTCTTTCCCTCTTATCAAGCAAGTTTTACTTATTGAAGGTTTAAATTATAATTTACTTAGTATTAGTCAATTATGTGACAATGGATGCAAAGTAGAGTTTAAATGTGATACTTGTACTATTCTTGACAGTGCAAGTAACAAAACTATTTTTGTTGCTAAAAGAGTTTGTAATGTATATGTGTTGTATCTTGATGAGCTTATTACTAATGATATTAAATGTCTTGCCATTCATGACAATGATGGATTTTTATGGCATAGAAGATTAGGACATGTGAGCATGGATTTATTGAATAAACTTTCTACACAAGAGCTAGTTAGAGGATTACCAAAATTGCATTTTGATAAAACCCGTCTTTGTGATGCTTGTCAATATGGAAAACAATCAAAAACATCTTTTAAACCAAAGAAAATGGTTTCTACCTTGAAACCTCTTGAATTAGTTCACATGGATTTATTTGGACCTATGAGGACTACTAGTCTTGGTGGTAAAAGATATGCTTATGTGATTGTTGATGATTTTTCAAGATTTGCATGGGTAATCTTCTTAGCACAAAAAGATGAAACGTTTTATGAATTTTCAAAACTTTTCAATAAGGTTCAAACTTCTCTTGATTGCAAACTAATTTCTATTAGAAGTGATAATGGGAGAGAATTCTGTAACCAAGATTTTACAAAATTTTGTGATGAGTATGGTATTACTCACAATTTTTCAGCTGCCAAAACACCTCAACAAAATGGTGTTTTTGAGAGAAAAAACAGAACCTTACAAGAAATGGCTAGATCAATGCTTTGTGAAAAATCATTACCAAAATATTTTTGGGCTGAAGCTGTAAATACAGCTTGTTATGTCATGAATAGAGTTTTATTAAGACCTTTTATAAGAAAAATACCTTTTGAACTTCTATTTGATAAAACTCCATCAATTGTCTACTTTAAAGTTTTTGGTTGTAAGTGCTTCATCTTAAACACTAGTAACTATCTTGGTAAGTTTGATAGAAAATCAGATGAAATATTTCTTGGTTATTCACCAAATAAAAAGGCATATAGAGTCTATAATAAAAGGACATTGTGTGTTGAAGAAACTATTCATGTAACCTTTGATGAATCTAACATTTATCTTCAAAGAAGAAATGAAGATGATGCAGACTCCTCAATGGTTGAAAATCAAACTCAACACCAAGTACCCACAACGGAAGATCATGCCAAAGAAGAAGAAATTATGGAGCAAGAACAAGATGGTCAATCAAGCAATGATCAAGAACTTCCAAAGGATCTCACATATGCAAGAGGTCATCCTAAGGAGCAAATCATTGGTGATGTCTCCCAAGGAGTTAAAACAAGGCGGTACTTTATTGATAATTTTGTCCTTTTATCTCATATTGAACCGAAAAATATTGATGATGCATTGTGTGATAATTTCTGGATTATTGCTGTGGAAGAAGAGTTAAATCAATTTGAGAGAAATAAAGTTTTGACTCTTGTTCCTGGACCTCATGATCATTCTGTTATTGGTACAAAGTGGGTTTTTAGAAATAAGTTAAATGAACTAGGAGAAGTTGTTAGAAATAAAGCTAGACTTGTTGCTCAAGATTTCAACCAAGAAGAAGGCATTGATTATGATGAGACTTTTGCTCCAGTGGCCAGATTAGAATCTATAAGAATACTTTTGGCATTTCCTTATTTTAAAGGTTTTAAACTATTTCAAATGGATGTAAAAAGTGCTTTTCTAAATGGTTTCATTTAAGAAGAGGTTTATGTAGAACAACCTCCTGGTTTTATTCATGAAAAATTTCCAAATTATGTGTTCAAGTTAACCAAAGATCTATATGGATTGAAACAAGCCCCAAGGGCTTGGTATGAAAGATTGAGTGGTTTTCTTCTTTCAAAAGGCTTTACAAAAGGAAAAGTGGACACAACTCTTTTTATAAAAACATCTTCTAAAAATGATATTTTACTTGTGCAAATTAATGTTGATGATATTATATTTGGTGCTACTAATACATCTCTCTGTGAAGATTTTTGCCAAATCAATGCAAAATGAATTTGAGATGAGCATGATGGGAGAACTGAATTTCTTCCTTGGGCTGCAAATTAAACAAATCAAGGATGGAGTCTTCATCAATCAAGCAAAGTATACCAAGGAGCTACTGAAAATATTTGGAATGGATCAAGCAAAAGGAATGGGTACTTCGATGAGTTCATCAACTAAACTTGACAAAGATGAGAAAGGTAAAAATATTGATGAGAAATTATATAGAGGTATGATTGAAAGTTTACTCTATCTCACAGCTAGTAGACCATATATTATGTTTGTTGTATGCTTGTGTGCTAGATTCCAATCATGTCCTAAAGAATCTCATCTAATTTCTGTCAAACATATTTTTCGCTATTTTATTGATACACATGACTATGGTCTTTGATTTTCGAAAACTTCAGTTTTTGAACTTATTGGATACTCTGATGCTGACTATGCTGGATGCAAAGTTGAACGTAAAAGTACAAGTGGTTATTGTCAATTTCTTGGTTGTTGTCTTGTATCTTGGTTTAGTAAAAAGCAAGCTTGTGTGTCTTTATCCACTGCAGAAGCTGTATACATAGCTGCAGGTAGTTGTTGTGCACAATTGTTATGGATGCAGCATACCTTACTTGATTATGGTCTTAAATTCAATTGTGTGCCTATACTATATGATAATACTAGTGCTATCAATTTAAGCATAAATCCTGCCTATACTATGTGATAATACTAGTGCTATCAATTTGAGCATAGATTCCATTCAACATTCTAGGACTAAGCATATAGAGATAAAACATCATTTCATTCGTGATCATGTGATTAAGAAAGATATATGCTTAGAATATATAAATACAAATGATAAAATTGCTGACATATTTACAAAGCCTTTGGCTGAGGAAAGGTTCAATCACCTAAGAAGACTCTTAGGAATTTCAAAATTCAATAACTAATGTGTGTGTTGAAGTTTTGATGAAAACAGAAAATTTTCGGATCCAGAATTCGAATGCACTACAGAAAATTCAGTCGACTGAATTTTCTGAACTGAAGAAACAGAAACTTTCGGCCGAAAATTTGGACGCAGACCTGAGAATTCGATCGTCTAAATTTTACGGATGTGATTGTTTAAATGAAAATCAAACAGTTTCCTCAACACTTCAACTTCTGAATTTCACATTCTTTTAAAAGACTCTCATACCCATTCACATCCGAATCAAAATCCCTTCAAAACCACACATTCTCATCCTAATTTGCCTTCACTTTTGAACTTCTAACCCTAAATTCATACAAAAAATCAGTACTTCTCAACAGAAAATATCAATGGTGAGAACAAAGAAGCCAAATGTTGAGAAAGGGAAAGGAAAGGCTAAGAAAGGAGATGGAAACTCAATCTTCAACCAACCAAGAAGAATTCGAATCCCTCAAACATTATCTAGAGTTGACAGGTTTGTCTCGATCAAGGCTACTCATGAATTTGATGAATGAAATAAAAATAGTAGAAAGATTATCCCTGGATTTAAGGTGGATGTTGATAAACTCTCTAGCATGGATATTGTTCTATCTTGTTTCAATGATGTTGGTTGGAGTAGTTTGTTGTTTATTGATGAAGAATTTTATCCTACCTTGATATATGAATTCTATGCAAACCTAAAGGAGGAAAGAATTGAGATTGCAGGGGATAATGTGATACAATGGTATTCATCTAGAGTATCCCAAGTTGACATTGAATTTAGTGAAGCATTGATAAACAGAATTTGTGGAGTAGGTGACAATGGAGCTAGATATTATTTACCTTCCATGCATTGCTATGATCATGAACTCTTTACATATGTTAGATTTGAAGAGGCATTTACCAATGGAAGAGAGTTTAGATCTATAAAAGAGAGAGAAATCAAGAACTTGGATGCTAGAGGTAGAATGTTGCATCATATGGTGACTACTATGATTGTTCCTAACTTTGGACATAAGTCATCAGTTGGAAATATGCATATGGTAATCATGTTAGCCTTGCATGAGAAGAGGAGATTGAACTTTGGTTATATAGCCTTGAAACACATGATTACTGCCAGAGAAACAGTAACTAAGGCATTCCCCTTTGGAAGATTGTTGACAAGAATCTTTAAGCATTTTAAGATTAAACTTCCGGGAAGAGGGCAAGCTTTTAAGAGTGGGGAGATTTACACCAATGAAACTCTTAAGAGAATGCAGTTTGTTCTTGATGAGGATAATGTATGGAGGACAAAAAGAGAAACCCCTCCAAAAAGAATAGGAAGAGAAGAAAAGATAGAAAGTGAAGAAGAGGAAGAAGAGGATGAAGAAGAAACCCTTGCTAGAGAAATGAAGACAAAGAGGAAGCATGACACCTCAAGTGAGGGGGAGCAACCTCCAACAAAAAGGAGATTGTTTGAAGAAGAAACTGGAATTGGTTCAAGTGGTAAAGGAGTAACTAAAGATGACACCATAGTGGCCAAAGCATTCCAAGAAGCCTTGAACAATCATGTCAAGGAAATGGAGAAGATGTATAAGTTCTTTGAATCATTTGCTCCAATGGTTCTTGGAAAGTTAAATGGACTGGAGAGTAGGGTAAAGCACATTGAAGAAATCCTTATGAGAAATGCTCAAAGTGGTGAAGGACCCTCTAAGCCTCAAGATAGAAATGAGAAAGAAGGAGATAAGGAAGAAAAGAAAGGAGATGATAATGATACTAATGATGAAGATGATGATCAAGGTAGAAATGAAGAGAAAGAACATGCACATGAAGAGCCACAAGTAGCAGGCAGCCAAGCAGCTCAAGCTGAAATAGTCTCTCCATCAACAATCTCTTTCAGTCACGGAAGAGTGAAGCACTTGGCCATCAAGAAAGGAGTGAGCCGAGCCTCTCCATAAACATCAGCATCACAAGACTAAGCTTTCTTTCCTTCTATTATATTTACTGCTTTTAAGTTGCTTATCTGTACTGAATTTTTATCTGTTATGAATTTATTTTTGTTATGTGTTATGTATTCTGAACTTGTTAAGTATTTTGCTGCATTTTATGTAATAGTGAAGCTCAATGATGAAATCTCAGTGATGAGAGCTTCTTTTATGTGTTAAATTGTTAATCTCATTTTCATTGATCCCATTTTTTTTGAGTGATGACAAAAGGGGGAGAAAAATAATGAATGATGATTGCAATGAAGATTCTGTGATGAACTTGATATTCTGTGCAAACTTAATGCTCTATGATGACTGCAATGATGATTCTGTGATGAACTTGATATTCTGTGCAAACTTAATTTTGCTACTGTGCTTAATTTTTTTTATGCATGTTCTGAAATTCATATGCATCCATATTTTGTTGCCAAAATGTGCTCTTTTGTTGTTTAAATTGATTCAAACATGTTTTAAACTCTTTTACTGTGTTTGAACAATCTTATGAAAGTACATTTTCAAAAATTGAAGCTTTCATTTTAATTATCTTTAAGTTTGGACTTGATATGTTAGAATTCGGATGCGTAGTATCTCAAGTCTAAATTTGTTGAAAAATGAGCACAATCTAAGGGGGAGCATTGTTAAACATTTACAACCTTTAAAACCTCTCTTAGAATGTTTTCTAAATGCTTAGGGCATGCACTATATTCTTGATCCTTGAGAACACTTGAATTATCCTTAGATTTTAGCTCCAAGGCAATAAGAACTCTTTACTTCTCAATCCAAAAATCCTATCATACAAATAGCATATGAATTAGTCCTTATCAATGTTTGTCATTAATTAAAACTACATGATTTGCCCTTAAGGCTAACAATCTCTCCCTTTTTGATGATGACAAACTTTGATGCAAAATGTGATGGATTTAAACAATGTAGTACTAAGAAGCATTGATGTCAATGATAAATAATAACAAATTTAGCACTTTGACATTCGAATGGCTCAATATGAGCCTATGGTCCAACCAAACTCCATTTACCTCATTCCTTCCAACCACTAGGATAGAAGATATAGCATTTAAGCCTTAAGAAAGCTTCTAAGAGAGGTTTTAAAGGGCAGAAAAGATTAACAATGCCCCCCTTAGATTGTGCTCATTTTTCAACAAGTTTGGACTTGAGATGTTGTGGATCTGAATTTTGAATTTCCAAGCCCGAACTGTAAAATATGTAAAATGAAGGCTGTAATTTTTGAAAATAAGTTTACCTAAGGTTGTTCAAATATGACAAGAAAGATTGAGACAGTTTTCAAACAATTTGAATAACAGAAAAACATTTTTGGCAAGAAAGTTTGGATGTATCCGAACTTTGGGTTTGTATCTGAACTTCAAGTCCGAACATCTAGTAGCAAGTTTGAAAAGGTGTTGCATTTTTAAATGAACTATAGAAGTATTAAAATATGTATAGTCACAATAGCACTCAATTTAGCTTTGTAAAACCACAAAACTCATACATTTAATCGTTTTCATGAATTAATCCAAAATCACAGGTCAAATCAAGAACCAAGGTCAAGATTTCAAAATCTCAACTCAACCATTTTTCAAAATCTCAAAAACCAAATTCAGCTTATATGTATATATGCAAAAGTCAACATTATAGGATCATATACAACCACATTTCACACATTCAATTTAAATTCCAAATGCAGCCAATGTAAACTTCAAAATGTAGCCAAATGCAGCCATATGTGCAAATCATATATGAACGTGTACAAATCATATATGAACGTATATAATAGCAACAAATTTTGCCATAACCTATTCATATTTCTTTTGCCATAGAACATAACACCATTACGCATAACACATTTTGTCATCATTCTTTCTCCCCCTTTTGTCATCACTCAAAGATGGAGTTAATGAAAATGAGACAACATTATCATAATCAGCATGATTAAGTGTTATATCACATATAAGCAGTATATTGACCAATTCTCATTTGGCAATTTTCAACTAGGGTCAACATTTAGCAAACTTCAAGGCAAATAACATCTCAACCGAACAACAATAAGCAGCATTTAGCATTTTAGCACATTTTGGGAATTTCACTTTTTCTCCCCTTTATCATCAATTAAACTTGGGGCGATCAAAGTATTATTAACCAAAGAAGCTCTCTGTTAGCCCTAAGGGCAAATCATGTAGTTTTGATTAATGACAAATATTGATGATGACTAATATGCATGTCATTTGTGTGATAGGATTGTTGGATTAAGAAGTATGAAGTCTCATTGCCTTGGAGCTAGCGATGCATGAACAACTCAAATATGTCAAAGTGATTAAAGATTGAAGAGTTTGTTCAAGATTAATGAAGGCTTTGAAGACATGAAGTGTAGGTGACATGTGGTTAATAGGTAAATATTGTAAACCCTACACTCTTAAGTCTTGGAATCTATGAGTTGCAATTGAGAGCACAAAACTTGATTTAAATGGTTTCAATGGTTTTGAACTTACCTAAATTATCAAGTTTTCATAAATGGTTTTTGCACATAAAAGATCTTTAATGACTTATCTTTGAGGCTAGAATATTTTTCAACTTGTTTGAATTGATTTAAACATGTTTTGACAAAGTTTGAAAAATTCGGATGCAAATTCGGTATTCCGAAATTTTTCTGCACTGTGAACAGTAACACTATTCACGTAAACAGTAATACTATTCACGTGAACAGTACCTACTATTCTTCCAGAGAAATTCGGAAGAAGATTCGAACGCATGGAGAAAAATTCGGTCGTCCGAATCTTGTGAATAGTGCATGAACAGTGATTACTGTTCACATGAACAGTGCCGACCGTTTTTCCAGAGAAATTCGGACGAAGATTCGGACGAAGCTGGAAAATTCGGTCGTCCGAATTTTTGTGACCGGTGCATGAATAGTGCATGAACAGTACACTATTCACATGAACAGTGCATGCGCAGTACCACTATTCACATGAACAGTATTTTCTGAAAATAGCCGTTACTAGCCGTTTTATGGCTGTTTAAACTGATTTTTGAATTCTATAAAAGCCATAAACTCCAGATTTTTTAGCAGAACTTTGAACTTAACAAATCTTACATGCTCTAACTTATTTTACATCAAATCAAATTGAAAAGCTCTCAAATTGCCTTGTGCTCAAAGGTGTACATTCAAGATTCCAAAGGCAAAGGTGAAGTGGTGCTAGCAATTGTATTTATCTACCAAGAAGCGTTGGTAATATTCAAACTCATTTATTCCTCATTTAATTCTGTTTTTCTACTAGCTCATTGCAAGATTATCTTTAGACATAAAACCCTTTTGTGTTAGGGTGAACCATAGACTAGATTAATCAAGGTTGTGGTGTAAAACCCATTGTGTGGGTGAGCCTTTGATTAGATTAGTCTTTAGGTTGTCTTTGGATATAAAACCCTTGTGGAAGGGTGAACCTTGTTTGTATAATTACTAAAAGAGGTTGTGAGTGTAAAACCATTGTGTGGTGAGCCTCTTATGTAATTATTGAATTTGAGCATATAGTGGATTGGTTGAAATCCTTGAGTGTGGACTCAAGGTAGTGGATGTAGATCTTGGAGAGATCGAACCACTATAAATCGTATGTTCGTTTTCTTATTGCTTTACTTGTTTACGTACTTGTGATTATTATTTATGCTTAGTTGTTGATTGATTGATTATGGTCTTATAGTTTGATAATCTTGTATTAATCATCAAATCACATATAACTTGAAGTTTGTGAATTTAAAGAAGAGCTTTTATTAAGACAAAGGATTTGCAAAAAGGTGAAAAGATTTCGATAATTAGCCAAAGACCTAATTCACCCCCCCTCTTAGGTCTTTCACTCTCAACACTAATGTTTCATCATTGAGTTTCATAAAATTATTATAGAAATTAAAGAAGAGTAGAGAAATTGCATAAGCCAAGCTAGAAATGAAGCACATAAGTTATACTAAGCACATATAAATAAATAAATAGTAAAGGAATATAGGATTGAAGAGATGCTTAGTCTTGTGATGTCGATGGAGAGGACTTGCTAGATCCATTCTTAATTACCACATGTTTGACTTTTCCTTGGTTGAATGTCAGGTTGGAGGGAGTGGCTATTTCAGCTTTAGCAATCAAGCTTTCTTCTTTACTAATGCCAGCTTGTTGCTCCCCTTGATCTTCCCTTTGTGACTCGGCATCCTTTTCTTCATTCTTTTCTCTTGTTCTAGCCACTAGCTCAAAGTCATCTCCTTGGTCATCATCATCATTATCATCATCATCATTGTCATCTTTCTCTTTCTTTTTGTCTTCCTTATCTTCATCATCATTCTTTTATTCTCTTTCTTGAGGTCTAGAGGTTCCTTCACCACTTTGAACATTTCTCATTAATATCTCCTCTATGTGCTTCACTCTATTTTCCACACCATCTAGTTTTCCAAAAACCATTGGAGCAAAGGATTCAAAGAACTTATACATTTTCTCCATTTCTTTGATGTGGTTGTTCAAAGCTTCTTGGAATGTCTTAGCAACGATGGTGTCTCCTCGAGTAATCCCTTCACTACTAGGAGCTTCTTCAACATTGGGATATGATTGAGAAGTAGGCACTTCTTCAAAGAGTCTTTTCTTGGAGGGAGGTTGCTCCCCTCACTTGATGAGTCATGCCTCCTCTTTGTCTTCATTTTTCTTGCTAATGTTTCTTCTTCATCTTCTTCTTCCTCAACCTCATTACTTTCTTCAACCTCTTCTCTTTTTAAAGGAGTTTCTCTTTTGTTCTCCACATTCCATCTTCATCAAGAACTAACTGCATCATTTTAAGGAATCATTAGTATAGATTTCTCCACTCTTGAAAGCTTGTCCTCTTACGGGAAGTTTGACTTGGAAGTGTTTAAAGATTTTTGTAAGTAACCTCCCATAAGGTAAGGCCTTATTTCCCATATTTCTTGCTCCCATCATGTGTCTCAGAGCCATATACCCAAAATTTAACCTTCTATGTTCATGTAAAGGAAGCATTATTACAACATGCATGTTACCAACGGAAGACTTATGTCCAAAATTGAGAATTATCATTGTAGTAATCATATGATGCAATACTCTTCCCATGGCATCAAATACCTTGATTGATCTAAATCGCCTACCATTAGTGAAACATTCTTCAAACCTTTCATTGGTAAATAATTCATGAATAAAGGAATGCAGCCCCAAAGAGTAATACATTGCCCCATTATCACCTACCCCACAAATTCTGTTCACTGGAGCATCATTGAACTCAAAATCAACTTGAGACGCTCTAGATGAATACCATTGAACTACATTATCTCCCATATGTTCAATTATCTATTCTTTAAGATTTGCATAAAACTCATATATAAGAGCATGATAAAATTCTTCATCAACTGCTAGTAAACTGCTCCATCCAATATCACCAAAGAGAGATAGGATATTACCCATATTGTAGATTTTATCCAAATTTACTTTGTTTTCAGGAATGATTTTTCTGCTCCTTTTACTCCATTCTTCAAATTCAGTGGCAGCCCTGATGGAGATGAATCTGTCCACTCCAGATGAGATTTGAGGGATTCAGATTCTTTTTGGTTTGTTGATGATTAATCCACCTTTCCCTTTTCAACATTTGCTTTCTTAGTCCTCACCATGATTTTTTCTTTGAGAGGAGGTGAATTATAAGGTGTATTTAGGGCTTAGAACTCAAAAATGAAAGTGATTTGAAGTGAAGATGGTGAAATCATAGAGAGATTTGGGTTTGGATGCAGGTGGATAAGAGGGTTTTGTGAGAAGAGAGAGTTCGAAAGTTAGAAATGTGAGAAATGATTGTTTGATTTCATTTAAAACTGCTGCAACCACATAGTTCAGACGACCGAATATTCAGGTTTGCATCTGAACTCGCGTCTAAACTTCTCTGCTTCTTCAGTTTCAGCAAATTCAGGCGACCGAATTTTTTGTCATGCGTTCGAATTTCACTCAATGCATCCGAATTACGCATCTGAATATTTCCTGTTTTTACCATACTTCAACACACGCATTAGTAATTGAATTTTAAAATTCTCAAAATCCTTCTTAGGTAACTGAACCTTTCCTCAACCAAAGGCTTGGTAAATATATCAGTAATTTGATCATTTGTATTCACATAATCCAAGCATATATCTCCTTTAGCTACATGGTCACGAATAAAATGATGTTAATCTCTGTATGCTTAGTCCTAGAACGTTGAATGGGATTTATGCTTAAATTGATAGCACTAGTATTATCATATAGTATAGGCACACAATTGAACTCTAGACCATAATCAAGTAGAGTGTGCTTCATCCATAGTACTTGAGCACAAAAACTACCAGAGGCGATATATTCAGCCTCAGCGGTAGATAAGGACACACATGCTTGTTTTTTACTGTACCAAGATACAAGACAACTACCAAGAAATTGACAGTGACTACTAGTGCTTTTACGCTCGACTTTACATTTGGCATAATCAGCATCCGAATATCCAACAAGGTCAAAAAATGAAGATTTTGAAAACCAAAGGCCATAGTCATTTGTATCAATCAAATAACGAAAAATACATTTTATAGAACTTAAATGAGACTCTTTAGGATAAGATTGAAATCTAGCACATAAGCACACAACAAACACAATATCTGGTCTACGTGCGGTAAGATAAAGTAAACTAAACTCCCAATCATACCTCTATATACCTTTTCATCAACATTTTTACCTTTCTCATCTTTATCAAGTTTGGTTGATGAGCTCATTGGAGTGCTTATCCCTTTTGCTTGATCCATTCCAAATCTTTTCAAGAGCTGTTTGGTGTACTTTGCTTGATTTATGAAAACTCCATCCTTAGTTTGCTTAATTTGTAGCCCGAGAAAGAAATTGAGTTCTCCCATCATGCTCATTTTGAATTCATTTTGCATTAATTTGGCAAATTCATCACAAAGAGATGTATTAGTAGCACTAAATATGATGTCATCCACATAAATTTGCACAAGTAAGAGATCATTATTGCAAGAGCTTTTTATAAACAGTGTTGTGTCAACTTTTCCTTTTGAAAATCCTTTTGAGAGAAGAAAGTCACTTAATCTTTCATACCAAGCTCTAGGAGCTTGTTGCAATCTATATAAAGCCTTGGTTAGCTTGAAAACATGTTTAGAAAACTTTTCATGAGTAAAATCGGGTGGTTGTTCCACTAAAACTCTTCCTCAATAAAACTATTTAGGAATGCTCTTTTGACATCCATTTGAAATAGTTTAAAACCTTTAAAATAGGTAAAAGCTAAAAGTATTCTTATGGATTCAAGTCTAGCTACCAGAGCAAAAGTTTCACATAGTCATTGTCTTCTTCTTGATTGAATCCTTGGGCAACAAGTCTAGCCTTATTTCTAACAACTTCTCCTAGTTCATTTAATTTGTTTCTAAAAACCCATTTTGTATCAATGATGGAATGATCATGAGGTCTTGAACAAGAGTCCAAACTTTGTTTCTTTCAAATTGATTTAGCTCATCTTGCATAGCAATAATCCAAAAGTCATCACACAATGCATCATCAATGTTTTTAGGCTCAATATGTGATAAAAGATCAAAGTTGTCAATAAAGTACCACCTTGTTTTAACTCCTTGGGAGACATCACCAATGATTTGCTCCTTAGGGTGGCCTCTTGTATATCTTAGATATTTTGGAAGCTCTTGGTCACTACTAGGTTGGCCATCTTGTTCTTCCTCTATTATTTCTTCTTCATTGGCATGTTCTTCAAAAGTCGGTACTTGAGGATGAGTTTGATTATCAATCATTGAGGAACCTACATCATCTTCATTTCTTCTTTCAAGGTAAATGTTAGATTTATCAAAGGTCACATGGATGGTTTCCTCAACACATAATGAGTTTTTGTTATAAACTCTATAGGCCTTTTTATTTGATGAATAACCAAGAAATATACCTTCATCCGATTTTCTATCAAATTTTCCCAGGTTTTATGAGTGTTCAAGATAAAGCAATTACAACCAAATACCTTAAAATAAACAATTGAAGGAGTTCTACCAAATAGAAGTTTGAAAGGTGTTTTTCGTAGAAAAGGTCTTAAAAGAACTCTATTCATTACATAGCAAGCAGTGTTTATAGCTTCGGCCCAAAAATATTTGGGTAAAGAGTTTTCACAAAGCATTGATCTAGCCATCTCTTGTAAAGTTCTATTTTTCCTTTCAAAAACATCATTTTGTTGAGGTATTTTGACAACTGAAAAATTATGTGTAATACTATTTTCATCACAAAATTTTGTAAAGTCTTGATTACAAAATTCTCTTCCATTGTCACTCCTAATAAAAATCAATTTTCACTCAAGGGAGATTTGGACCTTTTTGAAAATTTTTACAAATTCATGAAAAATTTCATCCTTTTGAGCTAGAAAGATCACCCATGTAAATATTGAGAAATCATCAACAATCATATACGCATACCTCTTACCACCAAGACTAGTGGTCCTCATTGGTCCAAACAAGTCCATATGAACAAGTTCAAGAGATTTTGATGTAGATACCATTTTCTTTGGTTTGAAAGATGTTTTTGATTGTTTTCCATATTGACAAGCATCACAAAGATGAGTTTTATCAAAATGCCTTTTAGGTAGTCCTCTAACCAATTCTTGTGAGAAAAGTTTGTTCAACAAATCCATGCTCACATAACCTAATCTCCTATGCCATAGATATCCATCATTATCATGAATGGAAAGACATTTAATATCATTTCCAACAAGTTCATCAAGATATAGTACTATACATTTCCAACTCTATTTGCAACAAAAATAGTTTTGTTACTTACAATATCAAGAATAGTACAAGTGTCACATTTAAATTCAACTTTACAACCATTATCATATAATTGGCTAATACTAAGTAGATTATACTTCAAACCATCAATAAGTAATACTTGCTTAATGAGAGGGAAAGAACATTTACAAATATTACCAATTCCAAGTATTCTTCCATTCTTCTTATCACCAAATGTGACAAAACCTTCACTTGTTGCTTGAAATTCACTAATAAGTGAGACATTTCCCATCATGTTTCCTGAGCAGCCACTGTCAAGAAACCACTTAGTGGTGCTTGATCTTGGAGAACAACGAACCTACACCAAATTTGAGAAAGTGACTTTTGGTACCCACATTTTTTTGAGTCCAAAGGGGTTAGTGATGATTCCTTTAACTTCCCAAATGATTTTTACACCATTTCTATTTTTCTTTTCACATAACATTTCGAGACTTTGTGTCTATGTCTATCACAATACGTGAAACATGTATGAGGCATTGGAATAGAAATGACTTTAGCAAATAAGGTTTTATATTTTGGAACATTATTTTCATGACTGTAGCCAAGACAATTTTTCATACAAGAAGATCTTTGAGATCCAAGTAGTTTGTCAAGATTGTCTTTTCCATTTGTAAATTTTTTAATGCATAATGTAAGGTCATCCACTTTCTTTCTCAACATTTCATGATCACTAAGCATTGTTTCTAGAGAAAAGAATCTTTATTTTCAAGAGATATTTTTGTAAAGCTACATTTAAAATTTTCTTTTCAACGTTTAAGCAATTAATAGATTCAAGAAGTTTTCTATTTTCACAACATAATTTTGAATTTTCATTCAATAACTCATTAATTTTGGTTTTCATTTCCTTATTTCTTTTTGAGGCCTATTTTAATTCTCCATACATCTCAACAAGTAATTCACTAAGATCAATATCATCATCACAACAAGTGGAAATTGAAGGAGTAGATTTACCTCATCATTTATTGCCATAAAGCATATGTTGGCTCTTCCTTCATTTTCATCTTCACTTTCTTGTTGGTCCCAAGTGCCAGCAAGTCCCTTTCCCTTCTTGAGAGATTTCTTTTTGAGTTTGATGTCTCTTTCATTTTCCAAAGCTTTAGGAAAATAGGCAATAATATGTTTGGTGTTCTTGCATTCAAAGCATTGAGGTTTGAACAATGATGATGACTATCCATTTTTCTTGAGTGACCTTTTTCCTTTCTTGAGAAATTCCTTTTTATAGAATTTCTTGAATTTTTTTACTGCCATAGCCATCTCCTCATCTTCACTATTTCCATCTTCGTCACTTGATGATTTCTCTTGTTCACTAAGATGCTTGGAGGTTTTAAGTATGACTCTCTTTCTTTCCTTCTCTTCATCTTCAATATCATTTAATCTCTTGACTTTCATCTCATGTGTAAGTAGTGATCCGATGAGCTCTTCAAGTGGCAGAATTTTTAAGTCTTTTGATTCCTCAATAGCAAGAGTCTTCGGTTGCCAAGACTTTGGTAGAGCAACCAATATCTTTCTATTTTGTTCTCCAATTGTTTAATTCTTCCCATAGGCTTTTAGACCATCGGAGATGTTGGTAAATCTAGTGAACATATCACTAATATTCTCACCTTGCTTCATGTTGAATAGCTCATAATCTCTTACTAGCATTGCAAGCTTTGACTCATTTACTTGATTTGTTCCTTCATGTGTTACTTGAAGAAGTCTCCACATATCATGAGCGGTGTCGCATCTATTAACTCAATTGTACTCATTCACATCTAGTGCACAGCTCAATATGTTCATGATTTGGTAATTTAATGTCATCTTCTTAGAATCACCCTCATCAAATTCGTCTATAAGCTTTGGCTCTTTAGTAACTCCATCAGCTCTCATTTTCATTGATATGTAAGGACATTTCTCAACAATATTCCACAAATCAAAGTTAATGGAACAAATATATATCTTAACTCAAGATTTTCAAAATGTGTAATTTGTTCCATCAAACAAAGGAGGTCTATTTGTGGAAGATCCTTCCAAATAAGGTAAATTTGAAACATAATCCATAAGATCTTAACTTCTAGGTTGTAAAACCACACAAAGAAGCCCTAGCTCTAATACCAATTGAAAGACCTAAGAGGGAGGGTGAATTAGGTCTTTGGCTAATTTTCAAAAACTTTTTTTGTTTTATGAACTTGGTTTGGAAAGATTATATTTAATTTCTTCAATGAGAATGTGATGAACACAATGACAAAGAAATACACAATGAAGAGAAAAAAGCACAAGCAATTTATAGTGGTTCAATCTCTTCAAGATCTACATCTACTACCTTGAGTCTATACTCAAGGATTTCCACCAATCCACTATATGCTCAAATTCAATCAATTACACAAGAGGCTCACCCCACAAGGGTTTTACACCAACAACCTCTTTTGCAATGCTACAAACAATGTTCAACCTACCACAAGGATTTTATATCTAAAGACAACCGTGAATCAATGCCTTAAGGATCACCCTTACCAAAAGGGTTTTATGTCACAAGATAACGATATATTGAGTAAATAGATAAAGAGATAAATAGAGATTTAATGAGATATTACCACTACTTGGTAGATGATTACACAAGTTAGCACCACTTCACCTTGTTGTCTTTGGAATCTTGAATAATCAGATTAAAGCACAAGACAAAAGAGAGCTCTAATGATTTCAAATGATTTTGGAATGTTAGGATTCTTCAAGTGTTCAGAACTTTTCAAAAATTTAGAATTTATGGCTTTTATAGATTTTGAAAATCAATTCTAACGGTCATAAAATGACTAATAACGGACGATCGAACTTTGACCCTTGCATCTGAACTTGCGTCCGAATTTCTCTAAAAATTCAACAGTCATGTTCTCAGTTTGGACTTTAGAACTTGCATCGAACTGCTCAAACTTTGTCAAAATATTTGAAAATCAACATCAATAAGTTTGAAATCATTTTGTACTAAAAGATAAGTCATTTAAAGTCTTTTAAACTTAAAGACCGTTATCAAAGCACTTGATAATTCAAAGATTATTCATTGCCCTTTAAGATTCAAAAACAAGTTTTTTGTTCTCTTATGCATTCAATAGATTCCAAGAACAAGAAGTGTAGGATTTACAAGAATATACCTATTAAGAAAGTGTAAACCTACACTAGAGTATTCAAAGCCTTCAATCAATAGGACATGCTCTATATTCTTGATCCTTGAGCACACTTGAGTTATCCTTAGCACTTTTAGCTCCAAGGCAATAAGAACTCTTTGCTTCTCAATCCAAAAATCCTATCACACAAATAGTATATGAATTAGTCCTTATCAATGTTTTTCATTAATCAAAATTACATGATTTTCATTTAGGGCTAACAGTTTTGTTTGAAAACAAAAACCCAAAATGGCTTCTTGGATGCAATCAGGCAGCGTTGCTTGGCCGTTGCAAACTAGAAACTTATGTAGAACTAGTCTGAAATAGTGTCGCTTCATTGTTTACAAGTACTAGTGGGCAGTGACTGGTTTAAAGCAGCGCCACCTTACTGTTCAATAAAAAATTTCTGCAAGTGGTGTTGCTTGGCTCGCAAAAAAAATATCTTTCCTTCTTTTCTTAATATATTTTCTCCTCTTTCTTTTCTCAGACACCCTTCTTCTTCTTCTTCTTCTTCTTCTCTCTCTCTCTCTATCTCGCTTGGCTCTGTCTCTTTCTCTCTTCCCTCTCAAACATTTCTTCTCCCATACTCCCTCAAATCTCCACCAAAATTCATCCTTCAACTTCTATTTTTTGAAGATTCCCCTCCTTCTATCAACCTTGGAGCTTCAAAGTTCAAGAATATTCAAGAACTTCAAGCTAGGGTTTGTTTGTTCTCTCACTCTCACTCTCTCTTGAATTCTTGATTTCTCTTGCTTCATTTGTTATGATTTTGATGATTAATGGCTTAAATTGTGCTTGTTAAGTTTACTTGTGTTGTTGGTGGCTTGAATTTATATCAATTTTCTTGTTTCTTTCCTACTTTGTTTTATGCCTACCATGTGTTTGATGAAATGCCACAATAAACTTAAATTGTTAAATTTGTGATTTTCTTTACTATTTTTGCATTCTATTAGCCTAGTTTAGTTTTATTTTCTTTAATGTAGTAGTTAGTTTACTTAATTTCCGTACTTAGTATGATTAATAGTACATTTAGTTTATTAACTTTAGGTTTTAATTCTTGTAATAATTTGTTTTTAATTGCTTTGTAAACTTTCAAATTTCAGTTTTGTGTTTCAATTGTGACATTTTTTTTGTGGCATTTGTTTTTAAAATTTGGTAGAGAACTTGTTCTTAAACCTCGTTGTGGGAACTGAAACACGCCTAAGAAAACTACTGCCCTCCCAAAAAGCTTAAACAAACAAGGGATATGACTTTCTTTTCGGGTGCTGGCCCTTCATCACTTTACCCCTAAGGCCTCCCATAAAATCTATGTTACCTCCATCCTACTCATTTCACCAATGATCAATATCGGGAATGGTACCCCTTGCACCAACACAATTCCGTGATCATTGAGTGTACTGTTTCTGCTGAGGTGGACGAACATTTTAATATTTCCAGACTCTTTCAAGTAATAGGATGGAGGCCTATCATTAACCTTTCAAGCGCATATTATCCCATCCTTTTCAAAGAATTCTATGCAAACATTAAAGATAAAGTAGATAATTTTGGCAAGGTAATTCACACACAGGTTAAGGTAGAAAACTTGTCCTCACCCGCTCCATTTTAGCTAGATTCTTCTCATATCCGGTGAAGGGAATTGGGTATGTGTGGACAACCAAAGAAAGGAGATGCGTTCAGAAAAAGATTGGGATTTTATGGTTGCTTAACTAGATTTAGATCTTAATGATAGAAGAATTGGTTCCAACTATGGGTTCGACGCAAATAACTTATCCCCTAGGCTTTGATTAGCAGTTTATTTGCTTGCTTTTAATGTTATTTTTAGGGTGAATGGGTTGAATAAAGTTCGATGCTTTGATATTTACATCATCAACAAATTGCATCTTCAATCACCCATTCCATTGGATCCTATTTTATTAACCCAAATAAATGAAGTGGTTGCTTCAAGCTTTACTTTGAAAGCATTTTCCCCCTTACTTGTTAACCAGATTCTCCACCACTTTAATGTGGATTTTAGTAGTAAGGTTGCAACTTCAACATCGACTTTCGAAGTGCTCACTATGAAGACACTCTAAAATTGCGTTTACAAATATGATAATGAAAAGAATGAATGGATACCAAATTTGTGCATTTCGTCGCCAAAACTATCATACCACAGAACACATGCTTGTGGACCCAGCAACTATGCGACGAATTCATCCAACAACAACATCATTATCCACTGCAGACTTCCAAGCCGAGATGCACACTATCTTTGCATAAATGCATATTCATTTGGAAAATCTCTTCAATGTTGATCAAGCTTGCAAAGAAAGAACCAAAGAAATTCATCAAGCCCAACAACAAGTTATACAACAACAACAGCAGCAATTTTTGGGCCAAAAATGCACTGACATTGCCATACCTCAAGGGATGCATCTTTTGAATTAAGAAAAACTTATGCAAACAATAGCTAGACAAGAAGCTTACCTTACCGAACTGTGGCGGCAACTGTTTCCAGGAGCCGGCCCAGGACCTAATGGTGAAACTAGTGGTGTTTGAGCATCATAACAAGTGGTGTTTTCTCTTTCCCTGTTTTAATTTATTTATTTCCTTACTATGCTTTTATATTTGTCTCTTTAGTTTACATTGTTCTCTTTGTGTGCATTTTTCTCTTTTTGTACTGCAAGAAAAAACAGTTTTTTTCCATGGATTTTCAATGCAAAATTGTGACATAATTGCAAAGGATTTGCGAGCATTCATAAAACAGTGACGGATAACACTTTCGTTGCAAATCCATAGATATATTGCTACGGATTTGTGATAGCAAAAAAATAAAACTATTAAAAAAGAAATATTATAGTCCGTCGCAAATCCATTGTAATTTTGTGACAGATTTGCCACAAATTTGTAAAGAAAATAAGAAAGAATATAGCATTTTAATACGTTGCAAATTTGTTGCAAAATTGCAACGGATTGGATTTACGACTCATTTTTGGAGAAAATAAATAAAAAATAAAATAAAAAAATCCATTGCAAATCCAAAAAATAAAGTAAACAAAAAAATCCATTGAATAAAATTAACAAAAAATATTAATATTTATTTCGTGGAAAATCCATTGCAAAATGGCATCAGATTTGTGATGGAATTTCGAAGAGAAAAAAATTATTATTTTAAGCCGTTGCACAAAATTACAACGTATTTGTGACGGAATTTTTAGAAAATAAATAAAAATATTATTATTTAATCTATTTCAAATCCGTAGCAAAATTGCAATTTATTTGCAACAGAATGTTTAGAAAATAAACAAAAAATATTATTATTTAATCCGTTTGAACTACTGAAAAAAAAAAGAAAACAGTCTGATGGATTTGCGACAAATGCTATATTAATTAAGTTTTTTAAATAAATTTTTGCAGTAAAATCATTGTCAATTTGCGGTGAATCAGTGATGAAAATATTAATTTTTACACTTCAAATAAAAATTTAGAGAAAAGAGAAAAGTGCAACCATTTTGCGACGCAATTTTCTTTTATTTTTAAAATTAATAAAATTTCACAAATTTGGTGCAATTTTGTGATAAATTTGCAACATAATTTTATTTCCTTTTATAAAAAAGTCCGTCACAATTTCATTGCAATTTTGCAAGGAATTTTCTATAAAATTTTATTTTCTTCCTTAAAAATAATAAATTTTTGTTGAAAATTTGTCTTAAATTGGTGGCAAAGTTTAATATTTTTTTTATCACAATGTTGTCGGAAATTCTTGTTTTATTTGACCTATAAAATGTCGTCTTATATCCATCACAAATTTCCAAGGAATTTTGTATCCCTCGCAATTTGCGACTTGAAATTTTGCGATGGAAAGTCCATCGCAAAGGTCATTTGTGATGGATTTACTATGGAATGATCCGTCACAAAATTCTATTTTTCTTGTAGTGGTAGGTTAAGAAATCTCAAGAGATTATTTAATTAGGGGGAGTAACAATTATATAAAAATAATGCATTTTTTTCCTTCACTATAAGTTTGTCTCATTGGATTTTTTTATCTAATAAGGTTTTAATGAGGCATATTTTTTATATAATGAACATCAAAGGGGAAGTATTATGAAATATTATAAATATCTGTTATTCCAAGAGATAATTCATCTAAGTTACGGAATATGAAATGGTAGGGTTACAACCAAAGTTGTATTGTTCATCCTTTATAAACCACTATCCTCATTATCTTAGAGAATATGAGAGATCATGAGAGGTAAATTATGTAAGTTATATGAGTTATAGAATAGAAAAAATAAAAGAGCCTACTACTTAACTATGACGAGAAGGGTTACTTCTAACTTTATAAATAGAATAATATAGAGCAACTTGTAAGTGGATGTATGATGATAAATCCTCAATAAAATTTTAATTTTTTTTTATATTTTTTAAGCTCTCTTTTTCTCTCTCTTTGTTATAGTTCAAAATCTTATTCATTATTATTTTAAGTTTCCTATACATTGCGACTGGACTTTCACAACAGGAAAATATTTATAAAGAATTACAAAGGAGAATTTAAATAAAAAATTTATCTTTGTATCAATTTAGCTTTGTTAACTATGCTCGCTCAATCAATAAATGAAAATGTAAAGAACTTCTGAATCAGTCTATCAATAAATCAATAGACAAGCTTAAAAATTTTAAGAGTGGATTATTGATGATGATTTAGTATGAATTCTGTCTGTTGTCAGATGTATAAGTAGCCAGAGATTGTCTTTTAGAACGATAGGAAAGCAAGGCATAGTTTGTAAACCAAGACCCAAGCAAGGTACTTGTGAAAGTGAAAATCATTACTATATTCTTACTTCACGAGAGAACCTTAGAACTTAATATTTGTCCAAGGAATCACGAAATGAATTTGGGGATGCATCAAAGGTCTCTTGTCTCTAAGGTGCTTGGAATGTCTAGTAAGCAAGGTATGAAATGCCCTATCACATAATGCGATGGCAGATTAATTGTAACAACAGAATGCGAATGCAGATTAATTGTTAAAGAAAATGCAGCTCCTCTTATTCGTATAGACCATTTCACACATCCTGCATTTTAGTATTCGGTAATAATATTTTCAGTCCTATTTTAGTCTCTTTCACTCACCTTTTTTCTTTTATAAATACAAGGATTTTGATACTCATAACTTTGAAATCAACAAATCTCATAATTTTTTAATAGACTAAATTACCCTTAATTTAAAGCTTATTGGGTTAAGCCATAGTATCAAAAAAATCTTACTTCATTTTATCCAAGTCAAATATTTTTTCAAAAAACTATAAATATTCTCTTCTTTACTTGTTTGTGAAATGGTTGAAATATCATATATTTGGCACCCGAAATTTCTCTAGCTATGCGCCACTACTACTAACTTCTAAAGGTTATTTATTCTGGTTTATTTTTTCTTTTTGTAACTCAAAAAAAATTGTCCATAAAAATTTGAGAAGTCAAATAATTTCATAAAATTTCTTTTAGTTATAAAATAAAAGAAGAAGTGAAAGAGATTAAAAAAAATGAGAACATTATATCTTTCTTAGCATTATGTTTAAAGTTTTCTCGATCTAGTGAAAATATAACTGTAAATTTTGTTCACCTCAAAAAAATTGTAAATTTTGTCGATGTGAGATAAAATAACTTATTCAAGTAGAAATTTAGTGTTAGGATGGACTATCTTGTACTTCCTATAACCTATGAATAAAGTTAAGGATGAATTTTTACCCTCAGCGTTATATTCTACAAAAGCTGGGAACTTCCGCAGAATGATTGCCCCCAAAGAAATGGTTAGATAAAATAGAATAATTAAATTTAAGAAAACTAGAAGTGGAAAATTAACCAAAAAAATTTACAAATGTATATCAAATGTACTAATAGATAGCTCCAAGAGTCCAATATCATCTTTCGAAGGAAAAAAATGAAAGTAAAACTCATTCCTCGTTATAGAGATAAGAAAACACTATATTCCTTTCGCAAAGCTTTTTCTGCTTGCAAATAGGATTATCAATGGGTCAGGTCTTTATCCGGACTCGAGCCGATAAGTCGGGTACGGTATAATATTATACTCATTTATCCAAACTCGAATCCGATAATGCATCTTCTCAACGAGTACGAATACAGTACACAAAATTTCGGACCCGATAGATGTAAGGCCCGAATAAAGTTTTAGTAATAAATATTTTATATATTTATTTTTTTGAGTTGAAGATATTGAGTTTGTTATTTTCTTGAGTTTATGGCATGACATTTGAATTATATTTTATATTTATTAAGTTTTTTTAATTTTTTAATTTTAATTAGGTCCACCCAGACCTAAATCGAGATTATATAGAATAAGGTCCAGGTCCATCATATTAGAACTTACCAAATAATAGAATCAGGTCGGGATCTAAGAAATAGTAATCGGTTCTGAATCCGGGTCCGAGACAAAGTGTCCTGGAGCCATTTGGATCCCTTTATACCCCTCCTTGCAAGTTCTCCTCTTCTATACTCATCGATAAAAAATAACTCAGTATTAGGACTATTACCATCCTAAGGTCGGATAATGATCAACAGCAAGAGAATATATATATATATATATACTAAAAAAAGGATGAAAAAAATAACCTGCTTAAACTTCTTATATATATATATTAAAAAAAAGATGAAAAAAGTAACCTGCTTAAGCTTCTTCGCTCTCTTAGGACTATAAATTGCGCCACTCATAGGATCCATTTTGAGACTTTCCAATAAAGATTTGGGCTTGCGTTCTTTTCTCTCGATTCAGCAATATTGGCCTGACGAGTTTCTCTTCCATATCAACCAGAATAAGATCTTGAAGTTTGCTCAGATTTTCAATGCCAGAGGGAAGATCTTCCATCAGTGTACAGTCAACAAACTCTACGAATTCAATACAAGCCATCGAACTTTTCTCTATGCTCACCGTACTCAGTTCTTTTAAGCTTCTCAGAATTAAGTGCTTGAGCCGCTGGAACTTTCCAGCCTTGAAATGCAATTCCTTACCTTCGTAAGCACTAACAAGAACAAGACGCGCAAGATTGGGCAAATCCTCAAAATATTGCAGAGGTTCATCCTTTAGTCTACTATTTCGCAACACACATCGAGTCAGGCCTCGAAGGGAAGGTATCCACTGAGGCATCTTCTCAAAGCGCCCCCGAAGATATAGTCCCATCAGAAGATGTGGAATTGAGCAAAGATTATACTGCAGATCAATTATCTCATTCTCTTCAACAGAAGCAACTGCCAAGGAGCGGAGTTTGGTCAGCCGTTCAAGAGAAGCGCAGAGATCCTTTCCATCTTCTCTTCTTAGTTCTCTAATTCCTAGTCTCCTTAGTTGCGCTAGTTTTCCTATTTCAGTCACTGTCTTAACACCATTCGTTTCATCAGCCACTATATATGACAACTTCTGTAAAAACACTAGACTTCCAATCTTGTAAGGAAATCTGAAGCTTTGAATGCTAGAACTGCCGAGATCTGATACTATATGGTAACGGTAAACCAATAAGTGACGAAGTCTTCGGAGCTTTAGAATTTCAACCGGCAACTCCGTTACTAAGGTGTGCTTCAAATCCAAAGTTTCGAGTTTTCTCAGCTTCCCTATGGATTTTGGGATAATCTTCACATTCGTCCTCCTCAAACTCAAGTATGTCAAAAGAAATAATTTGAAAATCTCATCAGGAATTACTTCCAGGGGTACACCCCTGAGATCCAATACCTTCAAAAGTTTCGAACCACCGCACAACATTTGAGATAACAATGGTTTCGGCGGTAGATCCTTAGCTGAAAACATGACCAAAGAACGCAAATGCTTGAATTTGCTGCTTTGTGTTGGATGATTCTCTAGAGCCAGAGGTCCTTGAATTGCTAGCCGTCGGACTTTGTTCGGCCATCTGCTGACAGTGCGTTCACCAAATATTGTTGCAATGTTTTCTTTTTTGGACTTGGAAATAATAATTTCCCTTAGAATGTCATGGACACCAAATGCCCTCAATCTCCCGTCATATTTTGTCTCAACTACTTGGAGCAAGCTTCTGTTGACAAGCTCATTTAGATAACTCTCCCCAACTTCTTCTATTGTCAATCCCTCTTTCTCCTCAACAAACCCTTCCGCGACCCACAGTCGAATTACTTGCATGAATTCCATTTCATGATCTTCAGGGAAAATGCTCAAAAACAAGAGGCAAGCTTTAAGATGGTGAGGCAAATCGAAGAAACTGAGAAGTAAAATTCTCTTAACTCTGTCCAGTTTACCTTCATCCTCTAGTTCCTGAGGAAGGCTGCGATTGAACCTCTCCCAATCTTCTATTCTGCTCGTGTCCTTTGGAGCTAGAACACCACCAACCGCAACAATTGCAAGCGGCAAGCCCGCACATTTTCTCACTATACTTTCAGCAGTTTCCTTCAAGTTGTCATGCGGGCATCCATTCTTAAATGCCTTGCTAGAAAATAGAATCCATGATTCTTCGAATGACAGCGTCTTCATTTCATAGACATGATAATCAAAATCCACAGAAGGGGCCGAAGCTACGTCCACAATACGTGTTGTCAGCATCACACGGCTCTGAGAATTGCCATTACACAATGCATACTTAATTGCATCCCATTTGTCTGTCTTCCATACATCATCAAATACAATGAGATACTTCCGTCCCTCAAGGAAGTTTCTGATGCATTCTCTCAACTCATCAATACTACTCAGTGAATGGAAAAGCTGTGGCATCGGTTCTTGGATTTCCTCGTATAATTTATGAATTAAGTTCATCAAAATCTCCTTGACCTCAAAGTTGGAAACAGTAACCCATGCACGACACTGGAATTGCTTCCTCACATTGACATCTGCGTAAACTCTTTTCGCCAGCGTCGTCTTTCTTAATCCTCCCATGCCCACCACTGAAAGAACTTTGAGTTGGGAATGATCATCAAGAAGCCAATCAAGGAGCTCACTTTTTGGCCTATCAATGCCCACAAGCTCAGCTTCAGCTAATAGAAGTGCAGCTCCTCTGTCATGGAATTCTGTGTCACTGGTCCTAGTCGATCCTGAAGCTTGCTCTTGGATTCCGTATATGCCCTGGTATTTCTGGTGTCCTTCTGAAATATCTCGAACTCTGGATTTGATGCTTTGTACTTCATAAGCTAGTCGCCAATGTACTCTCAAATTCTTGATAAAGCCAAAGATCCTTCGGGCCCTGCCAGAATGAGATGGCAAGAGAAGATTGTATTCATCAAGAACGTCTTCGGTATCTTGGGCAAGTTCTCGAATTTGCTTGACCCATACAGCAACCCGGGGTCGATCCTTATCTTCCAGAGAATCGACAGCTCTGAGGAAATCGAGCATACGCTCAAACTCACATTTAATCAATTGGAGATCTGAGCTAAGCGCTCCAAAAAGTTTGTTTCCCTCAACCAGTAAGTTCCCGAGCTGATGAACCAGAAGGGAAACAACAACTTCTGCCATTCTTTGGCTGCTCTACTTTGCTCAAGTAGAGGCTTTTACAAACTGCTTCAGATTGGTAATTACTTGAGGATGAGTTTCTCTTAATCAATTAAAAGGTAAACAAGTAGTACATTCTTAGCAATTATACAGAATTGATAAATTTTGATAGTAAATGCTAATCAATAATCCATTACCCCAAATCCTTTTTTATGGACTAAAGCATCCAAAAGAAGACATCTCATAAATCACAATATTCATCAAATAAGTCACATCGTATGTGACATTTTTTTTCTCCCCAGTAACATTCTATTGCTGACAAAGCTTAAATGTTGTTATTGAGGATAAAAGGCGATATCAGTATCTAGATTACCGGAAATTATTAATTAATCAAATTGCTTGTCAAAGTTCTAAAGCATGCCTCACAAGTAAACAGGTAGGAATATTATCCTGACGGTAAACTTGATTGGACTGATACAAGAAAAGGGCTGCCCAAAACTTCGGTTGTATGCGCAAGGGAAGCTGTCTGTAATTAATGCTAATCACGTTTTCACTTTATTTATTTTTTATAAAAAGTAATCAATTAATAATTCTTTCTATGTAGCTACACCACTAAACATATCGGCCATTCAGGCTTGGCTAAGGTAGCCAAACTCGAAGTATAAGTTTGAGAGTATTATTTCTTTCGTCTTAAATTATTTGTTAAAAAATTAATTCTTTTGTTCAAAACTACCCGTCATTTCAAAATTCAAGACCATATTTATTTAATTTTTAAAATTTACCCTTACATTTATTAATTTAACAAACAAAACATTAATTATACTCTAAGTTTCAAAAAGGTGTTTTGGTCATTTGACTCCATAAATCAATCTTAACTAATCATTTCCTTAGTTTGTTCACAAATTAATTTTTTGACAAGTAATTTGGGACGAAGAGATTAATTATTTGTCACAAGTGTGGTTAATCTCTCTTTTATTACAGTTTTTTCCCTAAAATTGTTAGGGTTTGATTCTAATTTTCTGAATCACGAGTTAGACATTTATTGTAGCTATTGTTTTTAATTATAAACCATGATTCACATATATGTTGCTCTTGTTATTGACTCTCATAATTAGAGAAGAGTTAGAATTTTGTTTATAATTATATACCATTATTCACATATATTGCACTTGTTGTTGCTTCTCAAAATCAGAAAAGAATTTCAATTTTTTTGCAAAAAGGAAAGAACCTTAAGTTTAAGATTTTAATTAATCAAAATTTCAATGATGAATAAAAAACATATTAAGTTGAAACTCTTAGATAAGTGGATCGAAGTACTGAAGAAATTATAATAAATTGAAAAAATAATAGAATATTTAACGTTAAATTTCTCATAGTTCCAAAACTGAAGCACATACCTTTGCAATAAATATTTTTATTTCGTGAAGAAATTACTGGGAAATATCGGCAAATTAGAATGATATCTGCAATGAAAGCAAAAGTGAACCTTAAATCATAAGTACTTGGATTTCAAAAACTTTATAACAGATTCAATATAAAAACTGGGAACTATAAACATAAAAGGATGAGATAAAATTTAGGTCCGAAAAGGAAGAAGATGAAGAAGGAAAAAAATTAAATATAATTACAAAGAAGAATTTAAATAATAAAATCATCTTTACATTGACTTACCTTTATTAATCGTCTTCCCTCAATCAAATAAATGAAAAGGTAAAGAATCTCTGAATCAATCCATCAATAAATCAATTTGCAAGCTGGAAAAAATTGAGAGGGGAGTGCTGATGATCATTTTGTTTGAATTCCGTGTTTGTTGTCACATTTATACTATACTATAAGTATGTATAGGAGGTTATGAAGATTTAAACTTGTTTATTTCTTCTTTTTTTAATGTTCTAAAATGCTCTTTAGTAAAATTATTTTTTATTTTTATTTTTTCAATGTATTATTACCATTTTGTTTGTCTTTGGCATATATATAATAGTTACTAGTACGAATGCCCGCACGTTGCGCGGACGATTTATTAATACTAAAATTAAATATTTATGTCTATTATTTTTTTATTGTGAGATAAATATATTATAAATATTTTTTTTTATTTTGAAAAATCATATTATTAATGTCATTTTATGTGAATATGCTTAACAAATTGGTATAATCATCACAAATAATAAGAGTTTCTAATTCTTTTAATCATAACTTGCCATAAATTCCTTTCTATGTCTTTGATGGTGGTATCATGTTATGCTTCATATGTATTTAAAACAATAATTATAAATTGATGTATTAATTTTATAGTAGATTCATGTATTTATCTTATAACTAAAGACATATATATAAAATAAGTAAATTTATGATAAGTTCAAGATCATTGGTTGTATCCAAAAGTTTAAAAATTTATTATTCAATATTATTTATAAATTGATTAGTTGTAAAATTAATTACATATCATCAAAATTAAGATAATTAGTAAATTCATATATTTTAACATAAATTGAAATTTCATATAATTAGTGTTTCTTGAATTTATCCAAATATATTTAAAAATTTGAAAAAAAAATCTTTTCAAATTCTAATGATTAAAGTTAGATCTTTTTCAAATTCTAGTTTTTCTCAAGGTCTTTTCAACTACTTTTTTTCTACTCTCAATATTTTAATCTTACTTAAAATAATAATTATAAATTTATGTATTAATTTTATAGTAGATTTATGTATCTATCTTATAGTTAGAGACATATATATAAAATAAGTAGATTTAAGATAAGTTCAAGATCATTAATTGTATTCAAAAGTTTATTTTTTAATATTATTTATAGATTCATTAGTTGTATAATTATTTATATCATTAATATTAAGAGAATTAGTAGATTCATGTATTTCAACATAAATTGAATTTCACCAAAATTAAGATAATTGGTTCTTTATATGAGTTTATGTAGGCACATTAATCAATACATTCATAAATACACACAATAAAACTTGTCACCACCTAATGAGAATTCAATTAAGTTTAAAATTGTCCACATGTCACCACCTAGTGATTTTATCTCAACTTTAATATATATATATATATATATATATATATATATATATATATATATATATATGAGAGTTGTACAGAAAAATAATTTATTTGGAAGAGTCAGTAGTAAGCTGTACTTAATATTAATAATTTAAAGAAAGAAATTATGGTAAAGAGAAAAACCTATTGTCATAAATAATTATCAAATTTTTTTTGCTAAGTTCAATTATCAAATTTTATATAGTATATGTTATTTCCTTTCCCTGATAGCAATTAAATTTTTAATAATCCATATGTCTACCTCTCAAATCACAAGTTGATTATATAATCACAAATTTATATTATCAATCGAAAGGATTTGAAATTTTTATGAAAATTATTTAAAAAATGTATAATATCAATACAAAGGGCTTAAAATTTTAAGAAAAGTATTGAAAAGTAAAAAAAAAATACTATATCAAAATAGAATTGAGATTAGTGGTAGTAGATTGTACATAGAGAAATTAAAACTTATATTATTTTAAAGATTTTAGTATATTTAATTTAATAAGAATTATTTAGAAGTTATATAGATGATAATAAAAATTGCATGAGTATAACTGTAAAACAAATAATTAATTATCATATTAAGGCTAAACATGTTATATTAAAAAATAAAATAAAATGTAATTATATTTTTAAAAGATATATTTAAAAAATTATTTAAATTTTATAAATAATTAATTATTATACAAGATCTCAAATATCCAACCACTAAAACAACTTTGGGTTTAGAATCACCGCCAAACGCAATTTGAGGAGCTCACCTTTTCGCTTCTGGATGCCCACTAGATCTGCTTCACCACTAGATCTGCTTCATCTTGTAGAACTGCAGCTTCTCGTCCATCTACTTTTTAAGTATTTGGGAACAGACCAGCCAGAGGCTTGATCCTGAATTTAAAATCTGCCACGGTACTTCTGATGTCCGTCTGAGATATCACGAATTCTGGATTTTATACTTCGTATTTCAGAAGATAATTGACAGAAAGCTCTCAAATGCTAGATAGAAAAGAGGAGATCATATTTATCAGAAAAAAAAAAAAGATCATATCTATCAAGGACGTCTTCAGTGTCGTGGTCAACTTATCCAACTTGCCTCACCCAAACTGCAACTTCAAGATCTTTTATCTTCCATAGAATCTGCAACTCTGAGGAAAGTAGTCTTGCGCTCGAACTCGCCTTTAATGAACTCAAGATCTCCCCGAAGCCCTTCTCCCAAATGGTTGCCGAGCACTTTAATCAGGTCTGCAGCTGTTGAACCACGATTGCTGCAATACTTTCTGCCATTCTTGGATTGTTTTTTTCTTATGATCTTTTACAAAATCGAGAGCAGCGATGACGATATTGTTTTAGGTGATGGAAGGAAACAAATTGGAACCTTTTACTCTGATTGATTAAAGAATTGATGAACCTTTCACAAATATCGGATTCCTAATAGTGATGCCGTTTAATAAGGGCCAATTTGAATTTTCTTTTTAATTAAAAATTTAACCTCTTTTTAATTTTTGTACTATAAATAAATTATATTTATAAATTTTAATACAATTAAATTAACAAAAACTAAATCCATGTAGTCTTCCATGAACAAGAGAACCTTCGCGGATGAGGCCTTTGTGGACCACATTACGTCAAGGTCAACTTCTACCAACCACAAAATGACTCTTCAGAAAAACGGTGTCAAATGGGCTCCAGCCCGCGGCCTTTGTGGACCACATTACGTGAAGGTCAATTTCTACCAACCGCAAAATGACTCTTCAGAATAACGATGTCAAATGGGCTTCTACGGGCTGACCTGTTTAGCTCGTAATATAAACGAACTTAAATTTAGTTCTCACTCAAATTAGTTACATACAGGATTGTTAACGGGTCTAGTAGAGACTCGAACCTTATCCGATTCAGACCCAGTAAGGTCAAATATGAATCAAGAGACGTGCTTGTTTACCTAAACCCAATAAGTATGAGTCTGGAATATCATATTCTTGAACCGACAGACCCAAGACCAAATTAATATATATTATAAAATATTTATATATAATTTATTTAATATACTTTTTATTTACAGTAATATATACTGAAACTCTTCTTACAATACTAATTCTTGCATGATGTATTTCTTGATGAGAGAATTTATATGTCTAAAGTTGTAAAAATAAATTGATTTAGAATTACATGTAAGTTTTATGTCTAATATATATATATATATATATATATATATATATATATATATATATATATTCTAAAGTTATATATAAATTATAGATTAATAATATTTCTCATGTGCTTTCCTTTTTGTTTGAGAAGACAAGTGACATTTCGTTTTACATGTTGATCTTAATTTTAGAGCTGATCTTTTTTTTTATATATGAAATTAAGAAGTGATTTTTAAGTTAATGTATTGATTAAGGTTGTTATTTTAGTCTCTTCTATTCTACTTGATTTTTTTGTGTAATAGTTAATGTCGAGAGTCTGTGAATATTATAGTTTTGATTTATTAAAGAGATATTATATTCTATTAGAATTTTATTTGTGTTGATGAGTTAAAATAAGTTAAGGACCATAACATGTTAGACATCTAACTTTTATGAAAAAAACGACAGAAAAATATTATGGATTATAACATGTTAGACATCTAACTTTAGGGACTAAATTGGTTATTTTTTCTTTATTTTTTTCCACATATTTCTTGTGCTTCAAAGATTCTTTTGCTTCGTTCCTTCTTCTCCTCGCTTTTCCTCCTTTTTCTTCTCTTTAGTTTGTTTTCTTTTTCTTCTCTTGGCTTGAGTTCCCCTTGTTAATTAAGGTAAGATTTTCTATAATTTTTATTTGTAAAATCTTCAGTTTGTTGTTTGTTTTTCTTAGATTTGTGGTAGAAATTATTTTCTTAGTAAAATTAATATATTTTTATTTAAAGTTAGTTTAGTTTGAGTTACATTTTTGTTTTAGTTGCAAATTTTGTTCCTTTAGAATTTGAAATTGATTTGAAAGTGGTTAAATATTGAGATTTTGAGATTTGAGATTTAAATTGAAAAATGATATTTTTATCCTCTTAAAATGATATTTTCATTCTATATTTTCACTCTCTTAAACATTCAATACTCAATATTTGAGAAATTTTATTAAAAAATATATAAATATTTGAGAATATAATAATAATACTATTTTATTATTTTATTGTGATATAATGATAATGATGTATATATGACTATTTATAAGAATATATAGTTGCAGAATATTCAGTAATTGAGTGTTTTTATAATTGTAAGTTTAGGCTTACACTTATGTCTCGAATATTTTGGGGAGACTGCTCGATAACTTATAATTTATCATCTTCAGGGTTTTTGACTAAGGTTTAGCTATTTAGATTTGTAGAAAATTTGCATTTTTCGTAAAATAGCAAGTAACTCTAACACTTGTTACCAAATGAGTTTACAAATCGAAACTTACTATATTTTTACTGCTATCAATATTTGCTATTTGTTAATGTGAGTATATATTATTTTGAGAATTACTTTAGTTACTTATTTTTAAATTGGAGAGGTTCTCCACAATATGTTTTACTTGTACACTAGAAATATTTAGGAACGGTGCTCCAAGTAGGTATTGATTTTATTTGAAATATTATAGTATTTGAATATGATTTATAAATGCAAGTAATCTTCGGGAAATATTTTATTGTGTATAGCCGTAAAGTCATGTGCATTTCCATAGCATATTTGGGAAATCTTGCATTTACATATTTGGACTGGCGGACGGTTGTTATTTTGAAGATAAGTCGAAATGGATTTGGTTATGGTTTTGGATCCATTTAGATGGCTACTTTTGTGGATTTTATGTTGGAAAACTTGCATAAAAACTCTGTTCCGATCATATATGATTTGGAATGTGATTGGATATGATTTGAGCCTGAAGCGTCGGTGGATTGCACTGTACGTGACTAGTTTCCCCTTACTAGGGGCTCTTCCACTGGCGTGTAATGCATAGACTCTGAATTGTGGATTCACTTGAAAGGGGGCGCATTATGTCAGGGAGGGCATGTCCCAATTGGTACATTTATTTGTTTGCTGTCATCTAATAGCAATTCAGGAGGAGTTCGATGTTGAGGTTGATTACCAGGCTTGTACTGGTAGGTACTCCAAAATCCTTAGCCTGATTTTGTTTGGGAAGGCATAAGGTATTTGTGAAGTTGAATATATTCGCACTAGTGTGTGGTTAGTTTTGACTATAGGATGTTGTGATTTGTTTTCGATGACCCCATTATTGGTTCCGGTAGATTTATCGTTGAGCCAGTATTTGATTGTTTGTCATGTTTGAGAAATTTGGTTTGAGGCACTATGCAGATGTGTTTTGATTCACTCAGACTTTCCAGCTAAGTCCAAAACCTGATCATGAGATTTACGCATTATTTTGGAACAAAAAACCTTTATGAATATAAAATATTTTTGAACTGTTGTGCATACGTATCTACCCTCATAATTTGAAAATCTCTTATTTTAAAACTATAATGGCACATACGTGAACTCACAAAGTTTTTCAACTCACATGTGTTCTTAATGCTTCTTTTCAGATGACTTAAACCATAGATCAGAGCAGTGATCATTTGATTCGTTTCAGAGTTAGCACATGAGGGACACATGTGTGTGTGATCATGAGATATTATATCTTTTGAACCCTCTCACTATTTTTGGAGAGAATATTGTATCAAGGATCTACCTTTGTATGTAAAGACTTCCACTGTTGTTTCTAAACACAATAGTACCTATGTATTTTAGTGCCGAGATGCATACTGGTACCTTACTCACTCCATAGTGGAATCTAGCGGAGGAGTTGGGAGTATCACACTTTCGACTTTGGAGGTTGTTGAATCTATTTGCTTGAGTTAGATTAGGGAATGGTGCATTACACTTCTAAAAAATGAAAGAGTAAAATTTTTGTTTTATGGAACTAAGGTCCTTCGACCCCAATTCACTTTTGAAGAAAATAATCTCTACTATCTTTATTTTATTTTGCTTATTGTAGGGGTTATTTATAACTTCCTTTGAGTTCGATATAAATTTTAGAATAGAAACTTAATTTTGATGATCTTGAATCTTGTCATTTAGAGGTTCTTTTGTGAAGGGTAACAAATAGCTTCTTGGACATTTACCTATTTATAGGAACCTTTCTTTTTATTTGGATTAAAGAAAAGGCAAAAAGAGGAAAGGAAATGAAGGAAAGGAGAGTAGTCCGAGCAAGAGAAGATAAAGGGAGAGGATTAAGCATTTAAGGGTTTTGTACAGTTAAGAGAAGAGAAAGGATACTCCTTTTTCTTGTTTTCTTCTCTTGTAAATAGAAGAGATAACGTGCAAATTTATATATTTATATGTGTTATTATATGTAATATAAACATTTTAAAATAAGAACAATCTAGTCAATACAAAAAAAATCAATTATATTAAATAGTTAATATGAACAATTAATTGTTATAAAATTTGATCGCAATAGACACAAAAAACTAACTATAAAATGACAATAATGAAGCCTTTGAACTATAGTAAAAGAGAAAGAGAGAGCACAAGAAATGTAGAAACTACAATTTTATTGAGAGCTTTTACCATATATCCTTTTACAAGCTACTTCACATGATTCTCTTTTTAGAGTTGGAAGTGACCTTTCCCATCATAAATCATTAGGGGTCTTCTCTATAACTTGCATAACTTACTTCCAATGATCTTTCATGTTCTCTACGATAATGGAGGTAATGATGTTAGTAGTATATAAATGATGGATGTTACAACTTTGGTTGTAACCCCCTAACCTTTCATATTCCATAATCTCAAAAATGGGTTAATACTTGTGATAATGGACATCCATATAATTGATATATTCATAACACTCTCCCTTGGATGTCCATTACATAAAGAATATGACTCATTAAAACCTTACTAGAAAAAAAACCCAATGAAAAAAATCTCTAGTGAAGGAAAAAGAGTACACTATCCCTTATGTATTACTTCCCTTATTAGAACATCATTATACCAATGTATTAAAAATCTCAATTCTCAAATATTGCTGTTGGTATGTTTTAGTGAATAAATCTTCAAGATTATCACTTTTGAACGAAATCATACACATTTCAACCAACAACATAAATTGTTATTTCTTCAACATAAATTGAAGAGGGGTTGAAATAATAAATATCACATTATTGCTTTGTATGCATAGCTTGTGTAGATCAAATGAATAACCAACCCCTTAGATATCCATCTTAACAGAAGTTGGACTTTTCTCAATAATTCGAGATCGATTATCTACAGAAATATAATATCATTCCAAAGTCATTGGATTATAAAAGACTCAAAAGAATATATCTATTTGTATACACCAATTGTTTAGAACTATGGTACTTCAGGACCTAATGGTCTTCATTATCCTCTCATATATAGAGGATCTTCATCAGTATCTAGTGACTATTGAAATATTTATAGATGTGTAATATGATATGCTTATATAGAATCTTTCTTGAATTGATGAAGAAATTCAATCTTCTGGATGTTCAATTTGTAAATTAAGACTTAAAGCCTTTCATAGTACTTACTTCAACAATCGCTCGCATTTAGAAACTCTTCAGCAGGAACAATTCAATCATATGATCTTCTTTATTTCAAAACTAAGAAGTCGCAACACTCAAGCATACTTTAGAATCATTTGTTATAGAATATATATTTTCCTCTATTGGGACATCCATAGATAAGAACATCTATAAATAAAATATTCAATTTAATAACTCTTCAAGAGTTAGCAAAAGTATCAAATAATTTATTTGCAACATTTCTCGTTTACTATTGTATGCATGAACAGATATGCTTCAATAATGATATTCTCATATGATATCTTTTTTTTAATCTCAATTTTTTCTCCCCCTAATTTGGAGTACACTAATAATAGAAGAAGATCATTTAAGGTATGTATAATCAAGTCTAATACAAATTTTATGAAATATTCAATATTTTAATATCATACTTTAAAATAAGAATTCATTAAAACAATGATGTTACGTTCTTCAAAAACAATTTGGAGAAGAAATTATACCCATACGATTACTAATAGAAAATGAAGGAGCTAATGATACTTTAGAAATTATGTTAGGATTGACATTCCTTGAAAAGGTAAAACCTTATGATATTACCTCCTACGGAATTAAAATCACATACAATGGAAAGATAATCTATATACCAAAATGACCAGTCCCTATAGTATTTATATTCCTATTGGAATTACATACAATGATGTTACGTTCTTCAAAAACAATTCATTTACATGCTTCAGGCGTATAAAAAAACCTTTAGGGACTTTATATAAATACCAAGTGTTTCATGTGCTTTTAAATATAAAAATACTTGCATCCACCACCCAAAAAAAAAAAAAAACCAGTTCCTCATAGTTTATGCCAGGCCTTTTACGAAGCAGCTCATGCCATGAGTAATGACAAATACTTATTTCTTAGTGCGCATTAAAATTTCAAACAAATATAAATTTCTATCCTTCTAGGATTATACTTACACTTCAGGTGTACTTGTTAATTGTCCGGACTTCTCATATTTTCCATGCAAACTCTATTTATATTTTGATCTATATATCAAAATTTTGAATCTTGAGTCTGCAGACTTTTTATTCAAAATCTTCATTCTAATTTATAATATTATGCGTATAAGTATCATTTTGTCGACGTCTATCTATTCCATTCATGACATGATTATTGAGATCTCATAATTTATCACAACTTTTAGGTACCTGAATTCTTTTGAAAATAATAAAATAATTTTAAGAAAACTCTGCTGGAATTTTCATTTCCTCGACTTAACTATGATCATCATAACTCTTTGCTCCTTTTCATATGCGAGGATGTATTAGTATTTGGAACCGATTAATCAATCACGTTTCCCTTGTGTCTCAAATTTATGTGGTAGTTTGTCCTTCAGCGATATCAAATATAATAGGAGCATTTAGTCAAATTTTTAGTCAGTATAATGCCTGACTATTGAACTTCTAGTTCAAACTATCTTGAAGATCAAAAAGAGACACAAATGGCTAAATTTATTTTCGATTTATATTTTTTTCTTCTCTTTTGGATACCCATATCAATACTTATGTAGTGAAATAATATATGGCGTACATTCATTTCTTAGATGGGAAAACATTTAGTTTTGATATAAATTCAAGAATCGAAGAAAAGAAGTATAATATTATGTTGGCAAAATACGAATGAGTGCTACTTCGTACAAAATAATTCATATTAAACAATTTAAGGCATTTATGATCATATAAAATCATTTGCAATGAACATATTCTGCAGGATGTTCAAATATTTAATAGATAAAAAATATCAACTATATTATTAGTACAAATTGTGTAAATGGGAGAATCTTAAATATGAGCTCATTATGTAAGAATTGTAAAACAAGTAAACAATAAATGTGACTATGTAATCAATGCATCCACTATTCATCCCAAAAACACATTCAACCCTAAAATTCCATAGGTGATATTAATTCACCTTAAAAACAAGTAGCATAAAAAAATTCATTGGATTAGAAAATATAAAGAATATTTTACAAGTTCCTAATAAAATTTTCATATTATATTTATCTGGGATGGTCAAACCGGTAATGCCAACAAAATATTATTTGAATTAGTAAATTTCGGGTTTTCTCAGTAATAGATATCAATTGCATACACTGAAGAACAACATAAGCTGAAAGGGAGAAGTGGTAGTTTTTCAAATATTATAAATTTGTTCTATAAAATAATAGTAGTAATGCATAGAGATCAAAAATATTTTTACCCCAATATCTCGATATTGATCTTGAAGAAGATCATCAAAACTTTAAACAATACTTCATGAAATTTTGTGGGGAATAATGCATTACATAATTGACATGTGATCTTTTAGGTCACTAGCTCTTCGAGATCTTTTAATCAATTTGCTCTTCTAGAGCTTTCGGTCAATTAGCTCTTCTGGAGTTTTTTACACTATTATTTATACTCCCAATTTTATTTCTCATATAATTGATAAGGCATATTTCATCTTTGCCATTATCAAATCCAAAATGAATCGAAGTAAAATAATAATACTATAATCTACACATATATAATATAAGATTAAAACTTCAATCACAAATAAATATGTCTAACTGTTTCTTATGGATATTCAAAGAGATTGACTACAATTACATATATAATATCAACATTGACTATCAGCGATATTGAATACCATAATCAACTATCAGTAACATGTAAAATTGATCTCAACATTTTTATTTCTCTTCTCAACTGATGCGTAATGGAGATGTAAAATTAATTTGACATACAAAAAGCACGTAATAAATTTCTTTCATATTTTAATGATAAATGTTGAGATTTTTATTTTCTCCTTTTCCTTCTCATTAGTTTCTCAATTTTTGGTGAGAATATATACTTTAAGAAGTTACTGATTCATTATTATCATATTTTTTATTATAAAGATTTTCTCTATCATAATCAATAACTTATTCTTTTATTCGACCTTAATAAGATATAAGGTCAATAATTTTGAGATCTTTTTTCTAGATATTGCTACTATAGGAACATATTCGATACATGAAAAAGGAGAATATATTTTCTACATAATCTCTATTGAGCATGAATTGTAAACAAAATAAGATTTTGCATACTGACAAGTTTGAGAATTTGTAGCATCAAGTCTATCTATTTGTAAGAGGTTTTTGATAGACAACCATCTTACGATGGTTGTACCTTTCTTTAATATTTACCTAAAAAATAAGCAATTCTTTTATGATAAGATATATTACCTTCAAGGCTTCATAATGATGAGTATGAATGAAAACAAAGTATTCATTTTTAATTTTGACTTTAGAATCCATTATATAAAGATAGATTTCATCATGAATCTAAGATAAAAAGTTCTTCTCATGATATTAAAGTCACATATTCAAGTTTAATAATATTTGATATAATAAATAAGAAAAGTATGAACTTTTTACTTTGATAGCTTCAAAAGGACTTTTTATCTCAGAAAGAAGCTTTAAAGTTGGGCCTCAGAGAATCTTGCTTTATTAAATCATCCCTCAGATAGCAAATTGTGCTGATAACGTGTTATAAAATTTGGTCGCAATAGATAAAAAAAACTAACTATAAAATGACAATAAAGAAGCATTTGAACTATAGTAATAGAGAAAGAGAGAACACAAGAAATGTAGAAACTATAATTTTATTGAGTGTTTTTTTACAATATATCTTTTTACAAGCTACTTCATATGATTCTATTTATAAAGTTGGAAGTTACCTTTCCCATCATAGGTCATTAGGGGCATTCTTTATAACTTATATAATTTACATCCCATTATCTTCCATGTTCTCTATGATAATAGAGGTAATGGGGTTAGTAGTATATAAATGATGAATGTTACAACTTTGGTTGTAACCCCTTTACCTTTCATATTCTATAGTCTCAAACATGGATTAATACTTAGGATAATGAACATTCATATAATTGATATATTCATAACGGAGTTCATATATTATTTATTTTTTTAGTTCTCTTCACTAATATAAGAATCTAACAAATACCAATCTCAGGCACCTAGCTGCCGACAGAGGGAATATGCTAATTAGTTTCCATTGAATTTAGTCCATGGAATTGGACAATTTTTTCAATCAAGGGTCCAGAATTGGCAACGCATAAATTTATGCCCTGAAATTAGATAAATTATTTAATCAAAAGCCTAGAATTTGCAATGCATCAATTTAGTCCCTCGAATTGGATGCATTTTTCAATCAAACGCCATTTACGTAAGCCTTGATTTGATCATTTCAACTCAATTTCAAGGGTTAAATTGATGTGTTGTCAATTTTAGACCCTTTATTAAAACATTCATCTAATTTTAAGGACTAAATTGATGCGTTGCCAATTTTAGGCCCTTGATTGAAAATTTTGTCCAAATCCGCGGACTAAATTGAATTTAACCCTTTCCAAAAATATGCTTCCAAAAGAACGAAAATGACTTTGGTGGACTCGCTGGTGGATATGGGTTCCAGGATTGGTACCGCATGGGTGTCCTGATACCATCATGAATAGGCGTTGCCCCACCGACTATCACTGGAGTCATGCACGGATGTAGTGGATTTTGTCAACGATGAATTGGGGTCTCAGACAGTACCTTGACCAAATCTAGGGTCCCCACGGGCTTGAAACATTGACGTCATCAACTACTTGATCAGGATTAACAACTATAACCACCCGGAATTGGGCATCCAACGCCACCCGGAGAGTGTTACCTTTAACTTCCTTAATACGCCCCCTTACAGCTCTTGTGAGGACCTTCATGTATTTGTATCGAGCGGCCAACCAAATTATCATGTCCTGTACCACCTTTAAACCGTCCTCTAGGATTCATAGTGGGAGATGGAGTACGAGTAGGTGTTCTGAAATTAGAAGGTTTTGGTGGATAGGGTCGACCATTTCTATCGCCATTAGCATGTGATCCAGCAATTAGCATACAAGACTCAGACTTGGCACAAACGAAGCCAGCATGCTCAAGATGATGGGATCATAAACAAAGAGAATGTGCCTCCGTAAATATGTTCAATAGGACCTTGCTTCCCCCTGAATGGACCCTCCAGAATCTTGACAATGTCTTTTACAGCTAATTTGTTCCTCTCGAGATCTTGCGAATCAATTTTTCAGTCATTCTTAAATTTGATCTCTCTTAGCCTCACAAGTGCCTTCTCTTGTTTCTCTGGAACCCCTTTAACGACCTCAAAAGCTTCACTCTCGACACTTATCACACGAAAGCTCATATCATCCACCTGCACAAGGTAGACTCTAATTCGAGTGATCCCAGTTGTTACTTCATAGCTCTCCACAACGTTGTCAGCTAAAACTCGCAGAAGCTCCTTAGTTGTATCTAAAACTATGTTCACCACATGCCCCCTCAATTGAAAAAACCACACCAGTTGCACCTTCTCTGGCACCAGCCACAACTTTCACATGATTTCCAAGTTCGAAGTATTTGCAAAGTCTCTGTCACTAACTTCAATAGTTCCCACTAGACCCTGCTCATGTGGTTTAATATGGACAGAATCTCCCTCTAATTTCTCTACAGTTCCTTTCAAATTCTTGAGATCACCTTTGACAACAGTAACTCGTTCACGCTACTCAGTCTTCTCAATTCCTTCTAAATTGAAATCGAAAATCTCTTGAATTTGAAATCTTAGAAGAGTGGGCAATGAGAAAAGAAAGGAAATTTTGGAAACGAAGAGAGAACTTTTGGAGGCAAAGTGTAACCCTTCTCCCGGAGAAAGCGCGTTAAACGGAGTTTTAAAGAAAACGGCAAGTTTCTTTTGGGTGTTACAGCAGCAAAACTCAAGATTTATATGATTGTAAGTAGTACTGTCAATTGGGCCGAACTGGCTCGAATTCGACCCGTTCAGCCCGTTCAGCTCCAAGCATTTTAGGGCTGAGTCCGGGTTGAGGTAAGCTCAACCCGATTTCGGCTCTGCCGCAAAGTATATATATTTATATATTTTTTATATGTATATATATTTTTATATAATAATAATATTATTATATTATTAAAAAATATTATTTATTATATAAAAATTTTAAAAATCAGGTTGGGTCGGTCCGAGCCCGAAAGGGCCGAGCCTGAACTCATGTTTTTTGAGCCCGCCATCAATCGGGCCGAGTTCGGGCTGGGCAAAGCCCGGCTCAGTGAGCCCGATTGACAGCCCTAATTGTAAGTGAACAAGAGGATAGTCTTGGCTACAAAAAACCTCCAAAAATCTCTCAAACATAAACTTGCTACCCTTTTTTCTTTTTTTATTTGTTTAGTGCCAAATATGGCAATGGATTTTACCAAAAGAAAAAGCTAATTAAATTTTAAATTCCGAAATCTACTCTAACAAAAATGATATGCGTCCTCAATGCAGGATATTTTGTCTGCAACCTATCTTTTTATTTATTATTATATTAGATCCCTTTAGTTTCATCTCATTTTCTGTCCCATCGTGTATTGAGCTAAAGAAAATATAATGAAAGCTATTGAAGGAAAAAAAAGGAAAAACTAATTTTTAAGTGAAACATGTGAAAACTTTTTTAATGATGAGATAGAGAGGGTTGTAGAATGCACAATATTTAATATCTACGAAACCACCTACCCTGAACACAATATTATCTATGAATAAAATATAATAAAATCTTAAACCAATGAAAAATAACAACTAAGAACTAATAAATATATAAATAAATACTAGTTAAGGTCTCCCGCTCTACGCGGGAACCCGTTAGTGTTTAAATTAGCAATCTTGTAGATATAGCGTTTATGGTAAAATTTTATATAAATAACTAAAAATTTTCATTGAAACATCAAGCAAAACATGACAATTATAGATATCAAACCATAAAACAATATAAAACATTTTGATATTATCAATATTTATTTATCTATGATTACAAAAAAGAATGTAACTGTACATACAAAACCAAACTATTTATTTGAAATTTTGATTATCAGCACTCAAAAACACAATAGGATCTTTTATAGCTAAACTTGAAGAGAATTTCAATCATCCAGCAGACCAAGCGATTAATAAATGCTCATAAAGCATCAGATAAGACGTTTATAGTGCTTGGAGCATTGTTATAAGCACAGAAATTGGTTAATGCTATGATGTACTATTAAAAGTAAATTAAGAGAGACCAGTTGCTGCCCAGAATAGTTCTGAAACCAGATCAACAGCTTCTGGAGGCATGGGCTTGTGAAATATCTGACGACATTGAGAAAAGAAGACAGGATCATAATTAACACACCTCAAAAAAAGAAAAACAATTATTAATAAGTACATTATGCCATGGATGAGCTTTAATTTGTGAAAATTTGAACTCAATCGGAAACATTAACACACAGGCCAAGAAAGAAACTAAAGGATAAAACATTGATCAGTTCACCAAAATCAAGCATCCTTTTAATCATATTCATCAAAATAACTCATTCAAATTCCTAGCAATAAAGAATGCATAAACAAACAAGTAGTTAACTGAGAAAGAAATCCATTTATAAGCAGTTAATTTGTGCTTTAGGCAATTGGAATTCACTTACACTTGAAAAGGCACCATGAGAATATGCCAAATCTTCAAGTCTGATGCGGAACTTCACATCACAGGAGCCAACAATATTTTGTATCTTGAAATCCTATCAATTCAAAGGAAAAGATAATACAAATTTGTCATATTAACTCAAGCGATGCTTTCTGGAAATTTGCATGTCTTAGAACAGTTATCGTTGGCACGTGTAGGTATCAGTGTAAGATAAGAGAAGAGAAAGTACCTTAAACTTGGCAGGGAATCCAAGCTTTTGAATAATCCGAGCATACTGGAATACAAAATGTCAGGAGTGATTTGTTATTGTCAATCTCAGAAGTTTGCAAGAAAGTAAGTAAAGACACAGAAAACAGGTTGTAAAGGCCATAAGAAATTGGATATTGACGATGTACATTCACATCTTTTTTGATCTCCTGGCACAGGAGCTCTTGTCAGAAGAAAGATATGAAAGTTATCATCTATATATAAATTGAAAGATCAGCTTGAGCATTCCATTTCTTAATCAACTGTTTCATTTTCTAGTCACTGATTAGTCAATCTATCAAATCAGAAAAGAAAATATAGATAACAATTCACAACCAACCTTCGTTGCTGCAAGCTTTGATTGTTGCTCACTTTTGGAACGAGTGCAAACCTAAAAGCCACAATTATCATGTCGTAAGCAATGAAATCTGTACAAATAAGCATCAATAATAATAGAAGTGTATCAAACAAAGTAATTTATTGAACTCAATGAAACATAAAGCCCTATAATTATAATCAGCCAGACAAAAGAAACTTACCATCTTTCCAGAGGCAAAGATTAAAGCTCTGGTTTTTGGTTCCCTTATCCTTATGATAACAGCAGCAAATTGTTGTACGATAAGAGAGAAGTATAAAAGCAGGGAAAGGTAGAGATAAACAATCCAGTCAGTAAAGCCACACCGAAATTTTTATCTCAAGACCAACTCTAATTCTCAAAACACTTTTAGACCTTGTAACTATAAACCAGAACCTAAAACAACAACCTTTGTCTACAACTTTGCTCAGATCAGATATGATTTCCTTTCACATGAGTATACCTTCGAATTATATTCAGCATTTTGAGCCTGGAGTGCAATGGATTTGAGATAACACCATTCAACAAAGATTTATAAAAGTTGATAATAAAATAAAGCAGAAAATCATTTTCGGTAATATGCCGATACGCTAAAAAGCTAAGAGCCAACTTATCACCAAACTTTGAGAAAAAAATGCCCCAAACCAGAATATGGAGTTTAGAAGTCTATCATCATACAAAGGGCCCAGGAAAGAGTACAGTCAAACAACTTATATTTTGTTAATAGTAGTGGGAACACAAAAAATGGTTTAACATTTTCCAAAAAATTACTTCAGGCAAACACCATTTCCACTTTAACTATCTCCTTAATCTTATTCAGGCTCTTATCTCTAGAAAGATAATATGTCAATGGCAGTAGTATATTCTGTTGTACTCAAACATTAAGGTTTTGGTAAAACATAGGGTATACAATTTCAATGGGTTGCATTTCCTCAGATAATTTTCTGGACAAAATTCTCAAATAAGAATATATATAAAGCAGAGAGAAAAGTAATCTAGAATACAGTTTAAGGGAACAATTAAAGAACTTACCCCAGATGAATTACCTAAAAACTGCACGCTTTAAGAAATTTTAGCCACATACAAGCCAATCCTTCTTTGATAGGAATCTAAAATCAAAATCTGGAAAAAGAAGAATAAATAGATCTTTAGTGGCATTGTTGAGTTTGATGGAGCAAATTAATTATGTGAATTACTATAACCTATACCTCAAAAGTAATAGTAGAAGAATAAACTGAGAGAGAGACAAGATGGGGAAACAGAGAAAGAAGTAGAGGCTCTAGAAAAGGGGGAAGGGATAGAGGGGAAGAAAATCAGTGAAGGGAGAGAGAGAAGATCAATGGATACAGGGGAGGGATAGTTTGATCTCCTTGAGGCAATGCAATATCTATATATATCTAAGTTCAACTAAAATAAAAATAAAAAAACAGCTAAGAAGAATAAGTAGGAATCTATCTGATAGCAATTATTTATGCCACTATAATTAACCACTAAGACAAACAAATATCCAAATTTTGTCATCCATAGACATATTCCTACTTGTTCTATATCCATGCACCAATTTCCCAATCTTCATATTGCTTAACTGATGAGTCAATTAAACCAGCCATGTAGTTTCCATATATATCTAAACCCCAACTATTTTTTTTTAAAAAAAAACAGCTAAGAATAAATAAGAATCTATTTCAAAGCAATAAGTTATACCAGTAGAAATAACCTGATAACAGATTTCCTGAACGGCTGCACGTAGAGATACAGCCAAGTTCAGATTTGGTAAATCACTTTGATGCTTGGTGATAGCATGGATAATGCCAACCTAAAAAAGAATCCATGTGAAAGGAAACATTTTAACATTGTCTACCAGATTATGGCATGGCACCAGAAATTCATGGCAGCTCTAAATATAAAAATGATTCCTTCAAGATTTTTATCAAAGTGGAGCAAATACCGTTGAGAGACTCTCTTTGGTGAAAGCTAAAATGGTGATGCTATCATGACTCGGATAGCTTCCACCAGGGCAGTGTAGTTCAATGGTTCCCCCATTCCCTGCACAGAAGTAAGCAATTGTGAAGCAAATATTACAAATTGGAAGAAGTTGGCTTCCAAATAACAGTGCCTCTAAAAACAGTAAAGCAGGAAAAATGGTAGTGTTAGCCCTAAGGGCAAATCATGTAGTTTTGATTAATGACAAATATTGATGAGGACTAATATGCTTGTATGTTGTGTGATAGGTTTTATGAACTAAGAAGTATGAAGTCTCATTGCCTTGAAGTTAAAATACAAGAACAACTCCAATATGTCAAAGTGATTGAAGATTGAAGAGTTTGTTCAAGATGTTAGAAGGCTTTGAAGACATGAAGTGTAGGTTGTATGTGCTTAATAGGTAAACTTTGTAAACCCTACACTCTTAAGCCTTGGAATCTATGAGTTGCAATTGAGAGCACAAAACTTGATTTAAATGGTTTCAATGGTTTTGAACTTACCTAAATTATCAAGTTTTCATAAATGGTTTTTGCACATGAAAGATCTTTAATGACTTATCTTTAAGGCTAGAATGTTTTCCAACTTGTTTGAATTGATTTGAACATGTTTTGACAAAGTTTGAAAAATTCGGATGCAAGATTCGGACGCAGTCCAAAAATTCGGTCGTCCGAATTTTGTAGCAAAAGTTTGCTACTATTCTTCCAAAGAAATTCGGAAGAAGATTCGGACGCAGCCAAAAAATTCGGTCGTCCGAATTTTGGCTTTCAGCATGGTCACTGTTCTTCCAGAGAAATTCGGAAGAATATTCGGTCGTCCGAAAAATTCGGACGCAGAATTCGGTCGTCCGAATTTTTCTGAAACTAGCCGTTAGTAGCCGTTGTATAGCCTTTTGAACTGATTTTCAAATTCTATAAAATCCATAAACTCCAGATTTTTTAGCAGAACCTTGAACTTAACAAATCTTACATGCTCTAACTTGTTTTACATCAAATTAAATTGAAAAGCTCTCAAATTGCCTTGTGCTCAAAGGTGTAAATTCAAGATTCCAAAGGCAAAGGTGAAGTGGTGCTAGCAATTGTAATTATCCACCAAGAAGTGTTGGTAATATCCAAACTCCATTCTTCATTTTAATTCTATTTTTCTACTAGCTCATTGCAAGGTTATTTTGTGACATAAAACCCTTTCGTGTTTGGGTGAGTCATAGACTAGATTAATCAAGGTTGTGGTGTAAAACCCATTTGTGGGTGAGCCTTTGATTATATTGGTCTTTAGGTTGTCTTTAGATATAAAACCCTTGTGGAAGGGTGAACCTTGTTTGTATAATTACTAAAAGAGATTGTGAGTGTAAAACCATTGTGTGGTGAGCCTCTTATGTAATTGTTGAATTTGAGCATATAGTGGATTGGTTGAAATCCTTGAGTGTGGACTCAAGGTAGTGGATGTAGATCTTGGAGAGATCGAACCACTATAAATCGTGTGTTCATTTTCTTATTGATTTACTTGTTTACATACTTGTGATTATTATTTATGCTTAGTTGTTGATTGGTTGGTTATGGTCTTATAGTTTGATAATCTTGTATTAATCATCAAATCACATATAACTTGAAGTTTGTGAATTTAAAGAAGAGCTTTTATTAAGACAAAGGATTTGCAAAAAGGGGAAAAGATTTCGATAATTAGCCAAAGACCTAATTCACCCCCCTCTTAGGTCTTTCAATTGGTATCAGAGCAAGGTCTTCTTTTTAAGGTCTAACAACCTAGAAGTAAAGATTCTATGGCTAGTTTATCAAATTTGCCTTATATGGAAGGTTCCTATACAAATAGACCTCCTTTTTTTGATGGTTCTAATTTTACATTTTGAAAATCTAGAATTAGAATTTTTATTTGTTCTATTAACTTTGATTTGTGGAGTATCATTGAGAAAGGTCCCTATGTTCCTATGAGAATAAAAGCTGATGGAATTACAAGGGAACAAAAGTCTATGGAGGAAATTGATGAGAACGACTCAAGAAAGATAACCTTAAACTACCAAGCAATGAATATCTTGAGTTGTGCATTGGACGTGAATGAATACAATAGAGTGAGTGAATGTGACACCGCTCACGACATGTGGAGACTTCTTCAAGCAACACATGAGGAAAGAGCCAATATGTGTTTTATGTCAATAAATGATGAGGTACAATCCACTCCTTCTACCTCTACTTATAGTGATGATGATATTGATAATATTGATGATCCTAGTGAATTACTTGTTGAGATGTATGGAGAATTAAAAAAGGCTTCAAAAAGGAATAAGGAAATGAAAATCAAAATTAATGATTTATTGAATGAGAATTCAAAATTATTTTGTGAAAATAAAAAGCTTCTTGATTCTATTGAATGCTTGAATATTGAAAAAGAAGTTTTAAATGTCTCTTTGCAAAACATGTCCCTTGAAAATAAGATTCTTTGTGAAAATATTTTGTCTCTTGAAAGAATGCTTGTTGATCATGAGACTTTGAAAAAGAAGGTTTATGAACTTACATCATGTATAGAAAAATTTACAAAAGGAAGGGACAATCTTAATAAAATTCTTGGAGTTCAAAGATCTCCTCTTGTCAAAAATGATCTTGGTTATAATTATGTAAATAATGTGCCTAAATACAACAACTTCTTTGTTAGAGCTACTTCTACTTCCATGCATCATACTTGTTGTACTTATTGTGGAAAACATGGACATAAAGTCACCAAATGTTTATGTTAAAAGAAAAGTAGAGAATGGTGTAAAAACCATTTGGAGAGTTAAGAGAATTATTACTAACCCTCACGGACCCAAGAAAGTATGGGTACCAAAGGATACTTCCTCTCCTTTATTGCAGGTGCACTTTAATTCAAACTCAAGCACCACTAAGCGGTACATTGATGATGTTGGCTTAAAGAATAACAGAAAACATCTCATTCATAATCAAGGTCAAAGCAACCGATGAAGAATTTGTTTTTGAGACAAGAAGAAAGGAAGAATTCTTGGAGTAACCAATGTTGGTAAAGGTTCCTCTCTTCTTTTTAAACAAATGTGGCTTATTGCTGATTTGAACTTTAACTTGCTTAGTATTAGCCAATTGTGTGACAATGGATAAGAAGTTAAATTCCAACATATGGAGTTTTAGTTGAGCATTATTTGCTGTTAAGATTTAAAGATTTGCCAACCATGACTTACCAATTGCTTCTATGAAATTGATTAGATAACATTGATAATGTGGAATTAAATTCATTGTTGATATGTTCTTGAAGTTGACTATATGTCTTGATAAGATGAATAAAATAGCCATGATTGACTATCTATGCATTTGGTTTACCAAAATCATCTTCTTAAAACTCTACAAAAAGGGTTTGGATGTAGACCATAAATTCGGTCGTCCGAATTTATATGACAATATGACATTTTGTGATTTTGATCAATTACTTGCAAAATGTTTCATTATGTGTTTTATCTTGATAAGCTTGAATGTCTTGTGGCTTACGATAATGATGGACATTCTTGGCACATAAGATTTGGTCAGTGAATATGGATTTGTTAAACAAACTTTCCTCTCAAGATTTAGTTGGAGGATTGCTAAAAATGTGTTTTGAGAAAATTGTCTTCAAGACACTTGTCAATATGTAAAACGAACTAGAGAATTTTTCAAACACATGAAAATTCATTTATACCTCAAAACATCTTGAGCTTGATTCATATGGATTGATTTGGACTTATGAGAAACTCTAGTATTGATAACTTGAAGTATGCCTTAGTAGTAGTTGATGATTTTTCAATATTCACTTTAGCATTCTTCTTTGCTCAAAAGGATGAAGTGTTTCATAAGTTTAAAAAAAAAAACTATTCAAAAAGTCTAAACCTCCTTTGAGTGAAAATTGATTTTCATTAGAAGTGATAATGAGAGATTTTACAAACAAGTCTTTACAAATTTTGTTTTGAAAATTGAATTTCATAAAATTGTTTCAACTGTAAAAACCCCACAATAAAATGGTGTTATTAAAAGGAAAATTTGAACTTTGTAAAAGATTGGCTAGGTCCATGCTTTCTGAAAATTCTTCTTCAAAAATATTTTTGGTTCAAAGTTGTAAACATCACATGCAATGAAAAATAGAATTCTTTTAAGATCATTTTGAAGGAAAACATCTTTTGAATTCTCTTTTATAAAATGCCTAAAATTGCATATTTTAAAGTGTTTGGTTATAAATGTCTTATTCTGAATACTTGTGAAAACTTACTTAAATTTGATAGAAAATTAGATGTAGATATATCTCTTAACTATTCTTCTAACAAAAAAGGCCTATAGAGTTTATAATGAAAAGAATCTTATATGATGAGGAAACCATTCATGTTTATTTTTGATGAATCTTACATTCACGTGGGAAAGAAAAGATGAAGATGATGTAGGTACATCTATGAATGAATATCAAATTCATCTTCAAGCACCAACTTTGGAGGATCACACCAATGAGGAAGAAATGATTGAACAAAATCAAGATGACCAACATAGTGGTGACCAAGAGCTCTCAAAGAACCTAAGATATTCAAGAGGGCACCCTAAGGAGTAAATCATTGGTGATATCTCCCAAGAAAAAAAATAAGGCGGTACTTTATCAATAACTTTATTCTTTTATTACATATTAGCCTAAAAGTATTAATGATGTATTGTGTGATGATTTTTGGATTATTACTATGCAAGAGAAATTAAATCAATTTGAAAGATACAAAATTTGCAAATTCCTAAATCTCATGATCATTTCATTATTGGAACTAAATGGTTTTTAGAAATAAACTTATTGAATCCGGAGAAGTTATTAGAAATAAGGTTAAACTTGTTGCCCAAGGATTCAATCAAAAAGAGGGCATTGATTATAATGAGACTTTAGTTCCGGTTAGTAGATTTAAATCAATTAGAATGATTTTGGCATTTGCATGTTTAAAGGTTTCAAACTCTTTCAAATGAATGTCAAAAGTGCCTTTTTAAATGGTTCTATTGAAGAAAAAGTTTATGTGGAACAACCACCCGGTTTTGATCATGAAAAATTCCTAAACATGTTTTCAAAATTATCCAAAGCTTTGTATGATTTAAAACAAGCTCCTAGAGCTTGGTATGAAAAATTGAGTAATTTTCTTCTTTCAAAAGGATTTTCAAGAGGAAAGGTTAACACTACTATTTTCATAAAAACCTCTTGTAACAATGATCTATAAGTTGTCCAAATATATGATACACTTTTTGGTGCTTCTAATACTTCAATTTGTGATGTGTTTTCCAAGTTAATGAAAAGTAAATTTGAAATGAGCATGATAGGAAAACTCAATTTCTTTCTTGGCCCACAAATCAAGCAAACCAAGGATGACACTTTCATGAATCAAGTTAAGGTATAAGCACTTCCATAAGTTTATCAACCATGCTTGACAAGAATAAAAAGGTTTCATAGGAGTAGTCAACTCTATTTGATAGTAAGTAGAAACAATATTATGTTTGTCATGTGCTTGTGTGCTAGATTTCATCTTGTCCTATAGAATCTCATTTGATTGTTGTTAAACACATTCTCTATTACCTTATTAATACTCTAAGTGATTATGGTCTATATTTCAAATGTGTGGCTATATTATGTGATAACACTAATGCAATAGATTTGACCATCATACTATTCAACAAACTAGGACAAAGCATATAGAGATCAAACTTCATCTCATTAGATATAATTCTACTAAGGATAATACTTATTTAAAGCATGTTTGCATTCATTGATATCGTTACTAAGTCATTGGCCGAAGAAAGGTTTGACCAATCTTAGAAGAAGCTTAGGGATTTCAAAATTCAATAACTAACGAGTATATTCAAGTGTGTAGCTCCAGCTGAGGACAAAGAAGCATAGCATGAGAAAAGGAAAGGGAAAAGCCAAAGATAGAGAAGGAGGACTAGTGATCAATGAACCAAGGAAGGTTCATGTTCTGCAAAGCATGTCATGGCTGGATAGATTTGTCACAGTGGACTGAACTTGATAATTGGACAAAAAGTAACTATATGATAAATCCAAGTCACAAGGTGGATGTCATCAAACTATCCGAAATGGTTAGTTCTTGATAAGGATGGAATATGGAGAACAAATGCAGAAACTCCCTTAAGAAAGAGAGAGTCGAACATGAGGGGAATAATGTAGTTCAATGGTATTCCTCTAAAGTATCTCAAGTGGACTTTGAGTTCAATGATGCCTTGGTGAACAAAATTTGTGGAGTAGATAATAATGAGGCAAGATAGTACTCATTGGGACATCATTTCTTTATTCATGAATTGTTCACAAATGAAAGATTTGAAAAGCCTTATTGTATGGTAGACTATTAACAAAAATGTGAGGAGTTTGAGGAAGAAGAAAATGATGAAGAAGAAGAGGATGAAGAGGAAATCCTTGCTGCAAAAGGAAAACTAAAATGTGGCATGAAGTGAGGGGGAGCAATCTTCCACAAAAGAAGACTATTTAAAGAGGTACTCTCTATTCAAGGAAAAGAAGTTGAAGATGATATTCTCAATACAGGTGATACCATAGTTGCCAAGGTGTTTCAAGAGATATTGAACAACCATGTAGAGAAAATGAAGAAGATGGACAAATTCTTCAAGTCTTTTGCTCTGATGATTCTTGGCAAATTTGATGGTTTAGGAGCTAAAGTCAAGAATATGGAAGAAGACTTGAGAAAGACTTCTCAAGTGGTTTTAAATGGTGTTCCTATAAAGCCAAAGAAGAAGAAAAGAGATGCCAGCAATAAGAATGATAGTAATGATAGTAAAAATTGATATGACTATCAATTTATTGCGAAAGAAGAATACAAAAGATGAAGGAAAAGGCAGTGAAGCATCCCAAAAGAAGAAGAGCATGAGAATGAAGAACAAACAAAGGGGTAAAGCTCAAGAGAACAAGTAAGAAGAAGGAGGTGAAGGGAGTTTAACAAAGTCAAATCACAAATCCATCACCAATTTCCTTCAGCCAAGGGAGGAAGAAAATGTGGTTCAAAGAAAGAAGATCCAAGATCCTCTCTATTGGGAGCTTTCCAAAGCAGAAATACACAAGCAAGAAATCAACAAATGAAGGACCCTATCATATAGAGATCAAGGGAGACATGGCCATCTTAACAAACAAATTTGGAAGCGAAGACCATGAAGCACATCCAAAGACTAAGACTTTCTATCCCTAAACTCTATTTTGTTGCTTATTTTAGATTATGACTTAATGCACATGTTATGCTTTAACATTGAAATTTACTTGTGCCTTTCTAGTCATTATAATGTTTTGAAGCTCAATATGTGAAATCTTTGTGATAAGAGTTTCTTTTGTTTCACTTTTGTTGTCCAAGTACTCTCACCCCAAGTTTAAATTGCTGATAAAAAAGGAGAGAAGAAGTCAATTTATTATTGTTGAGATGCTACATAATGATTATTGCTGTTAGGATGATAATTATTTGACTAGAACTATACTGATTATAAAAGTTGGTCAATACATTGCTAAATTGCCAAATGAGTGTTGATCAATATACTGCTTATATGTGATACATGTTGTCTCATTTTCATTAACCCCATCTTTGAGTGATGACAAAAGGGAGAGAAGAAATGTGATGACAAAATGTGTGAAAATATGAAATAGCAGTGGAATTCCTCATGCATGAATAGAAAATGTGTGAATTTTCTGAAAATCCATGCATATGTTAAGGGGGAGAAAGAACAAAATATGCTATGTGTTAATTGTACTGCAATTGCTTGATGTAATTGTGATGTGTAATGTGAATGTGCTATGAATGTGTACTGTGAAACTAATTGGTTGCATTTGAAATTTAAAATGATTGTTTTCTGAGATTTTGAAAATGGTTAAGTTGGGATTGTGAAGTTTTTATCATGGCTCTTGACTTGACCTATGACTTTACATTACATCATGAAAACAATTAAATACATGAGTTTTGTGGTTTTGCAAAGATAAACTGAGTGCTATTTTAGCTATACATATTTGAGTACTTCTATAGTTCTTTTGAAAATGCAAAATCACCTTTTCAACTTATTTCCAAAAATTTGGACTTGAAATTCGGATGCAGACCAAAAATTCAGACGCATCAAGATTTTCTTGTCAAAAATGTCTTTTCTGTTGTTCAAATTGTTTGAAAACGGTTTTAATCCTTCCTATCATATTTGAACAATCTTAGAAAAGCTTATTTTCAAAAATTAAAGTTGTTATCTCACATATTTTACATTTTGGATTTGAAATCTTAAAATTCGGATGCATGATTCAAAATTCGGATGCATGTTTCAAAAATTCGGATGCATCCATATTTTGTTGCCAAAATGTGCTCTTTTGTTGTTCAAATTGATTCAAATATTTTTTAATCTCTTCCATTATGTTTGAACAACCTTAGGAACACTTTATTTCACTTTAAACATTCATTATATTGAATTTATTGCAGTTTGGACTTAAGATTTAAAAAATTCGGATGCAAGGTTTAAGAATTCAGATGCATGTTCTGAAATTCGGATGCATGCATATTTTGTTGCCAAAAAGTGCTCTATTGTTGTTCAAATTGATTCAAACTTGTTTTAATCTCTTCCACTATGTTTGAACAACCTTAGGAAAGCTTATTTTCAAAAATTTGAAGCTTTCATTTCACTTATTTTACAATTCGGACTTGATATGTCAAAATTTAAGGGGGAGCAATATTAATCTTTTCTGACCTTTAATACCTCTCTTAGAAGTTGTCGTAATGATTAAATGTTATATCTTCTATCCTAGTTGTTGGAAGGAAGGAGGTTAATGGAGGTTGGTTGGGTCATAGGCTTATATTGAGCCATTTGAATGTCAATGTGCTAAAGTGGTTATCTTCTATCATTGACATCAATACTTCTTTGTACTACATTGTTTAAATCCATCACATTTTGCATCAAAGTTTGTCATCATAAAAAAGGGAGAGATTGTTAGCCCTAAGGGCAAATCATGTAGTTTTGATTAATGACAAATATTGATGAGGACTAATATGCTTGTATGTTGTGTGATAGGTTTTATGAACTAAGAAGTATGAAGTCTCATTGCCTTGAAGTTAAAATGCAAGAACAACTCCAATATGTCAAAGTGATTGAAGATTGAAGAGTTTGTTCAAGATGTTAGAAGGCTTTGAAGACATGAAGTGTAGGTTGCATGTGCTTAATAGGTAAACTTTGTAAACCCTACACTCTTAAGCCTTGGAATCTATGAGTTGCAATTGAGAGCACAAAACTTGATTTAAATGGTTTCAATGGTTTTGAACTTACCTAAATTATCAAGTTTTCATAAATGGTTTTTGCACATAAAAGATCTTTAATGACTTATCTTTAAGGCTAGAATGTTTTCCAACCTGTTTGAATTGATTTGAACATGTTTTGACAAAGTTTGAAAAATTCGGATGCAAGATTCGGACGCAGTCCAAAAATTCGGTCGTCCGAATTTTGTAGCAAAAGTTTGCTACTATTCTTCCAGAGAAATTCGGAAGAAGATTCGGTCGTCCGAAAAATTCGGACGCAAATTCTGAAACTAGCCGTTGTATAGCCGTTTGAACTGATTTTCAAATTCTATAAAAGCCATAAACTCCAGATTTTTTAGTAGAACTTTGAACTTAACAAATCTTACATGCTCTAACTTGTTTTACATCAAATTAAATTGAAAAGCTCTCAAATTTCCTTGTGCTCAAAGGTGTACATTCAAGATTCCAAAGGCCAAGGTGAAGTGGTGCTAGCAATTGTAATTATCCACCAAGAAGTGTTGGTAATATCCAAACTCCATTCTTCATTTTAATTCTATTTTTCTACTAGCTCATTGCAAGGTTATCTTGTGACATAAAACCCTTTTGTGTTTGGGTGAGCCATAGACTAGATTAATCAAGGTTGTGGTGTAAAACCATTGCGTGGGTGAGACTTTGATTATATTGGTCTTTAGGTTGTCTTTAGATATAAAACCCTTGTGGAAGGGTGAACCTTGTTTGTATAATTACTAAAAGAGGTTGTGAGTGTAAAACTATTGTGTGGTGAGCCTCTTATGTAATTGTTGAATTTGAGCATATAGTGGATTGGTTGAAATCCTTGAGTGTGGACTCAAGGTAGTGGATGTAGATCTTGGAGAGATCAAACCACTATAAATCGTGTGTTCATTTTCTTATTGCTTTACTTGTTTACATACTTGTGATTATTATTTATGCTTAGTTGTTGATTGATTGGTTATGGTCTTATAGTTTGATAATCTTGTATTAATCATCAAATCACATATAACTTGAAGTTTGTGAATTTAAAGAAGAGCTTTTATTAAGACAAAGGATTTGCAAAAAGGGGAAAAGATTTCGATAATTAGCCAAAGACCTAATTCACCCCCCCCTCTTAGGTCTTTCAGGTAGAATTCACATTAGCATTCATTTTCCAGTTGGTCAAATCTAATGATATTTTGAAGAAATTAACTGTTTAGCATCAATTCAAGTCAATTAACATACAGAGAAGAAATGAAATAAAATTTTTACTTTATTTCTATGAAGTCAGGGAAATCTATGTTAACATCATGTTTTCTTGTTTTAAACTTTATGAAAGACCAAGAGAGACTTTCAATGCCTTCAATGTTTTTTGAAAGAAAAGAAAGAACATAGAAAAAGAATAGCAATTTTTTATTCAAGTTACACATAAAGAAAACACCATTCCTAGCTAATAGCATCAAAAGAAAAAGTAACATGCAAAACACTAAAAAGAGAGAAACCCTTACCATGAAAACAACATTTCGTATAGGTGATAAGGAAGAGGTATGCACCAATTGCTCTACTATTTCACCTAAAGAAAGACTATTCTTGAATTCCATGCTTCCGATTGCACAAAAATTACAAGCCATTTTGCATCCAACCTAATAAAATGCAAGAAAACTATAAACTATCACCTGTTGAAAAAATATTTTTACAGCAAAAAGAAAGCAATGGAGAAAATGGTATTCTAAGTCAAGCTTAGAAGATTGAAATACCTTAAGCACATAACAGTACAAGAAACTTAAACTAAAAAATTATAGCAGCAACACTGCTCAAATGATTTAGTTCACTTCCCATGAAGCAGAATCTCTTTTCAATTAAATAGTTGAAAAGAGCTGTTAAGTGAAGTTAGAAGTAAGAAAATACCTGAGAGGATATGCACGAGGCTTTCCATTATATTTTCCCGCACGTGAATCATATCGCATGATTACAGCCTCCACAAACGCTTCATTCTGTAGAAATTTACTATTAAGACAACAGTAGACAGCTTTTTCCTCAAAGAAGCTTTAAACTTTGCAATTTTTGTTCACTAATCTTTTTGAACTGTAATGCATAAATAATGTATAAAAATACCTTGCATCTATTGAACTAAAAATTGCATACAATTTATGATAGTGTTGCTAGCAAAAGATGAAATAACAATTTCTGTAATATACTCAATTTTCACAAATCACAAATACACTTCAGAAACTACATTGACTTCAAATATGCATTGCTTTGATACAGAGAACAATGGCCACATCTATCGAGTTCCAAAAAGGGGGAAAAGAAAATTATTCAACTCACGAGAAATTTCTACAGCGGCACAAGATTTTCGTTGACCTCATTGCAAACAGGCACTGCAATTCATCTCCTTGAAAATGGACTTCTTCCCTCTTTGAAAAATAAAAATTAAATGACATACAGATTCACAATGTAAGAAGAATCAAAATACCAGAAACACGTTCGTATATAGGCTTCTTCAAATATGCACAACAAAGAATAAAAGTGAGAATAACAAACCTAAGAACCAAGTATTCAAAAGAATTGTATGAAAAAATTCAGGAAGGATGCCTTGCAAACTCCGAAACCCAAATCCTACAAGGAAAAAAAATATAAAAATGTTAATTAGAAGATTTCTTCTAAAAAATTAAAAAGTAATAGAATACAGTAGGAAAAAAGCTTCTGTGATTAGTGAGAACTGAAGGTCTGGGATGAGGGTTGCAAGCCAACTAACCTTCATTTCTTGCAGGTGAAGAGAAGAAAAACTTACATATCTGCAAGAGGAGAGGAGGAAGAAGAAGAAGAAGAAGAAGAAGCATAAGATTTACGACTGTCAACTTCGGTCTGGGATTGCAAGAGAGAAACATCGAGATACAAATGAGAGAAGCGAGTGACAGGGGAGAGAGAAAAGGGGAAGAGTCTTCCAGAAAAGGGAAGGAGCAAAAGGAAGAAAACACGTGGGAAATTGATAGTTAAGCAGAAGAAAACGGCAGAATTATCTAGAAATTGCTTATTCTAGACAATGAACGCATGATCTAATAGCGTCTATATTGAAAAATTCAAAAGGTTCAGACACTGAACACATCATGATAATGCGTTCTTTTTTACAAAAAATTAAAAAAATAAAGAACGCATCACGATAATGCGTTGAAGAAGGTAAAATCACCATTTAGAAAACTAATGTGATAGATATTAATACATTTTATTTTCTGGCATTTTTTATTACTAGAACGAGTGTTTTGTATTTACAATGAACATATTCTAATTTTTCCCTTTTAAAAAAACCGTAGCCATTTCTCTCGTATTCCTATTCTCTCTTAAATCTCTTATTCAAACATCAAATTATAAACAAATTTGAAAGTTTCTTCAACAAATTTTGGATTTTTAGTTGGACTATATTCTAAAATTTCATCTTGCAAGAATTTTAAAATAAATTCATAAATATAATTAGACAGAAACACTTACATTCTTAATTCAAATAATGAAATTTATAACTAAAAAATTAAAAATATAAGTAAAAAATAAAATTCATAAAACGGATCAGATAGAGTTTTGCCAAATCTTATGAAGCTCAGGAGCTTCACCAAGGCCTGACAAAGCTCCAATTAGAACTTTACCAAGGCTTTGCTAAGCTCCCTTTGAAGCTTGACCAAGGCCTGGTGAAGCTTCATCTGGAGCTTCACTAGGGCCAGGCAAAGCTCCAATTAGAGCTCGCCCAAGACTTCGCAAAGCTCCCTTCGGAGCTTTATCAAGCTTGGCGATACTCCTCTTCCAGCGAAGGAGCTCTGTCAAATTTTAGTGAAATTCTACTAAAGTAAATAAATTGTATTTTTATTACAATAAAATTAACTAAACTTATCAAATTTGGATTAAATAGAAAATTCATCTTGAATTTTAGAATTCTAATAGATCCTAATTCTTGGTAGAATGAAGAAGGTAGAGAGTATATATATATATATATATTTTGCAATGAGAGAAACATGTAGATTTATGGAAATGCTAGGGTGAAAGTGAATATCTTCACTATATTTATAAAAAAACTCGCTGCGCTTATCAATCATCTTCTCTGGGGTTCTTAAATTAGGATTTGAGATTATCTATCTTTCTTTGTGTTGCATTCTTATCCCATTTATGAGAAACAATTATATGTTATACTTTTTCCTTTAGAATTCTTTCTTTTTCTCTAGGTTCTATATTTTTTATTAATAAAAAAATGGCACACGGTAATTTGATAATACATGAAATGAGACACAAGATTTGAACTCTTGAATTGGTGGATAAACGGTTGGTGGTGAGCTTTCTTTGGGGAAAAACGTATTAATAGCTTATATTGACAGGGGAACGTTACAATTTTGAAGATGAAATACTCATTAGTGAATGTTTGTTATTTGAAGATATTTATGCTTGCTTTCACATACGAAAGTATGAAATTTAAACGCATGTGAGAAGCCAAGGCTCTGAAAGGGTCACTAATGAAATACTGCATTTAGGAGCCTATTTACTCTGCACTGTAGGCAAAAATGGAATTGTGATGCTTAGATCTTTGGTAGAGACAAGTGATATTTTAGTAGGCAAGTTAACACCCTAAATGGTGAAGAATCATCATGTGCTCAGAAAATAGATTGTTATGAGTCATACTTGGCATTCATGTATCTACTTCAAAAGAAATTTGTCTAAAACTACCTACAGGTGTTAGGGGTTTGTTGATGTAAGGTGGATCCAGAAAAAAAAAAAAAAGGTGTTCCAGTTATAATGCACAAACGATTTGTGTATATATTTCACAGACACGTGAAATCAAAGTTGGTAGCCGGAAGACACGGAAATAAAGAGATCATTTTAGTCAGTCAGTTCATACTTGGTTGCAATGAATGAACAGACATTGAGCAGAATGGTAGTTTCGCCAATCATAAAGGTCCATTTCATAGTTTGACAAACCTAGAGGATTTTTTTCTTTTAATTATCCAAAACCTTAAACTTAAAAATCCATTTTTTACTTTCTTTTTACCAGAGGTTTTAGGCCATCATGTGGAGATGGTTATTGACATATGCCAAGCAAAATAGATGTTAGGACAATTCAGTGGTGCTAATCTTATTTTCTCTTCACAATATTTTTTTGAGGCTCAACTTTTGCATGTAGGACAGCTAGTGGAACTATCCCAGCATCAAGTAACTCCATGTACGGTGCGAGTACTTAGAGATGGAAGGTTGAGGCAAAATTTGAGTGATATACTTTTTTTTTCTCACTTTTGAGGGGATTTGAGTGATATACTCGTTAATCTCATATCAAAGTTAGAGACGCCTCAATAAGTTTTTAATTTTTATGGTCCGACATTCTTGCAAAGATTTGCATAAAATGTAATTACAAATAGGAGAAACCTTTCATATGTAAACTCCCTTATCAATAATAACAAAATATATAGGCACTTGCTAAATTAGATTTGTCCAAGACGATATGTGTTCGAATAAAGCTTCCTTGTCAACTCTATGCAAACTGTTTACTTTAAGCCTTATGTTTTCTTTCATAAACATTTTGCACTCTATGAAATTGCAAATAAAAAATTTCAAATACATAGAAAATTTATTCAATATTACAACTTGGATAAGAAAACAAACGACCAAAAAAGGTAGATGGTGGCGATCATGGATTAGCTATTGAAATTTGAATATATATATATATATATATATATATATATATATATATATATATATGTGTGTGTGTGTGTGTGTGTGTGTGTGTGTGTGTGTGTGTAATTACTAGAAAACATCACACAAACAAACAATTCAAGAGTACAACATAAGTAAACATCACATGTCAGTGCTGAGTCGACGGCCTCTCACCGCTGGCTGCTAGTGTCTGCACCCGCTCCTGGACAATCTCATGCTTCTGTATTATAAAATCATCTTTTTGTTCGGCATCACACTCTTGGATGAAACTATGTATCATATCACACCTCATTAAAACAAGTAGCATAGGTTGGATGAAACTATGTTGTATTGAAATGCATCAGTGACAGGTTCAAATCCAAACCGTGAAATGCCCTTTTGGGGAAGGTTAGAACTTTGGATCCTCGGATGAGTGTGCGGAAGGCACCAGTCCATGTAATTTCGCACACACGCAAACGGAGATGCCATAACAGCACCGAGTTGTAGCAATCCAAGCTATGCAAGTCTAGCTATTCCTAATACTCATCAAGGCTTAAGTACCTCATGACATACTTCTTGTTGTTACTTGGTCTGAAGTCATCGTGAGTTAGGATAGGATTTCTGGAGATGTGCTGGACACGTCCAAATTGCCGCAAGACTTGGTCTGACATGTACGGCTCCACCATATCACAAAAGTGCAGACAACCGTGAAATGCAAAAATCCAATGTGTAGCTAACAAATTGGGGCCATATGGGGTCCATCAAACTTGGACTTGTCGTATAATATTGCAAAAAAGATCAGCATACGAAAAAAAAAAGATATTTAGATATGTAGTAAAAGAATCATGCACGTTCTATCCAGGCATGTCATCCAATTGCTAATGTATAGTGATATTCCATATTTGTGTCTCATATAATGATCATTTTGAGCTTTTAAATTTATGTTACATTTTGGTGTTTCAATCACCATTTACACTTCCTTTATCTCTTATTTGCTTTAGGTGAGTTTATTGAAGATTTGGAATAGAATGAAGCAAACAAGGAGATTTTACACAATGAGAAAAATAGAGAAATGCAGAGCAAAACAGTTTGGTAGAGAATTTTTAAGTGGGATTTTGACCTCTATATAGATTTCAAATGCAAAAGTGATCTTCTATAAATTTATAGAAGACATTCGAAAGTTTTCAGAATGGTAAAATTTATGTCAATCCAAGTTCATTTGGCTGCCCTGCTTATGTTGCAAATTCATTTGTCCTGCACTGTATCCTAGTTTTGACACATTTTGGTAGAACGTATCTTGAGTTCTGGATGTCTAATAGATGTGATTCAAAGCTTTGTAGAAAGATAAGATCATGATCTACAAATTTATGAAGATATCAAGGCCTATATCAGCTGATTTTATACTCTAAATTCACATAAAAGTCAAACTACTGTCACAGTCGTGCAACAAAACACTTCACCAAAATTTGGATCAAACGGTGCCTCTTACAATGGACCAAGTGGCGTCGTTTTTGTCGAGCTGAACCTATTTTTCTGCTATCTTTCTCTTTCTCTTTTGGGCTGGATATAAATACCCTTTAAGGACAAGAAGAGGAGGCAGTTAGGGTTGGCTAGAGAGGTTGCAAAAACAAAGAAAAAAACACAAAATTCATCTTCCAATTCATCAATCTTTGCAAGAGAAATCAAGAGAGAAGATCAAGTTTTTGAAGAAGGAGAACATCCACCTTGAAGATTCAAGACAAAAGCTGCAACTTTCTCAACAAAAACGTGAAGAACTTCAAGCCTTGAAGAAGAGAAGATTTTAACCATGAAAATGAGCAATTCTTCCTCTTTCTTTGTTACTATATGCTCTTTGAATTGTAATATGTTATGAACTAATTTCTTGAATACTTGGATGGTTAGGAACCCTAATTTTTATCTATGTGAATGAGTTGTTTCCTTGGTTGATTGAGCTCGAATTTATTGTGGATTGTTTGTGGGTTTGAATGATTGAATTGATTTGATGGATAATTGATTCAAAATCTGAAATTTTTGAATTGTTTGTGGGTTTGATTGATTGAACTGATTGGGTGGATAATTGATTTATAATATGAAAATTTTCACTTGGAATTGATAAAGGAAGGGTGAAATATACCATATAAAAACGATAGGGATGATTTAAGTGACTAGAGATAGAAACTTTAACATGTTCTTGGTAATTAGAAAAATCTAATTGGAAATTCACAATTTTTAATGCATTCTTGGGTTGAATTGGTTAGAAAGAGATTTCAACTAATTAATCTAAGAGTAGAGGACTTTCATCTAGAGATAGAGCGAGTTTTAATTGAGAAATTTCATCAAACATAAGAAGAGTAATTCATCAACCAAGGGACTTTTCTATCACATAGGTAATTTCTAGAGGGATTTTCCATTCAAGTATTGTTTTCTCAATTGAATTCTCTCTTGCAAGTAAGATTGGTTAAGTTGGTTAAGTTAGACTTCTATTCCTAGTAGTTATTTTAATCATTTTCACAAGCAAATTTCATAGGCTAAACAATGGAGTGGAAAGTGAGTAATGATATTTAACCATCCCCGTGGACACGACATTTAAATTTACTTGCCATTATACTAATCATAACGTTAGATGCACTTGTCTAGTGTTTGTGTACAAATTGTTAGAGATTGTGATAAAATGAAGTATAAAGGTATAGAAAACACACAACATATAGTACGTTAATCCTCAAACTAACGAGGAACTGATCTGCGGCGCATAAATCAAAGGAGATAAGGAGTGGATTCCCATCACGATCGAGACTGCTGGGGTCATATATAGAAAATTACAAGTATATCCATGCCTCTAATAGCATCGTCACTCATCCCAACTATCGACAATTAGCTATGGATGCCATCCCTAACTAACGATATAAGTACACAAGACATCTCGCTCTCCAAATGTACTAATTGATGGTGGCTAAAAATTCATATAGTTTGAGAACTAACCTGATTTTCTGCAAATTCAATATAGTTTTCTACAGATCTGAATTTTAGTGTTTGATATAGTTGAGAGAATTCATAAAAATCTAAAGATTAAATAGTATGGAATAAAATTTTTTTGACTATATATAGCCGTTCAAAATTTGTATATAGTAATAACATACACACATACATACATACATACATACATATATATATATATATATAGGCGCATGTCTGTATGTATGTATAAAACAAAGTATTGCATGCGCCTTCAACGGGTGAATGATTAATAAATTATCCAAGGTGATAAAAACGCCATTTATCTAGGACCCTGTCCTCGATTGCTACTTTCTACAGATCGGAGTTGTTAAATTTTATTCTTTCTATTCTATTTCATTTGACCTTTTTATTATATTAGGATGTCCCAAAATAATTGACACTTTTCATAAAATGAAACATTTTAATATATTTTATACTATCAATCATCTACTAACCCCACTATATATTATTTTTATATATTTAGATTTGATATAAAGTACCTGTTGATCCACATATTTTTTTACTTTTTATTATCCTATATTACTTTTATAATACAATTTAAATTTTTATATAAAACTCTACTCCCAATCAAATATTGTAAAATGAAATGAGACGGAGGGAGTATTTGCTAATATTGTTAAGCGATGGACAGGACAGCATTGAAGGAGGATTTAGTTTGTGTTGGATGTATTTAGATTGTACTTTAAATTGATTTTTTAAAAAAGATTTTCGTGTTTTGATTGAGGGTATACTTTTGACTTTTATGAAAGAAGATACGGAACAAAAAAACAAAAGAAAAAAACAGAGGGAGAAAAGTAGAATAGTGGCAATCCAAATACAGCTCTACCTGTCTAAGGTTCCTAAGACTTCAGATTGTTTTCTGTTATTTAATGGAATTACTCATTCATAAAAAATTCCAAGCGTATAATATGATACCGAAGCACTTTCAAGCTTACAATTTGAAGCAAATTTACCATCAAGGACTTTCTTACCTCCTCCCCCGCCACCCCAGAAAAGAAAAGCTACTATCAAGTTGACAAGAAAATGTGCTTTAAATATTGATTCCACCCCAGAAAAGAAAAGCTACTATCAAGTTGACAAGAAAATGTGCTTTAAATATTGATTTTAGTGTGGTAAAAAATTAAAATTAAAATTAAAAAATGAAAAAAGAAAAATTTGCCCCTAACCGCAATCATCAGAGGCGGTTGTGAGCCATCCCAGACGTCGCCGACGGGTAAGTCTCCCAGACAACCCCGTCAGTGCCATCGGGAGCAACATATAGCTGCCCCTGCTGTCTCGTCAAGGGGCTCCTGGAGAGGCCCCCAGACAGAGGCCGATGGGGGCAACTCCTGCAGGGGCGTCCGGGAGACGCTGCTAAAGGCGCCACTGGGGGCAACTGTCAGCCGTCCCAGCAGGTTGCAGTCGGGCCTTCCTTAACTGCAACTGAAATTCTCTCTTTTTTCCTTTTTTGGGAAGAAGAAGGGAATGATTTCCCTCTTCACTTCCATTTTTTTTTTCAATCTTTTGCCTTTTCTTGGGGAACCTATATGCATTTTTTTTCTTCATTTTTTTTAGGTTCTCCTTGTTTTAATTTTTTTTCATTTTTTTAGCTCTCCTTGTATAAAAAAATTCAAAAGTATGAATTGAGATTCTTTGAATAAAATTTAAAAAATTTAAAAATTTTTTAAAATAAAATCAAAATTAATTAATATACATTATTTATTATTCATGCAATGTACTAAAATATTTTAAAAAATTTTAAATTTTTAAAATAGACTTAAATTTTAAAAGAATGATAAGAAAATATTAAAATATAAAAAGAAAAATAATTTAAATAAATAAAAAATAATTATATTTATATCAACAAATTAACGACAATCAATAAATGAGTAAATATAATACTGAATGCTTGCTTTATATATATATATATTGTATAATACTTAACACGTTATTTGATTACGGCAAAAATAAGAAGTAAAAGAAAAGTGAAAATAAATAAATAACTTACTTCATTTGAGTAGAGGGAAATATAGAAGAGAAGTAAATTAAAAAAAGGAAAAGCTTCCCCTCAACATCAGTAAAACTATCCCCTATTGAAAAATTGCTTCCATTCCATTCAAATTAAACAAAATGAAAATAAAGTTTTTTACTTCTTGCGAACCAAACATAGTGTAGGTCAGTGTAAATCATATTTCTAGTGATATTCCTATCTTGTTTCAGTAACTTTAACCAAACGTAGTGTAAGTCAAAATAACTGAAGAATGCATCATTTCTAAATGTTAGAACCTAATTTTCTCTATAATGTACAAGAAGATTGCACTATATTTTCCAGACAAGGGATAGATCACAGGAAAAGCTGTAACATATTAAGGGGTGGGGCAACTCTACGAAATCTCAGAGTTGAACATAATTTTCTCTATAATGTACAAGAAGTATACAATATTTCCCAGGCAAGAACCAGATTACGGGACTGTAAGATATGAAGGGGTGTGCTAGTCTAGCAAATCATACAGATTATTCTGCTATTGGTGATGACCAAGTAATTTGTAGTATACTAGATGTTCTGCTTACTTCATGACTGATCAATCTTGTCACCAACGACAAACCGATTCTCATTTGCACTCAAACCCGTTAAATGGAGCTGTTTTCGCCTCTTCGTAAGATGAACTGCAGTTTGCCTGTCACCACGTGCTTCTACAGATTCCGGCTGAAATAGCAAAGTAATAAACATCATTGAGCAAAAACAAGGAAACCGATGACAAATGAACAGATTCATTAGTGAATCAGTAGAAGAGATATAGCACGAAACCGAATAGTAAGGGACTTGGTGGCTAAACTAAGTACTGGCTTTTTCCTAAATTGAATTTCTGTATTTTTTATTTTGGGTTACTTCAAAATGAATATCCATTTAGGATAAGCATATTTCCATCTATATTACTGTAACCAACCTCATTAAATATATAAACTTTACTAACACACGGGAATCATCACTAACCTTCTTAAATAATGAGGTGGTAGTTTAAATATGTCAAATGCTATTCTAAATATTTTTAACAAATCAAATGTGGAGATCCAATTTGGGACAGATGGAGTAATATTTTCACTTTTCTAACGTGATCTCACATGCTCATGGTAACCAAACTTCAAACCTTTCAAAGTTGATGCTTGCTTCAAGTTCTTCACTGTGCTACCTGGACAAATAGCTTTTGGCCCAGGAATGATTTCGTAGCTGTCTTTGCTCATAAAAGCTCAAAAGGTTAATTATGACGTCAATCTTGCAAATGGTATATTTCCGTCTTACTATTTTAGATTAAGAGGCTTTGTTTACTACTGCAAACTCAGAACTATGGTTTCACACACGGATTGGGGTTAGATAAACACCAATAAAGCAGTAAAAAATGAGGCAAAACATAAATTATGATAAGCTGAGAAGTTTGACCATGTATGCTTATATGATTGACAGGAACTTTATGCATCTGTATGCATTTTATTTGTAGATATCAAGCTGAGCAATGTCAACTCTAGTGACTACAATACACTTAGGTACACCATTTGGAATGAACCTATGGGATCAAAATTAGTATTGTCAATATGGGCTAGCCTACAGGCTGGCTCAAATGGATGGCTTAGTCCAAACCCATTTTTAATGCGGACTTTTAGCCTGCTCCGTTTAGCCCGCGGGCCGGACACGGACAACCCCATATTTGTTAAATTTTTTAAAAAATATTTCCTAAAAAATGACATCATTTTATAGTATTTTTTAATATTTAAAATTTAATAAAATTTATATATATTAAAAATATATAAAAAAGGAAATGCATTAACCATTACGGGCTACAAGTTAGGAGTTTTCAACCCGTGGACAACATTCCAGCTCGTTTAAAGGGCAACCGGTTTGACACCAATAATCAAAATAGCAAGAGTCCAGAATTGTGATCCCTACTTAACCAGTGGATTTGTTTCTATTCCCTGATGTGTGAAAAGAAATAATGAACCTATGGTATCAAAATAGTCAAAAGAGTCCAGAATTGTGATCCCTATTTAACCAGTCGATTTGTTTCTATTCCTAATCTGACCTGCTAAAAAACATTAAAAAAATATGACGATTCGGTGCCTTTCTGACTCTTGTTCCAACACAAACTAAAATTTTCAAACCTTTTAGTCACTCCTCATACTCTCCAACCCCGCACCTCTCCCAAAAAAAGTTTTGGAAAGAGATAACTATACTCTCTCCTCCATCAACTCTCTCTCTGTTCCTTCATTCCACAACATGCCAGCACCATCACAACTGTTTTCTGTGACTTGAAAATGCATTCCAATGTCCCTCTCTTTCTGCAAAGAAAACTCTTCATCTGATTAAGAATCAATTTCAACTAATTGTTCTGAAGCAGATATAAAGCATACTTGGATTAGTTAAAGGAGTATTGGGGGCCGCTGGAACATGTGGCAACAGTTTGCCCTCTAAGTTGGTCGATTTTGATCATTTTGATCCAAGAAGAAAAAATGGAGGCTACTTGAGGAAATATGGCTACAGGAGGGAAAAAGAAGATGTGCAGCTGCAGCAGCAGCAAGAAAGTGCAATAGAGGTGAGAAGAAAAGAGAAGGAAGGAAAATTAATGAGAAGGTGGGAAAAGGAGGAAAAGAACTGAAACTGTTGCCTGTTTTTTAAGAAAACATATTGGAACTAAACTAATTCATTCAGGTTATCTAGTATATAACAGTGACTTAACTGCTGTCGCAAAGTATGAACCAAATGATCACTACATGCATAAAAGTACAATCCAAAATTTAAAAAAAAATATGATGCGGCACACAAAACTGAATGCTAGTGTAAAATGGGTATATCAAATGATTTTATCCTGTTAATAAGGAGTACGTTAAGCAACTAAAGAGTAGTTTCTTTAATTATGTAATGTTTCATAGTACTGTTTATTCCTTCATTGCTTCATAGTAGAATTGTTTGCCAAGGCAAAAAGTCATTTGACGATACAAGAAAAATGTATTCCTATCTTTTAATCTTAATTTCATGGAATACATAAACAGTCTCGTGCAAGTGCTTAGAAACATTTGTTGCCTTCATGTTGCAGGACAAGATCATAATAGTTTATGTTTATTCAATTTCCATGCAATTTAGAATCACAGGCTTCTTTAGTTTCCTCATTAACTACTTTCTTGTCAGACAAGAATCCTCATTAGGTAAGGATACTCCAATTACTCTGTATATATTTAAAATTTTCAGAATTATAATAGCAGTTTTTATCTTCAACGAATAGTATGAAATAGCCTTTGGCTTCTAGTTCTCCTTAGGAACCTAAGGCTTTCTTTAGCACTAAACTAGGATTGTGTTGGTTTTCCATTAAAACCATATCCTCAGCATGAACTGGACGCCGTTCGCAACATGTGGATATGCTGAATTCTACTTTTTATTATGTATTGGAGGAACAATAACATGTGCTTGCTTTGTTGCTAAGAGGGTCCAAAGAGTATAATCTAGTGCCAATGACTTTTACAACAGAATCTTGCAGGGATAGTGTGCAGCTCTAGCATAATTACGAACTCCATTGCAAGTCAACTTAGCTTACTTAAGTTCAATATCATCATATAAGATTCTATAAATCTGAGCTCAAACTTCACTTCTGGTTTTCAGATGTTTTGTTTAGCTCCTAACTTGCATAAGCTTGGTTAGAGTGGATGAAGATCAGAAACACCATATTTAGTAAAAATTATGTATCAACAGCATATATCAGAGAGCTCAAAAGAAAGAGAAGCCATTTCTATCCATGCCAGAGTGTCCCCGTAATGTGGATAAATCATAATGTGCTACTGGAAAATTATACTGATATTGTGTGATCGTCTGCAACCATACTGATGTGGTGTGCAAAAGAAAAACAAAAAAAGAATTAAGAGGATTTGGATCACATATGATAATAAAGTCAAAAATATTTTCAGTTAGTTTTGTAATCAACGTGTGTTTGTCTCTCCAGGTTTAGACTACAGGTTGTATTGACAACATTCAATTTGCAGTAGATTAGTTTAAATGCAGTAAATCAATAGTATTTTCTTAATAAAGGATTTAAGCTCCCTAGGATTCAAGTTATTTAGCTTCAAAATACTTTAGGTATTAGGGTTTTGATTCCCATATGTAACACTACATCAGCCCATTTGTCCACAGCTAGCAGTCAAGAATACTTTTTGTTTTTTTGGCGATAGATTTCTTAAGGTTTCTAGGATTCGAGTTACCTAGCTTTGAAATACTTTAGGTTCTTGGTTCTTGATTTCTTATATAACACTATGTAAGCTTACTTGTTCACGAGTATTAATGAAGAATATTTTGTGAAAGAGTACCTCTCTTAAACCCCTACTTTCCTCCTCCTCCTCCTCTTCTTCTTCTTCTTCTTCTTCTTCTTCATCATTGCGTTTGTCTCTCTAGGTTTACTCTTTAGGTGTGTTAGTAATGTTGAACTTGCAGTAAATTAGTTTAAAGCAGACAGCCTGCAATAGTTTTTGGTCAAAGATTTCAAAATTTAAGTTTCCAAGGATTCAAGTTACTTGGCTTAAATACTTTTGGTTCTAGGGTTTTGATTTCTGTATATAACACTGCATCAGCTCATCTGTTCACTACTAGTAATGAAGAATATTTTGTTAAAGAGTTACTCTTAAACCTCTTATTTCCTCTTCTTCATCTTCTGTTTTTCATCAATAACTTCAACTTTTAAGTTTCCTAGGAATCGCATTACTCAGCTTTTGAAATCCTTTTGGCTCTAGGGTTTTGGTTTCTATACACTACACTATATCCTCTTTACCCTGTTCCTCTCCCTCTTCTTCACACAAATCTTCCCAATCTTTCTAGCTATAGACTTACGCTAAATCTTAGTGGAAGCACAATTTATCCTCCCAAATCTTGATCAAAGAGAAAACATCAACTACTTGGAGAAATTTTATTTGCTCTTTTCTGAGATGAAAAGATCCTGCATTACATACCTTTATAGCTAATGCCCTGTCAAAACTTTCAATAGCAGTGTCAGGCTCCCCGAAATTTAATTGTGCTCTACCAAGGGTAATCCATGCCTACAAAGAAATGAAAGCTAATAAGTAATGAAGTAGAAATAGACAAAACAAACACATAACAACTGCATAGTCCACATACGCAGCAAATAGAAAATTAACTGAACTTTTAAACATAAAAAATTAGTGGCTCATGATCATTTGTGTATTTCACACATACAAATTTGGCTTTATACTAAGGGCAGCCTCAATGGCTTTTCATTGGTTCACATATTTCATGGAAATATAGTTAAAGCCTAAGGCCAAAATAAAATAATAAACCAAATGAAGTTTAAGGAACATAATGCCGTTGCCTTTTAGGTAAAGAAAAGTTCATGAGCATTAGGAAGAAAATAGAGGCCTGGAACAAGAGCAAAAAAATTATGTGAAGCTACTAGGAAATAGAGATTTCACACTCCAAAAATAACTGAAATATCGTTCAAAATCTTGCATAAGACAAAAAGAATTTTTCATAAACCAACTTTCGTAAGATCTGAAACCAATTTATTTAGGATACAGCATTCAATCATCACAAACGACTTGGTTGTGGGATCGAATAATATCTCTTTTCCTGATGAATGATCAGACCAACTTCTGTCCAAAATATGTTACACATTATTGCATTCTAACTCATCAAGAAATGATCAAATTGGAATACAGCTTTCATCTTAAATTTCTAAGCGGATCATAATGGGGCGTCAGTTATCATCTGAAGAGTTCTTTTTTCTATTTTTTATTTGTTTATCACATGTCTTTTCCATTTTTATATCAGGAAATGAAACAAAACAAATTTAAGACAATCACTAGCCAATAGTTCATTTTGTTCTAGCTCTGAGTTGCAAAATTTGGACTAATCAGTAATCTAAGACCTTTTTCCTACTAGCATACATCTTCCTGATGAAACTAAATATTCATCAGATTTCAGGATGAAGGATTCTAATATAAAGAAGGTTAACCTTTAAATTATTTGACTTCCTTAATGTTTAGATATAAAAAATAACCAGCAACTAAGCTGCATTTCTGGAGCAGAATGCTAATATACAATAACAAAGCGATTGTTAAATTTAAGTAAAAAAAAACCTCAGCCCATTTTGGTTCAAGTTCAGTAGCTCCTGCAAAAGAAAAATGGTACAGAATATCATCAGCAATCGAATGCTCAAGTAAAAAGTGTGAAATGTACAACCAGAAATTGTAGAAATTGTATTACTGAAGAAAGTAAACACAGTTTCACATCCTACAATAGGAAAAAAAGAAATGCTATTATGTGGCACTAACTGGAATGTGCAGAGAAAAGGCACTGAACATAGCAAGTGGATTTACGTACACTAATTCCACAATAATGGGCTGTTCACATGTTATAACAGTAAACAGTGTTAAGAAATATAGCATATCTTATACTGAAATGCATCTAACAAAATGAAAAGGAGGAAAATAGTTAGACGCACGAATTGCAGCTCTCAAAGCATTCCATGCTTCTCCCAACTCAAGTAAAACCTGAGCTTTTTGCTCATGTAAAACTGCTCGGTCTGGTATCAAGGTAAGAGCAGTCTCCCATTTTCCAAGTGCTTCACGATATTTCCCATCCTTCAAGAAAGGAATAGACAAAAGAACGATAAGCAATGTAAGTCAGTAAAAAAAGACAGATGATTCTGAAGCATAGGATCTCAGGTACAAGAAGAAAACGGAAAGCAAATTACTTTTGTAGCAAGCAAGAAAATCTTTGGCTGGTATGTCAACTATTACATGATTTATCTTTCACAAGTGACATCATCTTTAGGTCAGATACAAAAAATGAGCATCAAAAGTAGTGAGAAAGTCACAAAGATGTACAGACCTTTCAGAGACTAAGAATAGCAAAACACTTTGTTTCTGCACCTAAGAAGATACCTAAACCTCATCAATCCCAACCCCATACAGGCAGGAAGAGAGCCACATAGCTCTTGGTTTTTCCTTTTTTAAATTTCATTTCCACCCCCCCCCCCCTCTTTTCTCAATGTTTGGGTAGGTGGGCAGCATCTGATGGGGGAATCTGAAGGCTAATCCTCAAAGTCGAAAAGCATGGATGAATGACCAGAAATGAAACAAACTCAATAACTGAACTCAATATTATCTGCTCCATCTGTGTCATCGAGCACAATAAAGAACAAACATTACAATTTTACTGGGAACACGAGGTGACAACATGATTATTGAGGTCAACCACAACCAGATATTCACATGCAGATTATAGATTCTAAATTCAACTTCTTTAACTGCAAATTCAACAGTTCTCATTTTGACTGATTTCTCTATTTTAGTATTCAGTATATGCAAAGCACATAACACACAGTGCAAATTAACATTCTAAGGTAAAAGAGATTAAATGCTTTTGATACCCCTTTTGTTAATTCCTGCTCTAACATTGATATATAGCTTGATTAGTATATTAACTTTATATTTTCATTAGCTCTATGCAGTACTAAATTCCCAGTATAATTGGCCACTTACCAACTAAACAAGTCTCACAGTTAAAGGTATCTGAGACTACTCTCTTTGTCAGATAACAAGTCTATGAGTAGATTTCCCTTTGCACATTTGATTTGCTTAGTTGGTACTTCACAATCCTGAAGTTACGAAAACATACAAGAGGATAAAGTGATTGCGTTGAATAATAATGGTTTAGAACTATACACAGGTTCGCGTACTAAAATGTTTATCCTGTGCTAAATTATAGATGAAATTGAAATGAAATCTCTCAACATAACATTTCTCCAATTACAAAGTCAGATGGAATGTGCAGATTGTGAATAACATGTTTTTGACATGGCCTCAGCACTAACCTCGTCTTCAACTGGTAAAAGCAAAAATTCAGAATACCTACTCTTCGGATGAACAAAAAGGAGAGAGATCCCAGAAGAGTATATTATGCAATGAGAGAAAGAGTTTCCATCAAAGAGGAAGCATTTGCTTCAACTTTGATCCATCCTAAATACCAAACAGTTGCGACATATAAATCAGCTCATACTAAAATCAGTCCCAACAAATAAGTATTAACCAAACCAAATTTCGTTACCCTAATAAGAAACTTATAGAATTTAGGGAGGCCAAAGCCTCATCATACCTGGATGTCTTCTTACAGGGAATGGAAACCCTTTAAAATTCCAGTCCTTTAAACAATTTCATAAATTTGTTTCCCAAATTATCTAGCTATTACAAAGGGAAGAAACCAATTGAAAAAGGAATGGCGAAGTATTAAAAAAAGAAAGAAGGTATAAAGAAGAGAAACAAGATTACACCATTTCCTAGGCTTCTCTATATTGAGAAATTTCATTTCAGTTTGAGGTAGGAGATGAAATCTTTCTTCAGAATATTCTCGAGCACACTATTATCTAAAGGAGCTCACTATTTAATATATTCAGATAATAAAAAAAGAAACAGGATGAATGGGAAGCTTATGTTGTCAGCACCATGCACGCCAGTTACATACAACACTCTGAAAGTTATTCAATGTGTATCCAAACACAGCTTTCCTCCTCACCCAAGCTGGATTCTATGTAAAGGGAGCTGAAATCATTTCTATTTCCTTTTACCAGAAAGCTCAAATTTTTAGGTGGTTGAAGATGCAAGATTTTAGCCATTTCAGCCTTTACACGAACCAATCAGCAACCCATACCCAGTTCAGAGAAAATTCCCCCATCCAATCTTGAACCGACATTGAACTAGGTTCCTCAAATACAAGAAAGAACTGAATCGGAGATTATCAGAGCTTCTGACCTTATCCTCTGTCTTATAGAAGTTTCTGACAGCCCAAAAAAAAAAATCATAAGGGGTTAAGATTTTCAATTAATAGATATCCAACCATCTTAGTAGAAGAAAAATCAACACGTGTGATGATGCTGTCAAATGCTTTATTCAACGAACATAATCATCTAATTCCCAAACAACTACAAATCATATTGCTGCCCTTGTTATTAACTACCTCAGAATCATGGGATTCTCTAATGGTAAGATTGAACTCTATATTTCGCCAAATATTAGTAAAACTTTTGGGAAGTAAAGGGATCAGATTTGCTTGAAGTATACAACTCAGGAACCTCCAAAATTACCGTAAATGAACATCAGGAATCCAAAATTACCACAAAATAACATTAGTAATCACAGTAATGAACAGAAAATTACAACTTAAAATGCTGTAAACGAAATCCTGCTAACTGTGGATGTATATGAGAAACTCATGAAATACACATTCAAAATCAACCGATACACTTGGAAAAAATGAACAACAATGGGCAAGACTAAAAATAATAATCCATTATTAAGCGTTTACAAGGAACCACTACAGAATAAGCAATACGCTAGGAAATTGAAATTATACGCCTTCAATTCTAACAAAAGCAACGGCTTTCATCTTAGAATCAGAGCTTCCAGGACAAAAAGAAAAAAAAACCGGAGAAATAAACTGAACAGAGCCCATATCAGAAACTACCTCAGCGAGCTGGTTTCCTTGTTCTTCATAAGCTCTTGCTAGCCTCTTGTTCTCATCAGAATCAAGATTCTTCTGCAATTCAGTAGTATTACTACGATTTTCTTGAAGAACATTGGAAGAAGCTTCTTCTTGTTCAAAGGGCAAGTTTGAAAACCGAGATAAGGGTCGTTTGCTGCTTTTATTCGTACTCTGCTTATTCCATGTCATCTTCATCTTTGGTTCAAGGCTTCGAAGAATCCAAAGAAATTCAGGAATGATGAACGGAATTCGCTGCTGCCGCCTTTCAAATTTATGCTTTTAGACGTTTGTGAGATGCAAAGCGACGACGTTATTTTGGTAAAATTTCCTACTAAATTAAATCTTTAGAAAATTACTCTGACCTCCTGGAAGTTTGTTTATATAACAGGGACCTCTGGTCTTGGTTTTCTCTTTTTCTTTTTTGAGAGATAATCTCTAGTCTTCTTTAAATTACACTGATTTTTATTTAAATATTACTCATTCTGTTTCAATATAAGTGTTATTATATAAGTTTTATTTTATTATAAAATTAGTGTTATTGAATAAAATTTTGACATTCTTCTCTTTAATTATACTAAATGATGATAGTTTCCTATATTGTAGTTTTTCATGAAGAAAAAGAATATTTAATTAAGAATAAATTACTTAGTTTAATTAATATCTTAATATGTGTAAAATTTCTAAAATGATACTTAAGTTAAAATCGAAAGAATATATTTGTCATCTACTACCTCACTTATCATTATTTTCTAATGAAAAATATTATTCTTTTTATTTTTCACCCTTAAAAGAATTAATAAAAATTTTAACTTAAAAAAGGGGGAAATGGAATTTGTGAAAAATGCTTTTTAATATTTTACAATAGTATAAAATGTAAAAACATAGTGCATGCTATCTCTTTAATCAATTAGAAAGAATAATAATTTTATTTAGTAATAAAAATATTTAGATAGCTTTGATTTTCTATTTTGAGTTTGAAGATTGTCAGAGGATTATCCTTGCTTGAATTGTACATCAGTCCCGAAGCCCCTGAAAGATAATCACAAGGCGGGGATCTAACCCCAAAACCCCTCTGATGCTTAAGTTAGTATTGGGTAGAAAGAATAGAATGAATTAAGTAAAAGGTAAATGTTAGAAGATGAACCTTGCTCGAATTGCACGTTGGCTCATGTATTCCTGAAGACAATCACACGTTGGCTCAGTAATGGTTAGAAAGAATATGATGAAATAAGTAGAAAGTAATCATAAGTATTTATAGCAAGCAAACCTAAGGAATATAGGAAACTAAATCTACCTTTCTTTGAATCCTATTCCAAGTCAAGTTAGGCCCTTTTTATTGGGCCTTACTCTTGTTCAAGAGAATACAACTTGCTAACCGGGCCATGTGCATAGCCGAACTCTATTAACTACCCTACAAGCCGATTTCTCAGATGATGTATGCTCCTAGATCTTCTTCTGAAAACTCAGTTTTTCAGGTAAATTTTGAAATCTTTTTATAAGAAATCGAGAATCAACTTTTGGATTATTGTGCTTTCAATATCATTGCAGTTGCTTCGAGCGATTGTAAGAAACTTTTGATCGACCGAGAAACCATCATCTTTTTCTTGCCTTCTTTCTCAACAATGCCTCTAAACAATATCCATGGCATCTGGTTCTTTGTCAAATCATCAACAATCTAGCTTAGGTAACTCTTCATCCATTCCTTCCATAGTCATTTCTCATACGAAAAATGGAGATTTAAATTTTTCTTTAAGAGATTAATTAGTTACCTTTCCTTCTACACTTGCTGATTTCAAGCCTATCCACCTACCTCCGGTAGCCAAATTTGCAAATTTTAGAACCCAAGAAAATGGTTTGATAACCAAACTCTTAGCCCAAAGTATCTGACCAACGATTTCAGATAGGCATATCTTTGTAGCATATTCTAGATATCGTATTTCTCAAGAGGCCTATGAGTTGATTAAACTCTTAGATTCAGATATAGCATCTTCTCCTCTCCCTGAATGTTTTTGCCTATATTTGAACTATTTGAAAGGAGGTTTGAGTCCCCTGTTTCTAGACTTCCTTTTTTAGACATTCTAATATTTTGGTCTTTCTTCTAAATGCAGCTTGCTTCGACTGCAGTTAGACTGGTGATAGGGTTTATCTTAGTGTGTCGGTCACTAAGCTTTCTGAATAGCCTAGACCTATTCAGGAAATTCTATACTATAAACCCCGAGGTTTGGGATTCTTTATGTTTAATCAGAGAAAACATTCCCCAAAGCTAATCTAAAAAATCCCCTTGTCAACAGATGGATTGAAAGAGTCAACAGATGGATTGAAAGAGTTCTTTGTCTTCATCCATCCTTCTTCTCTTGAACGATTGATAGTGTGGAATCAACGAGAGAAGCTACCTAACCCGGTAGCAAAAGATTCCCAAGTCAACCATTTAGTTGTAGAGGTTCTAACCAAGTATGCCTATGAACTAAGGATTGGTGAAGGATGGGTGAGAAGTATCGTGAAAGCTAGTGGTCTGTTTTTCTCGAATCATTTTGACCTAAAGAGGCTATGTTCGACTTGTTTTGCTCTACTCTTGTCATGTTTTCCTCCTTGAGTATGAGGACTTACTAATATCTGATTTTTTGTTTGGCTTACAGGTACCAGCATTTTGTAGAATATTACCTTGTCTCTTTAGGGTTATGGGAGGAATGCACTTGGGGAGAGCTTGGAAAGCTCATCCGATGAAAAGGATTGTCCTATGGGTAAGGCTTTTATAATGTCATATCAGTTTTGTTTCTACTTATTTCTTTAATGCATGTTGTATGTGTTTTTTTCAATGGTTAGGCATCCATTGTTTACGGAGAGGAGTCAAGAGGAGGATGAGGATAATTCTCCTCTAATTACCCAATGGTCCCAAAAGGGAAAAGTTCCTCCGCGAAGTCTATTATCTCATCCGTTGACTTGGCTATCAGATAAGCTTTAGGCTCCAATTCTGGTGTGAAAGAACAAAAAGTTGTGGAAGGATTAGCTTCTGAGGGGTCGAGTTATTCAGTGTATAAGAAGTAGACCCGATGCGTCTTCCCCAAAGTGAGATAACTTATGTCGTTTCTCATTTTTCCCACCCTGGGGGCTAGACATGAATTGGTAAATATCTTACCTTAATCATGCTTGGGAAACTGTTGAAGGGCTGATTTCTCAGAGAGATAGTGAGATGACAAGCCGGTGCAGTAACTTGGAGACTTTTGAGAACTATTGTGTCTCCACTATTCAAGTGACTATTTTTGGTTGGCAGTTATTGAGGTATATCCAGATAGCTGGTAATGCGGGTGAGGTGCTTTAGTCCCAACTGACCGAGATTTCTCAAGAAATTACAGAGTTAAGAAAGAAAACTGACGAAGCTCGTACTGCAAGGAAGGCTATTGAATGAGAAATCGAGGAACTTCGTGAGGAATTGGAGTCCTCAAAGGATAATTTTGAGAAATCCACCATGATGCCTTAGAGGCATCGAAGAGTGCTATAGAGGAATTACAGGGCGTCCTTGACCAATTCATGAACTCTAGCAGGAGTTTATGGGCACCCATCATTCAGAAGATTCAGAGATCTTTATGAAGAGTTAGGATGTGGGTGACCTTTTCTATAAATAGGTTGGTCTTCTTGCACAAATTGCAGTGACATAGGTTGTGGACATGGTAAAAGGAAAATACCCAGATTTTGAATTATGGGCACCCATCATTAAGAAGATTCAGAGATCTTTATGAAGAGTTAGGATATGGGTAACCTTTTCTATAAATAGGTTGGTCTTCTTGCACAAATTGCAGTGACACGGGTTGTGGACATGGTGAAAGAAAAATACCAAGATTTTGAATTACCTAAGGACATTAAAGAGTTGTATTCTCCCGAGATAATTGAGTCAATAATTCCTTGTTTTTTTGCTTGACACATGCTCTTGTCTAGTTTACTTCTACTTCTACTCTTTCTTCCAAAGCTGCAAACCTATCTTTATGATGATTTTGGCTCGCTAACTTGTTAGAGCTAGGCTCTTGTTTTTCTGCTGGCTATTTTCATTGCCCAGTCTTTATAATCTACTAAACCATAATTTGGTTAGACTTTTGTTTTTCGCACAATTTATTCAACTTAGTGTTTATAGTTGAGTACTAAGCACTCATTGTTATCTTCCTGGCTCATGAGTAATTTTTTGAGGCCACTTTAGGTAGGTTTTACCCCTTTGCCCTTTGCTTTTTATTTGTCTTCTCGGCTCATAGCCAATTTTCCACTTTGGGAGGGATTTACCCCTTTGTCCTCTGTGTTTTGTTTGTCTTCTTGGCCCATACACAATTGTTATTAGTGCCACTCTGGGCGGGATTTTTCGTCTTTTCCCTCTGCATTTTGTTTGTATTCTTGGCCCATGGGCAATTGTTGTTAACACCACTCTGGACGGGATTTATCCCTTTGCCCTATGCGTTTTGTAGTCAAATCGTTGCTGCATTCAGGCTATTTGATTAGCTATCTATCTTTTCGTAAATTGAAGTTAATTTTTCTTCTATTGATAGGTCGCTTATTGTGTCTTTTCATTTTTTGGCACCTTCTTTAAATAACCCCGTTTCCTAGTCTTCATTGTGAATGAAAGTTTGTGGAAGCTAATTCTTCTTATCACTCAATGGATTTCTTTCCCCTTTTCCATATGTGGTCTGCCCTCAGCTGGCAGAGTTTTTGCTGACTAAAGATCTATTTAGTCAATCCATATATGGCAACATTAGTAGTATAGTTTATTTTCATGGTTTTTCGTTGAATTTTCTTGTTTTTATTTTTGGAATTTAAAGATATTTTAAGACTTGCATGTTTAATCTTTTCTTGGAGAGTAGTTATACAAGCATTCTAAAGGCCATAACTAGTACCTTAAACTTAGATTAAGTAAGCACCCCTTGTGTTATTTGCTTATATGGAATTCGTCTTTTTAAGCACATTCCCTTTTGCTTTTGTTGTGATGATTATTGAGCTGAATCTTATGTTATTGGCCTGAGAATTCTATAAAATTTGTCCTAGAACCTAAATTCACTTTCTTTGAGGTGAAATGAGGGATTAACCTTAGTTTGATCTTGAAATGATGGTAATATGCCTTCTTTGTCACCATTGAGCATTTCTAGCCATCCTTTTTTATTTTATCTGTAGTACCCTTCATGAAACCTTTGTGCATAAATTTTCTAATCTATATTCTTAATTTTTCCTTCTTTCAAATTTTAAACTCCACTCTTTATATTTAACCGTTCTTTGCAAGAGATAAATGCATTTTTACCCTTAAGTCGGCAAAAAGTATTGTGGAAATTGGAAAAAAGGGTGGAAGGGAAGTTGATAGGAAAAATGGCTTGTAAGACCTAAGAGGGGGGTGAATTAGGTCTTTGGCTAATTAGTAAAATCATTTTCCTTTTTACGAACATTTTGCCTTAATAAAAGCTCTTCTTTAAAATCACAAACTTCAAGTTTATGTGTGTTTTGATGGTTAAGAAAAGATTATCAAACTATAAGACCACAATCAATCAATCAACAACTATGAACAAATAATAATATCACAAGTACGTAAACAAGTAAAGCTATAAGGAAATGAACACACGATTTATAGTGGTTCGATCTCTCCAAGATCTACATCCACTACCTTGAGTCCACACTCAAGGATTTCAACCAATTCACTATATGCTCAATTTAGGCAATTACACAAGAGGCCCACCCAACAAGGGTTTTACACCAACAACCTTCTTTGCAATCCTACAAACAAGGCTCACCCTTCCACAAGGATTTCATATCTAAAGACAACCTAAAGGATTTTACCAAAAAGATTTTACGTCACAAGATAACCTTGTATCAATCACAACAATAATGTAAAGATAGAGTTTGGATGTTACCAATACTTCTTGGTGGATGAATACAATTGCTAGCATCACTTCACTTCTTGCCTTTGGAATCTTGAATTTTAACCTTTGAGCACAAGATAATTTGAGAGCTTCTCAAATAATTTTGATGTCAAACAAGTTAGAGCTTCAAGGATTTCTTAAGTTCAAAAGTTCTATCAAAAATCTGGAGTTTGTGGCTTTTATAAATTTTAAAAATCAGTTAAAACGGTCATAAAACGACTAGTAACGTCTAGTTTCAGAAAATTCGGATGATACAGTTCAAAATTTGGACGACCGAATTTTTTCTTGTGCGTCCGAACTTTTTTTAGAAAGTACTGTTCATGTTTCTTGTGCGTCTGAAGGTGCGTCTGAATTTCTCTGAAAAATTCTATTCATGTGAACAGTCTGAATTTCTAAGAGAGGTATTAATGGTCAGAAAACATTTACAATGCTCCCCTTAGATTGTGCTCATTTTTCAACAAGTTTGGACTTGAGATGATGTGAATCTGAATTTTGACATATCAAGTCCGAACTGTAAAATAAGTGAAATGAAAGCTTCAATTTTTGAAAATAAGCTTTCCTAAAGTTGTTCAAACATAGTAGAAGAAATTAAAATATATTTGAATCAATTTGAACAACAAAAGAGCACTTTTTGACAACAAAATATGGATGCATCTGAATTTCTGAATCATGCATCCGAATTTTAAGATTTCAAATCCAAACTGTAAAATGTGTGAGATAACAGCTTTAATTTTTGAAAATAAGCTTTTCTAATATTTTTCAAATATGATAGGAAGGATTAAGACAGTTTTCAAATAATTTGAAGAACAGAAAAATATTTTTGGCAAGAAGATCTTGATGCGTCTGAATTTTTGGTCTGCATCCCAATTTCAAGTCCAAATTTTTGGCAACAAGTTTGAAAAGCTGATTTTGCATTTTCAAATGAACTGTAGAAGTACTCAAATATGAATGTCCACAATGACACTCAGTTTAGCTTTGCAAAACCAGAAAACTTATGTATTCAATTATTTTCATGAAGTAACTTAAAGTCATAGGTCAAGTCAAGAACCATGATAAAAAATTTTAAAATCCCAACTCAACCATTTTCAATTTAAATTTCAAATGCAACCACATAATACACAATTTCCAAATGCATCCACACAAATGCAGTTTCTCCAATGCAGCCACATTTTGTCATCATTCACACAACATATATACAACATATATCACATCATATAGCATATTTTGTCATCATTCTTTCTCCCCTTTTTGTCATCACTCAAAGATGGGGTAAATGAAAATGAGACAGCATGTATCACATATAAGTAGTATATTGACTAACTCTTAATGGGAAATTTAGCAATATATTGACCAACGCTCATAAACAGTATATTGACAACATTCAGCAATTGTCTAGTCAAATAATTATCATCCTAACAGCAATAAACATTATGTAGCATCTCAACAATAATAAATCAACTTCTTCTCCCACTTTTTAGCAGCGAGTAAACTTTGGGTGAGAGTACTTGGACAACAAAAGTGAAACAAAAGAAGCTCTTATCACAAGCATTTCACACATTGAGCTTCAAAACATTCTAATGACTAGAAAGGCACAAGTAAATTTCAATGTTAAATCATAACATGTGCATTAAGGAATAAACTAAAATAAGCAACAAAATAGAGTTTAGAGATAGAAATGACTAGTCTTGGATGCGCTTCATGGTCTTCATTTCCAAATCTGTTTGTTATGATGGCCATGTTTTCCCTTGAACTCTGTATGATAGAGTCCTTCGTTTGCTGACTCCTTGCCCGTGTAGTTCTGCTTTGGAAAGCTACCAATTGAGAGGATTTTTAGATCTTCTTTCTTTGAATCACATTTTCCTCCTCCCTTGGCTGAAGGAAATTGGTGATAGATTTGTGATTTGACTATGTTAAACTCCCTTCACCTCCTTCTTTTTGCTTGTTCTCTTGGGATTACCTCTTTGTTCTTCATTCTCATGCTCTTCTTCTTGTTTGGGGTACTTCACTGCCTTTCCCTTCATCTTTGTCTTCTTCTTTAGCAACAAATTGATAGCCATCTCAATTTGCACTGTCATTACTATCATCCTTATTACTGCCATCTCCACCCATATTATCTTCTTGTTCTTCTTCTTTGGCTTTATAGGAACTTGCACCATTTAAAACCACTTGAGAAATCTTTCTCAAGTCTTCTTCCATATTCTTGACTCTAGCTTTTAAACCATCAAATTTTCCAAGAATCATTAGAGAAAAGGACTCGAAGAATTTGTCCATCTTCTTCATTCCTTTACATGGTTGTTCATTGTCTCTTGAAACACCTTGGCTACTATAGTATTACCGCTAGTGAGATTATCGCTTTCAACTTATTTTCCTTCAATAGAGAGTACCTCTTCAAATAGTCTTCTTTTTGTGGGGAGTTGCTCCCCCTCACTTGGTGATTCATGCTTTCTTTTTATTTTCCTTTCTCTAGCAAGGATTTCCTCTTCATCCTCACTGGGCTTATGGGGCATTATGCTTTCTTGATGAGAATTGCTTGGCCAATAATATGATACTCACCCCTATAATTGTTGAGTATTTGCATTGGCTGGAAACACAAACACACATACATACGGATCTTACTTGCATTCCGAGACAAGGACGTGATTGTTTAATTTTTGTAATGGGTATTTGGGATGACTTTTAGATTGATTGTGTAGACATGCTTGAAACTGTCTCAAGAAGTAATGCTCTCTCTATTTTTCCTCCTTTGAAATTCTTCAAAACACTCTTTATTTCTTGTAGGTATTGTTCAAATTTCTTTGTTGTTTTGTAGTATTGCATGGGGACAAACAATGTCTAAGTGTGGGAAAGTTTGATATTTCATATTTGTGCTTTATGTAATGATCATTTTGAGCTTAAATTTCTATTGAATTTTGGTGTTTCAATCACGATTTACACTCCTTCTATCTCTTCTTTAGTTTAGGTGAGTTTATTAAAGAATTGGAATAGAATGAAGCAATGAAGGAAATTCTATACACTTAGAATGACGAAAGAAGAAGAATGCAGAACAGAGTAGTAGGATAAAAGCCTTTTCCAATGAGATTTTGACCTCCTTAAAAGTTTCAAATGCAAAAGTTTCCATAATGATAATATACATGTCAATCCAAACTCATTTGGTTTTCATAAATATGGTACAAATTCAGCAGTCCTGGATGAATCTCCAGTTTTGACATATTTTGGTATAATGACCACATCTTTAGTTCTAAACATCCAATTTAGGTAATTAAAATCTCTGTGGAAATCTATGATCATAATCTACAACTTGTATGAATATATCAAGATCTATATCGTATGATTTCATTCTCTAAATTCACCAAGAAATCAAACAACTGTCACAGTTGCAGAACAGAACACTGTAGCAAAATTGGTTTGAAACAGTGCCGCTTGGTATGGACCAAGTGGCTGCACTTGAAAGAAGCCAAAAATCGCCTCCTAGACCACACCAAGTGGCACCGTTTGGGCCAACAGAAGAATTCTGCATATTTTTCTCTCTCATTTTGGGGGAACTATAAATAGAACCTTAACCAACTTGAAGGGGGGCCGGCTAGGGTTTTGGACAAGGGCAAAAAGAGGAGAGTTTTGAGAGAAAATCCTATCCAAAATCCTCATTATTGCAAGAGAAATCAATAGAGTAGGTGGAATTATTGAAGAAGAAGCAATCAATCTTGGAGCTTCAAGCTCAAGAACACAACTCTTCACAACCAAGTTGAAGAACTCAGTCGTGAAGAAGAGAAGATTTTGAGACATGAGACTGAGCAATTCTTCCTCTTTCTTTGTTATGTTATGTTCTTTGATTTGTAATATGATGATGAGCTAAAAATTTGAATACTTGGATGGTTATGAATCATATTTATCATCTATGTGAATGAATTTATTTTCTTGGTTGATTGATCTCTAATTTCTTATGTATTGTTTGTGGATTTGATTGCTTGAATGAATTTGATTGTTGGTTGATTCATGATTTGGGTTTTTTCACTTATAATTGAGAAAGGAAGGGTGGAATAGACCATGCACAAATAATGGAGATGATTTAGGTGACTAGAGATAGGGGCCTTAACATTTTCTTGGTAATTAGAGAAATCTAACTGGAAATTCACCAATCTAAATGCATTCTTAGGTTGAATTAGTTAGAAAGAGATTTCAACTAATTAATCTAAGGGTAGAGGATTCTCATCTAGAGATACAGAGAGTCATAATATAGGAATTTTACCAAACATAAGAAGGAGTAGATAATCAACCAAGAGATTTTTCTATCACATAGGTAATTCTAGGGGATTTTTTCATTCAAGTATTATCTTTTCAATTGAATTTCCTCTTGCAAGCAATATTAGTTAAGTTAATTTAAATTATCTAAGTTAAATCTTTATTCTTAGTAGTTTATTTCTATAATTCCACAAGCAAATTTGATAGGCTAAACAATAGAGCAGAAAGTGAGTGATGATATTTGACTATCCCGAGAAAACGATATTTGAAGTACTTTCCATTATACTAATTATAACGATAAGTGAGATTGCCTTGCGTTTGTGTGAAAATTGTTGAAAATTGTGATGGAATAGAGTATAAGGGCACGGAAAACACACAACAAGTTTTGAACCATCACAATTTGAGCTTTATGGGAAAGAGCCTCAACCAAGAGTTAAACAACAGTACTTAATCTCTTTCTTTAAACTCCTTGTTCGGCAACACATGTTTGTCATTCCATTGCTTCACCTTTTCTTTGTAGATTCATGAATTCTCATAGGAATCTCTCCTCCATTAATCAAGTTCATTAATTTGGTGCATTCTTTTCTTTCTTGCTAGGTCAAGATCAAAGTTAACCAAGTTAATAGCCCAATATGCTTTATGCTCAATCTCAATCGGCGAATGACAAGACTTCCCATAGACTAATCTATATGGAGTAAACCCAATGGGGGTCTTGTATACAGTCCTATATGCCCACAAATCATCATCAAGCTTAACAATCCAATCCTTTCTAGTATGCTCAAAATCTTTTCCAAAATTCTTTTGATTTCTCTATTAACAACTTCCACTTGACCACTAGTTTGAGGATAATAACGGGTCACCATCTTGTGAGTAACACGTAATCAAAGCAAGACTTTCTCAAGTTTTTGGTTACAAGAGTGAGTTGCCTTATCATTAATTATAGCTCTAGGAATACCAAAGCAAGTAAACAATTTCTTCAAGAACTTAACAACTACTCTAGCATCATTTGTAGGAAAAGCTTGTGCTTCCACCTATCTAGAGTCATAATCAATTGTGGCCAAGATATATATTACCAAAAAAGCTTGGAAAAGGACTCATGAAATCAATACCCCAACAATCAAAGACTTCACAATACCCCAACAATCAAAGACTTCACATATTTGAAATGTAGAGAGGCATTTCATGTCTTTTTGAGATATTATCTGTCCGTTGGCAATAGAATTAGCCAATAGAATCCTGACTCTAGTACCTTTCTTACTATCCCATTGGCTTGATAATGACCACCAGCACGACTTTATGGCAATGCTCCAATATGCCCATGTTCTCGGGGTATGCTATGCATCTCCTTATGATTTGATTTGCACAAATTCGAAATAGTTACGAATCCTCCAAAGATAGTACTTTAACTCCGAAAAGAATTTCATCTTTTGTTGAGGAGTTAGGTTCTTTGGTAAAATTCGACCCACAATATAATTAGCATAATTTGCAAACCAAGGAGTGCGATCACTGTTACCTACAACTGAGTATAGCCTCTCATCAGGGAATATATCATTGATGTCTTCTTCATTCATTCAGTCCAAATGTGGGTTCTCCAACCTTGATAGATGATCGGCGACAAGATTTTTTGCTCCCCTTTTGTCTCTTATCTCCAAATCAAATTCTTGAAATAAAAGTACGTACCTAATTATTCTAGGTTTTGCATCATGTTTGTTAAGAAGATATTTGAGTGTTGAATGGTCCGTTTAAACAATGACTTTAGACAAAATGGGATAAGGATGAAATTTGTCAAAAAAAAAACTATAGCAAGCAACTCCTTTTCGGTTGTGGTATAGTTCTCTTGTGTTTGCATTAAGGTATTGCTTGCACAATATATCGGTTGAAAAAGCCCTTCTCTCCTTTGTCCAAGCACTGCCCCTACAACAAAATCACTTGCATCGTACATTAGTTCAAAGGGGAGAGACTAATCAGGGGAAACCAATCTACTTGGCAAAGATCTTGTTGACCATTTCATGGAAGTCAGACTCGGTATTTTTCAACCCAAATAGCATGCGAGTATAACATTAAATCCTATTATCGGTTACAAAAGATGTTTTACCCATATCCTCTCTGGCAATTGGTATCTGGTGGTACCCCTTGTAAGCATCAAGGAGACATAATACCTCATTCTTGGCTGTTGCGTGAATCAATTAATCAATCTGAGGCAAATGATATGATTTTTTTAGGATTACAATATTTAAATATGTGAAATCTATGCACACATGCTATTCCCCCATGGCTTTTGGAACCACCACTAGGTTTGTTAACCATGTTGAGAAATGTACAGGTTTGATTATCCTAACACTCAGTAACCCATTTACTTGCTGCCTTATAACCTCTAGTCTTTGCTCGGCAAAAAACTCTTAGGAGCACGGGTTGGGACTCAAGCTTAATCCTTTTAACTGGTGCTCTGCGATTGTGTAAGAGATTGCCTCGAGGTCAGTATTACTCCATGCAAATATGTCCTGATATTCATTAAAGACTTCCTTGAGTTGTTGCCAGACATCTTGGGATAAACTCGTATAAAGGAACTTGTTTTAGGGCTAACTTTTCTTTGCGTAACTTCATTTTGGAAAAAGTACTTTCAAATAAAATATTGGTCGAACTTCCAATGTCTACTAGAATTTAGCACACTGTCCAACCGGCTACTTTTAATGATACTACAAAAGGATAATCATCCAATGTCTTTCATCGTTTGAGTGGCAATGTAGCTACCATGTTAATAATTCAAGCTTCGAGCTTTTGTTCTTCTAAAGCTCCAGAACTTACTCTATCCTCTCACGCCGGTCAGCGCATACCAAGATGAAATCTTTAGGTTTCCCTCGTCGGATGGCTTTCTCAATGTCGCATTTTAAGTCATAACAATTTTCTATATCATGACCATAATCTTTATGAAATAAACAATACTGTCTTTGACTCCTCTTATCAGAGGGGTAGTCATCTTTGGTAGTGGCCGTAGGATACCTAAAGATTCCACTTGCTGCAAGATTTCCATTTAAGAACTACGTAACGGGGCATGCTCCTGTAAGCATGGGTTGACTTCTCGACATTGATTTTGATAGGACTCCTATACCACTCAGTTTTTCCCTTTTCTTTTGAGATTCTTTTTTCTCCCATTAGTTTTCTTCAAGTTCCTGATAAAGCAGAAGGATAGGGTTACACGAAGCTAACCTAAGGACCTAGCAAACTGTTGATCCACTTCGTCATTTTTTGACAAATTTTCTACTTCTTGTAGCTACTCTTACCATACCTCTGGATATCTAGTGCAAATATTTTTGCCCGTTTCCATAACCTTTGGCAGTAGGGCTATAGGGCTACAAGCTGCAGGCTTCCTTTTTATCCAGTTCATTTTCTTCAAGTTCCTGGTCAAGCTCCTTCTTTTTCCTTATAATTTCATCTCCTTTAATAAAGCATTGTACCCAATCATGAAGTTCCGTGATTGTCTAAGGGTTGGTTAATATGAGTTTTTGTACAAGCAGTGGAATGCCTAGGGCATGTATATGCTTTAGCATACACATCCTCTTGTAGATCCCTTATATCCAAAGCTTCTCTATTAAAACTTGTTGTGTAGTTGGTGACTGATTCGACGACATTTTTTCATAAGTGCAGGAGATCATTAATAGTTTTTTGATGGGCAATATTGATGGTAAAAGGTATCAAAAATTCTTTTCCGATTTGGTGGAAAGTGGAGATGCTTCTGGACTTTATCGAAGAGAACCATCGTAAAGCTTGCGCCTTTAAGGAACTTGGAAACATCAAACACAAAGCCATGTCAAAAGCATCCCACTGCAACATGAGGGATATAAGTTTTTCTAGATGTTCCCAGGTATCTCCAATCCTGTCATCCCATCCAGAGTGGCACGCTGAAATTCTTCACCACAGAGGATTGTGCTGGATGAAATTTCAATTTTCAAAATAACCTTGGCAGGTTCTATCTATGACTTCCATCATAGTTGTTCGAGCTTCCTATGCTTGGGGGCCAAAGTTATTCTGAAAAGACATATTTTATGCTTGAGGACCACTGGGAGACTCCTTAGTCAGAGTATTCCCTCTGTTGTAATCACTAGGCTCTTCTTGTGGTTGCATAAACTATGCAGATACAGAAGTTGCATGATGCGTTATTGGTTCTAAAGTTTGAATATCCCCGGGATGTAGAGAGCTAATAGATTGAATCCAATTTTGTAAAGCATTTAATTGTTCTATCGTGACCACTAGTGGTGGCATCTCTATTGGAATGATGAATACATCTTGATGGTAGTAGGGACCCCATTCTCTCCCTCATACTACGATAATACATGGGAAGGGGATCAGAATAACCAAAAATAGCGTCATTGGAGATATCATGTGTGGTGGAATCCATGAGAAGATGTAAAAAGAAAATGTGTGGATTTTAACCATGATTGGCACCAATTGTTGGAAGACGAACCTTGCTTTGATCCACGTTGGCTCGTGAATTCCTAAAGACAATCACAAGGTGGGGATCTAACTCGATATACTCTCCGATGCTGAAATCAGTAATGGGTAGAAAGAATAAAATAAAATAAGTAGAAGGTAATCATCTGTATTTATTGGGAATGAACCTGAGGGATTTAGCAAACTAAATCCATATTGGAAGATATCTTTCTTTGAATCTTATTCCAGCTCTAGATAGGCCCTTTTTAATGGGCCTTACTCTTTTTCATGAGAATACGACTTGCTAACTAGACCATGTGCGGAGCCCAATTCCATCAGTAAACATAAGTATGTATAAGAAGCAAACTTAAGGGATTTAGGTAACTAAATATATATTTGAAAATACCTTTCTTTGAATCCTATTTTAGCTAGAAATAAGCTTGTTTATTAGGCCTCACTTTTGTCATTAGGATACGGACGGATGACTGGGTCGTATGCAAAGTCCAACTCCATCATCTGGCCCCTGCTAGCTGGGTATGAGAACCATCATGTCCTTTCGGACGATGTCCTTTCATGTCCTTCTGAAAACTCATCTTTTGAGATAGATTTTGAAATATTTTTGTAGAAAATCGAGAATTACCTTTTTGCTTAGTGTCTTTTCAACATCATTGTTGTTGCTTCGAGCAATCATAAGGGACTTCTAGTCGAACGAGAGAACCATCGTCCTTTCCTACCATCATCATTTCCTTGTCTTGTTCCTTAGCAATACCTTTAAATAGTATCCATTAGATTTGGTTCTTCATCGAATCCTCAACCATCCAGTACAGGTAACTCTCCCTCTATTCTCTCCATAGTCATTTCTCCTACAAAAAATGGAGATTTAAATTTTTCTTCAGGAAATTCATCGGTTACCTTTCCTTTTGTACCTATAGATTTCTCGCTTACACATCTTCCTCTGGTAGCCAAATTTGCACATTTTTGTCCCTAGGAAAGTGATTCTTTAACCACTCCACTAGCCCAAAGTATTCGACTAGTGATGTCGGATAGGCATATTGCTATAGCATATTCCAAGTATAACATCTCTCAAGAGGCCTATGAATTGATTAAACCCTTAGATTGAGATAGAGCATGCTCTCATTCTCATGGCTATTTTTCCCATATTTGAACTATTTAAAGGAGGTTTGAGTCTTCTGTTTCAAGATCTTTTGTTGAACATTCTAAGGTTTGGGTTCTTGTCATCGGCTCAGCTAACTCTGAATGCTCAGAGACAAGTAATGGTGTTCATCTTAGTGTGTTGCTCACTAGTTGTCCCCATTAGCCTAGACTTATTCTGGAAGTTCTATACTATAAACCCATCCCCCAAGGTCTAGGATTCCTTATGTTTAATCAGAGAAAGAATTCCCCGAAGCTAATCTCAAAAATCCCTCATCAATACATGGACCATTTAGCCGTAGAAGTTTTAAACAACTATGCCTACAAATTAAGGATTGGTGAAGGCTGAGTGAGAAGTGTCCTGAAAGCTAGTTGCCTTTTTTCCTCGGATCATTTTGACATAGAGAGGCTATGTTAGTCTTTTTTTGCTTTACTCTTAATTATCACACTTTCCTCCTTGAGTATGAGGACTAAGAATACTTATTTTGCTATTTGTCCTACAGGTACTGGTATTTTGTAGAATATCACATTGTCTTTTCAGGGTCGCAGGACAAGTATGCCTTGCCGATAGTCTGGAAATCTTGTTAGAAGAAAAAGGATCATTTTGTAGGTAAGGTTCTAGTAAGGATGTTTTGGTTTTATTTCTTCTTATTTCTTTAATGGATACTATATACATTTTCAGTGGTTAGACATCATTGTTCATGGAGAGAAATGGGAAGGATGGTGAAGATGATGTTCCTCTAATAGCCTGGCGTTCAAAAAAGAAAGGCTCCTGCAATAGGCCCATCGACTCATCTATTGACTTGGTTGTTAAGTAAACGTCAGGCTCCCGACTCTGGTGTGGAAGAGTAGCCAATAGTGGAAGGATTGGCTTATGAAGGGTCAAGTTATTCAATATACAAGAAGTACCCGATAGATCTAATGACTCTTTTTGAAGGGTGAAATGACTTATGCTGAATCTCATTTTTGCTAACTTTAGGGGCTAGACATGAATTGGCGAGTGTACTATCTTAATCAAGCCCAAGAAATTGTTGAATAGCTAATATCTTAGAGGGATAGTGAGACGACAAACCGATGTAGTAACTTGCAAGTTTTAGAAAATTATAGTTTTTCTATTGTTCAAGCGACTGCATTTAGTCAGGAGTTTTGGAGACTGATCGAAATAGCCGGTGAAACCAGTGAAGTGCTTCAGATGCAATTGACTGAGCTTACTCAAAAAACTAAAGAGTTAAGGAGGGAAATTGACAAAGCTCGTGCTGCAAGGAGAGCTGCTGAACGAAAGATTGAAAAATTTTCAGGGAATTGGAATCCTCAAACGATGATGTTGAAAATCCCATGATGTGCTAGAGGCATTGAAGAATGTAATGGAGGATTTACTGGGCGTTCTTGATGAAGTTTTAGACCCTAGTGAAGAGCCAATATATGGGAGATCTCCTCTATAAATGGTTTGATTCTCTTGCACAAATTTCCATTACTCAAGTTGTAGAGATAGTGAAAAAAGATACTTGGACTTGAATTACCTAAGGATATGCAAGCACTATACTTTCCCAGGATAACTGAGGTGGTATTTTCGTGATTTTCTGCCTCTACGGATCCTTCTATCAAGTCTACGTCTGCTCCAACTCCATCTTTCAAAGCTACAAACCTATCTTAGTGATGCCTTTTTCTAGCTAGACTCTGCTTTTTTGTTGGGTTATTTTTATAGCGCAATCTTTGCAATCTATTGAACCATTTATTGGTCAGATTTTTTTTTTGCTTAATTTTTCTGACTCAGTAGTTATAGACTAGACCATTTTTATTTTGAATACTTATTATTGTCTTCTTGGCTCATAAGCAATATTTAATTCCACTTTGGGCCAGTTTTACTCCCTTGCTCTCTGCATTTTCATTTTTCTTCTCGGCCTACAGGTAATTAATTTGTTAACGCCACTTTGGGAGTGTTTTATCCCTTTGCCCTTTGCTCTTTGCTTGTATTCAGGACCCATAAGCAATTTTTTGTTAACGTCACTTTAGGAAGGATTTATCTCTTTGTCATCTGCATTTTGTAGTTGAATCGTTGCCGCTTTTAGGTTGTTCAATTACCTGTTTATCTCCTCATAAATTGAAATTCATTCTCCTTCTATTGGAAGTTACTTATACCGTGTGCCTTTTAATCTTCCGACTCTTTCTTCAAATAGCCCTATTTTCTAATATTCATCTTCATTGTGCTCGACAAGTTTTCGTAAGCTAATTCTTTTTATCTCTCATTGGCCTTTCTTCTTCCCTTTCTATATGTCGTTCGCCCCCAATTGGTAGAATTTTTGTTGACTAAAGATTTGTTTGTCCTGTTTATATATGGTGGCGTCATAGATGGTCATGAAGTATTGAAGCTAAAGTTGGACTCAATCTGTTGCGTCTATGGCTCTTCTAGTGAAAAACATTAATGGCGTCTGTTTGCCATCCAAGTGTATGTGTCCTTATTGGATCATACTCTAATTTTTGAGTTTGATACTCACTCCGTTTTCTACTTGACCATGGGGGTGGACGTGGAGTGCCGACGCTATTGATACTTTCCTACTGAGTTTTTACCCTCATGCTCAAAGGGTTCTGAAGCTCCATTTTCCCCATGTTGTTCGTGTAGAGGTAGCGCAATTGGAATACTTGGTGTTCTTGTTAGAGAAACTGGTATATTTCGTATTGTTGTGTATTTTTTCTATGCCTTTATACTTAATTTTATCATAATCTCTACCAATTTGCACACAAATACTAGGCAAGTGCACCTATCGTTATGATTAGTATAATAGCAAGTAAATTTAAATGTCGTATCCACGGGGATAGTTAAATGTCATTACTCACTTTCCACTCCATTGTTTAGCCAATGAAATTTGCTTGTGGAGATAATAGAAATAATTATTAAGAATAAAAATTTGACTTAACCAATAAAATTTAGTTTAGCTAATATTTAATTTGCAAGAGAAAATTTCAATTGAGAAAGTAATACTTGAATGGAAAATCCCCTTAGAATTACCTATGTGATAGAAAAGTCTCTTGCTTAATGAATTGCCTTTCTTATGTTTGATGGAATTCCTCAATTAGAGCTCACTTTATCTCTAGATGAAAGTCTTCTACTCTTAGATTAGATTAGTTGAAATCTCTTTCTAACCAATTCAACCCAAGAATGTATTAAGATTTGTGAATTTCTAATTAGATTTCTCTAATCATCAAGAAAGTGTTGAGATTCATATCTCTAGTCACCTAAATCACTCTCATTATTTTTGTCATGATCTATTTCACCCTTCCTTCCTCAATTCCAAGTGAAAAATCCAGATTATGAATCAATTATCAACCAAATCAATTCAAGCAATCAAATCCACAAACAATCCATAAGAAATCGAAATTCAATCAACCAAGAGAACCAATCATTCACATAGATAATAACTAGGGTTCATAACCATCCAAGTATTCGAGAATTTAGCTCATCAACATATTACAATTCAAAGAAAATAAAGCAACAAAGAAAGAGGAAGAATTGCTCATTTTCATGGTTTAAATCTTCTCTTCTTCAAGACTTGAAATTCTCCAACTTGGTTGTGAAAAGTTGTGTTCTTGAGCTTGAATCTTCAATATTGATTGCTCATTCTTCAAAGATTTGATCTCCACTCTTGATTTCTCTTGCAAATATTGAAGATTTTGGAGCAATGTTTTGTAGTTTTTCTTGTGTTTTTCCATCTCTCTTGGCCTCCTCCAAGAACCCTAGCTGTCCCTCTTCAAAACCCATAAGGTTCTATATATAGTTCTCCCAAAAAATAAGAGAAAAATTGCAAAAATCAGTCTTTGGTCCAAAAGGTGCCGTTTAGGGGGGTCTAAGTGGTACCGTTTGGCTTCTTGAAGGGGGCGCCGCTTGGTCCCTTGAAGGCGGTGCCGTTTGGTCCCAGTTTTGCTACAATTTTTCTACTGTGTGGCAGTGGCAGCTGTTTTGATTCATTGATAAATTCATAGCATGAAATCTGTTGATCTAGATCTTTATGTCTTCACATAGTTGTATATCATGATCTTAGCTTTCCACATTGCTTTAAATCCCCTGAATTGGACATCTAACTCAAGATATGATCATTCTACCAAAATGTGCTAAAACTGGGACAAATCCAGGACAGGTGAATTTGTAACATAACCAGGATGGACAAAAGAACTTGTATTGACATAAATTTTACTATTATGAAAACTTCCAAATGTCCTCTATAATTGTTTAGAAGATCACTTTCGCATTTGAAATCTATATGGAGGTCAAAATCCCACTTGAAAATTCTCTGTCATGCTATTTTTCTCTGCATTTTCTGCTTTCTTCATTGTATAAAATCTCCTTGTTTGCTTCATTGTATTCCAAATCTTCAATAAACTCACCTAAATCAAAGAAGAGATAAAGGGAGTGTAAATGGTGATTGAAACACCAAAATTCAACAGAAATTTAATCTCAAAATAATCATTATATGAAGCACAAATATGAGCTATTACTTATCTAGTGATGGGTTTATTGATACTGATGACTCTCTAGATGATTTCTAGTATGCTATTTTCTTTTATTTGTTATTTCGTTCTTTTAAAATTTAAAGTTTTATGTAGCAATGAATATAATATTTGATCCTTTCCTTCCTTATTGATACTTTGAAAATGTATTTTCAAAACTTATCTGTGAAAATAGAGCTTGTAAAGGACATAATGTAAACTAAAATACCTACGAATAAAATTTTCGCAAATGGGCTATGTTCAATGGTCACACAGGCTTTCGTCCTACAGCTTCCTTTACCCTATAACATCCATTCTCAAGTGCTTTTGTTAGCACATATGGTCTTTCCCATACTGCATCTAATTTATGGTCGAGATCCCTAGCTTTATTTCTGCTTAGTGCTAGGTCACCTTCTAGAACTACTCGGGGGTAACCTCGGTGTTGCAATATTTTACCACCAACCGTTTGTATTGTTCCTCTAATCTAGCCATTCGAGTTCTTGTTTCTTCTGCTATAAGTAAATTATTTTCTCCCAATAGTCGATAGTTATCTCTTTCATGAAATACTTCTAATCTTTCGAAGGGGAGGCTTCGTTGGATATGACCACAATACACTATGTCGCTCATCGTACCATCGCCCTGTTGCTTGATCCAAAAGTTTCTTTAACCTCTGGAGGATGGTTTAGTTAGTTACCTCAGTTAGCCCATTTGTCGATGGGCATGCTACCGAAGTTAATCTCTATTCAATGTGTAACTCCATGTAGAACTCCTTGAATTCCTCTGAGTCAAATTGCCATCCACTATCGGTTACCAAGGTATACGAGATCTCGTAACGAGTTATGATTTCTTCCAAAAAAAAACTCATTTATTCTACCAGTTGTAATGGTGGCTAAGGCACGAACTTCTATTGACTTGGTAAAATAGTCAATGACGACTACTAGGTAGCTTCTTCCTTTGAGACCTTTCGAAAAGGGCCCCAAGAGGTCCACTCCCCATTGTACGAAGGGGATTAAATTTCATAGGGATTGATATTCAGTAGCCGGCAAACAATGTGCATTGGAGTGTAGTTGGCATTTTTTGCAATGTTTAACCAAATTCTTTGCGTCATCTTCCACAATAGGCCAAAAGTACCGCACCTCATTATTTTTTGGATCAGACTTCGAACGTTGATATGATCACCGAAGACCCATTCACAGACTCTCCGCAAGGCATACTTTCCATCTTCTAGTGTAACACACTTCATCATAGGCCATGAATAGGATCTCTTATACAATGTTCCATTGATTATGGCGTATCCGGAGGCAGCAGTTTTTACTTTCCTTGCTTGGTTCTAGTCATCAGGCAATATGCCAAAAATAATATACCTTATGATCGGTGTCATCCAGGTTTCCTCCTAGTGAGGACTTAGAACTTCTTCATCAATAGTCTTCTTTTTCAATGGTTCTACCCACGTTCTTGCTATAGGTTCTACACAACTATTTTGGAAAGGGCATTAGCTTTTGCATTCTATTAGCTTCCAATTTTTTTGAATTTCACAAATTGAAACCTACTGATTAAGTGACTAACGATTTGTAATCAATTTCTCATATTTCTCCCAAGCTTCATGTACCCTTGTAATCTATCCGAAAACTACCTAGGAATCTCCCCAAATGACTAAGTTTTCAAAAGTGAGCTGTTGGGCAAGTCTAATTCTTGCTATCAAGGCTTCATATTTTGTCTCATTATTTCTAACTTTGACGTGATACTTGAGGGCTTAAGCAAATTCCTTGCCATCCAAATTTTCTAGAATAACCCCTGCCTCGCCTTTGTGAGAAGAAGCGGACCTATCCACATAAAAGATCCAACAAATGTCCCAATTTGGTTCCGTAGGGTTAACTTCATTTTCTGGAGTATCCGTCTGTGCCGTGCATTCTACCACGAAATCTACCAAAGCTTGTTCAGGACGATCTTCCTTAGGACGTAGTCATGCAGTTCTTAGTCCATTTAAACTTTCCTTCATATCTTTGGATGCGATAGAATGGGGCTGCCTTTTCTCTAGCTTTGGCCAAAAATGGCTGATCGCAGGCATTCTTCCTGTACATCCTTTATGGTTCTGGGAGGTTTCATACTTAAGTTTGTATCTTCTTGGGGTTTGCCTCACTTCCTCTGGGAGAGACTAAGTATCACGAGAAATTACCCATTTGTACTCCAAAAGTATATTTTTGTAAATTTAGTTTCATACCTATATGCTTCACAGTTATAAGTGTTTCTTCGACATCGTGTGCTTGGTCGAGCATCATTTTTTATTTGATGATGATGTCATCAATGTAAACCTCCATGTTTCACCCAATCTGCTTGGCGAAGATCTTGTTGATCATTTCTTGGAAATCAGCCTCTGGCATTTTTTAACCTAAATGGCATTCGAGCATAACAATAAATTCCATTATCGGTCATAAAAGACATTTTATCCATATCTTCTTTGACCATTGGTATTTGGTAGTATCCATTGTAAGCAACCAGGAAACACAATACCTTATTTTCTGTAGTTGTGTCAACCAATTGATTGATCTTAGGAATAGTATATGGCTTTTTCGGGATAGCTCTATTTAAGGCTATGAAATCTATGCACATACGCCATCCACCCTTGGCTTTTGGAACTTCTACTAGGTTTGCTAACCGTGTAGGGAAATGTAAGGGTTTAATTATTCCGATGCCTAGTAGCATATTTACCTGTTGTCTTATAACCTCGCGTCTTTGTTTGGCAAAAGCTCTCTCTTTCTTTTCGAACACAGGTTGTGCTAGGAACTAGCCTGAGGTTAGGTTGCCACAGGTGAATCCGTCCTGATATTCTATTGAGACTTTTTGGGGTTGTTCGCAGACTTCTTCAGCTAGTTCTCTCCCAAGCCTTATATGTAATCGGGTTAAGAGAAATTGATTCAAAATTGATAAAATTTCCTGTCGGGTTCTATTCGTGCTGTTTACCTACTATCTTCCGCTGCCTACAGTTCATACTTCATGTCATCAAAGTCTCGAAGTTTGGCTGAATAGCATTCCTAGGCTTCATTCTCCTATCTCTTGGGCACATAATATCCTTTTTCTGTGGGAGCTTTGAGGGTCAAGTTGGCGGTTGAGATGCGAGAATTGAATTTATTCAGCGCCAATTGTCCCAATAGCATGTTGTAAGTAGATGTAGTCGAGACTACCAGAAATTTCACTGTCGTAACGATAGTTCCAATATGCATTGGCAAGTCAATCGAACCAATAGGCTTTACACTTTCGGTGAACCCATATAAATGTACTTCTTCAAGAGCTAACTTTTCCTTGGGCAATCCCATTTTTTCAAAGTACTGTTAAATAAGATGTTAGCTGAATTTCCTGTGTCCACAAGAATTTGCCATACTGTCTAGCTGGCTACCTCTAATGATATTAAGAGAGGGTGATCATCCAATGTTTTTCATTGTTTAAGTGGCAGTGCATCTAGCATGTTAATAATTTGAACTTGGATTTTTTGGTCTCCTGAAGCTTCCGAATTTACTTGCACTCTCTCACGCTGGTCTGTGCACGCCGAGATAAAATCCTTAAGATTTTCCTATCAGATGGTTTCCTCAATTTCCCATTTTAAGTATAACAATTTTCTATGTCATGGCCATGATCCTTATGAAATAAACAATATCACATTTGACTCATCTTTTTAGGTGAAGTGGTCATCCTCGGTGGTAGCTGTAGAATACCCAAAGATTCGAATTGCCGCAAGATTTTCTTCTGAGAGGTACGTGACGAGGTAGGTTCCTATAAGCTCTGATTGATATCCCAATGCTAACTTTGATAGGATTCCAATACCTGGGCATCCCTTTGCCCTGTTCTTCTATTGTAACCCTCATTTTTTGCCCGTTTCTTATGGACTTCCTTTTTGTCCCGCTAGTTTTCTGCAAGCTCCTAATCAAGCTCCTTCTTTTTCCTTATAATCTCATCTTCTTTGATAAAATGTTGTACCTAGTCATGAAGCTCTGCGATTGTTTGGGGGTTTCTTAGTGTAAGTTTATATATGAGTGATGGAGGTATGCTTTGACAAACATGTCATCTTGCAAATCGTTTATATTCAAGGCTTCTCGACTAACACATTGTATAGTCGGTGACTAATTCGGCAATATTTTGTTGTAGGTACCAAAGATCGTCAATAGTTTTCTGACGGGTAATATTGCCAAAAAAGTGCATCAAGAATCGCTTCCCAAGCTTATGGAAAGTGCTGTTGCTTCTTGGTTTAAGTAAAGAAAATCAGTGCAAAGCTTATGCCTTTAGAGAACTAGGGAACATCTGACGCAAGGGCACATTAGAAGCATCCCTCTGCAACATGAGAGATATAAACTTTTCTAGATGCTCTTGGGGATCTCTTGTCCCATCATACTTATATAACTGGAGGCTATAGAACTGAGTGACTAAAATAGTGCGTCGGAATTCTTCGTACAGAGGACACTGTTGGATGAAATTATAATTTCTAAAATTTTCTTGGCGTGCTCTATCCATGACTTCCATCATGGTTACTCGAGCTTCTGGCGCTCGGGGACCAAATTGGCTCTGCATATCACATGCCCGAGAACCGTTGGATGGCACTTTAGGTAGAGTATTCCCTCTGTTCTTACCACCAAGCTCCCCTGTGTTTGCATGAACTGTGTAGATGTAGAAGTTGCATGGCACGTTGTTGGTTCAGGGTCTAAATCCCCTAGGGATGCAAGGAGCTGTTAGATTGAATCCAACTTTGAAAAGCGTAAAATTGTTCCAACGTGACCAGGAGTGGTGGCATCTCCATTAGAACAACAAATGAGTTCTTGTTTTTCTGAGAAGCACGACTATCATTGGTGGAAGTCGGGACCTCCTGCCCCCCTCACATGACAATGATATACGCGAAGATGATCGAGGAACCAAGAACAGCATCGTGAGAGAGATCATGTGTGGAACAATCCATATGAAGATGTAAAAAAAAAAAAAACTGGGGAATTCAACCACGGTGGGCACCAATTGTTGGAGGACAAACCTTGCTAGAATTGTACATTAGTCTGTGAGCTCCTAAAAGATAAAATCGAATTGGAAGTCTGGAATTGTACATCCGTGCTGGAATATGTGTTTTTTTTTTGTGAATCAATTAAAAATGAACTGGATAAAAAATGAGAGGAAAAAGCATATTCCTTAAATTCTAATTCCTTTCCTACAAGGTTCATCATTTTAGTGAAACAAAAATAATAAATCTTACAAAATAAGAATTAGGATTTGGGGAATATGTGTCTTTCTTGCTCCTCTCTTCTTTTGCCCAATTTAGTTTTACTCAGACTGAAAAAAAAAGAAACTCAATTCCAATCACAAGTTTCATAGATTTTGAGAGGAAAAGCTATTAGACAGATTTGTTCCTACATTGATAGGGAACATGAAATGTATGTATATATCTTTATCGATTTCTGTCATATTTATGGTGTTTAGGACTATAAATATTGAAATATATAAAGATAACGGATAAAAAAATTAAAATATGAGTTGTGGGACTAAGTTACAAAATTAAATAGTTTAGAGATTGTTTTTACAAAGTGATCTAAAGATAATAAACTAAAAATATTAAAATATAAGTTGTGGGATAAAATTATAATAATTAAGATAGTTTTAAAATTTTTTTTTTGCAGATTAATCTAAACTTAAGGAATTTAGGTAACTAAATTCATATCGGAAAGTACCTTTCTTTGAATACTATTTCAAGTAGAAATAGGCCTATTTATTGGGCATCATTTCTGTCATTAGGATGTGAACGGATGACTAGGCCATGTGAAAAGCCCAACTCCATCAAAGATTTAGGGAGAGGAAGATATTGATTCCATGGCCAATATTTTAAATTTTGAATTATACTAGTTGAATTTGAAATGATGGTACCAGATCTTTAAGCAAAGTAAGTTGTCAATGGTCAATAGTCAATTGCTGGTAGTAATAGAGAATAGGGGAAAAAAGGAGATAGATGAAGACCAAAAACAAAGACAATGAAGAAGGCAATTGAGAGTGGCAGTGATTGATTTATGGAGCAGAAGAGTAATAGTTGCAGGGGGCAAGTAGCATTTGTGGCTGCCATAACTAAAAAAGAAGAATAGATGATGATGCTAATGAAGGAAAATGACTGAAATGCCCTTAATTTGTTAGGCATTAATGGTGGGTATGAACCAAAGGACATATCATGAGCATTTTGATAGTTGAAGGGAAAGACTTATCAAAAAAAAAAAAAAAGAAAATAGTTGAAGGGACAGGGCAAAAGTTAGATTATATAAATATGCGTGAATAATGCCAACAAGGCTAGTAGCAACAGGGTGTTTATCGACAGAAAGAGAGAATCCACCAATTTTGTCCGATCCCTTTGAGGAGATCCATGAGGGATCCGCCGGCCAGGAGGCGGCTAAATTCCAGTTTCCCGCCACCTACAACTCAAATTGAAGTAAAGACACATCAATTACTAAAAGTTAAGTGAAGATTCTTGGAAGAATTTGCTTAAAAGTTGTGGTTAAAATTGATGAAATGGAAGTTGAGGGTTGAGAAAGAATAAAGAGTAGGTGAAAGAAGAGTGACAAAGATGAAGGATTACATAAAAACAATAAAATTTAACTATATATTTCACTAACTAAAATACACTGTGTTTATAAATAATTCTCTTTTTCTGAACTTAATTGTTAAAGCCTTCTTATTTGTTTTTTAATAGAAAAATATGTTGTATTAAAGAGAATGGTTTGTGCCTTATCAAACCAAATGTGAGGTTAGCAGATCGCTAAAGGCATTGTTGAGTTGTAAATGTGTACCATATTACTAGCACTTTTAACAAAGGTACAAAAACTATTGAGTACATAAAATAGTGACGTTAATTTCTCCGATTAAACCAGGGGCCTCGTCGAGAATCCTCCGTGTCGTTGGGTTGGAACTGGGAGGCATGGCAGAAAACCCTTCCCACCACTGGGGCTAGGGCTGTCAATTATACCCGTAGAACCGGACCGGACCCGGACCGATAACTTCGGGACAACATTCATACTCGTAGATCCGGACTCAGATCCGGACCCGATATTATATCTTCTAAACGGGTAAAGGTACGATTCACAAAGTTTCAGACTCGATTACCCGATTAAATTTTGAATAATAAATATTTTATATACTTAAATTTTTTATAACCGTTAGATGTGTTTGATTCAATGATTAATTATTTATAAATTTATATTAAAAATATTATCGGGTCTACCCAGACCCGGCCCGAGACCCTATAGGGTAAAGTTCGAGTCCATCCTATTTGGACCCGTCGAGTAATCGGGTCGAGTTCGAAACCATTAATGTAAATCGGGTCAGGGTGTCCCGGACCCATTTGAACCCGTTGACAGCCCTAACTGGGGTCGGGGTACGTGATGTCCCCAGCCCTCCTTACTTTTGCCCGCCTCTCGAATTCGTCCCCGTTTGTCCTTGTCTTCTTCCCATACTTGTTCCCATGTAAGTCCACTTACATATATATTTATACATTATACAATATTTTTAATTATATATATATATATATATATATGGATATACTTATGTACAGAAACTTTTGTTACTCGTAACATTTCAATTTGCTTATTGAATTCGATTCTTCTAATAAATAAGAAAAGAAATGCATTGAAGGGAAGCAATATTATAATAAAAGTCATTAATTTCTGTTTTAGTTAATATGATTCTCTAATATTATAAAAGAAACTACAAGAAAATGGCAAACATGGAGCAATAACACTTTTTATTTTTCTGAAAAAAAAAATCTGCTCATTTGCTATGAATAAATATGTAAACTTGATGAGTATTATTAAGGACTAATAAATGGAAGTTCATTTATTAGTGTTATTTTTATCAAGTATTATCACACCATTAAGGCTTCGTCGCTGATCAAAAGCATATCGATCCTCTTGTCCTTTACAAAAGAAATGAGCGGTCCTGACAAAACCAGACCTAAAATCATCACGGGTAAACATTAGTTTAGTAAATCGAAGGCGCCAAAGCTATAAGTCAACGTTGACTTAGGCCTAGACAAAGGTATGAAACCGACATTAGTTCTTCCACGATACTGAAAGTCAACATGACTCAAGCATATTCTCCTTCCTACTTCCAAAAACAGATCTAGATGGTTCAACGCGGCTTACAGAGGTTATAAATTGACTCATTTGTACCAAAACTAACTGAAGTGCAGCAGTATGTAACCTATTTATGGGACTGAGTTTTGAACTCGTCATTTGCTTGATTATTCTTAATTTTGATCTGTCTTTACTCTACAAAATGCCCCCTCCCTGGATTCATCATTGCCGAGGAGGAAAGTAAAGACCAGGTTCTATTTTATTATGAGGAACTCAGTAAAGCTTATACTATATAGAATGCCGCGTTATTTGTGTGATACAAAAGTAATGCAGATTTTGACGAAGGCTAATGCATGGTCAGAGGTGGGAGGCTTTAGTTGGGAGGGGCCTTGGCTTCCACCTTTTTTTAAAGAAAAAAATTATTTTAGTTATATAGATTATTTTAGAATTTTAATATATATACATAATCTACAAAATGATCCCCCAAAGTCAGCAAAATGAAAATTCTTTTCTTTTGAAAAATTTGTGCAATTTCTAATTCGGTCTTCATGTTTTATATATAGAAAAGGAATTGCTATTTCTCATTTAATCTTTCTATTCTATCAACAAGGCTTTACTAATAGTGATATGATACAAATAGTACAACATAGAGCCATTTCATCATGTTATACAACCTTCGGATTTTAAAAAATGTCAACTTTCTCTGATTTATCTTAATAATTAGTAAAAGTAAAGAAATTTAAGGTTTCTCAACTAGTGTATAGAGCGATAAATCTTATTTTTAACTCTTCCATCTTCAATAGCTATACTAGAGTAATCATTCTCAGATATGGAGACAATCAATACTAAACTCTATAATGAGATTGAAGATGATTTTTCCATAATGTTTACTAGTAATATATAGTGAAATTTAAATTGTTGAAAAATTTAGTGTAAATTCACTTATAAATTATTGTTGTGACTTGAAGTGTGACAATGTATATTTTAATTATTTTTTTCTCTAACATGTGCCTTCGAATCATATTAATTGAGCATATCATATATAGTGGTTTACATCTATCACAAACTATATAAAATCTATCACCCTAAGAAAAATGAGAGAACACTAAAAAATTTTAAAAATTAAATTATCATTTATCGCATATTTAATTCATAATTTTAATTCATATTAACATATCACGTTAACACATGCCCAACTTTTCAATTCTTCATCCGTCACCGTGCATGATCATGCTAGTCATCCGAGCGAGCCTTGACACCACAGTACTCTGACTATACAATTCCTCCCAAAACATGCACACACTGACAGATTCGAAGAGCGTTTTTGTTTTACTAATGCAATTTTTCCTCGCTCATACCAATGTATTCTGTAGACGACAAGAAATAGTAAGGATGACAGACTGTCAACAGTTGTACGAATAAATAATGCTTTAATTCCTGGAGCTTCCTCTATAAATATCGATTCATATGCTAACTCCATCCATAACAATACATCCGAACCAGATTGCAGGCAGAAAGGCTCAGGCTCAGAGTATTCAGATGGCGGACAAGGGGGCCAACACCAAGGGGAAACGGGCGGCAGGAGAAGGAGAGGGCAGTGGGGAAAACAAGAAAGCCGGAAGCCTGATTCCGAAAGATAGGAGGCCTGTGTCTCACATGATGGGGCAGAAAATGGGAGATGCTCTTGTGTCTGGTTTTAAAAGCATCCAGGACAAGCCTAAGATAAACCCTGATGGCGGCAACGATGCTTGATTAAGCTTGATTTTATTCACTACCATTGGCCATTCGCTGTATTTGTTCGGCGTTTCCAATTTATCAATCTTCATAATATTCTTATGTTTCTGAAATGATGAAGACCTTTATTTATTGATTGATCAGTAGCCATAGTATAAAATGCTGCTGCTATCTGGTATTTTTTTCTTTTTCTTATATCTTTATTTCCATAGTTGATTAATAAAATATTTAGATTTTAACAAAGTGAGTAGAATTTGAGATGCATGGCAACTCGAGGAAACTTTACAGTTTAGATTAGATATTAGCAGTATTCGAACTGCCAAAAAATTCTAAGAGAATCAGACGTCTCACCCGAACTAAACCAGAGAGATGCGTTTTGCATATATAATTCTTATGCAGTACTTTCTATGCATATACTTTGCAGCAAACAGAATAATGTACGCCTTACAAATTTAAGAACATCAAGAACGATCTTGCCGCGCTTTGAGAATTGATGAAGGAGAAATGATCGCCCCAAATTTACTGGAGATGTCAGGAGTAAACATACTGTAATGTATCCTCATATGAATCTTTTGAAGCCAATGCAATAATCTATTTATGCAACATGAATTTAAGAAACTATAGAAACAAGAAAACGTTTGGGTTCCAAAGAGGTATTTCAAGATTTGATAATGGCTAATTCGTTAGAAGTGGCTAGCTTAGTCAGACATGTAATAGAAGGTGGTAAAATTAATGGTGTAATGATAATTGATTTGACAAAATTGATATGTTTCGGTAAAAAGGTATTAACTTTGAAAATTTGATGATCGATAGTATTTAATTTTAACAGAACTTACGTCCTTATTATTAAAACTTAATATTTTTACCAACATTCTAGAGCTCTGGAAAAAATTGAAGAAGGAAAAACAACCTGAAATATCTTGTTGAAAACTGTTGGATCGAAACCAAAATCCTGCTCTAGTCATTGAGTATTATGGCTTGAAAATATGTTAAGATGTATTAATCTTGGCTATCAGAATAAGTATTTGTTCATTATTGAGAAAACCATCAAGAAAGTTAGATAAGAGGCGTGGGTCTTAGGTAAAAGGTAACTTTTATTCCCCTTCAAACTCAGGGTCAAAATTAGCTTAATCATCAACTGGTTGAAAAGCTTAGTGAAAGTTGTTCAAAGTTGGTGATGATCAAGAAAATCACTGTTGAATCCGATGAACATCGTATGTCACGTGACAAAAGTGATTCTTTTTTTCTTTTCTTTTATTTTTTGCAAAAACCACATAGTACACGTAAGTAAACCATGACTGAGAGATTTTATATATATTATTTAGTTGACTGATTTTAGTTTGAAAATACATATTCTTCCAAACACTGTCTTGTGTATTTAATAAATAGTTAAATAAACTTCAAACATATATATTTTTTTAAAAATCAAACCTATAAAACCGACAGAAAAAAAAAACATTAGCTAATATGAGTATAGAATCTATCCTTGTCTCAGATTACATGCCTGTTTGTACAAACTTAGACATTACCCTTGATATGACTTTGTCAACATATCATGAGCATTTATTTTTTCTTTTTGTGCTGCTTTATTAACCGACACTCATGAATATATATATATTTTCTTTTTCTACAAAGAAAAAAACATGATTGTAAGAGGAGTTATATTATTTAGAGGAGACGCTAAAAACTAAAATATGTTTATAATTTTAGAGTTTGGAGACATTTTTTGTAAAAAGAAAGAAAAGGACTAAAGAGGAGAATGCAGGAATTCCTTTTAGCACTAAAATGTCAGTCTCCTCATGAAGGAAAATTAAGGAGTCCAAACTTTCCTGAATCTTTTTTTTTTTTGGTTAGACTAATTTTTCCTAATTTAATTGTTTATAATTATTTAATTATAAATAAAGATAGAATTTAGTAGCTCATCCTCTCCCATCATTCCCATTATCATTCAAACATGATGATTGATGAACCATATCAATTCTCTTCTTTCCTATATATTCTTCAAATAGTTTTATTATGATAGGCTAGTAGCTAATAATGGTGGAAAATGTTTCCGGTGCACTAATAAGAATAAAATACATATATAAAAATAGCTGGCTCATACCAACTCACCACATGATGGACAAATTAAAGAAGTTACCCTAGATAAAAATAGGCGATTCATTAAAGAATTTAACTTATCCATTATGTAGCGAGTTGGGAAACTATGTGTTTATTCTCGTTACTAGTGAGGAACTTAATCTCATGATAATATAATATATTGCGTTTTTTTATCATGATAATATAATTTTATTTTTATTATAATATATTACTTTTACAATACAATTCAAACTTTTGTATATAATTCTGTTCTCGGTCAAACACTGTCAAATGAAATATATCAGAAGGAGTAATAGTTTGAATTTTAGTATAAAAATTAGATTCATTTTTTAAGGAGTCCAAACTTTCCTGAATCTTTTTTTTTTGTTAGCCTAAGTTTTCCTAATTTAATTGTTTATAATTATTTAAGTATAAATAAAGATAGAATTTAGTAGCTCATCCTCTCCCAACATTCCCATTATAATTCAAACATGATGATTGATGAACCATATCAATTCTTTTCTTTCCTATATATTCTTCAAATAGTTTTATTATGATAGGCTAGTAGCTAATAATGGTGGAAAATGTTTCCGGTGCACTAATAAGAATAAAATACATATATAAAAATAGCTGGCTCATACCAACTCACCACATGATGGACAAATTAAAGAAGTTACCCTAGATAAAAATAGGCGATTTCATTAAAGAATTTAACTTATCCATTATGTAGCGAGTTGGGAATCTATGTGTCTATTCTCGTTATTAGTGAGGAACTTAATCTCATGATAATATAATATATTGCGTTTTTTTATCATGATAATATAATTTTATTTTTATTATAATATATTACTTTTATAATACAATTCAAACTTTTGTATATTATTCTGTTCTTGGTCAAACACTGTCAAATGAAATAGAACAGAAGGAGTAATAGTTTGAATTTTAGTGTAAAAATTAGATTCATTTTTTGAGGCCAATATTTAACATCTGTAATACCAAACCATGAAACCAACAAAACGAGAAATAAATTTACCTCCCTTTCATCCTTCACATACCATATTGACCTTTTCCAAGCTCTTCTTTTTTTCTTTTTTGTAATTAATAGAAAAATTAAATAGAACTTTCCAAAAAAGACCATAATTACTTAGAAAACATCAACCTTAACTTTTGAAATATTATTTTTGAACCACCTGGTTTACAACTCGATGTTCTTTGACTGAACATTCATTCTAGAACTCTAAAATCAAACTTTCATTCTGAGGATCACTCGTAACAATGCTGAGGTTCACTCAATTTTCAAGACGCAATTACAATAAGTTTTGGAAAACAATATATTAAAATCTTTTTACTCGTGGTTGAGGTATGAAATTTTGTTTCTATCATAACACAGAATACGATAAAGATGGACAAAAATCTCACGTAGGCCATGACAGACTAATTGAAATTGATTGAGATCAATGAAAATAACGTACACGTGGGGAGTTATGTTCTTGATGAGGAGATAACTCAATTGTTAAAAGTGTCTTTTAAAGGAGGGAAGAACAGAGAAAACTATAATTGGTTTAGTTTTTATATTTTATTCTTTTATTTATTTATTTATTTTTGGCCAAGTTCCTTGTATTGTTCTTTAGCAAATTGTATATAAGAAAACCCCTGTCAGACATATGTGAACAGAAGAATGAGTTCTTTAAAATGTGATTATTTAAATCTCAATTTTCAAAAATGCTTCATTTTCAGAGAACATCTTCCGGCAACTTTGGAATTTTATAGAAATTCTACCGTACTTTCAAACAGGTTAGTACCTATTAAATGTTTAAAATTTTTCAGCTACTTTGGAATGGTTTTTGGACTGATTTTTTTTTTTAGAATTTTTGTTTTGAAAAATAAAAAAAGAAAATTAGTCTGTGATAGAGATCAGCAAACAAAAAAGGGGAAAAAAGTACAATACAGTACGTTTTTTGAATTTTATTTTATTTTAATTTGTTTCACCTTCTTCTTTTAAGTAATTAGTCACAAAGAAATTAACATGGTTTGGTTATGATAACTTATGCTCACCGTCAAAAACTAAATCTACAAAGAGGACTATGCAGAAGCAGGGAGCTTCAAGATATTCACAACACCTAGATAGAACCCACAAAATATCAAAAGCCAAATAATAGTTTAAAGAACTTACGCGATTCGTTAAATTGTTGAACAGTACTCTTGAAGTCTATTATTAACGTAATCCAAGCTGATCATATTCAAATACAGGAATTAAAATAACCTAAAGAGCATAAATAAAAATAAATTCAGCAGTTTCTATAATTTTTCTAAAATGCATGAATTTCGTTGGCATTATGTTCTCTAAAACTATCAAATTTCACCCCTGATAAAGTCCACATAGATGTTGAATTATCAAACTGATGTTTCCAAAGATACATGTACGCAGAGTGAAAGAGAGAGAGAGAGAGAGATGGCACCTTATATATCCATTCCGGAATTAATTGTACTTTTCTACCTTGAAGTATAATAAGGTTTTGGAAACATTGCCTTTGAAGCGAAAAAATGGACATCTAGCGGCTAATGGTCAAATTTAAATTTTACGAGTTTATTAAATTATCTTTCAAAAGAAGTATTTAAGACCTTCGAAATAATAACTTGAATAATTTTTCAGAAGGAAATTAATAACAGGTCCTATTCATTTGACATAGTAAAGCACATGTAATATCTAACACATTTTTAAAGAATTTAATATAACTTATCCAATTATTTATTATTAATTAAATATGAGAAATTCTCTGCATCTTCTGCCAATTTTTCTCTTTAATATAAAGTTCTGTTTTCATTTCCAAAGAAAGGTACGAGAAATACTTATTAATGTTACGCTAGAAAAATACATATGGATATGGCTTAATCTGTATTCTTGCTCCGCAATTAGAATAAAGGGGTGGAGTAACTTGTGTATATCCTCACTCAACTCTTCAACTATGCCATGAAGCACATATATATAGAGATAAAAAAGACTCAATCTCCTACACAAGCTTTTCGTTGAATAATATAATATTGAATCACATTTCTTCTTCTTCATCCTCATCCTCTTCCTCATCCTCGTCCCCGTCCTCCTCTTGATCGTCGTCCTCTTTGTTGTCCTCCTCCTCCTCCTCTTCACTGTCGTCCTCAAAACCATCACAACCATCATCTAATTCTAATTCTACAGCCCTCTTCTTCATTTTCTTCCACAGACAATCAATCACCTCTGTTGATTTGAAATTTCCACTCACAATTACCATCTCTTTTTCCAAGTCGACCGTTACATCATCAACTCCTGAGATAAAGAAAAAATGAAAATAAGTTTCTTAAAATGCTTCTGAATTTCATTTCAGAGAGTCCAATTTATATTCATATATTACTAATCCATTTCGCCTCTAATTCATATTTCAATTTATTTGTTGTGAAGATTCAAAGTAAAAGAAGATAGCTTAATCAACTACCTTCAACTTTCATCAGATATTTCTTGATATCTCGAGGGCAACCCTTGCATTGACACCCCAAGTTGACATGGAATTGTTTGGTTGATATAGGAGAAGTTTCAGCAGATGTACGCCAAAATCCTGCAGAATGCTAAAAATTCAACTAATCCTCCAAAATAACTATGTTTTAAACTTAGTTTTACAAATATAACAATATAAAAAGAAAATTTATAACCGGCATATAAAATCTATAGACCTTGGCTACTTATTTTATTGTTTAGGCTAATATACATAAAAGAAAATTAATGATCTAAAGAAATTGCAAAATTGAAATTGATAACCTGATATTATATATATGGCTCTAAAAAATACAGTATTTAAGGAAACATAAAAGCAATTTTACCGAGTTTGATTCTCATCATTTCCTTGACGATCAATCTCCTGCCGTTGCGCACTTCTTTCATTCGCGATTTCTGTGTTTCTTTATGATGTATATGCATTTTTGTGTCTTATTGCTAAGAAATCTGGGCTATTTATAAACATATAGGAAAGAGCCCGTAATTTTCTTAATTGTTTCTATGCACTTGTAATGGAAATTGAATTTATTAGGAGATTAATAATAATACTACCAATCTTTTTAAACCGTGTTTGGGTTTCCTTGGCATATTGCTTTCCGCGTATTCATTTGAAAAGCCCTTCAAATTTGTTAGAAATTGCTCAGACATTTGCTGTTGGCATTTGATGTTGCCTTTGGTTCTTTGTAACTGAGAGCCCCTCAATTCTTTATTTGTTAGTCATCACTCGTTGACTATTCTTTTCCAATTCAAGATCAGAATTTTCGGTGAATCTAACATTTAATTCCGCAGTGGTCCGTCTGCAAATCTTGTGTTGTTGCTATCAAGTTGCCATATGCAACCTTTCTTATTTTTCGAAAAGTGAAAGTTTTCCCATGCAAATGAGAAAAGAAATATAGAAACCTAGGAGAAAAAATCCAAGGGCTTTTTTTCCTTTTTATAAAAAAGAGCTTGCCAGCCATGGAACAAAGAACGAGATATGTTGTGCAGCGTCTTTCATCTAAAAACTTCTTACTTCTTGAGAATAAAATGTTTGTATTTCTCTTTTAGAATGTACAAAATTAAAATCTTATTTTTCTAAAATTAGTAATATATTTTTATATATCCTCAACAACCCTCTTATTTAAGGGGATTAAACTCTATTAACATAATCCCACCATTAACATCTTTAACTTTCTTGAATTAAGAAAATTAAAATTCAGTAACTTATGGTCCCATCATTAATTTTTCTTAATTAATAAAAGTACGATAGTAACTTTATTAAAGTCAAATATGTTCTTGAATTTTGGTTCCAAGTGAAAGTAAGCCATTCAATTTCAAATGGAGGGAGTGTTATGCTAAAATCCATTCATAAAGTAATTTCAAAGAGATGCACCCAACTATACTTTCACACAACCACACACACTGACTCAGTTTCAAACATTCCTACACAAAACTATTTACATTTAGAGACTAATGCCTCCTCCTATACACACACACAAAAGAGACAAAATACACATTAAGCCCACACTAAACTACCCCTTGACAAATAGACCCATTGCATACTAAGAAGCTATCCAAACTTTCACATTCAAACACATATAAACTACACGAATTCAAACATGTTCATTTGTGTCGTGCACACACGAAGGCACAGTCACATGCTATATACAAAATGCACTATAAATGTTCCTACAAACATTTTGTACACACAAATTGATTTTATTTTAGAAAATAATACACAAACTATTTGTTTATATTTCAAGTCTAATGTGTGCGTCACACAAACAAACACTATGCATATACTATAATCTTTGACAAATACACATACTGCATATCCATAAACTATCCAAACCTTAATATGCAAACACAAATCAACTACATGTAATTAAACACATCTATGTACATTTGTACACACAGTCGCATAGTGTGCAAACTATACACTCATAAACTATTTATTAGTTCCACAAGTACATATGTCGACCCAAAATACCATTTCTCGCCTTGTGGTAGAAAGACCCGCTCTCGCAGGCTCAAGCATGCGACTCATGGGCCTAGTAACACCCACGACCAACTACTTGGCAATTATCCTCGCTATGTCGAAATGGATATCTCAAGTTCACTATGGATATTTAGACCCATGCTCATATATAGATCATAAGTTTTATACCTATCCCATGTGGGATCCATATGGGGTACATTCACCCCTCTTAAGGCCTTAGTTTTCTTTTACGACCAAAACTAAGAATGCCCTTCCACGGTGATACTCTCAAAAATACCCGGTCTCCTGGTTGAAACTCTAATGCTCTATGTCTCTTGTTCTCATAACTCATTTGCCAACTTTGTGTTGTGCTGCCTGAATGTGTTCTCCAACAATGGAATATTTTTTGTGGTGTGCTGCACTAACTCTACATTGGAGATCTTAGCTTCTCCTTCCTTCATCCATCACACCGGAGTCCTGCACCTCCTCTCATACAAAGCCTCAAACATTATTGCACCCAAACTAGTTTGAAAGCTATTGTTGTAGGCAAATTCAATGAGCGCCAAGCCATCATCCCAACTAGTAGAATAACTCATAACGTAAGCACGCAATATTTCTTCCAAGATATGTATAATTCTCTCTGATTGTACATCTGTGTATGGATGAAAGGTTGTACTCATATTCCCAAGTGTTCGTTGGAAACTTTTCTAAAATCTAAAAGTGCAACGAGGATCCTGATCAGATATTATTCTAACTGGCACTCCATGCAATCTCATTATGCTCTTGACATAAATCTCTGCCAATTTATCTAGTGAATAGATGAATAGCATAGGAAGAAAGTGAGCAGATTTTGTCAGTCAATCTACTATTACCGAAATGGCATCATGTCCAAGGTGACAGGTTCCCATTTCCACTTCGGGATAGGAAGTGGCTACAATGTTGCCGTGCGATGTCGGTAATCTATTTTAACTTGTTGACATATCAAACATCAAGATACATATTGTGCTATGTTTCTCTTCTTTCTTGGCCACCAATAGAGTTCACACAAATCCAAATACATCTTGGTACTCCCTGGGTGCATGGTGTATATTAAACTATGTGCTTACTCCTTAATCTCTCTCTTTAAGTTTGCATTATTTGGAACATAAACTCGACCTCTAAATACTAGCATCCCATCATCACGAACTGAGTACTTTTTACGCTCTCCTTTTTGCAGTCAAAGTTTGAGAAAGATGTTATCCTTTTCTTGAGCCAACCGAATCCTCTCTAATAATATTGCTTTGATCCTTATGTGTGAAAGTAGAGCTCCACTTACTGACATTCCGAGTGATAAATATAACTTTTTCATTTCTTCTAATTCACCTCTACACATGTTCCTCAAACATGCCAAGGCACCAATACCAATCTCTTTACGACTTAAAGTATCTGCAACTACATTACCCTTTCCTTTGATGGTAGTTTATAATCAAGTCATAATCAGCAATCAATTACATCCATCTTCTTTACCTCAAATTCAACTCCTTTTGTGTTTGAAAATATTTCAAACTTTTTGATCAATAAAAATCTCACAAGTAGCTCCATATAAGTAATGTCTCCAAATCTTCAATGCAAATACAATGGCTGCCAACTCTAAGTCATGAGTAGGATATTTTTGTTCATGCATCTTTAATTGTCTAGAGGCTTATGTGACAACTTTACCATGCTGCATTAAAACACGACCTAACACTTTCTTCGAGGCATCACTATATACCACAAAGCAGTCGTCCTGAAAGGATTAGTTAAAACTAGTGTTTTAGTTAATTTTTCTTTCAATATCTGGAAGCACTGTTTGCACTCAGCGAGATGAATCTGTGATAATACTCTGCCAAACATAAGAAGCTCTAAACTTCAGTCACATTTGTGGATTGTTTCCAATTTAGTACTATTTCCACCTTTTGCGAGTCCATACTAATACCCTCACATAAACAACATGGCCTAAGAAAACCACTTTATCCAACCAAAATTTACGTTTGGACAACATAGCATACAATTTCTCTCTTCTTAGCATCCCTAACATTGTTTTCAAGTGTTGGCTATGTTTCTCCTCATTTTCAGAGTTCACCATGATGTCATCAATAAAAAATACCACAAATTGATCAAGAAAAGATTTGAGAACTCTATTCATGAGATCCATAAAGGCAGATAGGGCATTAGTCCAGCCAAAAGGCATAATCAAAAACTCGTAATGTCCATATTTGGTACGAAAAGTTATCTTTGGTACATCTTGCTTTAGAATCTGCAATTGATGATACCTTGAAGGCAAATCAATTTTGGAGAACACTCTAGTTCCTCTCAGTTGATCAAACAAGTCATCAATCCGTGGAAGTGGATACTAATTTTTACTAGTAACTTTATTCAACTGTCTATAATCTACACACAATCTAAATGAGTCATCTTTCTTCTTCACAAATAGTACAAGTGCACCTCTAAGATGAAGTGCGCGGCTGAATGAATTTCTTATCAGTTGGTGACATATGATATGGTGCCAAAGAAATAGGTGATGTGCCAGGTACTATTTCTACAGTGAACTCTATATCTCGGTTTTGGGGAAGCCCAGGTAGATCACTGAGTAAAACATCAGGGAATTCCTTTACTATTGGTATCTGCTCTAGCTTAACTCCACTCTTTTCAGTATCGACCACATGTGCTAAGAAATCTATACATCCTTTTCGTAACAACTTTTTGGCATAAATAACTATGATAATGCTAGAAGTAAGAATTAGTCGATCACTAAAGAAGCGAAATGGTTCTTGTCCAGGAACTGTAAATATTACTTATTTTCTATTGCAGTCAATCAAGGCATGATGATTGTTGTGTGTTTACCGTGCCCTTATACTCAATTCTATCTCAATCTGCAACAATTTGCACACAAACACAAGGCAAGTGCATCTGTCATTATGATTAGTATAATGGCAAGTACTTCAAATATCGTATACTCGGGGATGATCAAATTCCATTACTCATTTTTTGCTCTGTTGTTTACTCTAACAATTCAATTTGAAAATGTTTGAAAGAAACTACTAGGAATAGAAATCTAAATCAACTAATTAAATTAGCTTAAATAATCTTTCTTGCGAGAGAGAATTCAATTGAGAAAATAATACTTGAATGAAAAATCCCACTAGAATTACCTATGTGATAGAAAAATCTCTTGGTTAATGAACTCCCTTCTTATGTTTGGTCAAATTCCTATATTAGTACTCACTCTATCTCTAAATGAGAGTTCTCTACTCTTAGATTAATTAGTTTAAATATCTTTCTAACCAATTCAACCCAAGAATACATTTAGATTTGTGAATTTCAAATTAGATTTCTCTAATCACCAAGAAAAATTTGAGATTCCTATATCTAGTCACCCACATCACTCCCACTATTTGTGCCATGGTCTATTTCACCCTTTCTCTCTCAATTCCAAGTGAAAAATCCAGTTTGTGAATCAATTAATATCCATATCAATTCAACCAATCAAATCCACAAATAATCCTTAAGAATTCAGAATTCAATCAACCAAGAAAACCAATATTTCATATAGATAAAAACTAAGGTTCATAACCATCCAAGTATTCAAGAATTTAGCTCATGATTTTAGAAAATAAAGAACAAAAAGCATTAGTAGAGTAGAGAATGATCATTTTCATGGATGAAACTCCAATCTTATATGCTTGAGATCTTCACTTTAGCCTTGGGAAAAAATGCAGCTTGGACTACAATCTTCAAGATGGATGTTCTCCTTTTTCAAAGATTTGACCTTCTATCTTGATTTCTCTTGCAAAGATTGAAGATTTGGGAGAGGTTTTTGGGATTGTTTTTTCTCTATTTTTTGACATCTCTGGAACCCTAGCCACCTTCCCCTTCAAATGCCCTTAATGGGTATACATATACCTCCCAAAAAGAGAGGAAAAAATGCAAAAAATGTTTTTTTGGCTCAAACAGCGCCGCTTGGTTGACACCATTAGGCGCCGCTTGCAACTTGATTTTGTATAGTGTTCTGTTATGCGACTGCGATAGTTGTTTTGACTTCTTGGTGAATTAATAGCATGAAATCTGACGATCAAGGTCTTGACGTCTGCGGTAAAGTTGTAGATCAGGATCTTATATTTCTAGAGAGATTTGAATAACCTCAATTTGAGGCTTATAACTCAAGATATGATCATTATACCAAAAAATGTCAAAACTAGAACCAAATCCACCAACACTGACTTTGCACTGTATGCAAGTAGCCAAACTATCTTGGATTGACATAAATTTTACCATTCTGGAAACTTTAGAATGTCATCTATAATTTCCTAGAAGGATACTTTTGCAATTGAAACCTTTAAAGAATCCAAAACTTCACTTGTAAATGCTCAGTCCTACTGCCTTGTTCTGCATTTTTCTCCATTCTGAAAGTATAAAATTTCCTTTGTTGCTCCATTGTACTCCAAATCTTCAATAAACTTGTCTAATGCAAAGAAGAGATAAAGGAAGTGTAAATGGTGATTGAAACACCAAAATTCAATTGAATTTTAAGCTCAAATTGATCATTACATAAAGTACAACTATGAAATATCAAACTCTCCAAAATTAGACATTGATGGTCCCCAAGCAATACTACAAAATAACTAAGAAATTGGAACAACCATAAGAAATAAAGAGTGTTTTAAAGCATTTCAAAGGAGGACAAAATAGAGAGAGCATTACTTCTTGAGAAATCTTGAGCATGTCTATACAATCAATCTAAAAAAGTCATCCCTACCAATAACAAAGATTAAACAATCACCCTCTTGTCTTATAATGCAAGTAAGAATCCATGTGTGTGTGTGTGTTTCCAGCCAATGCAAATGCTCAACAATTATTGGCGTGAATGACAGATTAATGGCCAACAAATTCACATCAAGAAAGCATAATACCCCATAAGCCCAACATTCACAAAACCTCTCCACTAATACTAACCAAAGTTTAGCCTAGATTAGGTAGGACTTTCAAGCTTGTAACTTTAGGCTTAGGGAAAGTTAAAGGTGACAAACGAAAGGTAAGGAATTCAAAGTCAAAGAAATGAGAGTTAAAGAAAAAGGAATGGGACACAAAACAAAAGTAATAACCTTTTTTAGCCCCAAGGAATATTATCATTCCCATATTTCCAACCACAAACTCCCATCCTATACAAAATCCCCTAACTTTAAATTCATCATGCATCAACCTAAAACTTTTCCATTATCGCCCATCTTTGTCAAGCCACAAATTTAATACCTCAATCATGAAATGGGTTAATCCTTCAAAGCAACTTTCTTTTTTTTATTTTTTTCTTTTTTATTAAGGTATATTTCAACTCCCGATCATGTAAAGAAGTTTCATCACACCCCATGTATATATATATATATATTTCCTACCCATAAAGCCTATCTTCTATCATCTTTCTTTTTGCCTTGTATGCCAATCTTCACATTACTCTTTGCCAACCTAAGGGTAAAAATACATTTAGCTCTCGCAGAAAAATCTTACATATAAAAGTGGAGTTTAAAATTTGAAAGAAGGAAATGAAAATTTTTGTTGAAAAATTCATGTGCTAAGGCTTCAATTAGGGTACTATGGATAAAATAAAGAGAGATGGCTAAAAAGGCTCAATCGGGACAAAGAAGGCTTATTATTATCAGATCAAGATCAAACTAAGGTTACTGACTCATTTTGCCTAAAGACAAGTAAATGTGGGTTCTAGGACAAAATTTCTGTTGAATTCTAAGGCCAATAAAGATTCAACTCCATAATAATCACAACAAAAGCAAAAGGGGAATATGTTTTAAAGACAAATTCCATACAAGCAAATAATTCAAGGAGTGCTTATCTAATCTAAGTTTAAGGTGCTAGTTATGACCTTTAGAATGCTTGTATAACTACTCTCCAAGAAAAGATTAAAAATACAAGTCTTGAAATATCTTAAAGATTCAAAAAATAACAAGAGGAAAATTCAACAAAAAGTCATGAAAATAAACTATATTACTAAAGCCAACTCCCCCACACTTAAGACAATATTGTTCCCAATGTTGAGAGAAATACACACAAAAGACTACACAAATAAAAATCTAATCAAGTCAATCCAACAAAATGAAAACTTAATAAATAAAAAAATGAATGCAAGCAACACAAACAACACAAGAACTCCATACCAAACAACAAAATAAAAAAAATGGTTAAAAACATGGTTGTTTTGTATGTGAAGGTTGGGTGAACCCATATGAGTAGCAAGCTGCACCTTCTATGTACTACACAGCAAAAGGAAATGAAAGAAAGGTAGAAACAATGACATAATTAAAGCTCAAGCATAAAAATATAGTAATAAAATAAATAAAATGAAAAAAATGAAAAAGAAAAAACTCTCATTTTCGTTGCAACCAAGCACCGTCTTGCTCCACCGAAACATAAACACCACAAAAACATCATACAACAAGCTTCAAACACAAGAACAATGTAACAACACAAAATAGAAATCAAAACAAAAGAAAACAATGTACAAAGGAGAGATGTTATTTCAGGAAGCTTACTCATACCCTAAGTTAGGGGAGTATGGACACGATCCTCCCACTTCTTTCTCACTGCAAATAATGAAATTTGAGTCTATGTTTGCTTACCATTAAGGTTCCCTTTTTTGGATGATAGATTTCCAGTATTTCATATGGGAGTACCTTACTTACCAAAAACGGGCCGGTCCACTTACAGTTAAATTTTATGAACAACCTCCATCACGAGTCATTCGATAACACTTGCTCTCCCGGCTTGAAATCTTGATTTTGGTCAATATTTTGGACTTACATCATTTCCACCTTTGATGAAGAATCTCCTATAGAATTTTTTTCCTCATTTCTATTGCAGACTTTCGCATCAACCCCAATCTCCCTCTACTAATTGATTCTTCTTCTTCTTCTTCTTCTTTGCATCATTGCCTTGGATTAAAGATGGATTCAAAGAGTCTTTCACCAAGGTTTCTTGTACAGAATTAGAAACATGAGCATCTACATCATCAATCTTACCATAAGAATGATTAGGATCTAAAGAATATTTCAAAGGTTTCAAAGCTTGAAGTACAACCTCCTCATCTTGTACCCTAAGGTCAACTTTCCTTCATTCACATTTATATTGGCCTTAGTAGTAGCTAGAAAAGGTCTTCCTAGAATCAGGGGAACCTCAATATTCTTATCCATGTCAAGTATCACAAAGTTAACAAGAAATATGAATTTAATAACTTTACAAGCACATCCTCAACAATACCCCAGGATATCTAACGGAACCATCCGCAAATTGAATACTCATCCTAGTAGGTTATTGTTAACCTAGGCCTAATTGTTTGAAAACATAAAATGGCACTAAGTTAATGCTAGCACCTAGGTCAGCCAATGATTTATTAAAAGAAACACTACCAATAGAGCAAGGAACAGTAAAACTCCCAGGATCTTTTAGCTTTGGAGATTGCTTTCCTTTGTTTTGAAGGATGGTAGAGCACTCCTCACTCAATTTTACCGTTGAAATCTCTCAAAACCTCTTCTTTTTCGAAAGGACATTTTTGAGGAACTTAGAATATCTTGACATCTGTGAAAGAATTTCAACAAAGGGTAAGTTAATGTGAAATTATTTGAATAGTTCAAGAAATTTATCGAGTTGCTCGTCCTTTCTATCTCTTAGAAGTGCGGCAGGATATGGAATTCTATGCTTGTACTCCAGAACTACCCTTTTCTTATGTTCTTTCTTCTTTTGAAGAACCATTTCTTCAACTTGGTTTCCCGTTTCCCCATGCCTTGGGACTTCATCTTGCATTCCAAAATGTTCAATTTATTTCCTCTTCCCAAAGTCACCACATTCACATACTCTCTTGGATTGGTCTCCGTATTGCTAGGTAAACTTCTCATTTGTATTTTCAAGATAAGTTTTACCAATTGACCTATTTGATTTTCCAAATTGTGAATAGAGGCATCTTGGTTCCTTAGGGATGTTTCTTGAGTTTTGAACTGGGTTTTGGTAGCTGCAATGAACTTTGTCATTAAATCTTCGAGACTGGACTTTACTGGTTGTTGAGGAGGTGGAGGAGGTTGATGTTGGTAAAGAAAAAATGTTTGGGGTTGGGAGCTTTATGAAGCTTGGAAGTCGGGAGGATATATCGATCTTTGTTGCCCTTGACTACTCCGTGAGAAATTTGTATGATTTCGCCACCCTAGTTTATAAGTATTGCTATAAGGATTGTTGGGTTGCCTTCTTCCTCCAAGCTAATCTACATGCTCCCTTGACGATGCATTGGAAATTCCCATGATTTGGCATTCATGATTTAGATGACCACCTCTGTAAAAGTCACAAGCAGTGATCACTTGGGAGGTTTGAAGTTACAAATTCAAGCTCTCAATCTTCTTGTTTAGCACATCGAACTCAGCTTCCAAAGCCATCAGCATATCTACACTGTGTACTCCACTAGCCTTTGCTTTTGGTCTAGGATTCCCCAATTGGTAGTTATTCATGGAAATGTTTTCAATGAGGCCTTGTAACTCTTTCAGTGTCTTCAAATTTGTAGTTCCTCCCCAAGAAGCTTTAAAGAGTTGCTTGGAAGGAAAGTTTAATCCACCATGAAATGTTTTCATTTGAAGCCCCAAATCTAGACCATGATATGGCCATTTCATCAAGAGCTCTTTTCATCTCTCCCAAGAATCATATAAGCTCTCACTTTCCATTTGTTGAAATGAGAAGATGTCATTTCCTAGCTTTGCCATCCTTGCCAGAGGAAAATATTTAGCAAGGAACTTTTTAGCAAGATCATTCCATGTAGTAATGGAGCCCGGTAGAAGTGATTTCAACCAAGACTTGGCTCGATTCCTCAATGAAAATAGAAATAGCCCAAGGCAGATGGCATATTTGAAAGCCCCATTAATCTTGAAAGTATCACATATCTCTAAGAAGTTGGCAATATGAGCATTCGAGTCTTCATCTAGTAAACTATCGAATTGTACCAATTGTTGAACCGTTTGAAGAATATTCGGCTTGATCACAAAATTGTTGGCTTCAATTCTTGCCCGAGCAATGCTTGACTCCGCTCCTAACAAAGAAGGTAGTGCATAGTCTCCCATTATCCTTTGCCTTGCATTTATGTTATGCGTCATATTGTTCACTTGTTGAAGATTCCAACCTTCAATTTCAAATCCTTCAAGTATTACTTCAAGATTTATAACCTTTGGAATCAAGTTGAGCCAATTCCTCTGAGTTACTCGAGGTCATAAACTAAAAAGTTCACACCTTCACCACAAATACAAACAAAAAACTTAACCCAAGAAATTCACACTAAAACAGAACAATTACACAAAAAAAAAACACAAGATAAACACTTCAACTCACCAATAACTAAAAAAATTACAAAACAAAAAATAAATGCTAACACTAGTAACAAGTAAAAATGACTATATCAACAGAGTTTTAAAATTTTCTAATATTGACCTATTTACCCCGACAATGCGCCGAAAACTTGTTGTGTGTTTTTCGGGCCCCTATACTCAATTCTATCTCAATCTCCAACAATTTGCACACAAACATAGGGCAAGTGCACCTATCGTTATTATCAGTATAATGACAAGTACTTAAAATGTCGTACCCTCGAGGAGTATCAAATACCATTACTCACTTTTTGCTATATTATTTACTCTAACAATTCAATTGTGAAAATGATTGAAATAAACTACTAGGGATAGAAATCTAACTTGACTAATTAAACTAGCTTATCTAATCTTTCTTGCAAGAGAGAATTCAATTGAGAAAACAATACTTGAATGGAAAATACCCCTAGAATTACCTATGTGATAGAAAAATATCTTGGTTAATGAACTCTCTTCTTATGTTTGGTAAAATTCCTCTATTAGGACTCACTCTATCTCTAGATGAGAGTCCTCTACTCGTAGGTTAATGGGTATTTTTTGGCCTCTCTGGAACCCTAGCCACTCTCCTCTTCAAATTCCCTTAATGGGTATATATATACCTCCAAAAAGAGAGGAAAAATGTAGAAAATGTGGTATCGGCCCAAACGTGATGCCGCTTACAACCAGTTTTTTTACAGTATTCCGCTATGCAACATTGTGAATTAATAAAATGAAATCGGACAATCTTGGTCTTAACTTCTAAAATAAAGTTGTAGATAATGATCTTATATTTCCAAAGAGATTGGAATAACCTCAATTTGAGGCTTATAACTCAAGATATGGTCATTATACCAAAATGTGCCAAAACTAGAACCAAATCTAGAAACACTGATTTTGCACTGTATGCAAGATGGCCAAACGAACTTGGATTGAAATAATATTTTCCATTATGGAAACTTCAGAATGTTCTTTATAATTTCATAGAAGGCTACGTTTTCATTTGAAACCTTTAAAGAATCAAAAAACTCACTTAAAAATGCTCTGTCCTGCTATCCTGTTCTACAATTTTCTTTATTCTAAGCGTATAAAATCCCCTTTAATACTTTATTATACTCTAAATCTTCAATAAAATCACCTAAAGTAAAGAAGAGGTAAGGGGAGTGTAAATGGTGATTGAAACACCAAAATTCAATAGAAATTTAAGCTCAAAATTATCATTACATGAAGCACAATTATGAATATCAATGATGACTAAGCCAATCCATCTCGAGAATCAAATCAAAATCAACCATCACAAAAGGCATTAAGTCAGCAAATAGTATACAAAATCCAAGAAAAATCTCACATCCTCGATACACATCTTTAATAACAAATTCATTGCTAGTAGGGGTCTCAGTCACAAGAGTATATGCTAGGCTAGATATGGATATTGTAGCATATGATGCAAATGACGAAGATATAAAAGAATGTGATGCTCCAGAATCGAATAATAGCTTAGCATGTCTATCAAAAAGGTGAGTAATACCTGTGACAACACCCTGACATGTCTGTGATTGTTGATGAGTTACTGCATAAACCTAACCTCGACCTCTACCATTCGATGAGGTTGTTCCTCTACCCTGATATACTCCACGTCCACTAGTCTGGCCTTCTTGACTCTCATTATTACTGCCTCTGTTAGTTTGGAATCCCCCACGTCCTGTATATGGTATGGATCGGAATACTGATGTCCTCTGTCCCTCATGTCCAGCAACTCCTATTTGACACTGAGAGCAATCTCTCGCCATATATCTTGCCTGGCGGCATATATAGGATATATAGCACACAATACCACCCTCATAGAAATTAGCTGATATATGTTCAGGTCTCCTGCACCTAAAACATAATCTACTAGCTCGAAGTGCTCCACCACTACTGCTAGTTGCTATTCTACCTACTTGTCTCTGAGGAAATGCGGTTGTACATTGAGTAAAAAATCTTGAATGTCCACTTTGTCTATCTGATAGGAACGGTCTTTGACTAGAGAATCCTCTTGATGAACTATTACCTCTCTTGTTGACCTGTCATACTACCCTGTCTCAAATTAGGAAGCTCTTGGGTCATAGCAAACAAATGTGCCTCAGAAAAATACTTTGTCTTCAACTCCTCTGTCAATTTCTCCCAAGTCATAGGCTAAGGTAGATCATGTTTCTTAGCATCCCACCAATCTTGGGCATCTACATGAAGTCCATAAACTGTAAGTCTTACTCGACGATCATCAGTAATATCCATGGCCTCAAATATGAGCTATATATCTCTGATCCAATCCATAAGCATCACAGGCCTCTCGGTCCTATATAATTTCAAAAGTGATTTAGTAGATCTGTTCCACTTCCTTTCTATCCATTAGTGACTTGTGTAGGTGTTGTAATTGTTCTACCCAAAAATCCATTTAAAGTCCCCTGTTCAGCTACTTTAACCAATAATCCAACTGCAACTCGAGTCATAGGATCTGAAGGATTAACTTCTACACCATGTATCTCGACAGGTGGGAACTGTTGGGCTGTAACTGGGGGTTGTATCGCATTGAAGCAATCTCATCAGAAGAAGGCCGAGCTTTCTTAGTATTAGCTTGGGTTGGAGGAACTGAAATGTTTAGTCAAATTCATCATCTAGTTCACTGCCTTCAAGTTTAGGATGATGATTGGCTCCAAGAACGCCAGCCAATAGTTCAAGGAGAATGGCATTACAACACTTGTGTTTAAAACAACGTGATAGAATGAACTGCCTATATCATCAATTCATGAACCATGCTGAGGTTGTAGGATTCAGCAAAAGTGGCTGAATCATACAACTCAACCCTTTTTAGCAAGTCCACCAACCCAAGCTTCTCAAACTTGGCTTCATTAATCAATCTTTCTGCTAACATAGATCTCACAGATACTTTTTTGTGTTGCAGTTTGCTATCATAGTTGAAAAATAGTACATTAGAAGCATTTTTGGCCTGGATCTTCCCATTCTCTACTTTTTCCTTTTTGGCTTTGCTTCTTAACCCTTGCCTTATGGGTTTCCTCACCATTCTCTTCCCTTTTTATTTTTCTAACACCCTTTCACCCTTCACTTTAATATCCACGGATTCTTCTATATATTTTTCCTCACTATTAACCTCTACCACTTCAACAGGGTCTATTTTAATAGGAGGACTAGAATGTTCCTCTTTAGGTTTGTCAGATTTAAATTATTAGGAGACTCAGTTGGTCCAACATCAGTACTAGCAGGAAGTTCCTCAGCTACTGACATATTATTTGAAAACATCTAGATTTAACAAGAGGTTCATTATCTAATTTGGGTTCAATAGGGGGAACTAGAAGAATTAACATGATATTCAACAGAATAAGCAGGTATAATAGGTGAATGAACAGATTATGTAGTCACGTCTGCCACACCCCCAGTATGCTTATAGTCAATAGGCATGTCATTAGCCTGATTTAAAACCCTAGGTTCAACGAAATCTACTTGAACAGACTTCTTATCAGTTTCAACAGAGGGCAAAGTAGCATATACAACAATCTCAGAATCATGAATATAACTATGTTGAATAGTTCTAAGGAAGTAATTGGACACAAACACTGCATTGCCGTGCAATTCCTCATGAATTTCAAGTATTGGCATGATAGATTCTTTATAACTGAGATAACATGAAAAGTGAAATCCAACAATACCTCCTTTATATGGCAAAATTTGAATGCTTGAGCCAACTGTAACAGTCTATTAGGATACAGAAGATGGTGCATTACAGGATGATGAAACTGTAAGTGAACTTGTTGAACTTTACTGAAAAGAAGATTCTATTGAGGCACAAATGATTCCTCTTCCTCGTTGTGGTGTTACAAGATCTGTAAAGCTTGAGTTTTCACAAGAAACCAATTGTAATGGGTTTGTGAGAAAAAGTTCTGCAGAAGATTGTTTGTGAGCTGATTGAAGAAGATGAGTCAGGGAAAGAAAAAATCACATATTTGTTCTTCCAAAACAATGACCAGACTTGAACAACCACCCTTAGCAATTCCCAAAACGTTTTCCATAACTCTCTGATGAGCTGTCAAACTCCCACCTGTTTATATGATTTTTCAAATTTTCTAAAAAAGTGATAAATACAATAAATTCAAATAAATATTTATAGCAAAATACATAAAATGCCTTTTGTAAAGTGAATAATCCCAGTGCACTTCTCAATTCCTCAAATCTTGAAGCATCAAGAGGTTTTGTCTAGATATCCGCCAACTATTTTTGTATTGCAACATATTCAATGACAACAACCTTTTGTTCAACAAGCTCTCTTATGAAGTGATGACGTATATTAATATGCTTTGTTCTGATGTGTTGAATTGAGTTCTTTGAGATATCTATTGCATTTGTATTGTTACACAGCATCACTAGCTCATTTTGTGTCAATCCATAGTCATTTAGCATTTGCCTAATTCACAATAGCTGTCTGCTATAACATATTCTGCTTCTGCTTTTGACAGAGAAATAGAATTCTGTTTCTTATTGTACCGTGACACAAGATTATTTCCAAGATAAAAATATTCTCTATAAGTACTCTTTCTATCATCACAATTACCAACCCAATCAGCATCACTATGGCCAAGAAGATGAGTATTTGAATCTTTACTGAAGTATATGCCATACTCCCTTGTGTGATTGACATACTTTAGAATGCATTTGGCAGCCTTCAAATATGACTCTTTTTTATGCTGATTGATATCTTGCATATACTCCAAAACTAAAAGATATGTCTGGTCTATTTGTTGTTAAGTACAATAGACCTTCAATAATGCACATATACATATGTTGATTAATAGATTGACCTTTGTCATCTTTCACCAGTTTCTGATTAATCCCAATAGGCATTCTGACAAGCTTTGAATATTTCATATTAAACTTCTTAACCAAGATGTATGAATACTTGGTTTGTGAGATAAAGATTTCGTCCTTTAATTGCTTAATTGGCAAACCAAGAAAGAAGGTAAATTCACCTACCATACTCATCTCGAATTCTATTTACATGAGTTCAACAAACTCTTTCGAGCCAAATGCAATATCGTCAACATAAATTTGCACCACCATAATACATGTGTTCTGTTGTTTGATAAACATCATCTTATCAGCTCCCCCTCTTGTCCATAAAAGGTTTGTCAATCTCTCATACCATATCCTTGGTGCTTGTTTAAAATCATAAAGGGCTTTTTTTAGCTTGTACACATGATTGGGATGTATTGGATCAACAAAACCTTTTGGTTGCTCAACATATACCTCTTCTTGTAGAAATTCATTCAAGAACGCACTCTTGATATCAGTCTATTGAAGTGTAAATCTCCATCCACAAGCAATAGCCAACAATAGTCCGATAGATTCCTATCGAGCTATAAGGGCAAATGTTTCATCAAAGTCTACATCTTCAATTTGAGTATATCCCTGTGCAACAAGTCTTGCATTATTGTGTGTAATATTTTCATGTTCACCCTTTTTGTTGCAGAACACTCACATTGACTCCGTCTAGATGTGGAAATAGTTTCGACACATCATTGCACTAGAACTGTTGCAGTTTCTCATCCTTGGTAGTTATCCAGCATTACTCTGTCAAGACCTCTCTGAGAGTTTCTCATTATATTTTGTTGCAATATTATCCTTAACAACAATATTGATAGTCTCCATGACAACTCCACTTGTAAAAAACACGATAAGCTCTATTGTTGTTAGAGTAGCCAAGGAATATTCCTTCATCACTTCTTGCATCAAACTTGCCCAAAGCTCCATATCATTAAGAATGTAACGTTTACTATCAAATATATAGAAATAGGTCAAGTTTAGCTTACGACCTGTCCAAATCTCATAGGTAGTCTTAGTTGTGTAAGGCCTTAGATATGTCCTGTTGATGACATGTGTTGCAGTGTTGATCGCCTCTGCCTTAATTGTTGAGATATCTCTTTGGGGAATTCAACATACCATGAGCCATTTCTTGAATTCAACATACCACTTTGTTGAGGTTTCTTTGGTGCTAAGAATTCCCATTGAATACCATAACCAACACAAAATTTGTTAAACTGTTGGTTGTCAAACTCCTTACCATGATCACTCTTTAGTCTACATAGTGTTGAACTCTTTTGTGTGTGCAGCTTCAAACGCACTTTTGAAATACATCAAAGGCTTCTGATTTTTTGTCTCAAAAAGTCAACCTAGGTGTATTTGAAGAAGTCATCAACACATGCCAAAACATATCGTTCACCCCAACACTTTCAATTTTAATGGAACCAAAAAGATCTGTATTTATGACCTCCAATACACTCGATGTGTTGATCTCCGTTATTTCTTTGTGAGTGACCTTCTCTACTTTCCAATTTGACACAAGCTACATATTCTTCTTGTGATTTTGGAAAGCTTCGGTATGCCTCGTACTGCCTCTATTGAACTTGGCTTTTTCAATTGTCTTACAACTTTCAATGCCAGAGATCAATTTCATCATTCTGAGCAGCCATACATTGTTGATCATTTGATTTTAGAAATTTGTAGCAATTGTTCGATGTTCTAGCTTTAGTGAGAACCAGCCTATTGGAGTCACTCACTGCAAAACACTTTTCTTGACCTAAATTCTCCTTTGTCAGATTGTCTGTCTGCTCTTGTTGAACTTGGCTTTCACAAGTTTGCACCCTTGTTGTAAATCATTAAAAAGTCTTAAACAGATAGCCCAAATGTGTCCTACAAGAGAGCAATAGTCTCATATAACAGGAGATTTTTTTAGTTTTCTGATGAACCTCTTTTTTTCTACAAGAGTCATCCTTCTTTTTGGTACAATCCTGCTTGTTGAATTAGTGTTGCTATTGTTGTAATTAATGACTTACCAATGGACAGTAATTCATCAAGCTTCATTTTTCCTAAATTCAGTCATTTGATGCAGTGTTCTACTTCCTCAAGTTTGTTATTGTTGAGCTGCAGTAATTTTGCATTATGTTGTTCTTGCTGTTTAAGTTGTTCACATTCTTGTTGCAATGAACTATTCTACTGTTATAGTGTCAAATCTTCCAGCCATTTTTTATACATCAGTTCATATTCACTTCTTAATTTCTCATGAGCAACTTCATCATCATCAATTTCTGAATTCTCACAATTGGTTTCGCTTTTTTTAGACTACAATTTTGTACCTGAGTGCAATGCAACAAAGTTACTCATATGATTTTCTTCTTCGTCATCTTCACTACTGCTAATGCTAGACCTCATACACTACAAGAAAACAACATATTTGAAACCTATATTTGAAATTACAAATATAAATTTCTAATTAGAACCGATTTGAAACTGTGTTTTTTTATCTCCCCTCGATGTCTTAACCTAATAAGCTCAGTTGATTGTTGAAGCAGTAGCTTTGGATCTAAAGCGGGATCAGCCTAAAGCAAATATATGAAGGCCATCTTTCGTAGTTCTCCCTGGACATTTTTGGTATGACGGAAGAGGACCGGCTCTTCGATTTCATGAAGGGGCTCCAACCTGCGCCAAAATGTCCAAGATTTAGGGGCGGCACAGGTAGCTAGCCTGCTAGTGCTAGATTGAAAGTACTTAGCCAGGGGGAGTCGAGACCAGGCCAAGGGCCCAAGTGGGCCGCTAACGACTATCCCCGCTAGATCCATAGCATCCCGAAAGGCTTCACCTCAAAATCACAAGCAGAGGGGCAGAATTGAAGCTGAAAGAAACCTCTCCCGCCTTGAGTTGATAGAAATAATATACAATTATCAAGGAGAAAAAACTCTTCTCGGAGGCAAGAAATGAGAGCCCTTGGCCACAGACCGGGTGAGCATTCTAGCCTAAAACTTTTCTATAATATAAGGTTGCTTAACGTCCTAGTTTTGGAGTTTTCCCCCCAACCAATCATGAAGAGTTAGTAGGTCTAATTCTCGTATTAAGAACCGTGCTTTCCTACAATCAATTTCAAATGAGAAGGGACCAAGGTTCCGCTCCGAGTACCCTCCCTCCGGAGATAGATAGCAATCAAATATACATAAATTCCGCTCTCCTGCAAGGTGTTCGTAGGCGATCTCTCTTAAAGACTAATACTAACCTTTTTATCTTTATCTATATGTTGGCTTGCATTGCCACCGGTTGTTTGGCTAATAATATTGATTAAAGATAGTCAGGGCATACATAAGATAAGGGCATACATAAGTTACATAAGAAGGGAATTTTTATCTCTCAACAGAAGTATATTATAGATCTTCTAAAGGAAACTGGCAATATCGCATGTAAATCGACAAGTACTCCCATCGACCCTAATCTCAAGCTTGGACTTGCAGAAGAAGATGCAGCAGTGGATAGGAAAATGTATCAACGCCTTGAGGGAAGACTCATTTATCTTTCTCATACACGACCAGATATAGCATATGCAGTGAGTGTGATTAGTCGATTTATGCATAGTCCAAAAGATATTCACTTGCCAGTGGCTTATAGTATACTTCAGTACCTTAAGGTAACACCAGGAAAAGGTATCTTGTTCAAAAGAAATGGAGGATTGATACTTAAGGCCTACATTGTTTCTGATTATGCTGGTTGCATTGTAGATAGAAGGTCAACCTCTGTTTACAGTATATTTCTTGGTGGGAACTTTGTGACTTGGAGAAGTAAAAAACAAAATGTGGTAGTAGGTCTAGTGCTGAGATAGAGTTTCGATCAATGGCTCAAGACGTGTGTGAGTTACTGTGGTTGAAGATTATTCTACAAGATTTGAAGATTAAATGGGATGACCCAATGAGACTCTACTGCGATAATAAGTCTGCAATCAGCATAGCACATAATCCAGTGCAACACAATCGAACTAAGCACATTGAAATTGATAGACACTTCATCAAGAAAAAGCTGCATAGTGGTTTGATTTGCACCCCTTATGTGTCTACACAGGGACAACTAGCTAATGTGTTGGCAAAAGGATTGACTAGCTCAGTTTGCCAATCAATTGTTTCCAAGCTAGGAATGGAAAATTCTTATTCTCCATCTTGAGGGGGAGAGCAGGAAAATCTTTATAATTGATTATGTAGAGAACAAGAAGTTTCCTAAAAGTAGAAAATAGGAAAGTTTCCTAAGGTTAGAATTAGCAGCTGTAACTTACGGAGGCTAATATTTAGAAATATGATATTTAACTGATATTTTTCCAAAATTAGTTTAGAAAAACTTGTATATAAAGTCCTACTAATCAATAAAGTGAATACACACTCTTCTTCTCAGATTTTGTCAAATTCAAGTGGTCTAGTTGTAGAAATAGTTGCATTTCAATTTAAAATATATTTTTGTATGTTTTCCTTGTTCGCATTCATCATGAAAGCTATTTTTTTCAAATTTCGGCTTAGGAAACTATCAAGCAACAATCTCTTGGAAAGCTATGAAATCAGATGCATACTAGCATGACGAAGTATCATCAGTTAGTGAAGCTAATAAACATCTTTCAAACTATCATCAGTTAATGAAGCTATCATGAGTATTCTATGCCATAATCAACTATTATCAGTTAATAAAACTAAACAAACATCTTTCAAACTATTCAAACAGTTAGCATCAAGCATATAAATATTTTCAACTCTTTTACTAGTAAATACTAAGCTATTATCGCGCATTCTCAGAACTATGTAAGAAGAAGGTTCAAAGGTAACATTCATATTTTTGTCATATAATTAAATCACACTCAACAAATTATATTTCAAGCTATTTTCCAAGAAAAAATCTTCAATGAAAGAGTCAATACCAACTTTACCAATTCCAATGATTTTTCCTTTACTATTGTCACTAAAGCCACTAATAGCTTCTTTTAGCTCTAGTTGGGTGAACTTCTTTTGATCACTGTTCATGTGCCTTGAACAATCACTATTTATGTACTATCCATTTTTTACTAGCTTGCTCTTATGTCTAGTTTTGTTAGATTGATTATCTTCATTCTCATCTTTGTCCTTATTGCTGCTGCATTCACCATTTTCCTTAGCTATTAAAGAAATGTTGGTTTTCTTAATGCTTTCTTCATCCTTTCATCTGTAGAGTTAAAGAGCCATCACTATCACTTCACATGCCAGCTACTATAGCCTTTCAATCTCCTTATTTGCCTTTTTCTTTAGTTTGGGATAATTTGGTTTGATGTGTCCAGATTTCTTGCATTTGAAACATACAACATTAGTTCTTTCTTTCATGGTTTGAGATTTAGCTTTTGGGGCAAAGCCTTTCCTGAGCATCTTTTTAAGGGTTTTGTCATTCTTTTTGTAGAAGCGTCTAAAGTGTTGACTAGTTGTGCCATCTTTGCATCTTCAATTTCACTGGAACTATAACCATCAATAGATAAAACTTTAAGGCAATGTGATATATCATATTTGTGCTATATTTGATTATCATTTGGACCTTGAATATTTGTTGAATTTTTGCTTTTCAATCACTATTTACACTCCCTTTATTTCTTCCCTTGCATTAGGTGAGTTTATTGATGATTTGGATGTACAATGAAGCAAGCAAGATGATTCTACACATTTAGAATGAAGAAAGGAGATAAACAATATCCCTAAGCAGAACAGGGCATTTTCAAGTGGGATTTGGACCTCCTTAAAAGTTACCTTCTTGACAATTGTAGAGCACATTTTGAAGGTTCCAAAATGGTAAAATTCATGTCAATCCAAGCTCACTACTATTGGATGAAGTTACAGTTTTTGAAAGTGTCTGGTAAAATGACCAATCTTGACATCTAAACATCCAATAGTAGTGATTCAAAGTTATGTGGAAAGATAAGATCATTATATAAAACTTTCATTAAGACACAAACACTTATATAATCCGATTTCGTGCTCTGAATTCACCAATAAATAAAACAATTGTGCCAGTCACGGTTTTGCTTCAGAACATGGATTTACTGTAGAAAAACTGGATTGAAGACATGAAAATGAGCAATTCTTCCTCTTTCCTTGTTTCTTTATGTTCTTTGATTTGTAATATGATGAGCTAAATATTTGAATACTTGGATGGTTATGAACCTTAGTTATTATGTATGTGAATGAATTTATTTCTATTTTGATTGAGCTCCAATTCTTATGTATTGTTTGTGGATTTGATTGCTTGAATGAAATTTATTGTTAGTTGATTCATGATCTTGGTTTTCCACTTGGAATTGAGAAAGGAAGGGTGGAATAAACCATACACAAATAATGGGGGTGATTTAGGTGACTAGAGATAGGGGCCTCAACACCTTCTTCGTAATTAGAGCTCTCTAATTGGAAATTCACTAAGCTAAATGCATTCTTAGGTTAAATTAGTTAGAAGGAGATTTCAACTAGCTAATTTAAAGGGTAGAGGACTCTCATCTAGAGATAGAGTGAGTCATAATATAGGAATTTCACCAATCATCACCATTCACAACCAAAGTGATGGAGTTTGAGAAGATTGGCAGGGAAAAAGGGAGTAGAATGAAGTCTTCCATTCAAGATCCTCTGGAGTTAGAGTTGTAGAAGTTACCAGATCATTTGGAGTATTTTTTTCCTTGTAGATAATTCAAAACTCTCAGTAATCATTGCAACTGACTTGTAAGAAGGGCAAAAAGAAGAGTCGATGAAAGTATTGAAGAAACATAAGAAAGCAATGGCATGGAAGATCTCCGAAATCAATGGTATTAGTCATTTATTTTGCACAAAAAATATTAATGGAAGAAGACTTCAAACCAGTGGTGAAAACCAAAGAAAGCTAAACCCAAACATGAAGGAAGTGGTCAAAGCAGAGGTAATAAGCTTCTTGATTCCGGTCTTATTTACCTTATCTCAGATAGTCCATGGGTGAGTCCCGTCCAAGCAGTTCCCAAGAAAGGAGGAATGATTGTGGTGCCTAATGAGAATAATGAGTTGATTCCTATAAGGATCATGATGGGATGGAGAGTATGCATCGATTACCGAAAGCATAATGATACCACTTGAAATGATCACTTTCCAATGCTTTTCATTAAATGCTTGAGTGACTCGCCAGTCATAGGTACTATTGTTTTCTTGATGATTTTTTGGGGTATTTTCAAATTCCAATAGCACCGGAAGATCAAGAGAAAACTACATTTACTTTTTCTTGTAGTACTTTTGCTTACCGCTGCATACATTTTACTTTGTGTTCTTTTACTATTTTCTTGGGAAAAAAAGCCTAAACGACACTGTTTGGAAGAGACCAAGCGGCGTCACTTGGCCTTTCCAATCTAGTGTTAAACTGATTGAAATGGCTTAGCTTGGACCAAACCATGCGGCACCATTTTACTGTTCACTGCACCATTTCTACAAAATTGGACTAAAACAGTACCGCTTGGACCAAACCAGGCGGCACCATTTCACTGCTCACTTATAAAAAAAATTTGCAGATTTAAACGAGAAGTTGCAATTGAAACTTCTCTAATTCTTTTCTCAATACATTTCCCCTCTTTCTTCTCTCTGTCTCTAGGCTTTCTCTCTTTCTCTCTTCACCCCGAACACTTTCTCCCAAACTCCCTCAATTCTCTGCCAAAATCCATCTTTCAATTCCTAATTTTTTAAGATTCCTGATTGAACTTTTCTGGCCATCCCTCTTTATTTTATCAGTAGTACCATAATAGAAGACAATGCATTAATTTTTCAATTTCAATTTTTCATTTTTCTTGTTTTAAATTTTAAACTTTACATTTTATATGTGACCTTTTTTTGAGAGCTAAATATATTTTTTCCTTGAGCCGGCAAAGAGTAATATGGAGGTAGGGATAAAAGATGGAAGGGAAGATGATAGAAAATTGACTTTACGTTAAAAGAAAATAAAAAGGGGGTAAGATGAAACTTCTTTATATGATCGAGAATTGTAATTTACCTCAATATAAAAACAAAAAAAAAGAAAAAAGCTATATTTTCACTGTTATTATTGTCAATTTTGTCATGGTTGAGTTATAAACTTGTGAGTTGACAAAGATGGGTGATAATGAAAAGGTTGTGGATTGAACCATGGTTTGTACGAGCATGTTGAATTTAAAGTGAGGGGATTTTAAAGAGGATGAGAGTTTTTGGTTGGGATGCATGAGAATTATGACATTTTTTTACGGCTAAAAAGGGTTATTACTTTTGTTTTATGTCCCATTCCTTTTTCTTTAGTTCCCATTTCTTTGACTTTGAATTTCATACCTTTCGTTTGGCACCCTTAATTTTCCCTTAGCCTAGAGTTACAACCTTGAAAGTCATATCTAATCAAAGTTGAACTTTGGTTACAGTATTAGTGGAGAGGTTTTGTGGATGCTGCTGGGCTTATGAGGCATTGAGCTTTCTTGATGTGAATTCCTTGGCCAGTAATCCAAAATTTACCCCTATAATTGTTAAGCATTCGCATTGGTTGGGAACACACACACACACACACACACACGGATTCTTACTTGCATTACAAGACACGAGGTAATTGTTTAATCTTTGTGATGGGTATTTGGGGTCACTTTTAGATTGATTGTGTAGAAATGCTCAAAAATTTTCTCAAGAAGTAATGTTATCTCTATTTTTGTCCTCCTTCGCAATACTTCAAAAATTTCTTTATTTCTTGCGGTTATTATTCAAATATCTTAGTTGTTTTGTAGCCCCTATTGCTTGGGGAGAAGCAATGTCTAAGTATAGGGGAGTTTGATATATCATATTTGTGCTTTATTTAATGATCATTCTGACATTGAATTTCTGTTAAATTTTAGTGTTTCAATCACCATTTACACTCCCTTCATTTCTTTCCTTGCTTTAGATGAGTGTACACATTTAGAATAAATAAAAGAGATAAAATGTCTCCCTAAGCAGAATATGGCAATTTCAAGTGGGATTTTGACCTTCTTAAAGATTTCAAACACATAAGTGGCCTTCTTGACAATTGTAGAGGACATTTTGAAGTTTCCAAAATGGTAAAATTCAAAAGCTCATTTGACCTTCCTAAATATGGTGCAAAATCAGTATCTCTGGATGAAGTTTCATTTTTGACAGTGTTTGGTAAAACTATCATATGTTGCATTTTGGAACATCCAATTGTGGTGATTCAAAGTTCAGTGGAAAGCTAAGATCTTTATCTAAAACTTTCATTTGGACTCAAAGACCTATATCATCTGTTTTCATGCTCTGAATTTACCAAGAAATTAAATAATTGTCTCAGTCATGATTTTACTTCAAAACAGGGCTTTACCATAGAAAAACTAGATTGAGGTGGCACCACCTGGACCAGCCAAGGTGGCACCGATTGCAAGAGACCACGAGGCAATGCCTAGAACACCCTAGGTGGCGTCGCTTGGGCCTCAGTAGATTTTTTCTCGTCCCATTTTGGGAGAGATATATGTAGCTCTTAAAGTCATGTTGAGACAATGGTGGCTAGGGTTTGGAAAAGGCCGAAAAGGGGAGAGTTTTGAGAGAAAAATCTCATCTGAAATCTTCCTTCTTTGCAATAGAAATCAAGAGAAGAGGTGGAATATTTGAAGAAAGGGGATATTAATTGATATATCATATTTGTGCTTTATGTAATGATCAAGTGGGATTTCGACCTCCTTAAAGGTTTCAATGTAGAAGTATCCTTCTTGACAGTTGCAGAGGACATTCTGAAGTTCTCAAAATGGTAAAATTCATGTCAATCCAAGCTCGTTTGGGCTCCCTAATTATGTTGTAAATCAGTGTCTCCAGATATGTTCCAGTTTTGACAGTATATGGTAAAATGACCATATCTTGAGTTCTAGAAATCCAATTGAGGTTATTAAAATATATGAAAATATAAAATCATGATCTGTAACTTTAATGAATACATATAGCCTAGATCATTCAATTTCATGCTCTGAATCCACCAAAAAATCAAACAACTATCACAATTGTAAAACAGAAAAGAGTAGAACAGAGGACTATTGTAGCAAAACTAAGTTGATGTGGCACTGCTTGGATAGGACCAAGTGACACATGTTGCTAGAAGCCAAGTAATGCTGCCTACGATAGGTACGCTTGCCTATTATTTGTGTGCAAATTGTTGAATATTGTGATAGAATTGAGTATAAGGGCACGATAAACACAACAAGGCAAGCGCACATATTGTTATGATTAGTATAATGGAAAACATTTCAAATGTCGTATCCTCGAAGATGGTGAAATACCATTGCTCAATTTTTCCCTGTTGTTTGGTCAAACAATTCAATTTTGAAAATGATTGAAACAAACTACTAGGAATAGTAGAAATAGTAATCGAACTTAACTAATTAAAAATAGGTTAACTAATCTTGCTTGCAAGATAGAATTCAATTGAGAAAGTAATACTTGAATAGAAAATCCCCCTAGAATTACCTATGTTATAGAAACATATCTTGGTTGATTATCTTTCCCTTCTAATATTTGGTGAAATTCCTATATTATGGCTCACTCTATCTCTAGATGAGAGTCCTCTACCGTTAGAGTAATTAGTTGAAATCTCTTTCTAACTAATTTAACCTAAGAGTGTATTTAGATTAGTGAATTTTCAGTTAAATTTCTCTAATTACCAAGACGATGTTGAGGCCCCTATCTCTAGTCACCTAAATCATCCTCATTGTTTGTGTATGGCATATTCCACCCTTCCTTGCTCAATTCAAAGTGAAAAACCCAACACATGAATCAACCAACAGTCAAGTTTATTCAAGCAATCAGTTCCACAAACAATACATAAGAAATTAGAGCTCAATCAACCAAGAAAATAAAATCATTCACATAGATAATAACTAGTGTTCATAACCATCCAGGTATTCAAATATTTAGCTCATCATCATATTACAAATCAAAGAATATAAAGCAACAAAGAAAGCGAAAGAATTGCTCATTCTCATATCTTCAAATCATCGCTTCTTCAAAGTTTGGTGTTCTTCAACTTGGTTGTAAAAAGTTGTGTTTTGAGCTTGAATCTTCAAGATTGATTGCTTCTTCCTCAAAGATTCCACCTCCTTTCTTGATTTCTCTTGCAAAAAATTAGGATTTGGGATGAGACTTTTCTCTCAAAACTGTTCCCTTTTTGGCCTCTTCGAAGCCCTAGCCGCCTCTCTCTTTTTTGCGCTCACAATATATATATATATATATATATATATATATATATATATATATATATATATATATATATATATATATATATATATATATATTCCAAAGTAGAGAGAAAAAATGCAAAATAATTTGGTCCTGTCCAGGCGGCGTAGCTTCAACTTAGTTTTGCTACTGTAATCCTTTATTCTGCTCTGTTCTACGACTGTGACACTTGTTTGACTTTGTGGTGAATTTGAAGCATGAAATTAGATGATCTAAGCCTTAACGTATTTAAGAAATCATGATCTTATCTTTCAACAGAGCTTGAATCACAACAATTGGATATCTATAACTCTAGATATGGTCATTTTACCAAACACTGTCAAAACTAGAACCACATTCAGAGACACTGAATTTGAACCATAATTAGGGAGGCCAAACGAGCTTGGATTGACATGAATTTTAACATTCTTCAAACTTGAGAATGTCCTATACAATTGTCAAGAATGCCACTTCTATATTTGAAACCTTTAAGGAGGTCAAAATCCCACTTGATAATGATCTGTTTCGCATTCTTCTTCTTTCATCATTCTAAGTGTTTACAATCTCCTTCATTGCTTCAATCTACTCCAAATCTTCAATAAACTCACCTAAAGTAGGAGGAGATAAAGAGACTGTAAATGGTGATTGAAACACTAAAATTCAACTGAAATTTAAGGTAAAAATGATCATTACATAAAGCACAAACGTAATATATCATTAATCTTGAAGATTCAAGTTCAAGAACTCAAATTTCCACAACCAAGTTGAAGAACTCCAACAATTGAAGAAGAGAAGATTTGAAGACATGAAAATGAGAAATTCTTCATTTTTCTTTGTCACTTTATGTTCTTTGATTTGTAATATGATGAGCTAAACATTTTAATACTTAGACGGTTATGAACATTAGTTATTATCTATGTGAATAAATTTATCTCCTTGGTTTATTAAGCTTTAATTTCTTATGTATTATTTGTGGATTTGATTGCATGAATGAACTTGATTGTTAGTCAATTCATGAGTTGTTTTATCACTTGGAATTGAGAAAGGAAGGGTGGAAGAGACCATATACAAACAATGGGAGTGATTTAGGTGACTAGAGATAGGGGCCTCAACATCTTCTTCATAATTAGATAAATCTTATTGGAAATTCAGTAATCTAAATGAATTTTTAGATTAAATTAGTTAGAAAGAGATTTCAACTAACTAATCTAAGGGTAGAGGACTCTCATCTAGAGATAGAGTGAGTCCTAATATAGGAATTTCACCAAACATAAGAAGGGAATAATAATAATCCAAGGGATTTTTCTATCACATAGGTAATTCTAGGGGATTTTCCATTCAAGTATTATTTCTCAACTGAATTCCCTCTTGCAAGTAAGATTAGTTAAGCTAGCTTTAATTAGTTAAGTTAGCGTACTATTCCTAGTAGTTTATTCAATCATTTTCATAATTGAATTGTTTGATTAAACAATAGAGCAAAAAGTGACTAATGATATTTTATCATCCCCAACGATACAACATTTGATATACTTGCCATTATATTAATCATAACGATAGGTGCTCTTGCCTTTTGTTTGTACGTAAATTGTTAGAGATTGTGATAGAATTGAGTATAAGGGTACAAAAATCACAATGTTACTCATTTTCTTATATTCGTTTCTTCAGTAAGCACTTTGCCTAAAGCCTTAAATAAGGTCACAATGTCATGAGTGAACCTATTATTCATTTTAGAGACAGTTTCGTCACATTTCATAGTCTGCCCAAAACATAGTCTGAATCATTAAAGACTAGTGGATGAGAAATATACTATCTTCTGGCAAGCTATAACCATCAACTTCCGACGTACCAACCATTAAGGGTGTTCATTATGCAGTGCAATTCAAAATCTAAATCGAATTTCACATTTTTGTTTGATTTTTTATTATTTTGGTTTGGGTTGTGAAAATCATGTATATTTTGGCTCGTCGGAAGTTGATGGTTGTATCTTACAATATTTTATTTCTCCAAGTTCTATTATAAATAAGATTCTCTAAAAAAATTATGTCATGTATTATTTAAAAATAATTATAATACGCATTACTGATTTAAAAATATAAAATAAACGTATATAATATAAATAAAATAATTATAGAACAATGTCACAGTAGCATATTTAGCTTGGTACCGGTTCGAAAGTTGCTATCAGCAAATTTCTGAGCATTATTGGCTTGTGCACAAACATGCTCACTTGGGCACCGCAAGGAGCTTGTAGTTTCTTGTGTGCACGCACCTAAACCCGGCTGGTTGATTCGGGCCAATTCATGCAATCGGGTCTCACCGGTTCGAAAGTTGCTATCAGCAAATTTCTGAGCCATTATTTGCTTGTGCACAAACATGCTCACTTGGGCACTGCAAGGAGCTTGTAGTTTCTTGTGTGCACGCACCTAGACCCGGCTGGTTGATTCGGGCCAATTCTTGCAATTGGGTCTCACCGGTTCGACACTATTAGATCTTGTTTTGGGTATTTCATTCTTTATTTCTTCAAATTGATTTCAAAATCAGTTGCTATATTTGGTTTAAAAAGTTGATTACGCGTCAATTTTAAAACAAACTTTATTTGGTTTCAAATTTGTTTTTGAATTAATTTCTAATTTGAAATTAATTTTCTTCAGTTTTAATATTGAACCGTAATCGTCAAATTTGATATTGATGTTCTTCGATTTCAAATCCTAATTTTGAAACCAATTTGTCGGCTTCAATTTTTCTTTTTTCTTGTAGTGCCACTCGAACATCTCACATCTCTTTATATCCTCCACTCTTGGATTTTCTAGCCCTCTCTCCCCGCTGGTCAGCTCCGAGCACATGCCGCTTCTTAACTCTGACATCAACGCTGGCATATCTGCTTGGATTGGACCGCACCGACGCTCTCATCTCTGGCCTCTGCTGTGATTCAGGTAATGCTCTACTACCAGCCAATGTTTTGTGAAGAATGGGTCTTTCTTGAGATGATTTTTGTAGCTTGAAGTTGTGAGTATTGTTTAATTCGAAGTTAAAGAATTCCTTTGCACCAAAAATTTCCATTCTGTGTTCTTTTCTTTCTTCATCAAAATTTTGGCCTTGATACTGCTGTCTGCTGAGGGAAAATTGAAAGAATTAATTTGGCTTTGATACTACATCTGTCTGTTGATACTGCTGGCCTTGATACCGCTTTGATACTGAGAAACTTCAAGTGGCATACTTCATGTTGATTCCTTGGATGAGTGAAATAGAGTTCACCCCAGAAAAGGGTCAACTCAATGGGCAAGTTTAATACATAAACCGCAAATGCAATAGATATATACCAGATAATTAAAGCACCATGAACATTGACTTCGGGTTTGGTCTATATTTATTATTTACATCTAAAACTTGCATTATGTCAAGCAATGATTAAGACACACATCATGGAGAAAAAAAGAATATCATCTGCTAGATCCTTCATTATAATTCATTGCACTTCATGAACATATATGCAACTGCAGACACTAATAATGTTGAAATATTGATTTATCATAGCCAACGTGAAAAATGCACTAAATGACAACAAACTTCTACATGAAAGATTGATTATTATTTCTGCACCTTGAAAGTTAGTGTTAGAATACTTTTTTTTATTATTTTAACACCATAAACAACCTTTATTTCTCTTGATAGGATGCCGGATCAAGTGGATAATCAGCAGTGCCTATTGAAAATGAACCATGAAGCACTGAATGAGATGATATGAGAAGGATCAAGTGATTGCAATGCCACTAAAATGCTTCCCAAACAAAGAAAAGCAATAGCCCCCCCATCCACGGTTTGGTCACATTTCATCAAGTTCATAATCGAAAGAGGAGAGAAGAAAGCACATTCCAACTATTACAATGAATTATATGCTGCCAGTAGCTCCACAAATGGCAGCACAACATTTGAAGAATCCATACAACAATGAGACACACTTCTGCTCATGGCGAAATAGGAGGTAGGGCTGGTTCTATAATTACTTGGAGATTTACTCAAGAACAAGTTAGGAAAGCATGTGCATATATGATAATTGTGAAAAACAAGGATTTTGCCACTTCATGTATGTTGCTTGCCCTACATTTCAAATTCTATCTCGTACTACGATTACAATGGATTGTTATGAATTATATTTAGAAGAAAAATCAAATTTAAATATTTTTTGAGGTGGCCTTCTAAAAGGATTAGTCTTTACAATCGATTCTTGGATGTATTGGATGCCCAATAGAATTAATCATACGTCCTACTACTCATTTATTGATAATGATTGGATGTTATGCAATAAAGGAATAGAAAAATTCTTACTTGATTGGGGAATTGATAAAATATTTATAATTACTATTGACAATACAAATCCCAAGGATATTGCAGTTAGTCATTTGAAGAAAGGGTTGCCTAATTGGGGTACTGATTTGCTTGGAGATAAGCATCTTCATGTACGATGCATTGCTCATATTATAAATCTTATTGTAGTTGATGGTTTACGGTAATTCTCTTGAAAGAATAGATTACGGTAATTCTCTTGTTATCTAGTACTTCGTTGTTTAATTTTTCTTGTAAATATTATCATACATTCTTATTTTGTAATCTATTATTTGACTTTCTTTTTCAATTATTTCTCAGATTTTACAAATTTTGCTCATGACACATGCATTTTGGACCTTGAAGATTAAACTTGTAGGGTAAATGTATTGTTACATTTCATGTTTGCTGTTTGCTATTATAGCGATTTTAATATTAAAGTAAAATATAAAATTTGTTGTCAGACATGTTTATTGGTTGTTGTTCAAAGGAGGAGCCGAGGAGTTGGAGTTGCTATTTGTTGTTCAACGATCACAAGAAGATGGCTTGTTGGGAAATTTTTTCTTGTTTATTTAGAAGAGGTTGTTTCTTCTGTTTACTATTTACTGTTTCTTCCTTCTTGTTTTGGAAATCATGTCACCAAGTAGTGAGCGATGATTTTAACTTTATTGTTTTATTACATTTACGGAGCTCAGGCATGAAGTGAGAAATTATGTATTATGAAGGATATTAACTCATTATTTGGTCCTGTTTGTTTTTCTAATGTAGGTAGTAGCTACACTTTTTTTTTTGTAGATATAACAAGAGTATTCACTGGTTGAAAGTTTTAGGGATGTTCGTTTGCTGCTCTAGTGCCTCTTGATGTATCTTTAGTTTAGGTTGCAATTACGTTCTTTCTCTCGTTTTTTATTTTTTGAATTTTGGTTTGAAACCGAACCAAACTAGTTTATTTTGGTTCAGTTCGTTTGAGTAGAAAATTCTGTTTGGTTCGATTTCCAGAAAACATTAAAGAACTTAACCGAAAATAAAAATTTTCAACTGAAAACTGGTCCATAAACTTGATGACCACCCCTACCAGCCATGGATCTTCTTTAGATTGTTAAAGCACTGAATAAAAGAAACTTACATTTGATACTAAATGTAGGTCCCAAATAGTATATCCGACAGGGGTAAACCAGACTTTAATAAAAAATTGACATTCTAATGCAAAATATCAAAACATTTCATGAGTTAGTTCTGAGATAGAGCTATGGGGAGGCTAAACACTGAAAGCTAAAATCTAGATCACATATCAAACTAATTTCTCAAAGTAAACTTGCATAGAAAGATAATAGCCTGAATGACTGACTATAAGCATTTGTTGGACTCGGAGTACAACCATTTGATTGGAAGATATATATGTTTAGATAGTCATACCAATTATAGCACAATCCAAAAAAGTTGAAAAGTGACTTTCAGAAAAGTTATCAAGCTAATTTTTGCTCAGGAAATATTTTGTGCCAAATAATATTAATGTCACAGTAAAATTATAGCTTAGCATGACTTTTCATAACGTTGAGAGCACACTTTGAATTGAAGTAAAAATAAATAAAAAATAAAGCACACAAACAATCAAATTAAATTAAAGAACTAAATAATGTGGCACCGAGAATTTTTATAGTGATTCAGTAACGTGCCTACATCCATGTCTTGAGAATTTCATCTCAAGTATTTTACTAACACAATCCCTTTAATCGCTGTAATAGTAGAGATCAAATCATATAACTCCAAGTTTTACTTCGTAAAACTCTCAAGTTGTACACACTAATTCCGAAAGATTTAGCAACTATCTCACCATTACTTATCAATATATCTAGCAACTACATCACAAGTAAAAGGTTCACTCACACACAAGCTTAACAATGTTTGCCACCATTGAGGAGATGAAGAAGAAAGATTGCAACTTTCACTTGCACACTAGTCTTAGATAGGCTTTGTACTTTTGGAATTTCAGCCTTTGATAGCACACTTTACTTCTTCAAACTTTTGCTTCCATCTCTTGAGCAAACATGAGTGCAAAGGATTAGATATATAAAGCCCTATGAATAGATATGAGATAATATGATCACACAGTGCTTTGGCCAATCCTTTTTGAAAAAGAAAAATCCCATTTCCAAAAAAACATTTGTTTATGAAGCATCGGTGAACATGTGACTGTCCAAGCATGTTAGTTTGATATTCCATTACAGAGGGTCAATTTATTTATTTTGTCTTATAAATTAGTTCAAATTGCCTTTGAACTAATGTTGTGCAAGCCTTGAAAAAAAATTGACAGCTTTTGAAAAGGTTATTCTGGAGGGTTGAAAAATCATGCAACGTTGTATTAGTGATACGATAAATTGCTACTGTCAACTTGACTTGCCCCGACATTCTGTAATATGGTAGAATTATCTTGATAAAAAAATTTTAGCTCAATAATTGAAATTTAGATTGATAAAATATTAGAGCAAAAACACATTGTCTCCTTTTAAAAAATTTTCAAACTCAATTTTAAGTAAACTATTTGGAAAATATTTTTAGACAAAAAATGATTGAAGAGCACACATAAACTAATTATGTCTAATCTATTCTTAACAAGTGACGTGATTCTCGTGCCCTTATACTCAATTCTATCTCAATCTCTAACTATTTGCACACAAACACATTGCAAGCACACCTATCATTATAATTAGTATAATGACATGAATATCAGATGTCGTTTCCTTGGAGATGATCAAATACCATTACTAACTTTTTGTTATATTGTTGTCAATTCAATGATTAAAATGATTGAAATAAACTACTAGGAATCGCCATCTAACTTAACTAATTAAAACTAGCTTAACTAATTGATATATCATATTTGTACTTCATGTAATGATAATTTTGACCTTGAATTTCTCTTAAATGTTGGTGTTTCAATCACCATTTACACTCCCTTTATCTCTCCCTTACTTTTGGCTAGTTTAGTCAAGACTTGGACTATAATGAAGCAATGAAGCATATTCTACATACTTAGAATGAAGAAATAAGAAGAAAAGCTTCCCTAAGCAGAACATAGCATGTTCAAGTTTGACTTTGACTTCTTCAAAGGTTTCAAATGCAGAGGTGGCCTTCTTGCAATTGTACAGGATATTATGAAGTTTCCAAAATGGTGAAATTCATGTCAATACAAGCTCCTTTGGCCTCCATAATTATGGTGCAAAGTATTGATAATTACTTGTTAGTATTGATAAATATTGGTTACTAGTGTCAGCATTGATTTTTTTTCTAGCTATTGGTGAATTGAAGTGTTTAGCTTGTGTTTTTGCCTATTTGTTCTATTTTAGCGAGTGTTCCCTGGGTTCAATTTTTGTTTGTATTTGTGGTGAAGATGTGAACTTTTTGGTTTACGACCCCAGGTAATTCGGAGGAGCTGGTTGAACTTAATTTCGACGTTGAGCAGACTTTCCTTATGGATCCGAGGGGTATAAATCTTAAAGTGATACTTGGAGAAGTTAAAATTGAAGGTGAAAATCATCGCTTTGGAGACTAAGTTTGATGCGCTAAACAAGAAGCACGAGAGCTTGAGTTTGTCACCTCAAACCTACCAAGTGATGATGGCTTGTGAGTTTTGCGGAGGTGGTCATCCAAATAATGAGTGGCAAACCATGGCAACTTCCAATGCATCGTCAATGGAGCATATGGATTATCTTGGAGGAGTAAAGCAACCTAAAAATCCCCATAACAATACTTACAACCCGGGGTGGCGGAAACATCAAAATTTATCATGGAGCAATCAAGGGCAACAACGACCAATACATCCTCCCAACTCCAAGCTTCATCAAGTTTATGATCCCAAGCATCTCTTCCTTACCAACATCAACATCCTCCACCTCCCCAATAACTGTTGAAGTCTAGCTTTGAAGATTTAATGACAAAGTTCAAAACAATTAGTGAAACTCAGTTTCAAACTTAGGAGACGCGCTTTCAAGGTATTGAAGCATCTCTAAGGAACCAAGAAGCCTCCATACACAATTTGGAAAATCAAATAGGCCAATTGGCAAAACTCTTCTTCGAAAGACAAATGGGATGTCTCTGTAGCAATGCAGAGCCCAATCTAAGAGAGAATGTGAATATGATGACTTTGGGAAGTGAAAATAAATTTAATGTTTCAAAGTACAAGGTAAAGTCCCAAGGCATGGGGGAAAGTGAAAATCAACTTGAAGAAATAGTTCTCGAGAAGAAGGAAGAGCATAAGAAAAAGACGGCTCCGGAGTACAAGCCTAGAATTCCATACCCCGCTATACTTCTAATGGATAGAAAGGATGAGCAACTTGGTAAATTTCTTGAATTATTCAAACAATTGCACATTACCTTACCCTTTGACAAAATTCTTTCCCTGATGCCGAGATATGCCAAGTTCCTCAAGGATGTTCTTTCGAAAAAGAAGAGGCTTTGAGAGCTTTCAAAGGTAACATTAACTGAGAAGTGCTCTACCATTCTTCAAAACAAGGGAAAGCTACATCTAAAGTTAAAAGATCCAGGGAGTTTTACTAGACCTTGAACTATTGGTAGTCTTTCTTTTGATAAATCATTGAATGACCTAGGTGCTAGCATTAACTTGTTGCCATTTGATGTTTTCAAACAATTAGGCCTAGATGAACCAAAACCTACTAGGATGAGTATTCATTTTGCAGATGGTTCAATTAGATATCATAGAGGTATTGTTGAGGATGTGCTTGTCAAAGTTGATATATTCATATTTCCTGTTGACTTTGAGATACTAGACATGGATGAGAATACTAAGGTTCCTTTGATTTTAAGGAGACCTTTTCTAGCTACTGCTAAGACTAATATAAATGTGAGTCAAGGAAAGCTAACCCTTTAGGGTACAATATGAGGAGGTCGTATTTAAAACTTTTAAACCTTTAAAGCATTCTTTAGATCCTAATCTCTCTTGTAGCACAGTTGATGATGGACACTCATGTTTCTAATTCTTTGCAGGAAACCTTGGTGAAAGACTGTTTGAATCCAACTTTAATCCAAGGTGATGATGTAAAGAAGAAGAAGAATCAATTAATAGAGATGATTGTGGCTTTTGTGGATGTCTCCAAGGGAAATGAAGGAAAGTATTCTACAAAAGATTCTTCATCAAAGAGGGAAATGAAGCATGATGAAAATTTGATCAAAATCAAGATTTCAAGCCAAGGGAGCAAGTGCTATTGAATGACTCTTGATGGAGGTTGTTCACAAGTTCATTTTGACAAAAGCAAAAATGAGCGAAGGCGATGCCAGTTGGACCACCCTAGGTGGTGCCGCGTGGGCCATAGCAAATTTCAATACTTTTTCTCTCTCCATTTTGGGGGATATATACATATAGCTTTTGAGGGATTGGGGTTAGGGTTTGGAAGAGGCTAAAAAGGGAGATTTTAGAGAGAAAAAATCTCATCCCAAATCCACATTCTTTGCAAGATAAATCAAGAGAAGAGATGGAATCTTTGAAGAAGAAGCAATTAATCTTGGAGATTCAAGCTCAAGAACTCAACTTTATAACCAAGTTGAAGAACTCCAAGCTTTGAAGAAGAGAAGATTTGAAGACATGAGAATGAACAATTATTCCTCTATCTTTGCTGCTTTATGTTCTTTGATTTATAATATGATGAGGTACGCATTTGAATACTTAAATGGTTATAAACCAAAGTCATTATCTATATGAATGAATTTATTTTCTTGGTTGATTGAGCTCCAATTTCTTATATATCATTTGTAGATTTGATTTTTTGAATGAACTTGATTGTTGGTTGGTTCATGAGTTAGGTTTTTCACTTGGAATTGAGAAAGGAATGGTGGAATAGACTATGCACAAATAATGGGATGATTTAGGTTACTAGATATAGGGACTCAACATCTCCTTAGTAATTTGAAGAAGAGAAGATTTGAAGACATGAGAATGAACAATTATTCCTCTATCTTTGTTGCTTTATGTTCTTTGATTTATAATATGATGAGGTACGCATTTGAATACTTAAATGGTTATAAACCAAAGTCATTATCTATATGAATGAATTTATTTTCTTGGTTGATTGAGCTCCAATTTCTTATATATCATTTGTAGATTTGATTTTTTGAATGAACTTGATTGTTGGTTGGTTCATGAGTTAGGTTTTTCACTTGGAATTGAGAAAGGAATGGTGGAATAGACTATGCACAAATAATGGGATGATTTAGGTTACTAGAGATAGGGACTCAACATCTCCTTAGTAATTAGAGAAATCTAATTAGAAATTCACTAATCTAAATGAATTCTTAGGTTAAATTAGTTAGAAAGAGATTTCAACTAGTTAAACACTCTCATCTAGAGATAGAGTGAGTCTTAATATAGGAATTTTATCAAACATGAGAAGGGAAAGATAGTCATCTAATAGATTTTTCTATCACATAGGTAATTCTCAGGGGATTTTCTATTCAAGTATTATTTTTTCAATTGAACTCCCTCTAACAAGCAAAATTAGTTAAGTTAGATTACTATTCCTAGTAGCTATTTCAATCATTTTCATAATTGAATTGATAGACCAAATAATAGAGCTAAAGTGAGTAATAGTATTTAATCATCCATAAGGATACGACATCTAAAGTACTTATCATTAGACTAATTGTAACAAGAAGTGCGCTTGCCTTGTGTTTGTATGCAAATTATTGGAGATTGTGATAGAATTAAGCATAATGGTAAAGGAATCACAATACTAATCTTGCTTGCAAGAGGAAATTCAATTGAGAAAATAATGCTTGAATGAAAAATTCTCTGAGAATTACCTATCTGATTGAAAAAACTCTTAGTTGATTATTTTTCCCGTCTTATGTTTGGTGAAATTTCTATATTAGGGCTCACTCTATCTCTAGATGAGAATTCTTTACCCTTATATTAATTAGTTGAAATATCTTTCTAAGTAATTTAACCTAAAAATGCATTTATATTAGTGAATTTTCAATTGGATTTCTCTAATTATCAAGGAGATATTGAGACCCCTATCTCTAGTCACCTAAATCAACCCCATTGTTTATGCATGGTCTATTCCACCCTTCTTTTCTCAAATCCAAGTGAAAAAAATCCAACTTATGAATCAAAAAACAATCAAGTTCATTCAAGCAATCAAATCCACAAAAAATACATAAAAAATTGGAGCTCAATCAACAAAGGAAATAAATTCATTCACATAAATAATAACTAGGGTTTATAATCATCCAAGTATTCAAATGTTTAGCTCATCATATTACAAATCAAAGAACACAAAGCAACAAAGATAGAGGAAGAATTGCTCGTTCTCATATCTTCAATTCTTCTCTTCTTAAAAGCTTGGAGTTCTTCAATTTGTGGGGTTCTTCAATTTGGTCATGAAAAGTTGAGTTATTGAGCTTGAATCTCCAAGATTAATTGCTTCTTCTTCAAAAATTCCACCTCCTCTCCTGATTTATCTTGCAAAGGATGAGGATTTGGGGTGATATTTTTTCTCTCAAACATCTCCCTTTTTTAGCCTCTTCCAAACCCTAGCCCCTATCCCTCTTATTGCACCGCCTCAGCTCAGTTTTTCTACAGTTAAGCTATGTTTTGCTACAAAATCATGACTGCAACAATTGTTTGACTTATTGGTGAATTTAGGGCATTAAATCGGATTATGTAGGTCTTGATATCTTCATAAAAGTAGTAGTCATGATCTTATATTTCCACCAAACTTTCAATCACTGCAACTGGATGTCTAGGACTCAAGAAATGGTCATTTTACCAGACATTATCAAAATTGAAACCTCATCTCGAGACATTGATTTTGCACCATAATTAGGGAGGCCAAATGAGTTTGGATTGACATGTATTTTACCATTCTGAAACTTTAAAGAGGTCGAAATCCCACTTGAATATGCTCTATTCTACTTAGAAAAGCTTTTCTTCTTCTTTCTTCATTCTAAGTATGTAGAATCACCTTCCTTGCTTCATTGTACTCCAAATCTTCAATAAATTCACCTAAAGCAAGGGAGGAGATGAAGGGAGTGTAAATGGTGATTGAAGCACCAAAATTCAACAAAAATTCAAGGTCAAAATGATAATTACATAAAGCACAAATGTAATATATCAATAAGATTCTAAAATATACCCATAGAAGCTCATCTCTTGAAATCTTGCCAATGGGTGGCTTGATCCTGATTCTTCCTTTCGTTGTTTATTCTGAGAACACTTAACAAACTTTATTAAATTACTTATACATCTTTTCTTAATTATCAAAACTAAAAGATTGAATCATTGAGTTAACAATTTGTTCTATAATATTTGCTCTATTTATAATATCAATAAAGATTTAACAGATTGTTTTAAATTTTTCCTTCTTTAATTGTTATTATCCTAATTTTTAAAAGAAGTCTTTATAATGTTTTATGGGCAACAAAAGAAAGAAGAATCTTTTTACTTATAATTTTATATATTTTAAGAATTCTTTATTTGTGTAGAAAGTATGTGGAATGAAGGAAGTATGTTATTTGTGCACTGGGACACATTTCACCAAAAAGCGCATCCCTTTCCTGACTTTTTGGCACATAATTCATTTGCACACTGTTCTTTTTCTCACTTTTGCCACTACTCGATAAAAAAAAAAAACAGTGTTAAAAAGAATACAAAAGCACCAAGTATAAAGCAAAATGTATAAAACTACACATAAACAATGTTAGAAAAAACAAAACAGATAAAGCAAAAATGTTTAGTTTGGCATTAGCCCTCTCTGACTATATATGTCCTCCCATTTCTGCAACCACAATGCAAAACATCTTTCCTAATCTTCAGATACATCATACTTCACCAACACACGCAAGGGCGTGGCGGGAGAGAGAGAGCGAGAGAGAGAGAGGAAGATGGCAGAAATGGCAGGAAATGCTGGCAAGGGAGTGAATGCAAAGGGAAAAGGAGAAAGCATCGGTGAGACATCAGGCTCCACGAAGAAGGCCGGAAGTGTATTTCCCAAGGAGAGGGAATTTGTCTCTACCAAAGTGTTCAAGAAAGTTGGGAAATCCGTGGCAGGTTTTGTCAAACCAGAGGATAAACACAAGAAGATCAATCCTGATGGAGGTTCTTCTGAAGCATAAGGCTCATTGACCAATGTTCCACTGCCATATATGTATGAAAATGTTATTCAGTGCTTGCAAAATTAATGTACTTGGCAAATGGTTTCTATGCTTACTACTTTTGTGCTGTACTAGTTTGTATGAATATATCTATTTGTATTCTACTTATATATCGACGTAAGGCTTACAAGTTAAGTTCGATCTTCCTATTGTTTCTGAATTTTCTGTTACCTAAATTACTACTGCAACAATGCTATGATCATTAACCAGTGGAAGAGTGCAACATGGAAAAACCCTAATTTAGGACTCATTGCTCTCAACCCTGGTACTGATATGTTTTGCATTTTCTCTAGCCTCAAGATTATCTCGTAAGGACTATAAGGTTGCACGTCATGAAAACTCATACTAAATGTTACATCCGTAACTTTTTGAAATCTCGTAATTTTTCTTGCTCAGAGAGTAAAACATGGCAATATTTCTATGAAAATGAGGGTTGGACAAAAAGCCTAATATTCATTTGCTTCTTTATCATTCCCTGGGAGGTCAGATATTTTCTGATTTCAAAGAAGAAAAAATGTTCATGTGCTTTGTTCTTGAAATTTTGAAGAAGAACATTAGTTTTGTAGATACTCTGCAAAATAAATTTTGTTTTTACAGCCATCTAGTACTAAAATGTCAATATATTGAGAACTAATTTAGTTCATGGAAATGTATAAGGCGTCAGTAAATTGAACGCGGATATAAATTTCTATGGCTTTTGACCAGTAAATGGTCATGTTTACGAACTATATCATCCTGTCTGAATGGTAAATTATGCCCTGTTAAAAATCTTAATTTGTGCCAAACTAATTGGAGATATTCTACCCTTCGGAAAAGAAAAATTTGTTGTAGATATTCATCTTGAGATGTTAGATGAAGATGAAATTTACAAAGAACTAATGTGCACAGTCTTTGTCTTGAGTGTTGCCTTTTTTCTCTCAGTTTTTTTACGATAAGATACTCCTCAATTTCCACAAGCAAAAGCTAATTAATAAATCTTCCTCCATTAAGTCAGGTCCAAAATGTAATAATGCATCCCTAAATTTGAATCCAGCATACGGCCCCTCTGATCCGATTTTAATTTCTGGAACGGAGCATATCCAACAGAAAGTCAGCAGAATTGGAAGCAAATCAATGGAAGAAACAAATAAGATGATTCTCTGACACCTTCGTTGGATTTTCCAAATGACTAAAGGTTTATATGTTTCCTTATGCTGAATATTCTTGGTCATCCAACAGTAATTGCGTGAACCTGATGCCATTGAGCAAGCGATTATCGGAGTGAACATTGTATATAAATGTTTATCTTTTATATATATATATATATATATATATATATATATATATATATATATATATATATTTGAATACTTAGTTACACATACTAAAAGATAAAGTGAAGACACGTGACATCATTGTAATATCATTGTAAGGTATCAGATATGCAAGTTATTTGAATCATCCCATGATATCACTGAAGATCCTCTCTCTCAGATCCTGCCCCCATTCTCCCCAAATCCGGCCCCCCATTTTTGAAGCTCCTACCTATAGTAGCGTAAATTTATTTTTCTTAAGTTCTCCCATTTATTATGGGGTTTTACACTTATTTTTTTCCATATAATAAAAGTTGCCACGTAGCAACATTATAACAGTAAAGAATACCGTGGAACATATAGTTTCTTTGATATATCAAGGGAGAAAGGATGGGGATCACTTGCAAAAGTAGCTTCTACTGCTGATTTACTGCATCGACATGGTCCAACATAAAGTTGTCATTGAATAGTCGGAGTTCTAGGATCAAGTAATTATGGCTGGATTTAACTTCATTATCAAGAGGTTGATAGGAGAATCTGGGGCAAAACGCACGCTTGGCCACCTTGGAGGACCCCCACATGACACCCGACAAAGAAACACATATGGATACACGAATCTGAAACAAAGAAGAATCGTGGGTTGGGGCCTGGGGTTGCAATATTTCCTAGCTGTAAGGTGTGAACTTAAATTTTCAAGAATAAAAGAAGAAACATATATTTTTGATTGAACCCGAAAGAGATTTGCAAAATCCAGCTATAAGTTATCATGAAATGCAGCTGGATCATGGCGAAGACTTGGAGTCTTCGGACGAGAAGAAATGTCATTGGGTGTTTGTTGTGAAGGATAAAGAAGGGTCTTCGTTTACCTAACAAAAGTATAAATGGAAGAGCAAGAAAGATCTTCTCTAGATATCTTCTAGTTAATGTTTTTGGATCACATTTGACTAATGTTTTGCTGGCATATCTCCCAGATATGAGAGTTGTCCTTGTGATATGGACGAAAGAAGATTCTTCAAAAAAAAAAAAAACAATAATAAGATTAAAAGTACAGATTTATATAATTATTGTTTTTCTTGATCTATTTCTTAATTTTAGCTCCTGTAGTAGGATTTAGAGAGTTTGTGATGTGAATATTAGTCTTATTTTTTTCTCATTTTTTTTTTGTACTTTTTTAATTACGTGACAGTTTCGAAAGAGTGAGGGAGAGGATTTCCTGAGTTGGAAACAAGAAGCCTAAAGAAGGAAGATCCTCCAGAATAAAAGATAGTTCTATCAAGTTTGACGTGGCATCCTTTACCAGATAGAGCTCTTTCTTTGTCTTCTTGCTATGTTTACACTTTTTCTTGAAAATTTTGATATTCTCTGTTGAAATCTTTCCCTATATTGTGATGTTTTTGAATACTTAACATTAATTCAATTCTTTAGCTTGAATCATTCCTTTTTAGAGATTTTTTTAACTAGAGAGGGTTGAGAGAGAATAAGAAGAGAGAGAGAGGCCAGGAAATAAGGACAAAAATGCCTGTGTGCTGCAATTAGCAAAATGAATGCTGCGCTTAGCAAAAATAATGGTACTTCCTTATAATTATATACCAAATGGACATACTTACTTACAAATAAATGGATACTTTTTCTAGAATCTATATAATTCAATCCCTCGAGCAATAATAGTGAATTATATTCAAAGCAATTATAACATTGTGATTTTGAATACATATTATCAACCTGAACTCATCTTTCCACGAGCAAATTATTTATAGTAGCAGTATTGCTCTCATATATCTACACACATATCTAATATATATATATATATGTATGTATGTATGTATGTATAGTAGTAGTCCATATTGCTCTCATATATCTACACACACATATTAATATATATGTGAATAGAGTTTGGTTTTGAGATTTTTTATCTTGGGTTTCGGGAGAGAGAATTTTTTGTGAGAGAAAAAGTGAAATTTGAGATGAAAAATTGTATTGGGTTCCGTGTGGAACCTTGTCCAAGCACACCCATAGTAGTAGTCTTTGACCGTCCCATCCCATATGGGAAAAGTTTAATTAAAGGAATTGGTATATTAATATTAGCCTAAGTATTCTTTATAAATTTATGATATCCACTTTAGTATAATAAGAACGGTTGTCATGTAGTTAGCTTTAAGTCTTGATAGGCTTATGAGTCGTGCTCCTCAGCCCGCCAACACAAGACGTGACATAATAATATCAGAGTCGCTTACTAATTGGATGTGAACTAAGTGCTACATCGTAGGCAATATGAGTCATTTGAAAGGAGGGTGAATGTGATACCATATCCAATATGAGAAAAGTAAAACTCCCAGTTACATATTTTGCTCTACCATTAAAAATAAAAGGACTAACAATTTAAATCAATTCATTGAATGAACTTTTTGTTTCTTTATCATTTAAATATAACTTTTTTGGTTTAATAATAATCAATTTAGTATAAAAATGGAAACTTTGTACTAAATATATTAATAACTTTGCAAGTTTAGCAATTAAAAATGTCATTTTTATATACAATTTTTTGGACTATATACAATAATAAAAACATTCATTTTTTCAAAACTCTCTCTCTCCTCTACCTCTTCTCTCAACTCATATATCAAAAAAAACTAACATATTCATTCAAAAACATGTCAATTTAGTCGCAGTAAGTTAATGAGCAAAGATTCGATGAAGGATTCTCTAGATTTTGAGGTAAAACTAGCTAAATTTTCATTAAATATGCAAATGTATCAAATTTGCTAATTCTGGGGTAGTTGTGCAACCACCAGCACATGGCGCAACTTGCACGCAAATTTCACCGGATGGTGGCACAACTTGCATGGTGCCAAAATTTACGTGCAAGTTGCACCAGGAAGTGGCACAATTTGCATACAAGTTGCACCACTTGCCGGCACAAATAGCACAGAAATTGTGCCACTTTCTTTCTCATTTTTCATGAAATTTTTTAATAATTTCTTATTTACTTGTCCAATTATGATTTTTTATCAATTGTTGTTATATTTAAGGAGTAGAAATTGCTGTAATTATTTGTATTATTATTCTATTCGATTTTGATAATATTGTAAACATAAGTAACACATATTCAACAAAGCGAAATATATGCATTGCAGGAATGATGAAAGGGATGCAAGATGAAATTTTATTGAAGGCTTTACAGGGATATTAAAGGTCTGTCATCATCGGAAGATTCATTCGAAGAATTCTAAAATCTTGACAAATTCAAGTATTTGAGTCCATTTTGGGCACACGCGATATATTTTCGAGTAAAGTGGGCGCATGCAGTAACATTGCAAGTGAGAACCTTGTTGATAATTGGTCACTCGAAAAAAAGCGATGGAAACGGTAATAGATTTGTTGAACTTAGCAGTAAGAGGGGTAGAGCATACTTAAAAATTATTTCTACTCCAAATGATCAAGCAACAGTGGAGGTAGGAAACATAGAGCGAAAGCCTAAGGGTACAAAAAAATATCACTGTCCACTAAAACTCATGGGTAAAGAGCGTTATGAAGGAACGTGGAGTCTGGCGGTGATATACAGCAAACACAATCATGAGCTCAGAATTTGACATGATCATGCACTATATGTGAGGATGGCAGAGCGAGAATTGAGAGTCACGGAGCAATGAGCAAGTTCGAGCCTAACTAATGTTCCTTACTGGTACGTTTATATTTGTGTATTAAAATTTGTTAACAATACAAATAAATATGCTGTGTTGTTTGCTCGCATAGGGCGAAGACTGTGTACAATGCGAAACACAAGTTAAGGGTGGCAAGCATAGAGGGTCGGACAGTAGACACATTCATTGGCATAAAGTTGAGCCAAGGGTCAAAATTCTGAGTGACTGTGTTTTTACTCATCCAGATTCATGCACACTTGTTCATGCATATCTATTTGTGCTGATAATGGATATGACATACAAGACTAACAATTATGTTGTAATTCTAGCATAGAAACATCTTATTTTAGTTATAGATAATGTTCCTTAATTAAAAATATTCGTAAAAGTTTTTACGCATCCGTGTGTGTAATAATTCATTTAAAATATGTACAACATGTTGTACTTGGAGATTGTTGGTGTCACATCGATAGTCAAAACTTTCTCATTGATGGTGCTTAAATGAACATTGAGCAGGCAGACAATTACCAGTGGGTGCTCAAGTGCGTTCAATATACATTCAACAAAAATTGTCCCCGAACGTTTTCATGATTGATCGGGAACCCAAATTGATACAGGCCCCTACTTGAAACATTTTTCAATTCATAGCACATGTTGTGCTAGCAACACATTTCAAAAAAATGTTGAGCACCGGTGCTATAAGGCTTGCGGTGATAAGGTGGTCACCGAGCAGTTCTCAAAAGCTACGTAGAGAATATTAGTTGATTCTTTTACAGCGGAGGAGTACCAGCTTAATTATTCAAGTACGCGGTCTTCATCGTCAAGATTCAAGAAGATGTTGACGTTTCTAAACAAGACATGGTTGGATTCACATCGGGAACAGTTTGTTCGAGTCTGGACAGATCGAATCCTACATTTCGATACGCAAATGATAAATCATGCAGAGAGCTCTCTTTTCATACAGCTATGAAGTCATATATAGGGATGGCTTCCAGTGCCTTTAACACTGTTTGATCAAAGATTCATTCTATGATCGAGACTCAGATTGCAGAGATTAGGAGTACTCTTGAGCAGTGTTGGTATGTTGACAAATACCTCATCAGCATGCATTCGATCTTGGGTCCCTTATGCTACAGAGTCACTTATAAGATGCTACATATCATTTTAAATGAGTGAGCTTGTGTGAAAAAAGAAACTCTAGATGTTATTGTTTGTCGTTGTTGGTTAAGGAGTAGTCATGAATTCATTTGCGCTTGTGAAATACTTACATATATAGGCACAGGACAGCCTTTTGGGATTGATGATTTACATCTATTTTGGATTGCGTTTGACTTCTCAACACCAATCTCACAGTATCTCAATCAGTATACAGTGCCTTCAATCGCTCGTTTAGAAGTAGCTGCTCACGAGGCCGATCTTCAAGTGGATCGAGAGGATGCAGCGGGTCTAGAGGCCGGATTTGGTTCCTCTATGGGTACTTATGGATAGAGAAATACGAAAATTTCTATGTTTCTTTGGGGGAATTAGTTTTATTCCTTCATCATTCCCTTTATACTTGATAGCACATTCTGAGTTGTCGCCCATTTACGGTACATAGGAGCTATGACGAGAGGTTAACAGTCATTTATCATTATACGAGGGTATTGTAGGAGCATCATCTGGTATTACAGGGCTTTTGCACCAATTAGAGCATTGGGACGTTCACCGACGCGCCCATAATGACTGATGGCTCACTTTACTAGACATGGGCTGGGTATCATGACAACCTATAACGTAGCTTTCGTTTGCTTATCCTAGTCACAATGCTATAAATATCTACCTGTGGACTCACAGGCTAAATGTACAGATGCAATTATAGTGATTGGCCTGCTAGAGGACGTCGATCATTTTGTCGCGGTAAGTAGTTTTATGACTTATTGCATTCGTTAAATTTTTTATAGAATAATGAATTTAAATTTGGCCTACTTTTGTCGTTCTGATTGGATGATGGATTTTCAGTGCTGGACGTGCATCCCTTGTGGAATCGGTACAAATAGTACGCAGTTGTAAGATAGGACAGCCTGTTGCGTGGGAGGATTGCACGTTAGCAGTCATTGGCATAGTCATCCTCTTTAATAGATGTTAAATGCTATAATTAATTAGTAATTGTTCTATGTTATGAATGATCCCTTCTTATATAATTCTTAAATTGTACTGTAATGCATTTGCGATGTGTGCAAATTAAGACGATAACATATGAAATTCAAAAGCTGCCAATGTATACAATGCATAAAAAATAATGTACGTATACGAAAAAATGTTTGTTTTGTAAATAAAAATAATAATAAGGCACAGTCAAGCAAGTACTTCAGGTACTCCCGAGCAAAATTTTTGAGAAAATGCTATATGTTGGTGACATAGTCGTGGAGGATGGATTTCATCCCCCCTATTATCCAACTGACTACGGATGAGTGCACGAGGTATACGCATAGCAAACAACAAATCTTTTATGATACCCTCCCTCCCCAAATTGTGCCAAATGATTGTACTTGTCACACGGATGGCAACTATTTGTGCCACGTAGATGTTGATCGTCAACTTACAAATGGTATGTGAAACGTGTTTGTATCTAGCTACTACCTTTCCACGAACTGCAGTATAAGCTCATTGTTTGGCTACGTGAAAATGCACTTATGCAAATGTTCCAAACTGCTACCGACCACAATCAACTCGACCGCATATATCCATGTTGAGAGTAGACTACTAGCACCGAAAGTTCCTGTACTATAACACGTACAGCGCAGAAGTGGACCCAGTGACCTATCCCACCGAATGGAAACACCTGCTCCAGTAACCGAACAAGTTAGGTTTTCCACCCCTACAACAACACGATGCAATAATCCTTGTAGCGGCCTTGCGAAAGAATGCGCCAGAATTGTGTCTAGAACGGTCTCCTCATCTTTATTCTCTACCTCCACAATTGGCTCTTATACAACCTCACTCGTATCCATCTCAATCTCTAGATCAACAGTAGGGTCTTCCAAGTTCTCTATGTCCTCCATGACATCATCGACCCCCTCGTCGTAGTCTTCAGGATGTCTGTATGGGGTCATCAAGACTGGTGGTGAATAGTAATACGACGGTCCTTCATCATTTCCATGTCTGCTGACGGCTAGCGGTATGTAAGCAGGGGTCATCGAGTAGTTATATGGTACAGTCATAGGAGTCGATGTTACCGGGGGATAAAGATATGGTGTGTATGGTGGCATGTGAGCGTACATTTTCGGCACCCATTGTATAGATGGTCTAAGCTGGGATGATCAACACTTGCCGTGATGTTTGTTGTAGTAACGGGTATGTCACTAGTACTCTGCCCCGCCACACCAACTCGCTGTCGACCATGCAATCGATTGATACGATCAGCAATAAGTTCCAAATCAAATGATGCATCGCACCGCCGTCGAGAAGGATCGTCCATCTATCATATATAATCATTAATTTTTTAAAATAAAAAATTATATACAAAATTAACAAAAATTAAATAAAAATTACATTTAACTTAATTTAATTTAGAAATATTCAAATATCATACCAATAAAATCTTAATAACTGATACATCTAATAAAATTAGATGTGAAAAAATAATATATCTGAAAATTGTAACCATCTCTGACATTGAATTTAAAATTAAAATATTATATTATTAATACTATAATAATTGATGATGACAATAATTAATAATATCACAATAATACCATAGTAATAAAATACTCATCAACCAATAAATTGTAAATGTAAATTAACAATATATATATTAAATAAGCAACATATGACCTTTAATTAAAAAATTCAACGTTAGTCTAAATTCACAACAAGGTAACATAAACTCAACTACAAATAAACAAATAAAAATATAAGAATTAAAAGACTAGATATAATTTTTCACATTTAAAAAACAAACATCAAGCGATATATATACTTACTAAATTGGATAGTATTTGACATAATAATAGTATCCAACAATCAATATTACACTAATTTAAAAAATTATAGAATTTATGTGTCGTATAAATAAACACACACCCCCACACACACACATATATACATATATATATATATATATATATATATATATATATATATATATATATATATATATATAATATAGTGAATTTTTATACCAGGTTTTGGTTTAATTTTTGCACAAATTGTATCAGAACATAGTATAGTTTGTGTACTAATTCTATTAGTGTATGGAGAATTGGTGCAACCAGTCTGTACCACTTCAAAATTAGCCGTTTCGAGGCTGATTTTAAAGTTTTTTTATATATTAAACGATGTAAAATTAGATATTTTTTTAAACTAACCTTTGTTAGTGAAAAAATATATTTGTTATTGACAGATCTGAGTATTTCTACTTCGAAAACTTCAAAGAAATTTAAATATTTTTAAAAATAAATAGTGAATAATGAAATTTTTTATACTATATATAGTCTAAAAAGTATATAAATTTAAAAAATTTTAAAAATAAATAATAAATAATAAAAAATTTTATATTATATATAATTTTAAAAAATTATATATAATAAAAATCCTAAAAATCTCTTGATTTGAATTAGAATAATGATGATTTGCTACCCCATATGAATCAAAAGACATCGGATTCAATCATTACTTGTAGACTTTGCTAAATTTTACGCATTCGGTGTACAACAACATGGGAACTGATCAGACCCTCCCCCTCAAAAGAAGATAACTTTTGCTTTATCATGTCTGTATTTGGAAGGATATAGCCAGACGATCCGCTAAAAACTTCGCAATCCACATCACGTGTAGCTGTAAAATTGGCGGGCCTAAAACAAACATAGGAGGAGATAGCACAGGCTCTTCCTTTTCATCAGCCCCCTCTTCCCTCCTCCTCCGCCATCAAGCAATGACGGAATCTTCCAGTATCGTATGGGATGAAGTTTGACGAAGGCATGTGCTTATTTTTTATTAATTTTTTAAAATAATCTTCTACGTAATAAGTTAAATACATAGCTCATAGACTTTAGCTAAATGACAAGATAGAAGTCTATCAGGTATTGAAGGGGGGAGGATTGTTTGGTGGTTTCAACTCTTTGCATTGTTTTACCTTCACTAACATGTTGGAAGAAATATTACCGTTTTATTTATTAAATTATGTCTTAAATCAATAAATGATGTAATCCTTCGATTACTATTGTATATTAAAGCTTAAAAAAAGAAAGTGGAAAGCTATAGAGAATATATTTGTTTCCTTTGTTTTAGCGTGCACACAAACAGCTAAAATAATACTAGTGTGTTTGGTTAATTCATTTTGTTTAGATAATTACAGACAAACATCTCGTGAAGTCAGTATCAGCAACTCCCAACTTGCCAATTGAGAGCTTTTATCTTTTTATATTGCCCAATTTGTATGCACAATTAATTTAATTCACTCTACGATTAAACTTTTTAAGGGAAGAGAGCTTTCACAAAATTTTCTCCATACACAATATTTGAACCCAATACTTTACTTAAGAGACATCAAGCTTTTATTTGGCATGCTATATGATGAGATTATATTTTAATCATTACTTAAAATTAATTTCTCACTTATTTAAGGATTAATTGATAAAAATTTTATGACTTTGACTGGTTTTGGTGAATTAAATATTATATAGGTAGTATGAATTAATAAAGATAATTTTAAGCACTATGTAATTCATTAATTTTATTAACTATTAATGTAGAGGCAATGTGTTAATTTCAAGAGAAAGGAAAAACAGAAGAAGAAAAAGATGGAAGAAGAATTGGCTAAGAAAAAATGAAAAAATAAAAGAAAAAAATTCACCAAGCCATTGGGTTTTGAACCAAATTTGTCTTGGCCAAGGATTCCAATTCGAAGAAGCAATTGATTTGGAATTCAAATTGGAATCAAGAAAAAGAAAAAAGGGTGAAATTGCACCTATTTTAAGTCTCTCTTGCGGCAGAGAAAAGGAGGAAAAAAACAGAGGAGACGAAGGAGGAAAAAACAGTTGACGAGAGGAAAGAAAACAGAGAAGACCGAAGAGCTTCATACATTCAGGCCCTTTTACTCCTTTGCTTTACTTTATTTTTTTAATTTTCTTTATGCTAGTTAAATTCAGGATTTTCAACACTTAAATAATGAAAAGTTAAAATCATTTGTAACTAATACCTTTGATTAAGGTCAAAATTCTTATGAGTTTAATTGATTTCAATTAAAGATTATTTTTAATCTCAATTTTAGTTAATTTTTATTATTGTAAATGCTTGTAATTTTCTGGTCAATTTTTACATATCTTTAAATTTATTCTAATAGTTGAGAAATAATAATAATAATAATATATCATAAAATTGACAAGAGATATATTTAGCTTTCTTTTGTGTGGTTTTTATCGAGTATGAAACAAAAGTTAGAGAATTTTATACAGGTGCTTATGGCTTTGATAATTAAAATCACATAGACATATAATTGGTTTATTAATTAAAGTTAAGAATTTTTCACCAAGAGATTGAGTTTAGTTTAAAATTGATAATTTTATCGTTAATCAAATTGAGAATTAATTTAAAGAAATTAATTATTTTTATAAGAAGAGTAAGTTGTATTTAGAGTGTATAGTTTAATTATTGTCATTGATTTTTAATTAATATAATTAATGATTATTTTTTATTACTAATTAGTTTTAAAATAAAATCACCTTTATTTGGATTTAAGTTGAGTTAAAAATAAAAAAAAATAAATTCTATAGTTATGTAACAATTTTCGTTGAAAGAACTTATATTTACTACTTTATTACTTATTTAATATTTATACACTTGCAAACTTCACATCAGTAACGTTCGCATAAATGAGTTTTTTTATTTTTATAATAGTATTAAAAACTTTAGGTTAATATTGAAACAAAATAGTAGCAGTTTGTACTTTGTGACATCACTTAGAACACATATCGTAATTATTTTACAATTTTTGACATAATATGGAAATTCAATCTTGAAGTATGATAGAGCATTGATAGAGTTATCGAGCATGTCCGTGCCTTCAGTTGTTCCTTCTCCTATGTTTATGGGAAGGGGAATCTAGTCGCTCATTTCCTTACCAATTTTGGATGTTGCACTCGTGTAGCCATGTTTTTCACTCTTGTGTGGATCTTCCTGGTGATGCTTTAGGATTATGCAAGTTGGACTGTTAGGCTATCCCTTCAATCAGATTTTTCAGATAATGCTTAATCGATGTAGTCCTTTTTGTTTTTGGTTTAGCTTCATGTGCCTTCTTTTCATTGTGTGCGACGTGGATTTGTTTCCACCTTGTTAAGAGGTGAGGCGTTATGGGCCTTTTTTTTTTTGTGTTCTGTTTTTATTTATTCTAATAAATGCGTAGGAGTTTATTGCCAACCTCCACTACCAAAGGTAATTTATTTTTTTAAAAATTGAAATATGAATCTTTGTCTTCCATAATACCATCGTATGATTCGTTTGTGAAGTTGTATATGACCTCTAACTACATCAAGTGGTTGTTCCCAAGAAAGAAAAAAAAAAGAAATGGAAAACTATGTCAAAGGCTACCCAGCAACACGCTTCCTCCTACCCCCACTCCCCACACCACTCGCCCCCAAATAAAGAAAAAGGGACCATCTCAAAGGATTTAGAAAGTGACTTCTTCGCTGAATAAATGGCCGTATTGACTGCTTCAATTTCTCTTAAAATGCTAACACCTAAGATCCCAATGCCATGATGAAGTCTTGGTGACGAGACCTTGGCAAGGGAAAATTTTGTTACACGGACAATTTGCGAGACCGGGACCAAAATAGAAAAAAAAGTACTAATTTAATAGAGAAGAGGATATACCATTTTTTTTTGGAGACACTCAGATATAGTTTATATCTGATAGAAGTTTTCAAAAGACTATTATTTGTGACTTATTAAGATTCTAGTAACTTTTCTAAGATGTTTGACATTATGTACATTGTATCTCATTGTGAAGGGAACGTGAACTTTCAAAACAGTAGCTGCGGTGTTTGTTCACAAAAGCCATCATGAAGGTTAATATAAGAGTTGTCTATATTACAAACGTTAAATCTATTTATAAAAAAAATTAAGAGGATTAACAAATGAATGAAATATGGTAGATTGTCTTCTAAAGCTCCTTGAAGGTCTTTTTTTTTCTTAAAATACTCAAAGAAATTCTCCAATTAGTGTCATGTAGATTTTAATTCATTTACAAATGGTTGAATATTTTAAGATTTTCTATAGTACGTTATAATACACTTTGAAACTATCTTAATTCTACGTTTATTGAAGTTCGAACAAAACTTAAAAGGGAAGGTAGTTGGATAGCGAGGCAATATTGACAATGACAAAAGAAAAAGGGAAAGAAATTGGAAAGGAATGAAGAAATTAGCTCCAGTACCATTTTTTTATTGTTTTTTTTGGAAGACAAAAATAAACCGCTCCATTACTGAGGAGATATCAGATGCAACAACACCTAGTACAGAATTCAACACCTTCTTAATCCAAAACTGAGGGTCAATAGCCAAATCAACCGCTTGGGCAAGTAAATGAGGTGGGACATTACGTACGTGTTCTACTAATTTGCATCTGAATCTACCTAATTCTCCTCTATTTTGATGTATAGATCTTCGCTCGCAGCATTCACTTTATAGACAAGCACGTTACAATCAGATTCCGAAACCACCTCCGGCAGATGAAGATCAGCCGCGAATTTAAGACGTTCGCTACTGCCACCGCCACCGCCACCGCCTTCCACTCCGGCAGTGTTTTAAAAAGTTGGATGAAAATGAAAGAAAAATGACCAACTTTAATGAAGATTTCTTCTGTAACTACATTGATTCTATTCTAAAATGTTTATATTTACATAAAAATAAAGAGAGAAATGAAATATAAAAGATTTTAACGCGATAGATCAGTCATTTTATTTTTTAAAATTTAAATTCTTAGAGGGAATAGAGTTTGTCAAGAGTTTCAAAATATATATGTTGGAAGAAAAATTTTTCGCCAAACTCTAATTTCTTCTTAAAAACTTTGTTGAGTAATATGTAAGCGCCTAGTAGGAAGCTAATCTTTAACAAGCATTCGGTATTTAAGTCTGTACAATAACATAAGAAAACAAGTTAAGAGGTAATGAAAGTGTATAATGATCATACCTAACGAATTTAGGTAATTCATTTTTAATCTCAGATGTGAAATGCTAAAAAAAATAAGTTTTTTCTTTTAGTCTCGATGCAGAGGAGTCAATTCGGGTAGGCAAAGGATGTTGGCCGCTTGATTCGGCCCGACCACGTCAATATACAAATCTTTTTGCATCTAAAACTCAAATCTCATTCCTAAAATTTTTTGAATGACCCTTTTCTTTTTGTAATATCTCCTACTTTTGTCTCTTTCCTAACCTCTAAATGAACTTTAGCCAACCTTGCATCCCCCTCAAATATTCTTTGTTATGCCTTTCTTAAATGACATTTTTCCTACATTATTCACTCCCCTCTAGTTAGATATTTCTGTAATTCCACATGAATCAACGGTCAAGAACAGGACTCTGAATATGGATACTAAACCTTTTAGTTGTTCAAGATAGGGAAATGTGAGCTTACATTGTTTCCCATCAATCTTAAAGTCAAGTTCTTTTAGGTGTTTCTCACATATGCTTCTATCTGTGTTTCTTACCTTGTTGAGTGGGATCGAGTGGAAACACATAAGATAAGATGAATGGATTCACAACCCAATTGTGAACAATCTCAGTTGCTTGCTCCTTTTCATGTTTCATATTTCTGTTTTATGTTTTCCCCTTCACCTTACTTTATTTTCATGTTAAAATTAAAAAAAAGGTTAAAATCATCCATTCTTTAAAATAAGTTCCTGTAATTAACCATTATAAAATTTATTTTCTAAAATATTTTAAAATCTCTTTTGCTTGTTGTCTAGCAAAGTGTAACATTATCTTAATCTACATCTAGTCTGCCTCTCAAAAAAAAAAAAAAAAAGAAATCTACTTCTGACCTGTCCTCAGTTTTCCTTTTCCTGCCCACTGTTCATATCAGTGGGGTTGATTAAAATCCGAATCACCCATCAACATGATACCTTCGCATAAAGAATTGCTCAAAGAATCAGCATCGCTTATCTTTTCACGAGATTATTAACTGTTAAAGTCGATTTTGGATTACGTATGAGCATTTAGTCAATTTATCTCTATGTTGTATTATTAATTAGTATTCATATTTTCATGGTCTTCGAATTCTGAAAATTTTCCCCTTATTAAATTTCTTTATATGGTCTTCCCCTTTTAGTCTCCTTCAAATATTTCATATATTCCCTCGCAGGATTGGAATTTATTATTTAAAATTTATCACTCTTTCCCATGCTTTAACGGTTACTTTTTTCTCCTCTACTTTTTCTCTTACCCAAATATTTCCAACTCAAAACATCTTTATTTAAACTCAAATATTCTTCCAATATATAAATGTTCCTATTATAGGACATGGTTTAAATAATTCAAATATTTGGGGGAGACATAAAAGTAAATAATTCATGTACTAAAGTTTATGCATCGTTGACATAATATCATTACCACAAAAATTATTAAATTAGATGGTGCACTTAATATTTTTTCAGCCAATGAAATATAGAGAAAGAAATACAGATTAATCCTCGTTCAAGCACGGGCTTACAAGCTACTTGAATATGAATTCGCATAAATAATGGAGTCCCATTCATCAATACGGCTGACCAAGTCTCTTTTCTAGTTTGATGTTTCGGATCAAGTCTCTTTACTGAGCATACTTTGTAGATATACTATTTTATATCCACTTCTATACAAAATGAATAGAAAAGTTTCTATTCAATACTAGATTAAGGTAGTAGCATTCTATTTCTTTATAAACTAGCTACACCGTAAGGATAACTTTGATTCAAGAGATTTTCTTGCCTGCAAGAATGAATTCTCAAGACTTCAGTTTGCTGTTTATGTGGGCTGCAACTGCATTAGCAATAACCCTACAAGCCGTTGCATTAGCAATAACCCTACAAGCCGTAGCAGGAGTAATTCAGCCCAAGCCGGGCTGCCCTACCAAGTGCGGAAATGTCAGCGTCCCTTTTCCGTTTGGCACCAGTCCTGATTGCTATCTCGATAGTTCTTTCAAGATCATTTGCAACAACAGTTACCCCTTCATAGGTAACATTCCTGTTCTTGACATATCCCTCAACGGCTACCTCAAAATTTCATCATGGATGGGTTACGATTGCTAGATGATTTGGTAAATAAAACCGCAGACTACTATGCATCATTGCGATTGATCAACTATATAGTATCTGCTGAGAGGAATAAGTTCACTTCAGTAGGTTGTGATACTTGTACATTTGTTAATGGTTCTAGAAACAAGAACTATACCACCGGCTGCACAGCATTGTGTGACAGATTAGATGCGGTAAAAAATGGATCATGCAACGGAATAGGCTCTTGTGAAATGGCGATTCCAGACGGAGTAAGAGATTTTAAATTGTCTGTTAATAGCTACTGGAACCACACCAGAGTGCAGAAGTTCAATCCATGTGGTTATGCATTTGTAGCTGAAAAGGGCTATTACAACTTCTCTTCTGCTGACCTTTGGGATTTACAGTACAAAACGAATGGCACTTTCCCCGTGGTGCTTGAGTGGTCTGTAGGAAATCTTACTTGCCAAGACGCAGAGAAAAATAAATCCGCATATGCTTGTCAATCAGTTTATAGTGAACGCCTCGATACATTGACAGGGAAAGGCTATCACTGTATTTGCCAGCCAGGTTTCCAAGGGAATGCTTACCTTAAAAATGTTTGCAGAGGTATTCATTATCGAGATTGAGTTTTCACAGTTTTTCCATATATATAGTTATTCTAAATAAAGCTATGTTGCTGCTAATTGTTCACCTGTTCATTTCGCAGATATTAATGAATGTGAAACTTCAAGTCCTTGCGACGGAATATGCAAAAATCTGCCAGGAAGTTTTACCTGTTCTTGCCCGAAAGGCTATGAGGGAAATGGAAAAATGGGGGTTGGTTGTCGAAAAAGGAGCAGAAATAAAGGCTCCATTTTAACATATGCTGTTAAGTTATTCAATTTCAAAACCAAAACAAGTCAAACTGAGGGAGAATTTGCATTTGTATACTAAACTAATTATCTTTGTTTGTTTCTAGCTCCAAGAGTCAACGGAGATTATGGTGGTCAGGCGGCGTGTCCCGCTGGTTGGTAGCGGCGGTGCAAGATGGTTGGCAGATCAAATGGATTACCTCTGAAGGAGAGGTCATGACCTGTGTGGTCATTAGTTTGAGGGGAGGATTGTTGGGATGCAAACTAAGTCCCACATGGAAAATTTGATGGAAGAGTTGTCTAAATATAAGATTCAAGATAACTCCATTAGTATGAGGCCTTTTGGGAGATATTCAAAAACAAATCCGTGAGGGCTTTGCCCAAAGCGGACAATATCATACTAATGTGGAGTTTAGGCAATGTTAGACAATTCCTAACAAGTGGTATCAGAGCCGATGGTTCGTCTGGGTGACGTGGCACCGTGGGAAGCCCCCCTCGTTAGAGATCTGCGGTTGATGCCTTGTGTCGAAAGTCTTCCTGATAATGTGGTGGTCAGGCGGCGTGTCCCGCTGGTTAGTACCGGCGGTGCAAGATGGTTGGCAGATCAAATGGATTACCTCTGAAGGAGAGGTCATGACCTGTGTGATCATTAGTTTGAGGGGAGGATTGTTGGGATGCAAACTAAGTCACACATGGAAAATTTGACGGAAGAGTTGTCTAAATATAAGATTCAAGATAACTCCATTAGTATGAGGCCTTTTGGGAGATACCCAAAAACAAATCCGTGAGGGCACAACCCAAAGCGGACAATATCATACTAATGTGGAGTTAAAGCGACGTTAGACAATTCCTAACAGTGTGATCTCAGGCATCATGCTTTTACTTCTTGGAATTTCTAGGATATATTGCATACTCAGACACAGAAAGCTTTCAAGTCTCAGAGAACAATTCTTCTACCAAAATGGTCGAATGCTCTTACAGCAGAAGCTATCTGGATAGAACTACAGTTCCGTGCAGAGAGATATAACTTTCACACAAGAAGTCTCAAGAAGGCCACCAAAAACTTTGACGGTAAACGAGTTATTGGCCGAGGAGGATATGGAACAGCATACAAAGGTATATTGCCTGATAGCAGAACAGTGGCAATCAAGAAGTCCAAAGTATGTGATCAGAGTCAAATTGAGCAATTCATTAATGAAGTGATTATTCTCTCCCAAATCAACCACAAAAATGTAGTGAAGTTGTTAGGTTGTTGCTTGGAAACAGAAGTTCCTCTCCTCGTTTATGAATTCATCAAGAACGGGACACTCTATAATCAAATTCATGACGCATATCTTTCATCCATGTTTACTTGGTATTTGCGACTCAAGATAGCAGCAGAAACAGCAGAAGCACTTGCATACTTGCATTCTGCAACATCTGTTCCGATTATTCACAGAGATATAAAATCTGTGAACATACTTCTGGACGACAGTTACACAGCAAAAGTGTCCGATTTTGGTGCCTCAAGACTTATGCCTACAGATCAGACACAATTAACAACGCTAGTCCAAGGCACATTAGGCTACCTGGATCCCGAATACTTCCATTCCGGCCAACTGACAGAGAAGAGCGATGTTTACAGCTTCGGAGTTGTATTGGCAGAACTCTTGACCGGCGATACGGCACTTTCATTTGACAGGTCGGAGAAAGAGAGAACTTTGTCAATTTATTTTGTTTCTTTTGTTGAACAAAACAAAATTTATCTAATTCTTGACAAGAAACTCTTGGAGGATCAGAGAAACATTCAGCAGCTTAAACAAGTGGCTGTGTTGGCGAAGCAGTGCCTGAGCATGAAATCAGAAGAAAGGCCTACCATGAAAGAGGTTGCAATTGAACTTGAAGGATTGAAACTCATGAACAAAAATCCTTTGCTGAGACAGACTTGTATCCAGCAGAGACAACTTTTTCTAGGTAATTCCAGTGTCTCTTCTATTTCCCAGGATATTCCTTTCCTTGCCAATGGAAGTGGATATAGTAGAACAGCAATTAATGATAGTATCGGATATCAGAAGCCTGTTCGATTAAATGATGGGAGGTAACTACATCAATCTCATTAGAATCTTCGAAGTATCCAAAGCTTGTGTTATAGAGGAAGAACAATTACCTAAATAAAGAATGTATAATCTGTAGAAGAAATGTGGTAAAATTTGTAATGCCTTGTTCCATAGAGGGGAGTGTTTTCTTCGCCTCTTTAGTTTCTGGCACTTACTTTTCATATTTTAGTCATTTGAAAGACTACAATATCCCTACATCCCTGCCAGTTTTCCAAAGATAATCATTAGTATACTTCAGGGGTGGTCCCGGCCATTATATATGTTGAGGAAGCAAAGTGTACAAAGCATCTATTAAATGATAATATAATATATGTTAAAAAAACTTTCGGGAGGAGGGGAGCAAAACGTAATTCTCTCGTTTTAAAATATAAAAATTTTTTATTTTTTAAAAAATATTTAATTTTTACAAATTTTAAAATTTATTTTTTAAAAAATATTATTCTTATTTTAAATATAATTTTATTATTTTTTATATATTAGAAGAATTAGTTAAGGATATAGTTAAAAAATTATCACTTCTTTCTTTTTAAATTTATATAAAAATAGTCAAAGATTTTTATATTTTAAAAGAGATAAAGTATTATCAGATGATCCTTGAAAAAAACAGAGTTCGTTTAAAGGAAACATAAATAAGATCTTGCCCCCTCCTTGATCCTCCACTGGTCTTCTTTTAACATAAGCAATTATCACTTAGCCTCGTTCAGATACCCCAATCTAGTGTTATGCTGCTAGCTACGTCTTTAACTAGTCCATTATTAAACTTCCTCCCATTATCTGTTGATGAAAATTTGAAATTTTCTATATATTCTATTTTTCCTAGTTAATTTATATGCATGTTAGTATTGGTTTGTGTTTCTTAATTTTGAAGATTGCTTAGCACAGAATAATTTTATTATTATAGAATAATTTTTAACAATTTTAATATTTTATAATTTTATACAATAATTCATTATTAGTATTTTTAAAATAAAAAATTTAAAAATTTAAAAATGTGGGGCCCAAACTTCACGCCACTCTTTGTGAGTGGCGTCAGCCGTCAGTTTGGCGCCCAAGCAGGAGGTCCCTCACAAAAGGGGGCACCAAGCTTGGCCGTCAAACCTTTTTCTTTTTTCTCTTTTTTATTTATTTTTCCTTTTTTGCTTTTTTAATTTTTAATTTTTATTTAAAATTTTATATTAAAATTTAGAATTATATATTTAACCTAAAATAATTGCTTTTAATTTAACAACTTGAAACAGTTAGTAAGCAGAGTGGTAATATGTAAATATAAGGTTACAAATTTAACTTTTACTTGTGGTGCTATATTGAAAGAATTTTGAGACAAATCTTCTCCCGTCTAAAAATTAGACTGTAACTTAAGTTAAATTCATGTTAGTCTCACCGACTACTTTAAGAAAAAAATTATTTTTGTTGTATTTGGATAACTTTCTATTTTTTTTCTAGTGACGTTTCAGTCCGGATTAGTCTAACCAATAGGAAAGAATATGTGGTGTTTTAATTAAAAAATAAAATTATTTTTGTTGCATTTAGGATAACTCTCTACTTTTGTTTCTAGTTACATTTCTGTTATTTTATTTTTATCTATATTCAATGGAACAGGGAGTGGAAACCGATTTCACCATTTTGCCAATAGAGAAATTTGATTACTTAGAAATACATTTTTTTGTTTCAAAATATAAAACTTTTTTATCCTCTCTTATTTTTTAAAAATATTTGATCTTTTGTCAATTTCAAGCGTACTCTTTTCAAGACTATTCCCAAACATAATTCATCCACTCTCTCCCATATTAAACTTATTTACCCAACGTCCTACTCTCATCAAAAGCTTAAAATAATTAAGATAGACTGAGAAGAGTGGTGGGTGGTTGTGTTATGGATAAAATTCTCATGTTTTCTTGCCTGAAGGAAATGAAATTAGATTAATTAAGGTCTCACGTTTTCTTACCTGTAATGTGTATGCAAAGAACAAAAGAAAAAAATATGCTATTTTATAAAACTAAATATATTTCATAATTCTTAGACTTCAATTCTAATAACCAAATACAACACCTGAAATACTTTAGCCGGATTTAATTCCTAGTAAGTTCTCAAGAGCTGTTTTCCCCCATCACACTTTGATCGTTCTCCGCGTTTAACATTGCAAAAATCTTAGCCGTAAATTACAACCATGAAAGAAAATTCCTCAGAAGCCAAAACCACACACAAACACATTCTTCTACACCCTTCAGCTTAACCCTCCTTCCCCATAGCCACACCCTTACACATCGCCACACCCACACCCTCACACATACTCATACAATGACATGAACGGAGCGTGTAGAAATCGAACAGAACTTACGCGAAAGAATACAGAAAGTACCACGCCTTTGCTGCATAATGCTGTATAAATAGCCCTCAACCCCCCATGGCTTCAGACACAAGACGAGCCTACGCAAATTCAATCAAACACACAACAGTATTAGAGCACAACAAAGAGAGAATTTATTAGAAATGGCTGACCGGAATGACAATGGAAATGAAAGCGCAAGACCCTTTCAAGACAAGGGTGGAAGCGTATTTCCCGCAAAGAAGAAGACCGTCAGAGCTATGATGGCTGAGAAGGTAGTCGAAGGCGCATCCATGCTTATAAAGAAGAAGAAGATCAAGGCTGAAGTCAAAAAGTGATCAGATTACACGATATTATCCCTCATTCATTACGTTCTTAGGATTCTTTTATATGGCTTTTTCTATCTTTGTTGTTAACTTCATTGGTTTTAGCTTTTTCTTTCGCTGTCGAATGTCCTTTGTGTTGTAATATAGGAAAACACTGTCTTAAGAGGAATCAAGGAATAAAGAAATTGTAATATTGTTGTGACGAAGCCAAAGAGTACTGATTGTTTACTGTAAAATAATTATCATGAATTGGCGATTGTGTTATGCAGAATCTTGTGGTCACTAATTATGATAAAGTGCTGCTCGTATTTTATTTTCTTTTTCGTCCCTCTTTAGCTTTGTTCCCTTTCTTGGACCACTTTGGAGGCTGTGGATGTTGTCTGTCTTGGTTTGAGTTAGATGCTTTCGGAGGCCAACTTTTGTTGCTTTAGAATTTCTTGTCCAGAGAGGACATTATGGTAAGGTACTGCTATATTGACTGAACAATTATTTGTCTCCAAACAGTGGAATACAGAAAGTGGCAAACATCTTATTATCAGGATGTTATGTTCTCTGTCTTCTTTTCTTCTTTCTCCTCTCCCTCTCCCTCTCTCTCTTACTCCTCTGCGCCTCTGCGTCTGTCACTTGCGATCACGCCTGATCGGAGCTCTGCACTTGCCGGAGCCAAATTAACCCTTATTAGTATTATCTTTTGTATTTAACATCTTTTTTTTATTTACAGACTATGTTGATCTTTTTGTGCGTTTTGCTTTAAGATTTAAAGTTTAATAACATACTTTGTAACCAATCTTTTTAGATTGGCATTTGATACTCTTCCTTGTTGGAGTTCTTCTGGTACCTAAATTATATATGAATCTATCTTTGACTTTTCATCTCCTTCTAATGTTATTTTTAAGCTCTTTCATACATCTAAAGTCTTTGAAGTTGTTCTTCAAAGAAGATGATGAAATAGAGTTATCCATACTAGAGATAACTAAAATAGTGAAGAAGGCATCCAAAAAGACTAAAGTGTATTTGTTTTTGTATAAATTACCTATCTAAGATATATAGGATATGGTATTTTTTCCGTTATCATGAGTTTTTAACATACTTGTGTAACCTTTTTCTTCTTCCATGGATAAAGTATCTTAATTATCAGGAAGAAAAAGGCATGTTATGTTCTATATCATTGTTATTCATTTCTCTCTTTTTCATATTTCAGCATTCTAATAGTCAGCATAAATCTCCATTTTTGGGGGTTTGTAATTGTACATGACAATTGAGTTCTTATAACATAAAACAGTTCATGAGAAATATGTTTTCTAATCAAACTATCTCCTTTAGACATCTTCTATCCTGTAATGCACTTTGTATCTTGTAATTGTATATCAATAATCTCTAAGTAGTATTTGAAACATTAGTTTTTTTTTCCCGAAATCCTTTGAAATATTAGTTGCAATTTTGTTCTGTGAATGCTATATTAACATTGTTGTCATATGATCTCTGATTAACATATTTTATATGTTTATTACTGTATTTTTTTAAGATGTTGTTAAGATCAATTACTTTGTAAACTATAAATCAAATACATCATCATTCAACTACATTTTTAGCATATTTGAAGTAATATATCTACCCATAATATTATAGGGTGTGTTTTACTTATATAATAGAAAGATAACGATTCACAGCTGAATAGGGTCATCTACAATTAGGATTGTGAATTGGGTCGGGTTGGGCCAGCCTGAGCCTAGCCCAATTCGGTCAGGAATTTATGGGTTGAGCTTTTTTTAGTTAGAATTGAGCAGGGCCCAAGCTTCAATATTGAGCCAAGCTTCAATATTGAGCCGAATATAATTTCGGGCTGAGCTTAGACTTGTATAGGCTCAGCCCGTTATAAGCTCAGCCCGAGTATCTATATATAATAATAATTATTATTATTATTATTATTATTATTATTATATATTAATAATTTATTGATATAATAGTAATAATTTGTGTATAATACTATATATTTAACTTTATAGATTAAAAATTTTATTTGTTTGTAAAAATAATTTTGTTTATGTATCATTTTTTAAAAATTTAGTATATCAAAATTTCATTTCAAACTTTATAGTTATAATTTATATCGATATATATATATATATATATATATATATATATATATATATATATATATATATATATATATATATATATATATATATATATGTTAGAAAAAGTTTTCCTCATGTTTTCCAAAAAGAGTAAGTGAGAACTTGAAAGATTTATATCGACAATATTTTGATTACGATAAACCAACTTCTTCTCTTTATAAGTATTTATCGATACTTGTGTCATATACTTATTAATGTAAATAATTCTTTTTGTGCTAGATATAGATTTATCTTATTAATTATAGTGACTGTTAAAGTATATATTGTTATTATATTTGTTATAATACATTTCTATCTTAGTATGTTATTATATTGGTTCATACTATTAACTTCTTTTCTTTAATTATTTTAATTGATATATTAATAAGTTTTATTTTTTTACCACATAAAAATACTTGTAATTTTTTTATAATTATAATTTTGTTGATAAACTTTATTTGTAGGAAAGATGATATGCCAACTAATGATTTGATTATTTATAAAAATAAATACTTTATATATTTATACACACATGTGCATCTATATTTTTTCATTGCTCAACTTAAATTTAAAAAGACAAAATAACTTAATACTTATATCCCTTTTATTTATTTTTTTAATAGTTAATACATCTATCTAGTTATTCAATACTTATATCACCTGAAACATATAATTATTTAAAACTTATATTTAATATTCATATCATTTTCATTACTTAATAGTAATTAGTATATTTTTATTATTTTAAAAAGATATAGTATTTCTGACCGACTCGAGCTCGGGCTGAACATTATTGAGCCCGTTTGGGCCGAGCCCAAGCTTAGGCTCAAATATGTCTTAGATCGTGCCAAGCCTGGCTTATAGAACCCAATTGACAGCCATATCTACAATATGAATCTTAAAAATCAAGATTAGTAATGACGAGGAAACCCCTGATGTAAATATCCTATGTCCATGATTTTCAACTTTCTGACTATAAGTTTTTGGCATTTATTGAAACCACTGTTCTTGACTCTTTTTGTGGCCATTTTAACTTATAAAAGAAAAAAAAGAAAGAAAGGTCTTTCTTGATGAGAAACGTGCAAGAAATCTTCTCAAATGGCAAGCGGGAAGATGGTTAGTTTTATTGAAACTCATAATTGTTGTGTAAAACCTATGGTTCAATTCAAAGTTAAGACTTTTGTTGAATGAGTTTGGCAATGAATTATTACCAAATCCTAAACTTTTCACTTTTATTAACATAGTTACAACATACAAAATTTACTTTTTTTTGTGAGTATCTTTTTGACATCATTGCATTAATTAGTCTCGTGCAAGCAATAGATTCAGGTTTAATTGCTCCATCGTTAGGTTAAAACCCTGAAAAGACTTTAATTAAAAGGATGAAAACCTATTTCTAATAATTAAAAGTACAAAAGAAATGAAGACCCCACAAAGAAAAAAAAAAGAATAGAGGACACAAATTGCATCCAGTCGCAGTTTTTTTTTTATATTTTGCTACTTACTTTCTTTTTTGTTCTTGTTGCGCACTATTTTTTAGGAAAAGAGGTGTGTGTATATATATTTTATAAGAAAATGTCATCTTAGATGTTGGGAGGTTTAGTATGGACCCTACCATTTATTAAAATAAAAGGTTAATTAATTTGCTTGCGAAAGAGGGACTTAAAACCCCTTTCTTTAAACAAATTCAAGTCACCAGCCTAAGACAACTAAAGCTTTCTGATATAAGGTATATATGCCTTTGGTATCAGGAACACACAATCCTTTGATACGAGCAGACTTGGGAGGTCCTCAAGATGGTGAAAAGCTTGAGAATTCTGTTAGCAGTAGTCAAGGCAAGGTCACTGATCATGGCAAGATTAATGCTCATGCTAAGACTCAGTGATTGAAGGCAAAATTTGTGTGCCCAAATTACTGTAATGATCATTGTTTATGAAAATAGCCAAGATTACAGTTTATGTCCTTCTATAGAATATGATATGCTGTATAAAAAGGGATGTTGTAGACATTATTACATAGACATAAAAAAAAACCCCTCTTTTGTATATTCTAGTTTTCAAATCCTTGTTTTTATTTTTCATGGTATCAAAGCAAGTCAACTAGGATTTGCATTTCTCTATCTATTACTTACAATCTTTGAAAAATTCTGTAGCCGACAATGGCCAGACAAGATTCAATTTCTCTCTCAAGCCCATACTACCTTCATCCTAATGAGAACCCTTCATTGGTACTTGTGACACCTTTGCTGACTACGCACAACTATCATTCTTGGGCTCGCTCCATGGAGATGGCATTGTTTGCCAAAAATAAGATTGGCTTTGTTGATGGTAGCATTGTTAAACCAACGTCTGATGACAGCAATCTCGATGTTTGGAAACAATGTGATAATATGGTGCTTTCATGGTTACTCAATGCAGTTTCGCCAAGCATAGCATAGAGTGTGCTATGGATGAATTCAGCAAAAGAGGTATGGGATGAGCTTCATGATCGGTTCTCGAAGGGAGACAATTTACATCTCTGAGATCTTTTAGAAATGTTCCACGCTTCCAAGCAAGGAAGTCTCGATGTCACGGGATATTATACCAAATTGAAAACAATTTGGGAAGATATGATGAATCTCCAACCATTTCCATCTTGCATTTGTGGTGCCCTTAATTTGGTCAAGAATTATATGGATACAGATCATGTTATTCCATTCCTCAAGGGCCTAAATGAGGGCTATGCAGGAGTTCGCTCTCAAATCTTGCTGATGGATCCACTTCCACAGATCAATCAAGTTTTCTCTATGATTATCCAACATGAGAGGCATATGCAATATGGTGGAATGCTACCTACAAATGAGCTAATTTCACCTAAATTGACAATTGTAGCACAAACACCGAATCTGGTGCTCCAAGCTGGTGAAATAAGAAACCTTAAGAGAGGAAAGAAACAATTGTTCTGCAATTTTTGCGGAAAATAGGGACAGATGGAGGAAACATACTATAGAAAACATGGCTACCCCCCAAAGCATAAGGGGCACTTTCAGGTTCGAACTAATCTTGTGGGAAGCGAACGAATTCTTCATACTCTGAATAACATGAAAAGGATGAATGTGGCTGCTCCGAACATCATCACAACACAATATCAACAATTACTCGAACTTTTACAAGGCTTGCAGACTGCTCCAAATCCCATTGAGCCAATCCCAGTTGTTGATCAAGCTGTCCAAAATTCAACGGCTACTGCATATGGAGTGAACCATACGACTACTTTAAGTGTCAATTTCCATCACATTCAGATGCTGATGCCATTCTTGTTTCAGGTAATACTATAAAAGTTTGCTCATTAGAATGGATTGTGGATACGGGAGCAAGTAATCATATAACCTATTCTTTGTCAAATTTCACTTCCTTCACAAAGATTGGACAATACTCATATCCAATTACCAAATGGCTCCTTGGTTGCAGTAACTCACAAGGGGAGGTGATGATTAATTCTCTTTTGACTTTACATGATGTTTTCTTTGTTCTATCCTTTCAGCTTAATCTTCTATCGGTTAGTCAATTATTTTTCCAATCACACTTATTTGTTATCTTCCTTTCTAATATTTGCCTTATCCAGGATCTCTCAACTCGGAGGATAATTGGATTAGCTAGAAAGCACCAAGGTCTCTGCATTCTAGAAGCAGATTTTCCTGACCAAATCAAATTGCTTCTCTATTTCCTAGCATTTCAAAAATAAATTATGTAGCATTGAAAAAGTTTGATAAATCTCTCCTTTGGCACTATAGATTGGGGCATTTTTCCTCTAATCGTCTTCAAATAATAAAGTCCAAAGATTCTTCTATCAACACGTTTTCATTGCAGCATTTGTCATTTAGCTAAGCAAAGAAATAATCTTTTTCCACTTCGTGAATCAACTTCTAAAGACTTATTTGATCTTATTCACATTGACATTTGGGGCCCTTACAAAGTACAAACTATTCATGGTCATTCTTATTTTCTCACAATTGTAGACGATTATAGTAGATTCACTTGGATTGTTCTCAAAATTTTTGTATCTTTGTTGAAAATCAATTTCGGAGGACCATTAAAGTTATTAGAAGTGATAATGGTCTTGAATTTAATATGCATACTTTCCACATTTCTAAAGGCATAATTCATCAAAAAACTTGTATTGAAACAACGCAACAAAATGGGGTAGTCTAGAGAAAGCACCAACATATTCTTAATGTTGCTAGAAGTCTAAAATTTCAAGCTTCATTCGCTTCCACCTATTGGGGTCATTGGGTTCAACATGCAACATTCTTGATAAATATTATCCCCACTCCTTTTCTTTCTAATAAAACACCTCATGAAATACTTTATTCCACTCCACCACCTTATCATCGTCTTAAAGTTTTCGGTTGTTTAGCTTATGCATGCACTACTGAGCAAAATCGACATAAATTCGATCCTCGAAGCCGAGCGTCTATTTTTCTTGGCTTTCCAGTACACACCAAAGGGTATTTACTTTTAGATCTACATACTAGGGAATTATTTATTTCTCGTAATGTCCAGTTTCGTGAGTTTATTTTCTCTCTTTCTTCTCAATCAATTTCCTTCTCTCTTTCTTCTCAATCAATTTCCTTCCCTATTTCTTCACCTCCACTTCCTATTCCATCTCTCATGATGACTCCTATTTATTGTCCATTAGATTTTGCAAACCCAAAAAATTCTCCAAGGAATCCTACCTCTGTAACTAATCCTTCTAGCACAACCATCTCTGCAGATACAATCCCTACTTCTTCTCTTCCTCCTCTGCATCAGTCTAATAGATTTAGGCAATCTCCTTCTTACTTATAGAAGTATGCTTGTAATCTTCTTTCTGATAGGACAACATTATCCAGATACTCAACTCCTCATACACTAGATAAAGTTCACTCTTGTGATGCATTGTCCCCTATGCACAAATCTTCTGCTTTGAACATTCTCACTACAATTGAACCTAGTTATTATCAAGATGTTGTGAAGCAAGCCGAATGGAGACAAGCAATGCAGGAAGAAATTCTTGCTCTAGAAGCCAACCATGCTTGGACTTTGGTTTCTCTCCCGAATGACAGAAAGACAATCGGTTGTAAATGGATATACAAGATCAAACATAACTGGGCTAGATTTTACTGATACATTCTCTCCCGTTGAGAAGATGGCAACAATTTGTACATTATTAGCCGTTGCAGCAGTGAAGGGCTGGCACTTAGAGCATATGGATATCAACAATGCTTTCCTTCATGGGGATCTCTATGAAGATGTCTACATGTCTATTCCCGAAGGTTTCAACACTCCTGGTACTCATCTTGTTTGTAAACTAAATAAATCGCTCTATGGTTTGAAGCAAGCAAGTCGACAATGGAACCATAAGTTAACCTCAAACCTCCTATCTCTCGGATTCCAGCAGGACTTCAATGATCATACACTCTTTATATATTGTCATGATTCAATTTTTCTTGCTCTTTTGGTATATGTGGATGATGTTATTTTGGTAGGGAATAATTCGTAACTTATTCATTCTGTCAAGCAATTTTTTGGATTTTCTTGGATTTGAGATTGCTAGGAATCACCAGCAATTTCTTCCATGAACGTACTGAGCACTTGGAAATTGATTGTCACTTGGTACGTGAGAAAGCTCAAGCTGGACTCATCAAGCCTTTACCTATTCCTTCATACTCTCAACTTGCAGATCTCTTCACTAAAGCATTGCCCTCTCCCTCGCTTTAAATATCTCATCAAGTGCCTTGGTCTTTCCAACATTTTCACCATGCCTAGCTTGCGGGGGGATGTTACAACTAGCAGTAGTCACAACAAGGTCACTGATCATGGCAAGATTAATGCTCATGCAAAGACTAAGTGATTGAAGGCAAAAGTTGTGTGCCCAAATTAGTGTAATGATCATTATTTATGGAAATAGCCAAGATTACTGTTTATGTCCTTCTATAGAATATGATATGCTGTATAAAAAAGGATGATGTAGGCATTATTACATAGAAATAAAGAAAACCTCTATTTTATATATTCTAGTTTTCAAATCCTTGTTTATCTTTTTCAAATTCCCATAATCACAACATAGTTTATCGCTAGAGCTTCTGCCACTGTGTTAGCCTCACGAAACACGTGCATAATTTGAATATGCAACTCACACACCCCATGTAAAATTTCTTGAAAAATCCAATCCAAAAGCCAAGGTGAAGAAGCCTCCTGTCTTATGTTTGAAATTACCATTTCTAAGTCACACTACTAGAAGAGGTAGTGAAAGATCATGCCTTGGTCTTGGAGGATGAGTTCTAACCCCCAACATGAGAGAAGGATCAAATTCCCTAGCAACTGAAAGCTCATGTAAAAGAATGAAGAAGAGCATTATAGGAAGAGCATTACTGGAGACCACACCCTCACACATACACACAAAATGACATGAATGGACCATGCGGAAATCGAACTAGAACTTACAGGAAAGAATACATAAAGTACCATGTTCTTGCTGCACAATAGGTGTCAACCCATTGGCTTCAGACACAAGACGAGCTTATACAAATGCAATTGAACACACAGTAGTAGTAGAGCACAGGAAAAGGAGAATCGTGATCATAAATGGCTGGCTGAAATGATCATGGAAATGAAAACTCAAGACGCTCTTAAGATAAGGGTGGAAGCGTATTTCCAGCAAAGAAGAAGACCGCCAAAGAAAAGATGGCAGAGAAGGTAGTTGTAGGCGCGTCAAATCATACAAAAAATAAGAAGATCAAGCCTGAAGACCGTGAATGAGCTTATTATACGGTCTTTTTATGCTCCACATGATATTATTCCTCATTCATTGCCTTTCTAGGACTCCTCTATGTGGCATGTTTTTTCTTTGTTTTCAACTTCATGGTTTCTTATAGGCTTTATCTTTCATCGTTGCATGTCCTTTGTGTTGGAATGATGCCTAAGAATATTGATTATTGATTGTAAAATAATTATTTTGAGTTGTTGCTTATGTTATGGCGATTTTTGTGGTCACTAATTATAGTAATTTCTCTTTCCTTTTTATATTCTTTTTGGGTTTATATTCATGGAAAACAAAATAATAAATGAATATTTTGAAACAAAAAAATTTATTTATGCAATCCCTCAAAACATGATTCATCAATCTCATAAAAGTACTTGGTACATTAGTTAGTCCAAAAGGCTTAACTAACCATTCATAAAGTCCGTGTTTTGTTTTGAAGGTTGTTTTCCATTCATCTTCTTCTTTTATTCTAATCTGATGGTCTCCACTTTTAAGATCTATTTTCGAAAACAAGTAGCACCACTCAATTCATCAAACATATCATCAAGTCTAGGGATAGGGAGTCGATACTTTACTGTTATCTTGTTGATGGCTCGACAATCTATACATATTCTCCACGTTCCATCTTTCTTTGTTAGTAGAAGAACAGGTACATCACATGGGCTAATGCTTTCTCTTATGTGTCCTTTTGCCAAGAGTTCCTCCACTTAGCTTTGAAGTCCCTTAGTCTTCTCGGGATTACTTCAATAGGTTGGCTTGTTTGGAAGTGATGCTCTGAGAGCTAGGTTTTTTATGCTCAATTCCCCTTATTGGTGGTAATTCACTTGGTAGTTCTTCAGGAAATACATCTTCAAATTCCTGCAAGAGAGAAATAACACAATTAGGAGTACAATTATATACCAGCAATAGAGAAATAAGCTTCCCTATACATGAGTAAGATCATAGGCTTATAATTTACAAGTGCACTCTTGATCTCTCTTTGTTTTACATAGAAACTGCCCTTTCTATCTCTTTAGCCTATTATATTTGAATCAGAAATTTCTCTCTTCCCTTTTCCTGTTCTTCCATTTTGAATTTTTGCAACTTGTCGCCCTTTAGTTTCTGAAGTTGTGGGCTGCTAGTTAATCTCCAATCTACTTGGCACTTGTTCAACCTTGTCTCCCCTGTTTGTTGATTGAATTGAATTGCCTCTAAGGACTGTTGGAGTGGGTTTGGTGCTGCTAGAGTTGGACAAAGTCCTCGCTGCATTTTTGGACTTCTTCTTAGCTTCTTGGGATTGAAATTCCTCCATCTTTCTTTGGAGTAATTTCTGTTCAATGTAAACTTCTGGTGGAGTACGTGGTATTAAGGTGACATTTCTCCCATCTTTATCAAAGATGTACCTATTCTTGTATCTATTTATGAATAGCCCTTCTATCAAATTACCAAGGCCTTCCTAATAGCATGTGTGTAGCTTGCATCAGTACTACATCGCATAAAACATCATCTTCATATCTTCCAATAACAAAGGGTACTATAACATGCTTACCAAATCTCACTTCACCGCATTTATTTAACCATTGCAACCTATAAGGTTTTGGATGGTTAATACAAGTTAGTCACAATTTATCAACCATGTATTTACGTGCCACATTTACACAACTTCCACTATCAATGATTAAGCTACAAATTATGCCATACACTATACATCTAGCATGGAAGATGTTTTCTCGTTGGACCATATTACCTTCTTTCTCCTTAACTTGAACATTTAGGAGTCTTCTCACTACACAAGTTATTTGTGCATTGTGGTCTTCATTTTCGTGAAAATCACTCTCTTCTTTCTCCACTTCACTATCTACTTCCAATGGGAGCTTTTCTTCTTCTTCTCCTTCACTATCGGTTTGAATGATTCTTCAGTTAGGACATTGAATAGAGATGTGGCCTCTTCCCAAACACTTGTATCATTTGACATCTCTATTTCTTGAAGGGTGTGGTTGAGATTTCCTCTTATCTCTATCTTCAATTGGAGAAATTTTTTGATCAAATTGTACCATATTTTTCGAGGCTACATCTCTAGTGTTAGGGGCTAATTTTGTCTCTTTGGAATCTATCCTAGGCCAACTTGATCTGGAATTTGATGAAGAATTTTCATAGCTAGAGCTTCCTAAGCTTCGACCCGTAGGGATCTTGTTTTGATTCAATTGCCTTTCAATTATTATAACCATATGCACCATCTCTTCAATGTCTACAGAGTGCTGCAACTCCACTTGATTGGCTATTTCTCTGTTTAATCCCCCTAAGAATCTTGCCTAAGAATCTTTCCATTATAGCTTCTTGGTCTTCCTCCATATTAGCCGTAATCATGTCTATCTCCATCTCCTTGTAATATTCATTAACTGGTTGACTTCTTTGAAAAAGAGTGTGTAATCTTGTATAAAGATCTCTATAGTAATGAATTGGTACAAACCTCTTCCTCATGATAGTTTTCATCTCCTCCCAAGTAGAAATTTATTGTTCTTTATTTCTTCTTCGACTGAGTAGGAGTTGGTCCCACCAAACAAGAGCATAATTTGTAAATTCCACAGCTGCAACTTCGATTTTCTTTTCCTCTAAATAGTTATGGCCATAAAAAAAAGTTCTACCTTCCTCTTCCATTCAATGTACACATTAGGATTATTCTTCTTTAGAAGGCTGGAAATTTCAGTTTGATGCTTCCAACATTTCTGCCCCATCTCCTTTGATCCCTTCTTCTCCTTTCTCCGTAATCTCTATCTTCAAAGAAGGTGTGACCAGACACATACCCTTCATTCTCTCCATCTTCTTCTTCAAATATGGGATTGTCTCTTGGAGGTGTAGGAATGAATTGTCCGTGATATCTCATATTTGTGCTTCATATAATGATCATTTTAGGATTAAATTTATGTTGAATTTTTTTGTTTCAATCACCATTTACATTCCCTTTATCTCTTCTTTGCTTTAAGTGAGTTTATTGAGGATTTGGAATAGAATGAAGCAAATAAAGAGATTTTACACAATGAAGAAAACAGAAAAATGCAGAGCAAAAAACAAGATATAAAATTTTCAAGTGGGATTTTAACCTCCATAGAGATTTCAAATGTGAAAGTGATCTTCTAGGAAATTATAGAGGAATTTCTTCAGTTTTCAGAATGATAAAATTTATGTCAATCCAAGTTCGTTTGGCCACTCTGCTTATGTTGTAAATTCATCTGTCTTGGATTTTGTCCTAGTTTTGACACATTTTGGTAGATGTCCAATTGATGTGATTTGACATATCTTCAGTTCTAGATGTTCAATTGATGTGATTTGAAGCTCTGTAGAAATATACGATCATGATCTGCAAAATTTGTGAAGAAATCAAGATCTAGATCGGCAAATTTCATGCTCCAAATGCACCTAAAAATCAAAACTATTGTCACAGTTGTGCAGCAAAATACTGTAGTAAAATTGTGACCAAACGGCGCCGCCTTCAGGGGACTAAGTGACACTGTTTGGGTCGAGCAGAACCATTTTTCTTCTATTTTTCTCTCTATTTTGGGCTAGCATATAAATACCCTTTAAGGGCAATTGGTAGAGGACGGCTAGGGTAGCTAGGGAGGATGCAAAAATGAGAGAAAAACCACAAAATCCCATCCCAAATCATCAATCTTGGCAAGAGAAATCAAGAGAGAAGATCAAATTCTTGAAGAAGGAGCAATCAATCTTGAAGATTCAATCTCAAAAACACAACTTTTCACAGCCAAGTTGGAGAACTTCAAGCCTTGAAGCAGAGAAGATTTGAACCATAAAAATGAGCAATTCTTCCTCTTTCTTTGTTGCTTTATGTTCTTTGAGTTGTAATATGTTGATGAGCTAAATTCTGGAATACTTGGATGGTTATGAACCCTAGTTATTATCTATGTGAATGATTGGTTTTCTTGGTTCATTGAATTCTGATTTCTTATGGATTGTTTGTGGATTTGATTGCTTGAATTGATTTGGTTTATAATTGATTCATAATCTGGATTTTTCACTTAGAATTGAGAAAGGAAGGGTACCATGACACAAACAATGAGAGTGATTTAGGTGGCTAGAGATAGAAATCTCAACATTTTCTTGATGATTAGAAAAGTATAATTGGAAATTCACAAATCTTAATGAATTATTGGGTTAAATTGGTTAGAAAGAGATTTCAACTAATTAATCTAAGAGTAGAGGACTTTTATCTATAGATAGAGTGGGTTCTAATTGAGGAATTTCATCAAACATAAGAAGGGCAATTCATTAACCAAGGACTTTTCTATCACATAGGTAATTCTAGGAAGATTTTCCATTCAAGTATTACTTTCTCAATTGAAATTTTCTACTGCAAATTAAATTCTAGCTAAACTGAATTTTATTGGTTAAGTTAGATTTTTGTTCTTAGTAATTATTTCTATTATCTCACAAGAAAATTTCATAGGCTAAACAATGGAGAGGAAAGTGAGTAATGATATTTGACCATCCCCATGGATACGACATTTAAATTTACTTGCCATTATACTAATCATGACAATAGGTGCACTTGCCTAGTGTTTGTGTACAAATTGTTAGAGATTGTGATAAAATTAAGTATAAAGGCATAGAAAACACACAACAAGTTTTTGCCACCGTTGTCGGGGAGTAATTGGTTAATATTAGGAAAGCTTGAACTCTGTTGGATTTAGTCATTTCACTTAGTTGCTGTTATAATACTTGTTACTAGTATCAACATTTATTTTCTTTCTCATAATTTTGTTAGTAATTGGTGAATTGGAGTGTTTAGTTTGTGTTTCTCTATTTTTTTTCTGTTTTTAATGAGTGTTCCTTGAGTTAAATTTGTACTTTTATTTGTGGCAAAGGTGTGAAGTCTTTTTGGTTTATGACCTCAAGTAATTCAGAGGAATTGACTCAACTTAATTCCAAAGTTGAGCAGATTTTATATTGGGATCCAAGGGGTATAAATCTAGAGGTGATACTTGAAGGAGTTGAAATTGAAGGCGAAAATCCTCAACCTGAGAACACTATATCACATAACAGAAATGCAAGGCCAAGGACAATAGGAGACTATGTACGATCTTCTTTGACAGCAGTTTCCTGGCCAAGAGTTGAAACCAACAATTTTGAGATCAATCCGAATATCATCCAAATGGTTCAACAATTGGTGCAATTTGATGATTTCCTGGACGAAGACCCAAATTCTCATATAGCCAACTTCTTGGAGATATGTGATACTTTCAAGATTAATGGGGCTTTCGAAGATTCCATCCGTCTTAGATTATTTCCATTTTCATTGAGAGATCGAGCCTAGTCATGGTTGAAATCATTTCCACTGGGTTCCATTACTACATGGAACAATCTTTCTGAGAAGTTTCTAGCTAAATACTTTCCCCCGGCAATATGGAGAGTGAAAGCTTATATGTTTCTTGGGAGAGATGGAAGGAGCTCTTGAGGAAATGTTCACATCATGGTCTAGATTTGGGGCTTCAAATGCAAACATTTCATAGTGGATTAAATTTCCCTTCCAAGCAAGTCATTGATCCTTCTTCGGGAGTTACCACTAGTTTGAAGACACCGGAAGAGTTACAAGACCTCAATGAAAGCATTGCCATGAACAACTACAAAAGGGGGAATCCAAAACTGAAAGCCAAGCCTAGTGGAATACACAATGTAGACATGAGGATGGCTTTGGAGGCTAAATTTGATGTAGTAAACAAGAAGATTAAGAGCTTGAGATTGTCACCTCAAACCTCCCAAGTGATGATGGCTTGTGATTTTTACGGAGGTGATCATCCAAATCATGAGTGCCAAACCATGGGAACTTCTAATGCATCATCAACAGAGCATGTGGATTTCCTTGGAGGAGGAAGGCAACATCAACCCCCTCCACCTCTTCAACAACCGGTGAAGCCTAGCCTTGAATAATTAATGACAAAGTTCATTGTGACTACCGAAACCCGGTTCCAAAATCAAGAAGCATCCATGAGGAACCAAGAGGCTTCCATTCACAACTTGGAAAATCAAATAGGCCAATTGGTGAAGCTTGTTTCGGAAAGACAAGCTGGAACCCTCCCAAACAATACCGAGCCGAATCCTAGGGAACATGCTAAAGCCATTACCCTGAGGAGTGGGACGGAATTGGAGATTCCAAAGCAGAAGGTGCAAGAAAAGAAAGAAAGGAAGATAGATGAACCAGTGTATGTTGATGATGAAGAAAGGATTGAGAAGAAATAAGAACAAAAGAAAAAGGAAATTCCAGAATACAAGTAAAAGTCCAATATCCTGCCCGACCTCAACAAGAGAAAAAAGATGAACAATTTGGTTAGTTTCTTAAACTTGTTAAGCAATTGCATATCAACTTACCATTTGTTGAAGCTCTTTCACAGATGGCAAGATATGCTAAATTCTTAAAGGAGATCATTTCCAGGAAAAGAAAGCTAGATGAGTTCTCAATGGTGACATTGAATGAGGAGTGTTCAGCCAGTCTTCAGAACAAGAACAAGCTACCCCAAAAGCTAAAGGATCCAGGCAGTTTCACTATCCCTTGTACTATTGGTAGTTTGCCAATTGGTAGAGCAATAACAGATTTAGGAGCTAGCATTAATTTTTTACCATAAGAAATGTTTAAAAAGTTGAGATTGGTTGAACCTAAACCAACTAGGATGAGCATTCAATTGGCAGATAGATCAGTGAAGTACCCTAGGAGAATTATTGAGGTTGTACTTATGAAAGTTAATAAATTCATATTTTCTGTTAATTTTGTGATACTTGACATGAGTGAGGATGTGGAGGTACTTTTAATTTTAGGGAGACATTTTCTAGCTACCGCTAAGGCCAATATAGATGTATGTGAAGGGAAGTTGACCCTTAGAGTAGGGGAAGAAGAAGTTATTTTTAAGGTTCCCGAGGCTATGAAATATTCTCTTGATCATAATGATTCTTGTTTTAGGATAGAAGTTATTGATGACCTTCTCTCCAACCATGTGCAGGGATTATTAAATGATGATCCTTTGGAGATATCCTTGTTTTAAGATGAAGAAGCAAAGAAGGTGTATCGTGAGAATGGTGAAATCATAGCACATTTGGAGTCATATCCAATCACCACTAAAGGGGTGGAGTTTGAGAAAATTGAGAGAGAAAAAGGGAGTAGAATGAAGTCTTCCATTGAGGATCCCCAAGAGCTAGAGTTGAAAAAGTTGTTAGATCATTTGGAGTATGTTTTCCTTGTGGATAATTCTAAGCTTCCAGTGATCGTTGCAACTGATTTGAAGAAGAGCAGAAAAGAAGAGCTCATAAAGGTGTTAAAGAAGCATACAAAGGCAATGGCATAGAAGATCTCTGACATCAATGGTATTAGTCCTTCATTTTGCACCCATAAAATATTGATGGAAGAAGACTTCAAACCAGTGGTGCAACCCCAAAGAAGGCTAAACCCAAACATGAAGGAAGTGGTCAAAGTGGAGGTAATCAAGTTTCTTGATACCAATCTTATATATCCTATCTCGGATAGTCCGTGGGTGAGTCCCGTCAAAGTAGTCCCCAAGAAAGGATGGATGACCATAGTGCCTAATGAGAAAAACGTGCTGATTAGTATGAGAACCGTGATGGGATGGAGGGAATGCATAGATTTTCATAAGCTTAATGATGCCACTTGGAAGGATCATTTCTCACTACCTTTCATTGATCAAATGCTTGAGATACTTGCCGGTCATAGGTACTATTGTTTTCTTGATGGTTTGGTTTGATGAAGAAAATAGAGAAATGCATAGCAAAACAGCCTAGTAGAGATTTTTTCAAGTTGGATTTTCACCACTATAGAGATTTCAAATGCAAACGTGATCTTCTAGACACTTATAGTGAACATTCTGAAGTTTTCAGAATGGTAAAATTTATGTCAATCCAAGTTCATTTAGCAACCCTGATTATGTTGCAAATTCACCTATCCTGGATTTTGTCCCAGTTTTGACACATTTTGGTAGAATGATCATATCATGAGTTATAGATGTCAAATTTAGGTGATTAAAATCTTTGTTGAAAGATAAGATAATGATCTACAACTTTTATGAAGACACAAAGACCTAGTTCAGCCGATTCCATACTCTGAATTCACCTAGAAGTAAAAAAATTGGGACAAATGGCACCATTTGGTGTGGACCAAGCTGCATGTTTGTGTCGTGTAGAACCCTTTTTTTGCTATTTTTCTCTCTCTTTTGTGCTGGATATAAATACCCTTTAAGGGCAAGAAGATGCAGACAACTAGGGTTGGAGAGAGGCTGAAAAATAGAGAAAAAATTCACAAATTCCTCTTCCAATTCATCAATCTTTGCAAGAGAAAGTAAGAGAGAAGATTGAATCTTTGAAGAAGGAGAACATCCACCTTAAAGATTCAAGACAAAAGCTGCAATTTTCTCCACGAAACGTGAAGAACTTCAAGCCTTGAAGAAGAGACGATTTCAACCATAAAATTGAACAATTTTTCCTCTTTCTTTGTTGTTTTATGTTCTTTGAATTGTAATATGTTGATGAACTAAATTCTTGAATACTTGGATGGTTATGAACCCTAGTTTTTATCTATGTAAATGAATTGTTTCCTTGGTTGATTGAGTTTGAATTTCTTGTGGATTGTTTGTGGGTTTGATTGATTGAATTAATTTGGTGGATAATTGATTCATAATTTGGAATTTTTCACTTGGAATTGAGAAAGGAATGGTGAAATAGACCATACACAAACAATGGGGATGATTTAGGTGACTAAAGATAGAAACCTCAACATCTTCTTGGTAATTAGAGAAATCTACTTGGAAATTCACAATTCTTAATGCATTCTTGGGTTGAATTGGTTAGAAAGAGATTTCAACTAATTAATCTAAGAGTAGAGGACTTTAATCTAGAGAAGCAGCGAGTTTTAATTGAGGAATTTCATTAAACATAAGAAGGGCAATTCATCAACCAAGGGACCTTTCTATTACAAAGGTAATTCTAGGGGGATTTTCCATTCAAGTATTGTTTTCTCAATTGAATTCTCTCTTGCAAGCAAGATTGGTTAAGTTGGTTTAATTAGTTAAGTTAGACTTATATTTCTAGTAGTTATTTTAACCATTTTCACAAGCAAATTTCATAGGCTAAACAATTGAGTAGAAAGTGAGTAATGATATTTAAGCAAATTTCAAACGACATTTAAATTTACTTGCCATTATACTAATCATAACGATAGGTGCACTTGCCTAGCATTTGTGTGTAAATTGTTAGAGATTGTGATAAAATTAAGTATAAATGCATAAAAAACACTACACACAACAAGTTTTTGGCGCCATTCCCGGTGAATAATTGGTCAATATTAGGAAAGCTCAAACTCTATTGATTTAGTCATTTTACTTGTTAGTTTGTATAATACTTGTTACTAGTGTTAGCATTCATTTTGTTGTTTGTAATTTTGTTAGTTATTAGTGAATTGAAGTGTTTAGTTTGTGATTCTCTGTTTTTGTTCCTTGTGTTAGTATTTTTTTTCTTGTTTGTAATTTTGTTAGTTATTGGAGAATTGAAGTATTTATTTTGTATTTTTGTGTGGTTATCCTGTTTTAGTGAGAGAACCTTGGTTTGAATTTTTAGTGAGCATTTCTAGTGTTGAATTTTGTTTGTATTTTTATTTAAGGAGTGAGCTTTTTGGTTCATGATTTGTCACCACAACCCACCCAAGTAATGATGTCTTATGACTTTTGTGGAGATGGTTATCCAACTCAGAGTACTAAACCATGGGAGCTTCCAATGCATGGTCAATGGAGCAGGGGAACTACCTTGGAGAAATGAAACAATCCTATAATTTATACAACAATACTTATAATATGGGATGGCACAATGATCTGTACTTCTCAAGGTGCAACCAAGGGCAGCAAAGACAAATATATTCTCCTGGTTTCCAAGTTTCATCAAACTCTCGATCCCAAACATCTCTTCCTCATCAACATCAGCCTCCTCCATCTCTTCAACAACAAGTAAAGCCTAGTCTTGAAGAATTAATGACAAAGTTCATTGCGACTACCTAAACCCGATTCCAAAATCAAGAAGCATACCTAAGGAACCAAGAGGCTTCCATTCACAACTTCGAGAATCAAATAGGCCAATTGGCGAAGCTTATTTCGAAAAGACAAATGGGAAGATTACCTAGCAATACAGAGACCAATCCAAGAGAACATGTGAATATGGTGATTTTGGGAAGTGAAAATAAATTGAATGCTTCAGAATGCAAGGTCAAATCCCAAGGCATGGGGGAAAGTGAAAATCAAGTTAAAGAAACAGTTCTTGAGAAGAAGGAAGAGCATACAAAGAAGACGGTACGGTTCTTGAGTACAAGCCTATAATTCCATACCCCGCCGCACTTCTAAGAGATAGAAAGGATTAGCAACTCGGTAAATTTCTTAAACTATTCAAATAATTGTACATTAACTTACCGTTTGTTGAAATTTTTTCACGGATGCCGAGATATACTAAGTTCATCAAGAATGTCCTTTCAAAAAAGAAGAGGCTTCGAGAGCTTTCAACAGTAACATTGAGTGAGAAATATACTGCCATCCTTCAAAACAAGGGAAAGCTACCTAAAAAACTAAATGATCCAGGGAGTTTTACTATTCCTTGCACTATTGGTAGTCTTTCTTTTGATAAATCATTGGCTGACCTAGGTGCTAGCATTAACTTGCTGCCATTTAGTGTTTTCAAACAATTAGGCCTAGATGAACCAAAGCCTACTAAAATGAGTATTCAATTTGCAAATGGCTCAGTTAGACATCCTAGGGGTATTGTTGAAGATGTGCTTGTCAAAGTTGATAAATTCATATTTTCTGTTGACTTTGTGTACTTGACATGGATGATAGTGTTGAGATTCCTTTGATCTTAGCAAGACCTTTTCTAGCTATTGCTAAGACCAATATTCTACAACCATATATTCTTATAGTCATATATATAATTATCACTATATCATCATAAATAATACAATATTATTATTATTATTATATTCTCAAATATTTAAATATATATAATAGTATAATATATATATTTTTGATGAAATTTCACAAAAACTAAATATTCTCAAACACTAAATATTGAATGTTTAAGAGAAAAAATATATAGAATGAAAATATTATTTCAAGAGAATAAAAATATCACTTTAATTTAAATCTCAAATCTCAAAATCTCAGTATTTAATCACTTTCAAATCTATTTCAAATTCTAAAGGATAAAAATTTGCAGCTAAAACAAAAGAAATGTAACTCAAACTAAATTAAAATAAAAACTTTAAATCAAAATATACTAATTTTACTAAACAAATAATTTCTACTATAAATTTAAAAAAATCACTAAATAAAGTAAAGAAATCACAAACAAAAATAACATTAAAACTTACCTTAACTAACAAGGAGGAGATCCGTGAAAAAAGAAGGAGAAAAACAAACAAGAAGAAAGAAAGAAGCAAAGGAAAAACCAAGCAAATAAAGAAGACTTGGGAAGGAGAAGAAAAGCAATGAAAGAAAGAAAGCAAGAACAAAAAGTGCAAGATAGAATAGTTTCAAGAAAATGAAGAGAAATTGCCATACAAAGGTTGGAGTAAGTCTGTGGAGAAAAACTGAGAAAAGTAACCTGCGTGTCACTTTTTTATATGCCTCTCGTCTTTTTCTTTTTGTAAAACCTAAAATATTCTAGAATAGTCAAGAATGTGAAAGAATATATTATAAAATAATTTTTAAAAATAAATTAACCTAACTTATGATAGTTTTCTCAAATGCTTTATAAATAAAAATTATAAACTCCACTGTAAAAACAAACACTCCTTGACAATCTCTAGGGCGGGATGTTACATCAAGTATACACTTTAGTACATCATTTATGCAAGATTCAGTTCTTTTCCTTGAATATTAAGGCCACTAAATCGCCTTTTATTTCTAAGGCTCGATTCCTCAAAAAATCTCTTACTAGTTTCAACTATATGCTTCTTACTTTTAGCCATCACACTTTATCATCAAGGTTGTTTTTATCTCTTCTTCCACCAATTTTTAATCACCATGACCAGTTAGAATTTACTTCATTTCTTGCCTATATATTTCAGTTAAAACGTCCAGAAAATAAGGCCATTCCAAGTCCTTATATACAATCCTTCTAAAACATCATAACTATCACATGCACTCACTGTTGCATAGAAGAGTTTCCATCTTCTTCTACATGTAATTCTAGCTGTCCAAACGGTTGCTCAATCAATATTTCAAGTTAAAATATTATTTATCAATGATTTCAAATTGCTGATCCATAAAAATAAGAAATAAGTTCTGATTTGGACCACTTTTTCAACCAAAAATTGGCTACCTTTTAGCACTTATCTAAACTAGTTTTTGTAGTAACATTTCATCCATTTTCTTGAGGAAACCAAAGCTGTTCCAAATCATTTTCTATTAAAATAAAAAGGTGGACATTTACTACTCTAACCTCTGAAAATTTCGTGCACCACAAAAACCACAAAACAATCCATTTTTTTTTCAAGAATTTCAAACAAAAAATGAAGCAATAGAAATGCTTCAACAAAATCTTGGGTCCTTCTACATTTTTAGATTTAAAATCCAATAAAATCAAACTGAAATTTAGAGATCTATGTATTCTTGATATATTTCTTTGATGAAAGAACAAAATTTTCACAAAAGCTCACATAAAAATCCAGATTTCATGATAAGGAAACAAGGCATGCAACATAGGTCTAGCAAACAAGCTCCTAGTTGCCTAAACACAAAGTTTTCAGCCAAAGGTTTCAAGAAACCTTTGCCAACTTCTTAGATCTTCATTAACCAACATCTAAACCATCAAAAAATGAAGATTACCTAGCTGGTTCCGTCAAGCTATAGCTGCCATCCACCTAAAAATTTTCAGCAAAACCACAAGTTCAATAGCTAGAACTAACATAGATTGATTTCTTATGCATAGAACCTTATTAACATCTTACCTCTTCCACAAAAATCCACAATGTAACACTTTTCCTAGCCTAAGAAGCTCTTGTTCAGGTGAAGGGATGTTGAAGAAACAAGAGATAGGCAAGTGAGAGTGTCTAGAAGTGAGATTGTGTGAAATAGGTAGAATATTGTTTGTCTTGCATTTTAGGCTCAGTATGGCCGTCTGAAATGGAAAGAGGGGGGTGAAATCTCTGGTTTTGTAGTTTATCATGTGGGGTGCAAGATATCATAGTCCTTGAGTGTAATATTGATTAAACTAGAGAAAGAATGAAGCACGTGCATTGGTCATCTTGTGAGGTGGGAAATGATTATTTTTGCATACTTATTTTGATTTTAATTGTTTTGCATGCATTCTAAAGCATAGTGGACGATTGTAAGGAGAAGAATCTCGAATAATTTCAGACTAATGAGGGGCAAAAATTGAAAAATCGCATTACGGTATATAATGACCGTGTTGCCCTTCCTTTAATATAATACCATTTAACATTTCTAAGGGAATTTTTGGTACTTTCATTCTTCAAGATCCTTCTTTTAAGTCTTCTAAAACTATTAGTTTCCTTGAAATCTACTTATTTACTTGAATTATAGATTTATTATTCAGTTTTATCATGTGGGTAGACTTTTTTAATTTTTACGCTCGGTCATACGATCAATTTAAATTTTAAAAAATTATTCAACATGACTTAAGGTTCTCTAAGCCCTACAACTCATCACTACCCTTCTAAAATACTCAATCTCAGCTTGGGATCTTCTAGTTCTCAATTCTAAGGTTTGGAAACCTAATTCTCGGCCCGATGTTCTCTAAAACTCTAATTAGTGGGTGGGGTGTTACAGAACCCTTCATTGACTGCACATAACAATCATTCTTGGGCTCGCTACATGGAAACAACATTGTTTTTCAAGAATAAGATTTGCTTTGTTGATTGCAGCCTTGTTAAACCAATGTCTGATGATAGCAACCTGGATGTTTGGAAACAATGTGATAATATGGTGCTTGCTTGGCTACCCAATGCAGTTTCACCAACAATAGCACAGAGTGTGCTATGGATTAACTCAGCAAAAGAGGTATGGGATGGCCTCCATGATCGATTCTCCAAGGGAGACAATTTATATCTCTTAGATCTTCTGGAAATGTTCCACGCTTCCAAGCATGGAAGTCTCGATGTCACGGGTTATTATACCAAATTGAAACACTTTGGGAAGAGATGATGAGTCTCTTACCAGTTAGCTTGCACTTTTGGTGCCCTTAATTTTGTTGAGAAGTATATGGATGCAGGTCATGTTATCCAATTCCTCAATGGCCTAAATGCGGGCTATGCAAGAGTTCTCTCACAAATCTTGCTGATAGATCCGCTTCCACAGATCAACCAAGCTTTCTCTATGGTTATGCAACATGTGAGGCAGATGCAATATAGTGGAATTCCGCCTGCAAATGAGCTTATTTCACTTAAATTGACCGTTACAACACAAACACTTTCATTGGTGCTCCAAGCTGGTGCAATAAAAAATCTTTAGGGAGGAAAGAAAAAATTGTTCTGCAATTTTTGAGGGAAAATAGGGACACATGAAGGAAACCTGTTATAAACAAATGGCTACCCCCCAAAGCATTAGGGCACTTTCAAGTTCAAACTAATCTTGTGGGAAGCGATGGAATTCTTCCCACTCTAAATAACATGGAGGGGACAACTATGGCCACTTTGAATATCAAAATATTAGCAATTGCTTGGGCTTTTACAAGGCTTGCAAACTGCTCCAAATCCCATTCATCCAATCCCGATTGTTGATCAAGCTATCCAAAATTCAATGGCTAATGTATATGGAGTGAAACACGCGACTTCTTTAAGTGTCGATTTTTCATCACCTTCAAATGTTGTTGCCACCCCTATTTCAGGTAAAACTATAAAAGTTTATTCATTAGAATGGATTGTATATTCGGGGGCAAGTAATGATACAACCTGTTCTTTGTCAAATTTAACTTCCTTCATAAAGGTTGAAAATACTCGCATCGGATTGCCAAATGGCTCTTTGGTTGCAGTAACTCACAAGGACATGGTGATAATTAATCCCCTTTTGACTTTACATGATGTTTTCTTTTTTTCATGTTTTCAGTTTATCATACTGTCAGTTAGTCAGTTACTTTTCCAATCACATTTATCTTCTATCTTTCTATCTAATATCTGCCTTATCCAGGATCTCTCAACTCGGAAGATGACTGGATTAGCTAGAAAGTACCAAGGTCTCTACATTCTAGAAACAGACTTATCCAAACCGAATCAAACTACTTCCACAACCCTTCATTCTACAATCCAATAGTCCAATTTTATCCAAGAAAAGATAAATATTACTTTTAATTTTATCATGGTCTTGAAGTAATTATTATTGAAATGGTTTTAATTAATGCAAAAAAAGACAAAGCCAAATTAAAATTCGCCAATCAAATCTCAACCTTTCATCAACAATCCAATGGCCCAATTTTCACCCAAGAAAAAGACAAAGCAAAATCAATCCAAATCCAATCAAATCTCACCCTTCATCAACAATCCAATGGCTCAATTTTCACCCAAGAAAAAGACAAAGCAAAATCAATCAAAATCCAATCAAATCTCAACCCTTCATCAACAATCCAATGGCTCAATTTTCACCCAAGAAAAAGACAAAGCAAAATCAATTGAAATCCTCCACAAGCCATTTAATAATAAGTAGATTAGTCTCGTACAACTAATAGATTCAAGTTTAATTACTCCATCATTAGGTCAAAACCGTGAAAAGGTTTTAATTAAAAGGTTGAAAACCTATTTCCAATAACTAAAAGTACGAAAAAATTGAAGACTCCTCAAAGAAAAAAAATGGAGGACACGAATTGAATCCAGACATCCAGTACCAGTTTTTTAATTTTTTGATATTTTGCTACTTTCTTTCTTCTTTGTTCATTTTGCGCACTATTTTTCAGGAAAAGAGGTGTGTGTATATATATTTTATAGGGAAAAAGTCGTCTTAGTTGTTGGGAGGTTTAGTATGGACCCCTACCATTTATGAAAATAAAAGCTTAATTAATTAGCATGCGAGAGAGGGACTTAAGGCCCCTTTCTTTAAACAAATTCAAATCACCAGCCAAAGACAACTAAAGCTTTCTGATATAAGGTATATATGCCTTTGCTATCAAGAACACACAATCCTTTGATACGAGCAGGCTTGGGAGGTCCTCAAGATGCTGAAAAGCGTGAAAATTCCCACAATGATAAAATAGAAAAGTAGCAATTCGATAATTCAAAATTTTGATTAACATTCAAAATGTTAAAAACTCTTTTTGAATATTAAAAAAAATGGCTACATTCACGTGTGTCATATGAATATTATCGACACAAGCATCATTACTATCAGTAACATAATTTAGAGAAGTGAAGAAATATCAATAATTAATAGAGATTCATAACATGTTTAACGTACTACAGGTACGTGACAAACTTTTATATTATATCAATAACATATTAGAATTATTGCTTTTATCTAAAAAAGATAATCATTACTTTTAATTTTATTATGGTCTTAAAGTAATTATTATTGAAACGATTTTATTTTTAAAAATTCATCAATTTTTAACAAATATTAGAATACAAATATTTAATATTAGATTTATATTTGATATAGTAACCTGTTATTTTAACAAAAAATACATAAATAAAAATTTTCATAAAATTTTATAAAATTATAACACGTATAGTGCATATCAATTAATTTTTTATATAAAACAATTGCATAATTAAATATAAATTAAATTGTTTGTAATATATAGAGTAAAATTTTGACATGCTTATAAAAATATAAATTGTATATTGTGAAATAAAATGCACGAAAAGTCAAAATAATTATCACATAAAAATTCATGTACTACGTTGTATACTTAACATACGTTAGACAACAGTTAAATGTATCATTATAATAATATTTATTTCTAGACATGTATTATAATTTTTAGTTTAAATTTATTTGTACATATACATATTTTTCAAAATAAAATATTTATTTTTTAATTATATTATGGTCTCAAAGCAATTATTATTGAAACAATATTATTTTAAAAAATTCATCAAAATTTTAATTAATAAATTATTTGTAACAAAAATATTTAATAATTAATATTAAATTGTAATTTGCGACAGTCAAATCACAACCATTCATTCTACAATCCAATAGTCCAATTTTATCCAAGAAAAGATAAATATTACTTTTAATTTTATCATGGTCTTGAAGTAATTATTATTGAAACGGTTTTATTTTAAAAATTCATCAATTTTTAACAAATATTAGCAATATAAATATTTAATATTAAATTTAAATTTGATACAGTAATCTATTATTTTAACAAAAAATATATAAATAAAAAATTTCATAAAATGTTATAAAATCATAACACGTATATTGTATATCAATTAATTTAATATATAAAAAATTGTATAATTACATATAAATTAAATTATTTGTAATACATAGAGTAAAATTTTGACATGCGTATAAAAATATAAATTATATATTGTGAAGTGAAACGCACGAAAAATTAAAATAATTATCACAAAAAAATTCATGTACTACGTTGTATACTTAACATAGGTTAGACAACAGTTAAATATATCATTTTAATAATATTTATTTCTAGGCAGGTATTATAATTTTTATTTTTAATTTATTTTTAAACATACATATTTTTCAAAATAAAATATTTATTTATTAATTATATTATGGTCTCAAAGCAATTATTATTGAAACAAAATTATTTTAAAAAAGTCATCAAAATTTTAATTAACAAACTATTTGTAACACAAATATTTATTAATTAATGCAAAAAAAGACAAAGCCAAATTAAAATTCACCAATCAAATCTCAACCTTTCATCAACAATCCAATGGCCCAATTTTCACCCAAGAAAAAGACAAAGCAAAATCAATCCAAATCCAATCAAATCTCAACCCTTCATCAACAATCCAATGGCTCAATTTTCACCCAAGAAAAAGACAAAGCAAAATCAATCCAAATCCAATCAAATCTCAACCCTTCATCAACAATCCAATGGCTCAATTTTCACCTAAGAAAAAGACAAAGCAAAATCAATTGAAATCCTACACAAGCCATTTAATAATAAGTAGATTAGTCTCGTACAACTAATAGATTCAAGTTTAATTACTCCATCATTAGGTCAAAACCGTGAAAAGGTTTTAATTAAAAGGTTGAAAACCTATTTCCAATAACTAAAAGTACGAAAAAATTGAAGACTCCTCAAAGAAAAAAAATGGAGGACACGAATTGAATCCAGACATCCAGTACCAGTTTTTTAATTTTTTGATATTTTGATACTTTCTTTCTTCTTTGTTCATTTTGCGCACTATTTTTCAGGAAAAGAGGTGTGTGTATATATATTTTATAGGGAAAAAGTCGTCTTAGTTGTTGGGAGGTTTAGTATGGACCCCTACCATTTATGAAAATAAAAGCTTAATTAATTAGCATGCGAGAGAGGGACTTAAGGCCCCTTTCTTTAAACAAATTCAAATCACCAGCCAAAGACAACTAAAGCTTTCTGATATAAGGTATATATGCCTTTGCTATCAAGAACGCACAATCCTTTGATACGAGCAGGCTTGGGAGGTCCTCAAGATGCTGAAAAGCATGAAAATTCCCACAATGATAAAATAGAAAAGTAGCAATTCGATAATTCAAAATTTTGATTAACATTCAAAATGTTAAAAACTCTTTTTGAATATTAAAAAAATGGCTACATTCACGTGTGTCATATGAATATTATCGACACATAGCATCATTACTTATCGATAACATAATTTTGAGAAGTGAAGAAATATCAATAATTAATGAGATTCATAACATGTTTAACGTCATTACAGTGACGTGACAAACTTTTATATTATATCAATAACATATTAGAATTATTGCTTTTATTTAAAAAAGATAATCATTACTTTTAATTTTATTATGGTCTTAAAGTAATTATTATTGAAACGATTTTATTTTTAAAAATTCATCAATTTTTAACAAATATTAGAATACAAATATTTAATATTAGATTTAAATTTGATATAGTAACCTGTTATTTTAACAAAAAATACATAAATAAAAATTTTCATAAAATTTTATAAAATTATAACACGTATAGTGCATATCAATTAATTTTTTATATAAAACAATTGCATAATTAAATATAAATTAAATTGTTTGTAATATATAGAGTAAAATTTTGACATGCTTATAAAAATATAAATTGTATATTGTGAAATGAAACGCACGAAAAGTCAAAATAATTATCACATAAAAATTCATGTACTACGTTGTATACTTAACATACGTTAGACAACAGTTAAATGTATCATTATAATAATATTTATTTCTAGACATGTATTATAATTTTTAGTTTAAATTTATTTGTACATATACATATTTTTCAAAATAAAATATTTATTTTTTAATTATATTATGGTCTCAAAATAATTATTATTGAAACAATATTATTTTAAAAAATTCATCAAAATTTTAATTAATAAATTATTTGTAATACAAATATTTAATAATTAATATTAAATTGTAATTTGCGACAGTCAAATCACAACCCTTCATTCTACAATCCAATAGTCCAATTTTAACCAAGAAAAGATAAATATTACTTTTAATTTTATCATGGTCTTGAAGTAATTATTATTGAAACGGTTTTATTTTAAAAATTCATCAATTTTTAACAAATATTAGCAATATAAATATTTAATATTAAATTTAAATTTGATACAGTAATCTATTATTTTAACAAAAAATATATAAATAAAAATTTTCATAAAATGTTATAAAATCATAACACGTATATTGTATATCAAGTAATTTAATGTATAAAAAATTGTATAATTACATATAAATTAAATTATTTGTAATACATAGAGTAAAATTTTGACATGCGTATAAAAATATAAATTATATATTGTGAAGTGAAACGCATGAAAAATTAAAATAATTATCACATAAAAATTCATGTACTACGTTGTATACTTAACATAGGTTAGACAACAGTTAAATGTATCATTATAATAATATTTATTTCTAGACATGTATTATAATTTTTAGTTTAAATTTATTTGTACATATACATATTTTTCAAAATAAAATATTTATTTTTTAATTATATTATGGTCTCAAAACAATTATTATTGAAACAATATTATTTTAAAAAATTCATCAAAATTTTAATTAATAAATTATTTGTAACACAAATATTTAATAATTAATATTAAATTGTAATTTGCGACAGTCAAATCACAACCCTTCATTCTACAATCCAATAGTCCAATTTTAACCAAGAAAAGATAAATATTACTTTTAATTTTATCATGGCCTTGAAGTAATTATTATTGAAACGGTTTTATTTTAAAAATTCATCAATTTTTAACAAATATTAGCAATATAAATAATTAATATTAAATTTAAATTTGATACGAGTAATCTATTATTTTAACAAAAAATATATAAATAAAAATTTTCATAAAATGTTATAAAATCATAACACGTATATTGTATATCAAGTAATTTAATGTATAAAAAATTGTATAATTACATATAAATTAAATTATTTGTAATACATAGAGTAAAATTTTGACATGCGTATAAAAATATAAATTATATATTGTGAAGTGAAACGCATGAAAAATTAAAATAATTATCACATAAAAATTCATGTACTACGTTGTATACTTAACATAGGCTAGACAACAGTTAAATATATCATTTTAATAATATTTATTTCTAGGCATGTATTATAATTTTTATTTTTAATTTATTTTTAAACATACATATTTTTCAAAATAAAATATTTATTTATTAATTATATTATGGTCTCAAAGCAATTATTATTAAAACAAAATTATTTTAAAAAAGTCATCAAAATTTTAATTAACAAACTATTTGTAACACAAATATTTATTAATTAATGCAAAAAAAGACAAAGCCAAATTAAAATTCGCCAATCAAATCTCAACCTTTCATCAACAATCCAATGGCCCAATTTTCACCCAAGAAAAAGACAAAGCAAAATCAATTCAAATCCAATCAAATCTCAACCCTTCATCAACAATCCAATGGCTCAATTTTCACCCAAGAAAAAGACAAAGCAAAATCAATCCAAATTCAATCAAATCTCAACCCTTCATCAACAATCTAATGGCTCAATTTTCATCCCAAGAAAAAGACAAAGCAAAATCAATTGAAATCCTCCACAAGCCATTTAATAATAAGTAGATTAGTCTCGTACAACTAATAGATTCAAGTTTAATTACTCCATCATTAGGTCAAAACCGTGAAAAGGTTTTAATTAAAAGGTTGAAAACCTATTTCCAATAACTAAAAGTACGAAAAAATTGAAGACTCCTCAAAGAAAAAAAATGGAGGACACGAATTGAATCCAGACATCCAGTACCAGTTTTTTAATTTTTTGATATTTTGATACTTTCTTTCTTCTTTGTTCATTTTGCGCACTATTTTTCAGGAAAAGAGGTGTGTGTATATATATTTTATAGGGAAAAAGTCGTCTTAGTTGTTGGGAGGTTTAGTATGGACCCCTACCATTTATGAAAATAAAAGCTTAATTAATTAGCATGCGAGAGAGGGACTTAAGGCCCCTTTCTTTAAACAAATTCAAATCACCAGCCAAAGACAACTAAAGCTTTCTGATATAAGGTATATATGCCTTTGCTATCAAGAACGCACAATCCTTTGATACGAGCAGGCTTGGGAGGTCCTCAAGATGCTGAAAAGCATGAGAATTCCCACAATCACAACATAGTTTATAGCTAGAGCATCTGCCACTGTGTTAGCCTCACGAAACACATGCATAATTGGAAGATGCAACTCACACTCCCATATAATTTCTTGAAAATTCCAATCCAAAAGCCAAGGTGAAGAAGCCTCCTTTCTTATGTTTGAAACAGCCATTTCTAAGTCACACTACTAGAAGAGGTAGTGAAAGATCTTGCTTAGGTCTTGGAGGATGAGTTCTAACCCCCAACGTGACAGAAGGATCAAATTCCTTAGCAACAGAAAACTGATGTAAAAGATAATGGAAAGAATGGAAGAGCATTACTGGAAGAGGAAAGCCCTTCAAAATAGAAGCAACGCTAAGCTTTCCGATGGGACCAACAAACTAAAATAGCCAAAAAATATGGTTATGAAAACCCTTACTAGCCCTTCCAAAGAGCCACCAAAAGTGAAAACAATTCTTAAGCCTAGAAAAACAAGGCCAGGGAATGGGAGAACTGTGAAAGACCTAAGAAAGACCGAGCAAGGCCACAATGAAGAATAATTGTTAGAAATGTTCTAAAGATATTATATTTTGAATCAAAGCATGGATATTTCAAAATTGTTAGCTTGTAATTCTAATAACCTGAAATATTTTTTTCGGATTTTCCAAGTAAGTTGTGAATACTGCAAACTTTCCCAAATGTTTCCCCCATCAGTTCTAAATTACGAACATGCAAGGAATATCTGCTCCTTATGTAACTCTCCAGACCGTCATCAGGAGTGAAAACCACACACAAACACATTTCCACAACCTTCAGCTAAACCCTTCCTTCCCATCCCACACCCGCACCCGACCACATCCTCACGCATACACACAAAATGACATGAACGGAACGCGTGGAAATCGAACGAGAACTTACATGAAAGAATATAGAAAGTACCGTGTTTCCCTACATAAATAGGCCTCAAGCCTTTGGCTTCAGACACAAGAAGGGAGTTGCAGAAAATAGCAAATGCAGCAGCATGCAAAGAAGTAATGCAGCATGCAAATGCAGACAAAGAAGTAATGCACAATCCAGCATGCAATGCAGAGTGTAGATCACAAAGATTGCAGCATGCAGACCATACAGAGAAACAATGCAGCATGAAGATCATACAGAATGGATCAGGCAGCATGCTTTAATTTCTTGGACCCGGTTTTTTGTTAGTTAGTTAGTAAACCCAGTTTGAGTTAGTTGATGTAATTAGTTTCTACTTTTCTGATTTTGTCTTGCCGTATTAAGTATGCAATTAGTAAGGCGGCTAATGTTATTTGTATATATAGCATCATGTACAGATTTCAAGTGATATAGAAAGCAAAATTCTTCTTTTCATTCTCTGTCTACAATTCAGAATTGTTCTCTGCTTTCTTCATTGCTTTCTTCACTGACTTCAACATGGTATCAGAGCAAATGTCGTTCAGTGGAGATTGAATTCCAATTGTTCAATTGTTTGTTCTTTTGTGGAACTTGTTCATTGCTTTCTTAATCATGTTTCTTTTGTCATGGTGAACCAAAGTGAAGCAATGACAAGTCCATTTTACATCAATCTTGGTGAGAATCCGTCACTACCACTGGTTCGACCAGAATTGAATGCACACAATTACCATCAATGGAGTCAAGCTATGAAAATGGTATTAATAACGAAGAATAAGATAGGATTTGTTGATGGATCAATTGAAGCTCCAGCTCGCACAGATCAAAGGAGGTATCAACTGTGGGAACAAGCAGATAATTTGGGGTTATCCTGGATTTTATATGCTATTGATAAATCTATTGCACAGAGTGTAATCTGGCTGAGTACAGCTCATGCGGTCTGGAAGGATTTAGAGGATCGGTTTTCTCATCCAGATGTCTTTCGCCTTTTTGATTTGCTTGAGGATATATAGAAACTGAAATAAGGTATGAATTATGTGACTGACTACTATACACAATTGAAGATTCTGTGGGAGGAATACATGATGCTTTCGCCAATTCCAAAATGTACCTATGAACCACAATGTTCATGTGATGTGCAGAAGGCTATTAAGAAGTATTTTGAGTCTGAGTTTGTCATTCGATTTTTGAAAGGTTTGAACGATTCTTACTCTTCAGTCAAATCTCATATTTTACTTTTGGATCCTCTGCCTACAATGAATCGTGCATTTTCTATGGTTGTTCAAGTAGAAAGACAGATGAATTATTCTATAAAAAATCCTCAGCTTAATGTACAACCTATGTTAAATCAAGTCAGTGGTCATGTTTCTAGAGGAGTTGTTTTGCCTGGTGGCTTGTCAACTGGTAATGTTGTTTCTGGAATTGATGCTGGTTCTGAGTCAGACAGTGGATGTTCGATTAAGACTTCTTCAACTGCTATACATGCTATGGCTAGGAAATATAATTTTTCTGAAAATCGAAAGCTCCTCATCTGTACTTTTTGTGGAATGCAAGGACATACAATTAATAAATGTTACAAGAAGCATGGATATCCTCCTAACTGGAAAGGAAAGTGCAAACCATAGGGTACTAATGTTGTAATGCATGTTAATCAAGTGAAGAATTTGACTGATGGAAATTCTTCTGTACTTAATACTGGTGTGACTGTTGAACAATATGAGCATTTGCTCGGCTTGATTACAGGTCTACAAGCACAAGTTGGTAAACCTTCTGATGATGCATATCAAGTTCATCAAGTTACGAATTTGACAGCTAATTTTCAGCCTGTAGTTGATGATGCAGGTAAAGAAATGAATTCTCAATTTAATAAATAGATTTTGGATTCATGTGCTACTGATCATGTCACTTATTCTTTGTCCAATTTTTCCTGTTATTCACATATTAATGTCATTCCTATTCAGTTACCAAATGGTGGTATAGTACATGCCACTTGCAAAGGCAAAGTTGCTCTAAATTCTCATATCACCCTATGTGATGTATTCTATGTTCCTTCTTTTTCTTACAATCTTATTTCCTTGAGTAAACTTCTTAAACATTCTGCTTATCAAGTTGTTTTCTCTGGTGATACCTGTCATATTCAGGACATTACCATCAAGATGATGATTGGTTCAGCTAGAGTTTCTGGAGGTCTTTATCATTTTCTCATGCTTCCTGAGCCTCCTGAGCATACTTCATCCGCTATTTCCAGTTTTCCTATTAAACAATGTAATACACTCATTTATGATTCCTTATTGTGACATTACCGTTTAGGACATATGTCCTATGTTCGTATGAAACTTGTACAGCTTAGTGATTCTACTATTCTTGTTCCTAATTCCAGTTATTGCTGTACAGTTTGTCCTATTGATAAAAAGCATAAACTTCCATTTTCTTCCAGTTCTTCTCATGCTAAATCCTGTTTTGATGTTCTTCATGTGGATATTTGGGGACCCTATAAACAACCTACTGTGCATGGACAGTAATATTTTCTTACCATTGTTGATGATGGCAATTGTTTCACTTGGATTTTCTTGTTCTCCTCTAAAGCATAGACCAAATCCTTGTTACAGTCTTTTTACAATTTTTGTGCTTACCCAATTTGGTGCAAAAATCAAAGTCATTCGATCTGATAATGGAATAGAATTTTGCATGACTGAGTTTTATCTTTCCAAAGGTATAGTTCATCAAACTACTTGTGTTGAAACTCCTCAACAAAATGGTATTGTTGAAAGGAAGCATCAACATATACTCAATATTGCTCAAACTCTTAAATTTCAATCTGCTTTACCTATTGGTTTTTGAGGTTATGCAGTTCTTCATGCAGTTCATCTTATTAACATATCCCCTACCCCTTACCTTCAAAACAAAACTCCTTATGAACTTCTTTATCATAAAACTCCAAGTTATGACAATCTGCGCATCTTTGGCTGTCTAGCTTATGCCACTACTCTTGTTAATCATAGGCATAAGTTTGATGCACGTTCCAGGCAGTGTATTTACCTTGGCTCAGCTGATACTACTAAAGGTTTTGTTCTTCTTGACTTGTCTTCTAAAGATATTTTTGTTTCTCGTCATGTTCAGTTTTATGAGCATATTTTCCCCTTTCATAATTCTTCTTCTATTCACTCTTCTCCTTCTATTCACTCTTCTCCTTCTATTCCTTTACCTGTTATTACTTCTTCATCTTTCCTTTTAGTTTCATCTATGGATTTACCTTCTTCACCTATTCATACTGCTTTGCCTTCTAGGCATTCTACCAGAACTAGACGTTTACCTAGTTACTTACATGATTATCATTGCGACATTCCTATTGGCTCTACTTCTAATCCTCATTCTTTGCATTCTGTTTATGGTTTTGGTCATGTTGCACCATCTCATAAAATCTATGCTTTAAATTTGAGTCTTGTTTCTGAGCCTAAAAATTACTTGGAAGCTGCTAAACATATTGAATGGCAGCAAGCCATGGCTGCTAAAATACAGCCCCTTGAAACTAATCAGACATAGGATTTAGTTCATTTACCTACTGGGAAGGTAGCCATTGGGTGTAAATGGGTTTACAAGGTTAAATTGAAGGCTGATCGCAGCATTGAGCGTTATAAGGCACGCCTATTTGCCAAGAGTTATACACAACAAGCTGGAGTGGATTATTTTGATACATTTTCTCCTGTTGCCAAGATGACTTCTATACGTCTACTGTTAGCTCTTGCTGTTTCTCAGAATTGGATGTTGCAGCAGCTTGATATTAATAATGCTTTTCTTCATATGGATCTTTTTGAAGAAGTGTACATGCAGTTACCAGAAGGTTTTCAGTGTAATGATTCACGTATGGTTTGTAATCTAAAGAAATCTTTATATGGCTTAAAACAAGCCAGTCGCCAGTAGAATGAAAAATTGACATATTCTCTCTTGCAACTTGGCTACAAGCAATCTTTGCATGATTACAATCTATTTGTCAAGCACAGGGGTACTTCTTTTACTGTTTTACTAGTTTATGTGGATGATATGCTATTAACTGGCAATGATGCACAAGAACTTTAGGCTGTTAAAGATCATCTTCATCAAAAGTTCAAGATCAAAGATTTGGGGGATTTAAAATTTTTCCTTGGACTTGAAATTGCCCGAAGCAAGGCTGGTATTAATATTTGCCAGCGCAAATGTACTCTTGATTTGCTAGAGCATTATGGCATGCTTGGATGCAAGACTGTTACAACACCAATGGATCCTAATCAACGACTATTCATGGTGATTCTGATTTGCTCACAGAAAATACAGCTTATAGAATCCTTGTTGGTAAATTACTTTACCTCACTAATACCAGGCCAGATATCAGTTTTGCAACAAAACAGTTAAGCCAATTTATGGATTGTCCTACTGTTAAACATTGGCGAGTAGCATTACGTGTCTTGAGGTATCTTAAGGGTCATCCAGCACAAGGTTTATTTTATCCTTCTAAGAACACACTTCACTTGAAGGGGTTTAGTGATTTTGATTGGGCTGGTTGTCCAGAATCTAGGCGTTCCATTACTAATTTTTGTGTTTATCTTGGTAATGCACTAGTTGCTTGGAAATCCAAGAAACAGACCACAGTCTCTCGCAGCTCTTCTGAAGCAGAGTATACAGCACTTGCTGTCACTACTTGTGAGTTTCAATGGGAGGTTTATCTTCTTTCTGATTTAGGGGTTCAATTTCTCCAACCAATTCCTTTATTCCTGGACAATAACAGTGTTATTTACATTGGAGAAAACCCGGTGTTCCATGAGAGAACCAAACACATTGAAATTAATTGTCATATTGTTAGAGAGAAAGTTCAAGTTGGACTTGTCAAACTGATGCCTATAGCTTCTGCTTCTCAATTAGCAGATTTGTTTACTAAAGCCCCTGGACCTACACGTTTTCAATTTCTTATGACTGAGTTTGCTTTCCATAATGTTTACACTAGTCCTACTTGTGGGGGGCTGTTGCAGAAAACAGCAAATGCAGCAGCATGCAAATGCAGACAAAGAAGTAATGCAGCATCCAGCATGCAATGCAGAGTGCAGATCACAAAGATTGCAGCATGCAGACCATACAGAGAAACAATGCAGCATGAAGATCATACAGAATGGATCAGGCATCATGCTTTAATTTCTTGAACCCAGTTTTTTTGTTAGTTAGTTAGTAAACCCGGTTTGAGTTAGTTGATGTAATTAGTTTCTGCTTTTCTGATTTTGTCTTGCCGTATTGAGTACGCAATTAGTAAGGCGGCTAATGTTATTTGTATATATAGCATCATATACAGATTTCAAGTGATATAGAAAGCAAAATTCTTCTTTTCATTCTCTGTCTACAATTCAGAATTGTTCTCTGCTTTCTTCATTGCTTTCTTCACTGACTTCAACAAAGGGCTTATAAAAATTCAATCAAACACACATTAGTAGTAGAGCACAGGAAAGAGAGAATCGTGATCAGAAATGGCTGACCGGAATGATAATGGAAATGAAACCTGAAGACGCTTTCGAGACAAGGGTGGAAGCGTATTTCCAGCAAAGAAAAGATGGCTAAGAAGGTAGTCGAAGGCGCGTCCAAGCTTATAAAGAAGAAGAAAATCAAGCCTGAAGACCATGAGTTAGCCGATTATACAGTCTTTTTATGCTCCACACGTTATTATTCCTCATTCATTGCCTTTCTCGGACTCCTTCTATGTGGCATTTTCTTTCTTTTGTTTTCAACTTCAAGGTTTCTTATAGGCTTTTTCTTTCATCGTCGCACGTCCGTTGTGTTGTATTGATGCCTAAGAATATTGATTATGGATTGTAAAATAATTATGTTGAGTTGTTGCTTATGTTATGGAGATTTTTGTGGTAATTTCTCTTTCCTTTTTATATTGCTTTTGGTCCGTCTTCAGTGCTGTTTATTGCTCTTCTGGACCACTTCGGGGGACTCTGGATGTGGTCTATCAGGGTTTGAATTGGATGTTTTCTGAGTCCAATTTTTATTCCGCAAAAGCTACTATTTTTTTGTGGGTATCTTTTTGACGTCGTAGCATTAATTAAACTTGTACAATTAATAGGTTTATGTGTAATTGCTTTATCACTAGGTAAAAGCCCTGGAAAGGCCTTCATTAAAATGCTGAAAACCTATTTCCAATAAATAAGAGTATGAAAGAAATGAGGATCCCTTCAAAAAAAAAAAGAAAAAAGGAAATGAGGACACCAATCGAATCTAGTAGCAGCACTTCTCCCATGATAAGCAACGCTGTAAACAACCAAACGACTCTTTTTCTTTTGGTTACTTTTTTTTTCATTTTTGTTGTATGCTGCTCTCTCTTTTTCAAAACATATGATATTTTTTTTTTACTCAAAGAATTAAGATTTTGATAAATTTTATAGAAAAATTTAATAGATATTTAAAATGTCTCTATTTAAAAATTCTTGGTTACTGTATCAAATTAAAATTTAATAATAAAGTTAGTATTTAAGGTAGTTGATTTGAAAATTAATAGTTTGAAAAAATACAAGCATTTAAATAATTAGTTGGAGGAAATAATAAAATTTAAAATAAAATAATATATAAAACTTTTATATAGTAAGATAATTTATATTTTGAAATAAATTAAAGTATAAAGTATGAAGTAGAATATATATTTTACAACAGAGGTAATATTTTATGGAAAAGACGGAATAACAGTAAAGTCAAACGCAATAATAGTAACAAATTCTATGGTCCCTTCTGCTCTCTTTTTCCTCAAACATAGCTAAAGCAGTACCTAACTGAAGAAAAATATGAATCAACGATTAAGGACATAATTAATACACAAATAGATTGAATGGTACTTTTATACTTCAAAAAGTAGAATCACATGATTCATCTAATAATACAATAGATTTATTCAGTCTTTTTTCAAGTCATTTCATGTGCCACTTATTATTTTATCATTAGAATACTAAATGTTTTCATTTCGCTCTAATTGGACAATAATGTCTTGCCTTTGTATTTATTTACTAATTGTTAACCTTTTCCTTTAATATAAGAATACTTTTAACCCAAATAATTTATTTACATATCCAGTCAAAATTTTCAATAAGTTTATATTATTTTCCTCTCAATTCTTGTGTTCTAGATATTTTATTTACTATTGCAAAAATGTTATTTTATAATCACTTTTATTTTGAAAGTTATAAAAGAAATTTTGATATATATTATTCTCTTCATTCACAATTGAATGTTTATATTTTCTTTTAAAGATGTCCGTAATTGAATGCATAGTTTTAAAAAATAGTTATATATTTTTTAAAGATTTTATTAATAATCTTCTTAATTTAAGAGAAGTAAGCTCCAGTAACTCAAAGGCGTCATCACTAATCTCTTTAATCAAGAAGGATATTATAATAATTCTTTTATAACAAAATTACTCTCCTTAATTTTAACTTAGCCAAAATGAGACGTTCAATTGTGGACGGAGGGAATACAAAATTTTTTCTTGTACTTTTTGAAAATTTTAAAATAAAATAAAATCAGATATTCTTATCCCAAAGATTTGTAAAGTAAAAATATAAATAAATCTTATTTTAGTTTTCCCATTTGAGCTGCTAAATGAAAATTTCAACAAAAAATATTTAAAAGATAAAACAAGTACAACCCTAATAAAGGTATGTGGGAAGAGTGCAAAAGCCAAAGCAAAGAGTAAGTTACATGATCTGTTTCATGATTCTGTTTAGTAAGTTACCGCTATTTTTAGCAAAGAGTACAACCCTAAAATAGGTACGTTATTTTCATTATTCTGTTTAGTAAGTTACCGCTATTTTTCTTATATTTTCACTAGTAATTTTTTTTATTTTGTCTATCTTTAATCATTAGGGCCAAATAATTTATAGAATTGATAAAAGTTGGGTGTTCTATGTAGTTTTATTTTGGACTATATATAATGCGAAAATTTTTTATTATTTATTATTTATTTATAAGAGTTCATAAGATTCTCTTAAGCATTCGAATCTGAAAAACATCATATCTATGAACAACGACAAAGGTTTTTTGCAAAAAGATGTTAATTTATCAAGCTACAACTAATTTTATGATCATTCACATACAAAAAACCTCAAAATTAGCCTTGAATCAACCGATTTTGAGGATTGAAGCGGAGCCATACAATTTCCTCCAGGAAATTCCGCCAGCAACTGGCAAAATTTGACATCATATTTCGCCAGCCCCTGGTATAAATTGACATCAAATTTTGCATGTTTCTAATGAAATTTGATGTGAAATTGCACCCAATGAAGGTACAATTTCACAAAAATTCTGGCAGATCCTAGCAGAATCATTCTGACGAAATTCGAGGATCTTCGTACCGTGCGATTGCACTTGGACGATACGACAGCCTACGAGGTAACTGTTTTTAATTTGTCCAACGTGGTAGACACAAACATTTTATATTTTTCGTCATAAATAATTTGTATTACCAATATTGACAGGTATGTTGGACTCCCCATGGGAAAAATCCCTTAGAGACGCACTGAATCTCCACATTTCATAGATGCCTGTGCTTTTGTGACATTGTCAAGCCGCATATGCTTGATAGGGTATTAAGCCAGTTCAAACACGTCTAACAAATTCTAAGGACCCCAATTTCATCGAAGGAATATTACTGTCCTACCAACAATTGGAGGTACGTCACCAAGTATGAGAACCTGAACGAGTATTAGGAGCAACCCGAGTCCCACATCCTCTGTAGGAAACAGCTGGGTTCAGTCGCAGTGCCTCTATCATTTTTCACCGCGGAGTATATGCCTTGGTTCTTAGCATGCATGCATCCACTGATTCATAATTCGGAGAAGCTGCCTGCAAGGATGTCCCACCTGTTGAGGACCTGAGTAAGACTCAGCACAGAGAAGTTGCCCGTGCCTATCACGAACGGAAGAAGGCCACACGCTAGGCTGGGCTGGCAAACTAGACAATGAGGTAGAACGGCCGTTTGGCCTCGTGCAAAGTATGCTGGCAAGCCACACCTAATGCTAGACAGTTACTAAGTAGTTGCAAAGATGGAATTGAAGTCGTGCTAACCCAAAATGACAAACCTATCGCATTCATGTCCAAACGGTTGGGACCAATGAAGAAGTCTTGGTCAATAAATGCAAAGAAAATGTTAGCTGTTATCCATGCTTTCACAGTGTGGTGACCCTACTTGTTGGGCAGGAAATTTGTGATTGTGACTGACCAGTAGCAGTTAAAAAGCTTGATGGAGCAAAAGATAACTATACATGAACAACATAAGTTCTTGGTAAAATTGTTGGGATATGAGTACGAAATTGTGTACAAACCTGGTTGGGAAAACAAAATGGCTGATGCTTTATTGAGAAGGGAAGGCAGCCAAGTGCAATGCATTGTCTGTAATCAGAACGATGCTTGCCTGACAGCCTCCAATGACGTTAAATGGTAGATTTGGGATGAAATCAAAGAGGCGATTGCCTTGGATGCTTACTGCCAGGACATTCTAGAAAAAATGGAGGTAAGAGACCCTTCGGTCTAAAGCTTTTCCCTAAGGAATGACCTTCTGTTCTATGATGGCAAGCAAGTATATGATCCAAATATACCCAATTTGAGGAACAAGATCTTAAAACACTTTCATAACTCAAAGGAATGCGGGCATTCTGGCTACCTGCGAACTTGTATTCGGATAAGAATGTTCTTTTACTGGGAAGTACTCAAGAAGGAGGTCAAAACATTGGTGAGAGAATGCAACGTTTGCTAGCGGAACAAACACTAAGTTCGCTAGACGAAAGGCTTATTACAGCCCTTACCCGTGTCGGCACTAGTTTGGAAAGACATTATTATGGACTATATCACCGACATGCCCTTGAGTAATGGCTACAACGTGTTGTTAATAGTGGTAGATCGGCTGCCAAAGGGTGCTCATTTCATTCCTTTGAAGACCCCTATATCAGCCAAGAGTGTGGCTCAAGAGTTCGTGAAGCATGTGGTTAAACTGCATGGAATGCCTAGAAGCACCTTGACGGACCGTGATGGCACTTTCATGAGCACATTCTAAAAAATATTGTTTACTCTTCAAGGCAGCAATTTGATTGCTACCTCATCCTATCACCCCCAAACAGATAGCTAGAGTGAACAAAAAAAGAAGACTCTTGAACAGTACTCATGTTGCTTTTGTAGTGACAAGCAAACTAAATGGGAAAACTTTCTTCCTTGGACAGAATTGTGGTATAGCACCACCCACCATGCCTCCATCAACATGAGTCCATTCTAGGCCATGTTTGGGTAACCACCGCCAGTGCTAACTATCTATGAAGCATGAACTAGCCATGTGGAAGAGGTAGATGAACTCTTGTAGGAACGAGATAAGGCCTTAGCAAGACTAAAACATGAAATAACACGGGCCAATGAGAAAATGAAAAGATACGCCGATCAGCATTGTCAAGATGTGGAGTTCAATGTGGGGGGACTAGGTGTACTTGAAAATTTATGCCCGTAGGTAACAAAAGGTAACCAAGCACACAATGTATAAGCTGGAAAACAATGTATACTGGGCTGTACGAAGTTATTGAACAGATTGGGCTAGTAGCCTATCGCTTACGGCTACCACTAACTTCCAACCTTTATCCTATGTCTCATGTGTCTTTATTAAGAAAGAGGTTGGAAAATATAAAAAAACTTTGTTCAAGAGTTGCCCCACTTTGATGAGGATGGTCGGATGTTACTACAACTACAAGAAGCTCTCAAGTTCCAGATTGTGACACATGGTGACCAAAAGAGAAAAGTGTGGCGTGTACTTATATGGTGGCAAAGTACACCAAGAGAAGAAGCTTCATGGGAAGATTATGATGAGATCAAACTAAGGTACCCCAATTTCCACCTTGAGGACAATGCTGTGCTTGAAGGGCAGGGGAATGTTAAGGACCTGAGTAAGATTCGGCACAAATAAACTGCCCGTGCCTATTGAAACGGAAGAAGGCCGCACGCCAGGCTGGGTTGGCAAATGAGACAGTGAGGCACAACGGCCATTTGTCCTCGTGCATGGGCCAGTGGGTTATGTTGGCTGCAAAGTATGTTGGCAAGCCACAACTAATACTGGACAGTTACTAAACAACTTCAATAAATAAGGGAGGACATTATGGTGAAAATTATGGGAAATGGTTACAAACGGCCCTCATAACTAAGGGGACCGTTACTAACGTCTCTCATAACCAAGGAGAGGATATCATGACGGAATTTATGGGAACACAATGACTACAATTAGCTTCTAAAATAAGGGCTCCTAAGCCCGTTGTTAGGTATTCGATTGATCATTCTTCAGACTTGTAATATCTTAAGCTATACCTTCTGCTTTCTTAGTGTTGTGCTAGATTGCCTGAGCTTGGCAATTATGATGTTGTGCTAGAAGAGTTGAGAATGATCGGTGTTATGCTGGTTTTATCATTTTACTGGTTTCTTTCCATTTGTGCTTAATATAAACACAAAACGTGGAACTTTCCACACCAAAATTGTACTCTTGTCTATTTGTTGCCAATCTGTCTTACTTTGCCCCGTTTGGCCGAATTGGTGCCTAATGGTCGTTAGCCTCCGCGCAGCCTACTGGTAAGATGAAGTGAGCGTTGTTGCTGGTATCCTAACACCACCTAGGACCGGCACCACTCACAGATGTCGTGGTAAGAAATGTTCCCAATTATGGTTTTCAATCAACTGCTTTATTCGCAAACAAAATTTTTTCAATGTCTGTAATTGTTTATAGTTTCGTGACAGTGATGGGATATGTTACATCGTGTGGCAGGAGAAAAGAGACGCAGCGCTACACGAGATGCTACAGATACTGCACGAACGTAACCATACTTTTTTGGGGTCGGATGAGGCTGGTAGGTCCGGTATTTGAGCTATCATTTTTTTCATTTCTTATGTTGTAACTTTTTTTTCTACACTTTAGTGAACTTTTTAATGAATTGTGTTAGCTTTTAGATTTCGCTAAATAAAATGTGTTACATTATATTACAAATCCAGAAACCCATAACTGCTAACTAATTCCAACATTCACAAAAAATAACAAATGCTAACTAATTCCAGTATTCAACATTTTTCAAAGAGGATTTCACGATCTCGCGAGCAACCACCAATGTGTAATCCTCCCGCACAAAGTGGTGTCCCAGCCTGTAACTGCATGCTACTTGTACCGATCTCACGAGGAATGTACGTCAGACACTGAAAATCCTTCCTCCAATCAGAACTACAAAAGTAGGAAAAAAATATTAATACAGAGTTTTATGGAAAGTAAAACTAAAAAATGCAGTGATTGGTCGAATCGTGTACTGCAACCAAATGATTAGCATCCACTAGGAGACCAATAACCATAATCGCATCTGCCCTGTCAGCCCGCAAGTCAAGAGGCAGATACTTAGATGACTATAATCGTGATAAGCAAACGAATGCAATATTATATGTAGTTGCAATTACCCAACCCATATCTGGCAATGTGAGCAAGCGATCAGGAGGAGCAGACTGGTTAACGTCTTAATGCTTCACCTAGTGGAAAAGTGTCATAATACCAAGTGAGCCACCTACAATGCCATCATACAATGATGAACAACTATGAATTTCCTGCCATAACTCCTGACGCACCTGTAACTAAGCGTCTTCTCCCCAGTACCGCAAGTTTGTGACAACTCAGAATCCGTAATTTTCTTCTACTCTAACGTTTACCCAATCATGTATAAAACGAACAATGAAGGCAGGAAATTGATTACCCCAAGGGAATATGACCGTCGGCCTTTAAGGGTATTCTGTGCCTCTCCCCTGATAAGATCTTTTCAGTGGAAAAATTGGTATTAGAGCCGGGCAAGGTTTCAGCTGGTCATGGGTTTGACTTCCCTTCTCAATGTGTAATCAATGACTGGAGGACGTTCTGGAATATCCACGCACAGTGGAGCGTGGTGGACCATTGGCCTTTAAGGGTATTCTAGGCCTCTCCCCTGATAAGATCTTTTCAGTGGGAAAATTGGACGTTTCCGTATATCTGCATCCAGATGCACCCGTGGAGAAACCAACACCTCATCCTCTGGAATACGACCCCAGCCTCTAGACCTGCTATGTCCTATGGATCCTCTCGATGATCAACCTCGGGAGCTGTTACTGCCACACAAACATTTGAAGGCAGTTCTTGAAACATGTATGTACTCCTAGTGGGACTTATCCCTTTTCGTCAAGTCTTTCTTTGTTCGGCCCTTTGTCACCCTGGCGGGGTGTTCCAGAAGACCAATGTATTCCGAATATAACATCTGACTCATCTGTACCAAAAAATGTTGTCATTCAACGAGACTCCTCTTCATCATCAATTTTGCAAAGTCTCAAATCGCCCATAGATCATAATAGGGATGTGCAGTAGACTAATGGAGATACTGCAAGGCTGGCATGGAGAAATCAAGTGCACTTCAAAATGGATGCAAATCATCAACAATGAACTGCTTTCCAGTGATCATATGCGTAAGTATTTCGTAAAAGCATAAAAGTCCATGGCTACTCCTTAGCCAGCAGTGGCAAGCACTGATGTCATGCCCTGTCTTATTCACACGGTACCACTCGTTAAAATGACCTACAGCGTCTTGTGCGAGACTTTGTAGCATATGAGACCTAGGATCATATGAATGCTTATGTGGTACTTGTCCACATATTGACACTGCTCCAGAGTACCCCAAATGTTTGCAATCTAAGTCTCGATCATAGAATGAACTTTCAATCAAATAGTGTCGAACGTACCGGATGCCATCACTAGATAAGACTTCGTCGCTGCGTGAGAGCTCTTGGCATGATTTGTTGTTTCCGTTCCAAAATGTAGGATACAACCTATCCAGACTCTCACAAATTGTTCCCAATGTTAATCTAACCACGTCTCATCTATGTACGTCATCATTTTCCCGAATGTTGACCAGAATGAGCGCATGTTTGAATAATTAAGCTGGTACTCCTTCTCCATAAGGGAATCAACCAACCTTCTCCACGTACGTTTGGAGAATGGTTTGGCTACCGCCTTGTCACCATAGGCCTTATAGCACCAATGCTCAAAGTTCTTTAAAATGTACCGACGGCTTAATATGTGGTCGGAATTAGAAAATGCAGCACGGAGGACCTATATTAACCCCGACTCCCGATCCGTTACGATAACGTTGAGAGGGAAATTTCTGTCAAATATCTAGTTAACGCACTCTAGCACACAACGATAAGTGTTTGCCTGCTCAGTGCCCATCCAGGGGATAGCTACGAAAACGTTTCGACCTGTCAGGGTCACACCGAAGATCTCTAAATACAGCATATTGTACATATTTTTACTAATTAAGTATACATCTGAACGCTAACAATATAACCAATATAATTAATTTACAAATATTTTTAGGTAACGAACATTAGATATAACCAAAATATGACATTTCTACGATAGAGTCCTAACATACATCTCTACGGCACAATCATCGCATACATTGCTACGATAGACTCATAACGCTCCTGTTAGTCTTGCATGTCGTATCCAGTATCAACACAAATAGATACGTACAAGCAAGTAAACATGAATCTGAATGAGCAAAAATATAGTCACTAAGAATTTCAACCCTAGCTCAACTCTGTGCCAATAGATGTATCAATGGTCAGTGAATATCTTGAAAAGTTATTGAACCACCGTCCGACCTTCCTGTTTGCCACCCTTAACTTGTGTCGACCATTGTACACAGTCTTCGTCTTATGTGACTAACCAACACAAACATATGTTATCCGTACTGTCAACAAATTATTATATACATATATAAACAAACAAGTAAGGAGCATTAAATATGTGTTATCAAAACACATACCTAACCACAGTCCACGGGTTGTCCCGCTTCAGGTGATCTAATATGTGTTAGGGCTAAATGTGAGATTTGCTCATTTTCTCCGTGATCCTTAGCTCTCTCTCTGTCATCCGCTCAACTAGTGAATGACTATGTCGGATTCCAAATTAATGATTATACTTACTGCATATTACCGCAAGGCTCCACATGTTTCCTACCCATGAGTTTCAGCGGACAATGACATTTTTCATTCCTTTAGGCTTTCGCTCCTTATTCCCCACCTCTGCTAATACCTGATCCTTAGGAGCAGAAATAAATTTTTGGTATGCTCCGTCTCTCTGACACCTAAACTCAACAAATTCATTACCGGTTCCGTTGCCTTTTCTCGAATGAGCAATTATCAATAAAAGTCCTCACACATAACACAGCAACCTTGGCCCACTTTATTAGCTCCTCCTTACTAAAAAATATATCGTGCATGTCCAAGAAACAACTTAGATCCTCCACTTTGTTAAGATCTAAAAATTCTTCGAATTAATCAAATGACGATGACGAACCTTCGCCATCCCTGTAAAAAGCTTGGTGAAATCTCGTCTTTCGGCCCTTTGTCATTCCTGCAATGCATGTTTCACATTTTTGTTGAATATGTATTACTTATAATTACAATATTTTAAAAAATGAATACGATAATAATAAAAATAATTACGACACATAGTACACCTTAAATATAACAACAAACTATAAAAAATAACTACACAAATAAATATGTATTTATTATTAATTTATTAAAAAAAGTCACAAAATTTGGCCAATTCTGGGCGAGCAACTTGCATACAAATTGCGCCACCAAATAACGCAACTTGTGTGCAAGTTGCAGCACAATGTGGTGCAATTTGTGTTCGAATTTCGCCACTGAGTGGCTCAACTCGCACAAAAGTTGCGCCACCCAGTGGTGAAATTATCATACAAGTTCCTCCACTAGTTGGCACAACTCGCCTAGAATTGGATAAAATTGATACAATTGTGAATCTAATGATGATTTAACGAGTTTTTCTCTCAAAATTGAGAAAATCTTTCGTTGAACTGTTGCTCATTGCCTTACTGCGATGAAATCCTACTATTTTGGGATGAAAAATGCTATTTTTTGGGTTATAAAAGTTGAGAAAACTCTAAGAGGAGAGAGAGTGCTTATAGAAAATAAATATTTTTTGCACTGTATATAGTTTTAAAAAATTACATATAGAAACGATGTAAAATTTTCACAATAATAAAGTTATTACTATTATTGAAATGGAAACCACTTTTGTAAACTTATCCGGTCTAACAACTTTTGAGTAATTATTTTTTGATTTTCTCCATGAAAATTTAATGCTTTTTTATTTAAAATTATACTTATTTACTCACTTATTCAATTGCTAGAGTAATGATGTATGAGAAAAATAAATATGAGAGATAAAAAGTAGTTTAGATATTTCAATTTAAATTATCTTGATTTCAAGATCTTTATTTATATATACAAAATTAAAAGACCTATTTCTAACGGGAGGAAGTAATTGTTTTGGTTTAATCGTACATTTGTTTTGATTTTTGAGTGAGGCATATCACTTTGGGGAAAAGGACAAAGCAACAAGAATGTTGCAAGCAGGTTGGTACAATAACTTCCTTTTTTTGTTTTTTTTAATGAAAAGGTTGAATTTTATTAAGCAACACCTGCCTTAAATTGCAGAGACAATTATAGAGAGAATTTCAAATATTCATATCTGAGAAGGATAGGAGAAGGCGAGCTAAACAACTTTTTCTTACAAATAACTCTTTTTTATGATTCTTATTTAACTAAAATTCAATCCAAATACAGAAAACACTATTTCCAACTACTATAAAACTTTAGGATAGGAGAAGGCAAGTGCAATGTGCATCTTTTAGGGTATTTTGGTCAATGTGTCTTTCTCTTTTTTATAATGAATCAAAGGATTATTTTCTTTTTCTTTCCTTTTTTTTCTTCTTCATCTTAGTTGAAACCCACCAGACACCTAACGTCATTGCATTCGGCAAAAGGAAAAAAAAAAAAAAAACTAACGTCACTGCCGCCCCCATATCAGACTACAATCGAACAACAAATCACCACCAACTGAAAGAAGACCCAAATAATCACCATCCTCATCGCACTGGCATTCATTTTTGTCAATGAAAATACACACTACAATTGCTGGTATCTCACGATTTTCGTGGATGCATGTCTCCAGCTACTCCTATAGATTCAACCTCTAAATTGCCCTTAATATTATAGCATGTCAGCATGTGACTAACAGAATTTTGTTTTAGCGCCGGAAGGGCAAAATCTGATCCTTTAAAAAGTTGTAAGGGCAAACAATTCCCGTTTAATATTTATTTTATTTTAAAATTTATGTCTTATCTTTTTTATTAATTTATTTTGAATATATTTTAAATAAAATTTTTAATTTAATATAAAAATAAAATATATATTTTAAAATAGTTGCCTATAGTAAATGGTCACAAGCGTGTTCAGCAAAAAGATAAAACCTGCATTGGATTCCTGACAACATGTGCTCCAATTCTTATCGCTGTCTTTAACGTTGGGCCTACATTATTAAGAGTTGTGGACTGTTGCTGCACACGTGCAAGTGCAAGAATCCAGCCAAAACTGATAGGAACCACAATAATTCAAGGTGACAAAACGTATCGTCATATAATGACGTCATCATAATTAATGAAACAGAATACGTCAAGTTATGACGTCAATATTAATTTTTTATTTTACGGAAAGCTCCATTGAAATAAAGTTTTCTTCATTTTAATTTGTATACTAGTATTTTTTTAAGGAATTTTTGTATATTAGGCCGATTAACTTCTGAATTTTTCTATTCAAATGACAAAAGCGTTACATGGCAGAATAATTTGCACCATTAAATCTTTCGAAAACTTTTTATACATAGAGAAATGAAGGATATGGATTGCACACAAAATCTATACGGATGAATGATTTATTACGTCAGAATAATTACTCAATTTAATGTTGAAATACTCTTTACCGGAATAAAAGCTATAACCTTCTGCATTCATTCCCTTCTTTTATCTCTTTTACAACTTTGAGTTACCAATTTTTTTAAAAGTTGAATCTGATTATTAGAGTCATTACAACAAAAATAATCTTTAAACTCTTTTTTTCAATACACTAAATAATGAAAAGTTAAAAATTTGAATAATACTAAAACAAGTATAAGAAGACGAAATGCACAATAATTCATATCCATATAAATAGATAAATTTTAGAGAAATTAGTAAAAACAATTCTATAACTATTTTTCTTGTCTTATGAAAGTTTTATAACTTTTATTTCAAATATGTTAGTCATAAATATATATTTTTTTAAAAAAAATAATCATCCTCGCTACCAATCTTACGGTGGAGTCCGATCATATGCAATTAGTGTGAAGGGCAAATATGTCAATTACCTGTTCTGCACAATTGCATATTCATTTACTCTGTTCTGCTAACTTCGAAGTTCTTAACTTGAAAAAATGCAGTCAATATCGCTAATGTGGTGCAACGATGTAGTTGTGAGCGGCTTAACTTCATTGGACAGTCGGTCGATTCACATCGGCGTCGTGTAGAAACGTGAAGATGCAGAATCTGAACATCAGTGCTCCCAGCGGAAGCCCAAACACAGACGGCATCCACGTGCAGAGGTCAATGTATATTTCAGCATTGGCAGTCTAGGAAACAGTAACTACGAACAAGGCGTCCAGGATGTGACAGTTGCCAATTCAGTTTTCACCAAAACTCAAAATGGAGTGAGAGTGAAGTCATGGGCCAGACCAAGTGGTGGCTACGCAAGAAATCTTGTCTTCAGAAACCTTATTATGAGGAACGTGGCAAATCCCATTATAATTGACCAAAAGTATTGCCCAAGTAACATATGCCCTCGTCAAGTAATCAATCGATAAAAACATTTTCTGTTATATATTGTTTGATTTCTATCAAAAATACTAATGATTCTGAGACTTTTTGCAGAGTTCTGGAGTGAGAGTAGTGAAGTAACATACAAAAACATAAAGGGGACTTCAGCAACGTAGGCAGCAATGAAGTTTGAATGCAGCGCTACAAACCCATGGAGAGGAATCAGGTTGCATAACATAAAGCTGACTTACTTGAACCGCCTTTCCAGGCCAACAACGGCGTATTGTAACAATGCAAGAGGAGCTCACAGTAGCTCTGTCTTCCCAAAAAGTTGCTTCTGAAGCAGAGCCAAAATGGTACACACCTGAATCCTGATCAAGACTTCCGTGTAGATGTCTTTAATTTTAAGATTCTTATCAAGTGTAGTGAGGCAGTGCCAGATGAAGATCTGGAAGTTTCCAAGGATCAAGAGTTTCCAATTTTTGGTGGAAACTGATTGCATGTGGCCAGAGAAGTTATGGGAGTATGTAATTGACATATTTGCCCTTCACACTGATTGCATGTGGCTGGATTACACCGTAGAACTGGCGGTAAGAATGATTATTTTTAAAAAAAATAGATTTATAACTAAAATATTTGAAATAAAAGTTATAAGACTTTGATAAGACAAAAAATAGTTATAGGACTGTTTTTACTAATTTCTCTAAATTTTAATATTTCAAAATTTTATATAAATAAAAATATATTAATATTAATAAAATAATGAATAAACACACAGACATCTCTCGACATCCTTGAATCTTAGATGCTAGAAATATTCATGAACTTCAACATCTTATGTAGCAATTAGGAGGACATGCATGTATCTATAAATAGATTATTGAAAATTGACTGAGAAAGAAGTAAAATCCAAGGGACAATCTAGAAAAGGTCTAGGAAGGAGGAACCTAAAAGCTCCACTTGAAAAGATTGGCAAAAAAGGGTATTGCCTCAATGTCTTTGATCTTTGATTGAAAGCCGCCGCATTAAAAGAAGTCCATCACAGTTTGTCGCAAAAAATGGGGAAGCTATAATCAAAATCTATTCTCTTTCCTTGTAAGGGTCAGGAGATAGAAAGTAGCTTTGAGAAAATACAACATTATTGAGAATTCTTGCCTCATTTCTTTATTCGATTTACAAATTGATTAACAAGAACAGAGGATAAATATATAAATTAAATATTTCTCTCCCATCTCCTCTTCCCAAGTAAAAAATAAAAGTATTTCTTCTCTAAAAATTCACTATCTACATTTTCATTTTGAGATTTTTAAAAATAAATAGTTAATTTTTTTAAATAAACATATTTCTTTTCAAACACATAAATCTTTTCACTATTCTCTTTAATTATTAAAAAATACTATAATAATTTATGTATGGCCTACTATTTTCCTAACCATTGTCAAGTAAAAATGATAGTACAATTAATTTTTTAAAGGGAATTTAAAGTATTATAAAGTGAAACATATCCAAGTGAATTTAAGAAAAATTTGTTATAGTATTTTTGTTAGTTAGAATATTACTATTTTAGTTTTAAAATATAAAATTTTTAAAGTATTTTTATCTCAAAATATTGATCTTTTATAAATTTTAATATTATTTTTTAAAAATTATTCTCACATATTTTTTTATATTAATAAAAAATAAATTAAATTACTTAATAGTATAATAAAAATACTTTTTTTATTTATATAAAAAGAATAACAAAATTTATATTTTAAAACGAAAATAGAAACTTATTAATCCATTTCCTTTGACTTAGTCCGAAAGAAAAAAACAGCAGGACCAGACAACGACTGCGCATGCAAAGTGGGGTAGGCTTCGCTCACTACTTTATCCTATTATATCCATTTGCTTACCTTGTTAAATTTGCTTGCTTCTGAACAGGAAGCAAGAGATTCTAGTTCCTTCATAGCAGCGAGAGACGACGAGAATGGATGAGGACAGGAATGGTGGATCTTCCAACAGCCAGCCACCGCGGAAACCTTTTAAGGGCGGAAGTCCTCAAAATCAGGGGGCGATAGGGAAGAAACAAACTTTGCCACCAAGGAGAGGAGAAGTGGGGAAAAAAATAGTTTCTGATTTGTTTGGTAAAGGAGACAGCCTCGCCAGAGACCGGAAATTCCTCAGCTGAAGAGGAACTATACGTGTTTTTCAGCCCAAGAGTAAATAGCTCTGATTGTTTTAAGCTTGCTTCTGATATGCAAATGCTCTGAAATGTGAGTTTCCTTGCTTTATAAGATGTTACTGTTTCAGAAGATGAAATAAAGGGGAATGATTAGTATTCGAGTACAAAATAATAAATTAGTTGTACTATTCGGGCACAAGGCAATCAGAACTGCTCAGCGAGAACTTAGCCAAAGAATCAGTGAAGGGCTCATGATCCTCCGTTAAAACTGTTGTAAGAAAATTTGCACTGAAACTATGAATCCTTTTTCTTCTTGAATCTGGATATGCATTCTCTTTTAGATTTTTTATCAGTAATTATGATTTAAGGTTATTTGAATCAGGTTAAGATTTCTGTCTTTGAATATTTTTGTGTAATATCTGCTTAGATTCATTCTGGTTGTTGAGAATTTTGTCAAAGAGCAGAGCAAAAGTGAAATATAGCCAGGCTGTGTAAGTATAAGGCGACAAGTACTCCCCTCTAGACCAGAACACAGAGAAATTTGGTAAATTTGTGACAGTGACGGAAAGAAAAAGCATAAAACCTGTTTCTCACAATGCACATATATAATCCTATAAATTAGATAGTTTTTAGGCAACTGCTATTATCTCTAGTAGAAACTAAAAAATTCTAAGAGCTCGGGACGATAGCCGGATCAAGCAAAAGTTGCGACTCTTCAAGATCACTCTCAATCCAAGGATGCTTCTGCATCAACTTCAGTACTTCTAGCTCCATTGCAACTTCTTTCATACTTGGCCTTTCTCCAGATTTCATACTTAAACACCGCATTGCCAATATAGCAACTTCGTTAAGCTGCTGAACATTTCTCTCATCCACAAGTTGCTTATCAAGAATTTCGAGCAGTTTATCATCTCCAATTAAAGAAACAAAGTACATCACCAAATTTCTGTCTTTTTCAGGCCGGTCAAATGAAAGTGCCTTCTCTCCAGTTAACAGCTCTGCCAAGACGACTCCAAAGCTATAGACATCGCTCTTTTCAGTCAGTTGGTTTGAACGGAAGTACACAGGATCCAAGTATCCTAATGTGCCCTGGACTAAAGTTGTCAATTGGCTCTTATCGGTAGGAATAAACCTTGAGGCCCCAAAATCAGATACTTTTGCCGTGTATGAATCGTCTAAAAGTATGTTAACACTTTTTATATCTCTATGGACGATTGGTACAGAAGTTGCAGAATGCAAGTATGCAAGTGCCTCTGCTGTTTCTGCTGCGATCTTGACGCGCAAATCCCAGGTAAACATTGATGATAGATGTTCCTCGTGAATGTGATCATAGAGAGTTCCGTTTGTGATGAACTCGTAAACAAGGAGAGGAACTTCTGTTTCCAAACAACCACCTAACAATTTCACTACATATCTATGGTTGATTTGGGAAAGAATGATTACCTCATTGATGAATTGCTCAATCTGCTCATTGATGAATTGCTCAATCTGACTCTGATCACTTACTTTGGATTTCTTGATGGCCACTACTCTGTCATCAGGCAATATTCCTCTATATACTGTTCCGAACCCTCCTTGGCCAATAACTCTGTTCTCGTCATAGTTGTTGGTTGCCTTCTTAAGATCTTCTTCAGTAAATATTATATCTTTCTGTGTAGAGTTATTCTGCCTGGATAGCTTCTGTTCTAATAGCAATCCACCATTTTTTTGGAAGAACATTTCTCTCATTTTATTGTGCTTTCTGTCTCTTATGACATAATATATCCAAGAACTTCCAGCCATCAGTAACAAGATGCTTGAGATTACTCCTGTTAGTGCATAAAATTTGGAATTATAGCCTAAAAATTTAGGTAACAATTCAAACTTTTAAACTAAACCTCTAAATCTATTATTTCAGAGATGTGGATTGACTATGATAATTTACTGTTATAAACAGAAAAAATTTAATAGCAAACATCTGAGATTAAAAAAAAATTTGTACCTAGAGAAACATAGAGCAAAATAGAGATTTTATCGCGACTCTTGGGATGGCAACCAACACCTATTTTCTTTCCATCACCTTCATAGGCCTCTGGGCAAGAACAGGAAAAGTTTCAGGGCAAATTGGTGCAAATTCCATTGCAGGGATTTGAAGATTCACATTCATTAATGTCTGAGAGATACAAGGAGGAATCAGTGGCAGCTAGAAAATATTGATCCAGTTCTATATTATAGAAATCTAGAAACTTAAGAGAAGTTATTCTGAACATTGAAACTGCTAATACCTTGGCAACCATCTACAAGGTAAGGATTCCCTTGAAAACCTGTTTTGCAACTGCAATTGTAGCCTCTTCTGGATAATGAATCCCGACATTCGCTATTCACTGATCTACAGGCATATGTTGATGAATTCTTTCGTAATTCTTGGCAGGTCAAGTTTCCTACAGCCCAATCAAGAACTATTGGGAAAGTTGCTCTTGTTTTGTTCTGTAGAGCCCAGAGATCTGGAGTGGAGAAACTGTAATAGCCCTCTTCTGACATTATTGCATAACCACAAGGATTGAATTTCTGCACCCTGCTGTGATTCCCGTAGCTGTTTACTGTCAATTCAAAATCTCTTATTCCTTCAGGAATCGACATTTCACAGCAGCCAATTCCATTGCATGATCCATTTTGTACGAAGTCCAATCCATCACACAAAGCTGTGCAGCCAGTAGTGTAATTCTTGTCCCTGGAACCTCTAACAAATGCATAAGTATCACAACCAATAGCGGTGAACTTATTTCGCGTAGCAGATATAGAAAAGTTGCCCAATCTCAACCATGAGTAGACATCACCGATGCGAAATCCAGAGTCATTGTAACAATCATAAGCCATCCAGGATGAAACTTTTAAGTGGCCATGAAGTAATATGTCGAACACTTCGATGTTTCCAATCAAAAATGGCTTTGGAGGGTTGTATGTGTTGTTGCAGATGACGGCGAAAGAATCGTCAAGATAGCAGTCAGGGCTGGTGCCAAATGGAAAAGGGATGGTGACATTTCCACAGCTGCTCACGCACCCTGGCATGGGCTGAGGTTCTCCTCCTACTACTGTCACCATAGCTGCCAGCGCCATTGCCACAAAAATCTCTATCAAATTCAAGGCCTGAGAAGTCATGGTTTTGTTGCACATAAGATAATTCTTAACCAGAAATCTCCCATTTATATGGTTAGACTGGCTGCTGCTGTACGGATTTCGCCAAGTGTTCATTTGATTCACATGGAGGAAGAATTGATCTCAGGCCGAAAGTCATGGTCATGACGCTGGTAGAGTGGAAGCACATAGCCTCCATTTGTCCATCGAAGAAATTTCTTTGTCAATTCCTTCGACATGGTTAAGGTTGACACTTAACATAATGGATAAGGAAGATCTTTTTTTTAAAAAAAAATAGTTTGTTTGACAAGGTTTGGGGTATTCTGATAATCTCGAACACATATTTTATAAACATTTTGGATTTCATGGAGAATATTAATGCTACTGTTTTCTTAATGATGTCCAAAAGCCTCGGAATCAACTTGAAATCCAAGTTTATTAGGCAACAAGAATGCGTACATTTGGTAACTTTTTAAAAGTGAATGGTCAAACCAAACTAACAGGGTTGGTTATCTACAAACGTACTTACTGTGAATTCAGTTCCATCGTTGATGAAATCTAGTAATAAATATTCTTTTTCTTCATCAAATTACAATATATATATATATATATATATATATATATATAAACTACCATTATTTACTTCGTAAAATACTATTATTTTATTAATTATGAGGTAAATAAAAAATTTAAATTTTGTTTAATAATACTTATTTTATAATAACATATATGTTGAGAGAGAGAGAGTATGTGACTAAAGTAATTGGCATGTATTTTCGCAATTTCAGTGAATAAAACCTAGTGGCAATCGTATCTACTGCTATATTGCCGTGTCTTTTCGCGGTATACGAATGGGGAAACATGCCTTTATACTGCAAGGAAAGACACCGAATAGCCTCTGTGCTCAGTTAAACCATTCATTTTTTTTTATTTAAAAAGAAAGACCGTAGCAATTTTTCTTAAGAAACAAAATGGAGACTTGCTTGAGTGGGATGGGAGGGATATATATATATATATATATATATATAGTCTATACATAGTTCTATTTATTTATTTTTGCTGAATAACCTATATTTAATATCCCATTCTATGTAATTTCTGTGTCGAAACAAAGTTTTCAAAACCATGGGGGCTAGGTCCACCCCTATCCCAACCGTGCGTCTGCCTATTTATATTAGTAGGACTATTAATTGGGTCGGGTTGTTTCGAGTCCGGCTCGCTTAATTTGCGGGCTCGTGCTGATTTTTTCAGCTTGAATAATTTTTAGGCCTAGTTCGGACTAAAGTAAGCTTAGCCCAATTTCAGTCGGTCTGTAAAATATATATATATATATATATATATATATATATATATATATATATTATATGTATATATATTTTTATATAATAATAATATTATTGTATTATTAAAAAATATTATTTATTATATAAAAATTTAAAAATCGGGTTAGAGTTAGTTCGAGCCCGGCCCTAGCCCGGGCTCATGATTTTTCAGCCCGATTTCAATCGGACCGAGCTCGAACTTAGCAAAGCCCGGCTCAGTGACAGCCGTATATATTAGGCATGCTAAGTCAATTGTTTCGTCTGTCATCTCTCACTAGTTCGGATATGGTGCAGAGTCTTCCTTTCCTCAACACGTGCAGAACGCACGCTCCGCCTCTCTTCGATCCAACCGTTGGGAGTGATCGTGGCAATATCAGAAATTAAAAAAAAATTAAAAATAAGCAAGATTCAAATTTTGCAATAATTATGGTATCCCATCAATCGTCACATCGGGTCGCCCAATCGATATAAATGACAGCTCAAGAAGCTATCAAAAACAATTATTCCAATAAGTATTTAGCTGTATTCAAAACAAGCTTCATCCTTTCATCCTCTCACTTTACAATTCTATTTGCAGTTCTCTCTAAAACTCTCCTCTTTTAACAACCAAAAGTTAGTATTTTTTACCATTAATTTTAAGCCATAAGGGCAAATCTTATAATTTTGATTATGACAAAGCTGGACATGAGATAAGTTGAGTATTTGGTATACGATATGATTATTGAATTGCAGAAGTTAAGAAGTCTCACTGCCTTTAAGACAAAAGTGCTAAGGACAACTCAAATGTACTCAAAGAGTTAAAGTGTATAGAGAATGTCCTAAGGATTGAAAGCTTTAAATACTTTAGTATATGTTTAAAATTCCTTAATAGTTATATCCTTGTAAACCTTACACTTGTTTATCTTTGGAATCTAAAGAATTTTCAAGAGAGCTTAAAAATTGTTTTTCAATCTTAAATGATTTATCTTACAAGTGTTTTACCAAGTTCTTGTCAATGGCTTTCAGACTAAAAGCTCTTAAAAAGATATATTTATAATCCAAAATTAATTCAAACTTGTTGTGTTTGATTTATAATCATTTTGACAAAGTTTAAATATTTCAGACTTCAAATTGGACATCCGAAACTGAAAATCTTGGCTGTTGAATTTCCAATGAAATTCAGACGACCATTCAGACGCTTGTGTCCAAATTTGTACAATCATTCGGACGCGGGAGTCTATGTTTGGTTGACCAAATTTTACTATTACTGGCCGTTATTTGAACGTGGTAACTGATTTTTAAACCCTATAAAAGACATAAACTTCAAATTTTTGAAGTGATTCTGAGCCTTTAAGAATCTTTTCTCTTCCTAATCATTCTTTACTCTATTCCTTCACACTCTCAACTTGCCAATATTTTCACGAAAGCATTGTCCTCTCCTCGCTTTCAATATCTCATCGAGCCCCTTGGTCTTTCCAACATTTTTATCATGCCCAACTTGTAGGGGGATGTTACAACCAGCAGTAGTCACGGTAAGGCCACTAATCATGGAAAGATTGATGCTCATGCAAAGAATCAGTGATTGAGGACAAGATTTGTGTGCCCAAATTACTGTAACTATCATTATTTATGTAAATAGCCAAGATTATAGTATATTTTCTTATGTAGAATATGACATGCTTATAAAAAGGGATATTGCACAATGTAAGCCGTAAGGGCAAATCTTAGAGTTTTGATTGTGACAAACATTGATAAGAGCTAACTTGAATATTTATTGTGTGGTAGGATTATTAGATTGTGGAAGCTAAGAAGTCTCATTGCCTTGAAGATAAAGTACTAAGGACAACTCAAATGTGTGCTCAAAGAATTATAAGTTGAACAGCTTATCCTGAGGATAGAAGGCTTTGAAGACCTTAGTGTAGGTTTACAAACACTTTATAGGTATATCTCTGTAAATTTTGCACTTGTTTATTTTTGGAATCTAAAGTATTTTCAAGAGAGTTTAAAACTTGGTTTTCAATTTCAAATGATTTATTTTACAAGTGTTTTTATCAAGTTCATGACAACGGTATTTGGACTAAAAGTGTTTGAAATGATCTATTTTATAGTCCAAAATGATTTCAAACTTGTTGTGCTTGATTTCTAATTATTTTTACTAAGTTTGAATAGCTTGGACTCCAGTTCGGACGTCCAAAATATATATCATGGCTGCTGAATTTTCAGAGAAATTCGGACGACCATTCAGTCTGAAATATATATCATGGCTGTTGAATTTTCAAAGAAATTCGGACGACCATTCAGATGTTTGTGTCCAAATTTGGTAGACTGAATTTATCCTGGCAGCTTGAAAATAGAAAAATTTAGACGATCATTCGAACGCAAAGATCCATGTTCTGTCAACCGAATTTTACTGTTATTAGCTGTTACTAGCCGTTATTTAAACATTGCAACTTATTTTGAATCCCTATAAAAGACATAAACTTCAGATTTTTGAATAGTTTTTGAGTCTGTAAGAATCTTTACTTTTCCCAATCATTATTTATCAAAAAGCTTTCTTTTGTGTTGTGCTGAAATGTTAAAATTCAAGATTCCTTAGACAAAAAGACGAAATTGTCTAAATATAAGGTAACTTTATTATCTCTTACTTCATCTATTTGTTTTATTCATAAGGAAAATAGTATATTAATGAAAATACTGGTATGAAATGTTGCGCTCGTTCTAGCAACTCGATCACTATGAATCTCTCTGGTTGTGCACTGCTCGATTCAAGTGGAAGAACAGTGGTAGAAGCTCACAAGGAGAGTAAGACGACAACACAATTGTACTTGGTTGCAACAATCTCCCATATCGAGACAGGATGAGACGGCATCAGAAGATGCGTGGAAGCCCATAGAAGACAAAGATTTGGTGCTCCTGCCCCTAAAGTAGGACAATGATCTGCCATTACCGCGTGAACGTCTTCGAGAAGCCGAATTGGAAGATTCCTTGAATGACCTCATAGAAACATGAATGTACTTCTAGTAGGACTTGCCCTCTTAGTTGAATCAGTCTTAGGGCGACCCTTTGTGGTCCAGATCAACGACTCCTTATAATTGCTCGGCTATGGAAATATCATCTCCCCAATTGATAACTTGTAATGCCTCAATTGCTCGGTAGAATGCTACAACATCACCGAGGTAAACTCTTGAATGGATCCCCGATCGTCATACGGTTGAAATGGACATTGACTCGAAGCTGGGCCTAGGGCCCTACCCATGGAGAGCGAACTCCAAAAGCAATATAAATCGACAGAACGAAGTGACTACTTAAACTTTGTCCTCATATACATCTCACATGCACATGGTAGGCCATGTAATCGACACAACCAACATCTACAGACAGAACTGTCATCACAAACACTCGTAATATGTGTAATCTTAGTACAAATAATATTTACGGCCTTATGCGACACCGATCCGAACAACAAGTGTTGCCTAATATTGTATTTATCCTTCAATCTACAAATCCCTAACTCAGCACTAATTTCTGCAACCTGTCCCTGAATTATGGAGTCAATTTCTCGATAACTGAATCCAAGCCCTTTGCAGTTGTGCATAGCCAATCTTTCTGCACTAAGTGTGCACTCTCAACTCATTCCTTCGACATCTCAAGCCACTTCATATCCAGGTAACGCAAAAAAAAACATCGAACCAGCCTCATTTTGAATTCACTATAGCTTCGTATCGGCGATTGTACTCGCCTTCAGTTAGCGAATCAACCAACTTGTGCTACAAACCTCTAGAAAAATTAGTACCATATCCTGACCTGCACAATATACAGCACACTTCGCCTCAACATTCTTCTGAATATGCCTCCTACAAAGTATATGATGACTATCTAGAGATTTAACTTCAATAGCTTATATTAGAGCCACCTCTCAATCTGTAGCAATAACCCCAGGAAGGTAAGAACCATTGAAAATATATTGGATGCATTGCACAACCCAAGTATGCGAAGAGGTCGTCTCGTTCTTCATTCATGTCGATGCAATAGTAAAATTTTTGCCTGTTGGGGTAACACCAACACATTGCAAGAAAGGCATATTGTACCTGAAAAGAATGTACAAGTGTCAGAAGATGCACAATTCATTAAGATGCAGATACTCAACAAATAGGAACCACTTGCATTTTGTATCGTTTAGTCTTTACATTGTATCTATGACTACTACATACGGCCACATACGAGCACACTGACAAGCTGTCGGATTTGCAAAAACACAATCGTTGAGGGCGTCAAAACCCTCCTATGTCCGCTGCCAATGAATATATCCATGATCAGTAAATAGCTTGAACAACTGTTGAATTATTGTCTCCCTCTCCATCTCCAAGGCCTTAAACTTGTGTCTCGTATTGTAAATATTTTTTGCAGTGCAAGGTCATGTGCAGCAATACCAATTGAACTAATGCTGTCATCGTCATAAATTCATAAACGTTGCATGGATACTATTTAAGCATAAGATACTTTACAATCTCTGCATCGAAAATGATGATTTTGCAATTTTACTTATATTTCACCACTTCTACCCAAATTGCCTCATACAAAATTGTACTAACGTATTGGATATTGGTCTGAGTATCCTCCCACCTCAGGTGATCGATAATCTGCTTCGGTTGAACGTGGCATTTAGTCAATTTTTCCATTGTTTGCATCTCCTACTTGGACATTTTTGCCTCTAATGCGTGGCCCTCACATATTCCCCCAACTCGCGGTTATGCCTATTTTCATACATATTCAATGCCCACACACTTGCGCCTAACTTCGTGCCTTTTATTCGAAATGAACATCTGCACTTTTTTATCCCAATTGGAACCCTAGACGGATCATGCATCATGTCTTAAATTTCTCTATTGTATATCATTTTCTTACCCCATCACTCACCAATTAGCCTGGTGTAAGGACGATTGCCTTCTTCTTTCATTTTACTCCATGCAATTAATAATAAGTGCTGCGATTCAAGACCCCTTCTCTTTACCCATGACACTAACTCCTACTTAGAACTAAATATCTCATTCGTCATAAAAATGTGGTTGTAATCTATCAACACTTTTGGAAACTGTTGCATGTAGACGCCGCACTCTTCATGCACCTAAAAAAACTAATTAATTAGAAGGGCTGGTACCTATTTTTGACTTGTTTAAAACCGTTCAACCAATATTAAAAAAATCAATAAAGTTCTGGGAAAAAAATTAAACAACTCCTTAAAACCCAAACAAACAAAAAAAAAACAACAAAAAAGCCCCAGCTGCTTTTGGTGGAGGGCCATTAGAGAAGACCTTACTAGTGCTGGCGGGGGCTTCTCCTTGAAGTCTCCACCATTCTTGGCAGGGCCTCCATACAAAAGCCCCTGTCCGCAGGGGCTTCCCTCAAAGTCCCCGCCCAGAATGGCGGAGACTCCAAAGAAGGGCCCCCGTCCGTAGCCAACAGGGGCCTATTTTTTAGGTCCATGCCTTTCATGGCGGGGCTGTTGTCAAAAAATCACTCCCAAGAGAGCTAGGGTTACAAAAAATTTTAAAAAATACGCTTAAATTGTGAAAAAAATCAACTTTTATCTAGGACTCTTGCGATGTTTGATTTCCATTCATAGCTTATGACTTCAGTTTACCTTAAAAACTTTTAAATCTTTTATGTATTTCTTATTTAAAAAATATAATGAGAGAATTTAATACTTTAGAAAGAATATTAAATCGTTATAATGAAATATAGTCATGCTGTAATTAATAAAATAGTGCGCTGCAATTAGAAGACCCTGGCACGGTGTGATTTCTGTAGCAATTAACTGTCAATTCAAAATCATTTATTCCTTCAGAAGTCGGCATTTCGCAGCAGTCAATATTGTAGCCGGATCGTTCCATTACATGTTCCATGTTTTACTAAGTCCAACCTGTCACACAAAAATGATGTGCAGCCAGTAGCATAATTCTTCTCGCAATTTGGTTCCTGTCTTGGACGTGTTTTTTGCAACACGTGCAGGACCGGATCTGATCCGTTGGATCAGATTTCATGGGCCCCTATACTTATTTTAAAAAATAAAATTTATAAAATTTCTGCAGTCGTTGGATCAAATTTTGAATATGATCTAACAGTCTGAAATCGGTCCTGCACATGCTGCAAAAAGCACGCTCAGGACCAGAACCGGACTGTATTTCTTGTCTCTGGAATCTTTCGGGTTGCAGATCTAGAAACGGTTCCCTATCTCAACCTTGAGTAGACATCACTGATGGGAAATTCAAAGTCATTGTAACAATCAAACCATCCAGGATGAAACTTTTGAAAGCAGATGGAGCAGTATTTTTTTTTTTTTACTCTTCAAGCAAATCTTTTGAAAATTTCAAATCCTTTTTATTCATTTTGTAAATTTGTGAACATATAATCAAGTTTTTATTTGAGAGATATATATATACTAACTTGACAATTGCACTTAGCAAAAGAACAAAAAAATTGATAATTGATTATAATAATAAAGTATTTTCTTTAACACTCTTTTTTTAGTAAATCACATCTCTCTGTAATTTTTTTAAGTTGTCTATGTTAAATTTACCTCACAACTAACTCCTCTAAATTAATTTTTTATATGTAACTCTCAAATAATTATTATAAAGATATCAGACTCTCAAAATTACAATAATACATTTCATAAAAATAAAAAATAATTTTATTAAAATTTTTCTATTTTAATTATCTGTATTGCTGTTCATTTCTTGCCTTTTACTTTTTCTTTAAAAAATTTGAAATTGATAGGTTTTAATTCTTAATTTTTGCCATTAGATTAATTTTATGACCTATTTCAGGATTAATTTTTTTATAGTGTTTACACATATTTTTAGTTAATTATTATCCTTTGATTGCATTGGAGAAAATAGGAGTGATGTTTGGTGTTCCAAATTATTAGAGGACATGTTTAGCCATTTTACTTCTTTTTATAACAATTAAAGATAGATATTTTAATTTTCCCTTTAATGCATTAAGTAGTAACATTTCAAAAAAATTATGATTCATTTTTATCACTTTAAATCCCAATATCAATCTCAATGTTTTTTGCTTTTATATTTAGTAATGTATTATCTTTAAAATTATTTTTTCATATTCTATTTTTGATAATTGTTATTTTTCTCTTCAACAATTACAGTTTATTTTCTTCTTTTTTTAGTAGCTCATTATTCACCTCTTTAATATTTACAATATTCCTTCTAGTAAATCATTTATCTATTTAATACTTTTAATTTTCTCATAATACAGTGTAACATTCAAGTAATAATAATTAAACATTAGTGTCTCTTTAAAACTTGAGGGTTTTTTATAATATATGTCTAGCATGTGCAATTTTTGTAACCCTCCAAATTAATTTTTTTACCCTTTTATATAACTCCATCATAATTGTATTTAAATTAGAGTTCAAGGATATATTTATATAAAATAAATATATTTGTACACCTAGTGTGCTCTTAGTTTCCATCAAAATAATAATAATAATTTATTTTTCTAAACGCATTTTAGCAATCCAAAAAAAGAAAGAACCAACTAACTTTAAATTCCTATAACCCATATCCACACTTTTAGTATAGTATAGATTATAAGAATAAGTGTTGCAATGCGTGTTAGCAATTTCAAAGAACAAAACCTGGTGCATATGTTGCCATGTCTTTTTCGCGGTATAGAAAAGGTAAAACATGCCTTCATACTGCAAGAAAAGACATAAAATAGATTTTTTGCTGGGAGAAATTGATCCAACTTGATAACTGGAAGTTAGTAATATGATATGAGAATCAAAACATAATAGGGGAAAATGAAGTCTCGACCGTTATTTCATTAGGTTGGAAAAAGGTCAACAGATTTTCAGCTGGAAACATCAACAATATAATAAACTGTAATTTAACTTTACAATGGACCAAAAGAATAGAAACTTTATGTTACATAGTTTCGCAATAACGTAGTTATCTCCCGTCATCCAATGGTACAAGAATCTGATCTCTGATGCTATCATTCATGGCTGTTGTGTTCGTGAATCCACTTCCACTGGCAGCAAAAGGATCTTCAGAACTGGAATCAAGCAAAAGTTCCGTCTCTTCTGAATACAAATCAGTCTCAATATTCCAAGGATGTTTCTGCATCAGTTTCAATCCTTCCAATTCCATTGCAACTTCTTTCATGGTAGGCCTTTCTTCTGATTTCACACTCAGGCACCGCTTCGCCAGCAAAGCCACTTCTTTTAGCTGTTGAATGTTTCTCTGATCCTCCAATAATCGCCTGTCAAGAATCTGAAATACTTTATTCTCTTCAACTAAAGAAACAAAATACATGGACAAATTTCTTTCTTTCTCCGACCTGTCAAAAGAAAGTGCCTTCTCGCCGGTTAATAGTTCTGCCAAGACAACGCCAAAGCTATAAACATCGCTCTTTTCAGTGAGTTGGCTCGAGTGGAAGTATTCAGGATCCAAGTAGCCTAAAGTGCCTTGAACTAATGTTGTTATCTGAGTCTTATCTATTGGAATAAATCTTGACGCTCCAAAGTCAGACACTTTTGCTGTGTAAGCATTGTCTAGGAGTATGTTAACAGTTTTTATATCTCTATGAATAATAGGCACAGATGTTGCAGAATGCAAGTATGCAAGTGCCTCTGCTGTTTCTGCAGCAACCTTGAGGCGCAGATTCCATGTAAACACTAAAGAAAGACGATCATCATGAATGTGATTGTAGAGAGTCCCATTGGTGATGAATTCGTAAACTAGGAGAGGTACTTCTGTTTCCAAGCAACAACCCAACAACTTCACCACATTTCTGTGGTTGATTTGGGATAGAACGATCACCTCATTGATGAATTGCTCAATTTGACTTTGATCACTTACTTTAGACTTTTTGGTTGCGACTATTCTGTTATCAGGCAGTACGCCTTTGTACACTGTTCCATAACCTCCTCGCCCAATGACTCTATTTTCATCAAAGTTATCAGTGGCTTTCTTAAGTTCTTCTTCTGTGAAAGTTATATCTCTATGCATTGAACCATTCTGTCCAGATAGCTTCTGCTGTAATAAGATTCCACCATTTTGGCGGAAGAATTGTTCTCTTAATCTTGAAAGCTTTTTGTGTCTGCTTACGCAATAAATCCAGGAACTTCCAAGTAGTAAAAGCACCATGCCAAAGACCACGCCTACTCAAGAAATCACATATTTATCAATCAACTTATGGACGATTACCTCCAATAAATTTAATCATATTTGTTAATTTACCAAAGATGACGATAAAATTCCGATTTTACAAAGGAAAAAAAACAAATGTGCATGAATTGTCCTTTATTTTTTTTCTTTTTCATTTCAGAAAAGGAAAAGAAAGAAAAAAGTCATTTGTTGCTATTATCAATCAGCCTTCCCAAATTGACTCCTAGAGCTAGAAAAGACCGACGACCATTCAAGATAAGAAAGAAATGCCCGTCTAGTTTGACTTCTGCTTTTAATTTGAAAACTACAGAAATTAACAGAAAAATAAAAGATAAGAACGAAACTTGGTACCTAGAGCAACATAGAGGAGAATGGTTCCGTTACTCTGACTCTTTCGACGACAACCTACACCTTTCTTTCCATCACCCTCATACCCTTTGGGACAAGAACAGGTAAAATTTCCGGGCAGATTTGTGCATATTCCATCACAAGGACCAGGAGACGCTTCACATTCATTTATATCTGTGGGGAAAAAAACTGACCAATCAGAAGCTTAAGAAATAAAAAAGAAAAGCACTTCATGGAAAACTGTTAAAATTCATCCTGATCGTTTACAGCTCTTTAGTACCTTGGCAACCATCTATAAGGTATCCATTTCCTTGAAAACCCGGTTGGCAATTGCAGTGGTAACCTTTTCCAGTGAAAGAATCGCGGCAGTCACTATATTTTGATCGACAAGCATACGACGATTTCTTTTTCTGTGCTTCTTGGCAAGTCTGGTTTCCTACTGACCATTCAAGAACCACTGGGAAAACTGCTGTTGTTTTGAACTGCAAGTCCCAAAGGTCTGCAGAAGAAAAATGATAGAAGCCCTCTTCAGCTACAAAAGCATAACCACATGGATTGAATCTATGCACTCTGGTGTGGTTCCTGTAGCTATTAACAGTTAATTCAAAATCTCTTACGCCATCAGGAATCGTCATTTCACAACAGCCATATCCATTGCACGACCCATTCTTCACCGCGTCTAACCTGTCACACAATGCCGTGCAACCGGTCGTGTAATTCTTGTCCCTTGAACCTTCTGCAAATGAATAGGTATCACAACCTACTGTTGTGAACTTATTGCGTGTGGTAGATATCACAAAGTCTTGCAACGTTAAAAATGACACGGTATTATTGATGCGAAGCCCAGAATCATTGTAACAATCATAAACCATAAATGACTCAACTTTTAGGTAGCCATCAAGAGATATATCGTACAGATCAACTACGTTGCCCGCCAAAAAGGGTCTTGGAGGGCTATATGTGTCGTTGCAGACGACAACGAAAGAATCATCAAGAGAGCAATCAGAACTGATTCCAAATGGAAAAGGGATGGTTACGTTTGCACATTTTCTCAAACAGCCTGCCCTGGGTTGAGTTATCGCTGCTCCTGGTAACACCTTAGCTGCTAACACCATAGCCAAAACCATCACCACAGGCAGCTGCATGAATTGAGGATTCATGTTTCTTTTGCAAGGAAGAAAAATCTCAGGAATCGAGAATCTTCACATATTTGCTTGTATATAATAGGAATATATGAATTTTCTGTTCATTCGAATGAGAGAAGTTGAATGATGCTGCTAGGAGAGGTCGATGTAGATTTATATTGCGGCATGCTAAGTGAAGTGTGTCTCATCTGTCATCTCGCACTGCTAAAAGTTATAGACCAAGTCAAGTCGATTGGAGCTGGAGGAAAAACCTAGAAATGTCAAGTCGAGTAATGAATTTGCAAGATGTAGACTCAGCTGGAAAAAAGAAAAAAGAGAAACAGAACTTGTGGAGTGCCGGAACTAGAGCTGTCAAACGGCCAGCCGTGCCGGCCCTGCCGGCTGGCCTTGAAAATAGATCAAAATGGGTTAACTCGTTTGGCCCGGAAACAAAAACGATATCATTTTTTAAAAAATAAACATACTATCTAAGCCCATTTATACAGAAGACTTGAGCCCATTGTAAGTAATAACCAATAGTCAACAAAAGTTGGCGTAGCGTAATGGTGGGATCGGTATAAAGCGTTTTAGTGACCGCGAAGGTTAGGACCTCATCTCCAACACGAGCTTATTGTATAGAAGGTTGACTGCGACCTACTAATATATACCCTCGAATAATGACTGCAATTTCTCTAGTTTTAAAAAAAAAAGTACGTGGGATAGCATACTTCCACACATATAGTTATTAGTGACAAGAAGATATTGTCAAAAAAGATAAAATTTTTATCACTAAAACTATTTAATAACAAAATGAATGTCGACTAAAACTATTTAGTAACGAAAAAGAATGCCGTCAACAGATCAATGAAGAAAGTTGGTCATAAAATTCTCATAGTGAGGACTTCGATAACAATTTAACGATAAGAATAGTATTTTCACAATATCTCAAAACGTTTATTGATAATAGCTTTTGTTGCAAAAAATAAAAATTTTTGGCATAAATTGTGTCTATTTTATCGTTTAAGATAATTATTTAAATATATTAACAAAATAAATCATAAAAAATAAAATGCATTAGTGACAAAATGTATAATTATAACTAATGTCTTATACTTTAACGAAAATTGGATGCTTGCCATTAGGCCTGTCAATTGGGCTGAGTGAATCGGGCTTTACTAAACCTGAGCTCGGCCCGATTAACTTATGGCTGGGAGAATGTGAGCCCGAGCCCGGCCCGAAAGGGCAAGGCTCGATTTTAAAAATTTTTAAATAATATAATAATAATAATATTATATAATATATATATATACATATAAATATATATTTTATATATAATTTTTAGGGGCCGGACTGAAATCGGACAGAGCTTACCTCAGCCTGAGCTCGGTACGAATTTTATTCGGGCTAATTTTTTTCAACCGAAACCCCCAAATTAGGAGGGCCGAACAGGTCGGACTCGGGGCAACCCAACCCAATTGACAGTCCTACTTGGCATCACTAAAAAGTGTTTAAAAATATAAAAATAAAAAATTACATTGGCTGCCACTGGCAGCTTGGTCTAGCCTAGTGCACGTGGGCCAGGCAACATCACAAACGTCTATCTTCAAAAAGAATAATTAAAAGAGTAATTTAATTTTAAAATCATTTATCTTCATTCCTAAGCATTTTATTTCTTCGTGTAAGAATTTAGCTTTATTTTCAAAAAAGTGCTAATCCATGTTCTATACATCAGTGAGAAAATGTATCTAAATGTTTTAAAAGTGATGTTACATTATCAGATAAAACTAAAATATCATCGACATATACAAAGATGAAATGATAATTTTTAAAAATATTATCCACTTTTATCTGAAATATTTGAGGTTCATTTTTAATTCAGAATGCATAACAAGCTATTCATATTGGTCTTGTGAAGTAGAAAAATTATATAATGTATAATCTTTGGTTGCATTTTAATTTTACCAAAATCTACTTTTACTATCAAATTTCAAAAATATCTTTTTGCTACTTGTGTAGTTAATCAGACTTTCTTTATGTTGTAAGAAATATACATCAAATATTGTATTATCATTTATTTTTTATAATTTCTCACAATTTTTGCTTTATTTCTAACTATATAGCCATGATTTCTAACCATAAAAGTTCGTGAACTATGGGTATCAGCATTCAATAATGTAACAATTATTTGTATTACACAATACAAAATACAAATATATTGATTTTTTTGGGATTAGTCCTATAATTAATTACTTACAAGTTCCTCTCCCAAAGAAGCTTGATATTGGTATTACTTCGAAGCCAGTAATTCGATATATTGAAGTTCTCTAACATTTGTAAAGATAGAGTTACTACCCCACTCGATTAAAAATAGAGTTAAAGATTGATATTTTAATAATCATACTATTATTCCACAAGATCTACTTGTACTAACCCCGCAGATAGGGATGGAATCAATCCCCATGCTTTTTTTTTTTTTTTTGATGAGTAAATCAATCCCCATGCCTGATCTAACGAGAAAAGTACAGTCTCCATCCTTCACTTGGCCTAGCTTCAAGTGAAAATTTGGGGATTAAATTCTCCAATAGGCTAACGGGGGAATTAGGGATGAAAATCACCCCAATCTCTAGGTGCTATATAATATTTAAAAGAATAAAAAATTTGTTCTTGAAAACTAATTTGAAGATTTTGGATAATTGAGGGAAAATTTGCACTTAAAGAATATATGTATATGTGTATAAAAAAGGAATATATAAACATGAACATATATATGAAAATGTATCTGCATTGGAACAAGTGGGAAAAGTTGGAAACAAAATGGAGACGGGCAGGGCAAGGTGGAGTTGCATGGGCAATGGGAAGTAACTAGCCCCGTCCTCGGCCAGCCTCCAGTAAAAGGGAGGATTTTTCCTACTTCACGACCCAGTCCTCTAGTCAAATCAGGATCTTCCAAGCCCAACTTGACTAGACCGAGGGCCCCCAGTTTAACCGGACCGAGTGCCATCTCTAATCGTGCGTGCTTCACATGTATGGTTTTTGGAGGGAAATTCTCAGGTAGGACAAAAATGTCCTAAAATAGCTAGCTTTTATTAAGAGTGCATTTGTTTTAGCTAAATTCCATCGAGTGTAGTGGTTGCAGGGGCATTTTGGTATAACATAATATGTTTGAAGATCTTGGTGGTTAAAAAAAATTAAGGATTTAAGTGTGATAGACTCCTAACTTTAAAGGTATATTAGTTATTTTCCCATATATAAACTGTAAAATCTTATCCGTTTGGATTAATACCAATCTCTAGGTCTCGAATATTGTCCAAGAGCCAGTGAATTGGAATTTAATAAAAAATTAAACTTTATTCACACAATAAATTATCAAAAGATTTCTAAAGTAGGTCCCTAAATGCTATTAGTAGGCTGGTTACATAAGATCTTAAATCCATAGTATGTATCATGTTATTTATCTCAACTTGAATTAATATAGAAGGATATTAGCTTGAGTACTAAGTGTGAAGATTTACTAGATTCAAAGTACCACTTTCATTAGATTGGAAGATATACACATGCAAACAGCCATACTAATCATTTATCGCTAAATTAGGCTTAAAAATATTTCTCAGAAGTTATCAAGTTAGTTTTTACCAACATACAATTTGTGTCAAAGTCTTATGTAGATAACAATGTAGATAACAATTTCAACACAACTTTCCATAATGTGGAAAGAATACTTTGAATTGAATCATTCTTGCACAAAAGATGTTTGCTACTAGAAAGATTAACAAAGCAAAACAAGCCAACATTTAAATCAAAGTATAGGAAGAAATAAAATGGCACCAAGGATTGTTATGGTGGTTAAGCAGCATGCTTACATCCACTCCTTGAGAGTCTCATCTCAAGCATTTCACTAGATCATCTTTTTGCTAATTCTGCATAATTTTGAAAAAGGTAAAATTGATAAATTTTAAAAAAGTGATTTTGGCAGATTGAAAAATGATTTTAGGTTGATGGTTTAAAAATTAGTTTGATACAAAATAACAGAACAAAAACATTTTCATTTTTTTTTAAATTTTTAGATAAAATTTTGAGTAAAACATTTGAAACACATTTTTTAAGACTTATAATTTTAGAATTGGCTAAAGCACACATAGAAATTCATTATCTCTAATCTATTCTTAAGAAGAATGTAAAGATATATCCCCTAGATGCACAATTCTTGATTCTTGCATTTGAGTGGTTTGTTCATGTTCATTCATTCATGGTACATTTTAACATCACTTAGCAAGCTTCATTATATTACTTTATATTTTGTTGGTTATCAAAAGTAGTATGTTACATCCTTGAGTTAACACAATCTTCTCTAACTTTTACTCATATAAGAGAAAGGTTTTCGACCAAAAGTGAAAAATGGGCCTATAGCCCAAAACCTATATATATGTGTATGTGTGTATAGGTTTGTGTTTATAAATCTTTTTTAAATTACTTTTTAAATACGTATTTCCTTTTTTTTTCAAACATATATATAATAATTAGTATATATGAAAGTCTACGTGGTGGATTGATGTTATGAAAAACAGTAGGGACTTCAATACAAATAATTTCAAGGGAAAATTTCGAAACAATTCAAAATAGTGGGGTCAAACTTTTGAACAAAATTGAAGGACTGTTTTTAAAATTTTTGGACTAATTGAAACAGAAAATAAAAATAAAATTGTAGGGGGTCTGTAGTTACTTTATAACTATTGAGATAAATTTTTTATTTTACATGAAGGAGTATTAATATATAAAGATTGTGTATTGGGCCAACTTAGATTTAGAAAATTTTGGACCGTTACTGCAAGTTGGACCTTTGGCCCCCCTCCCACCCCCCTCCAAAAAAAAAAAAAAAAGTTAGTCTTTTGGCCTAAAAATTATTTTATTTTTTTTATTAATTAATCAAATATAAGGACAAACGAAGAAGTATATATATATATATATATATATATATATATATATATATATATATATATATATATATAAGATTCAAAATTAAACATTAGGCCCAAACTATAAAATAACATATGGTCATTGAGAATATAACATAACATAGATCTATGACGATGATGATTATGATGATTAGGTCATCATTGACCTATAACGATGCAAAAAATTATTAAGAATACACATGACCATTGATTAAAAAATGAAAAAGTCTTGAATTCTAATGAATTCTCATGTACTACTTGTTCCCAAGGGAAATTAATTATTAAACCTTCATCAATGAAAGTGGGAGTTGGAACGCCCATCATTTTTAAAAAGGATTCACGGTAATATATGTGGACCTATTTATCCATTATATGGGCAATTTAGATACTTTATGATTTTAATTGATGCATCGACCCGATGGTCACATGTATGCTTATTATCATCTCGTAACTTAGTATTTGCAAAATTAGTTGTCCAAATAATTTGTCTAAGAGCATAATTTCTTGATTATCTAATTAGGAAAATCCTTCTGGATAATGCTGGTGAATATTCATCTCATACTTTTTATGCCTGTTGTATATCTATTGGCATTACTATTGAACATTCTGTAACTCATGCTCATATACAAAATGGATAAATTGGATAATTTATTAAGTTTGCAATTGATTACTAGACTATTGTTGATGAGAACAAAACTTCCTACATCTATTTGGGGACATGCAATTTTGTATGCGGCATCACTTGTACGCATTAAACCAACCAGTTATCATAAGTACTCCCTTTTTCAATTAGTTTTTTATTTTAAACCAAACATTTCCCATTTGAGAATTTTTGGATATGTTGTTTATGTTCCAATAGTGCCAAATCAACGCACAAAAATGAGCCCTCAAAGAAGATTGGGAATTTATGTTAGTTATGAATCTTCCTCTATAATAAGATATCTTGACTCATTAACAGGAGATGTATTTACTACAAGATTTGTTGATTGTCAATTTGATGAGATAGTTTTTCCCATTTTATGGGGGAGAAAATAAGCAGCAAAAACAAGAAATTACATGAGCAACGTCCTCTTTAAATCATTTTGATTCGCACACAGGCACTAGTGAACTAGAAGTTGAAAAATTCATCAATTTGCAGAAAATTGAAAATCAATTGCTCGATATTTTTGCTGACTCTACAAGTGTAACTAAATCGCATATTCTTAATGTAAATGTGGCTATTCGAGTTGATGCCCCTGTATGACAAAATATAAATACTACAAGTAATGATTCTAAAGCACGTCTAAAGTGTAGCCAACCTCTTGGCTCTAAAGATTAAAATCCTAGAAAGAAAAGAGGATTAAAAGATCAAAGTGCTCCACCTAAATAGTTAGAACAAAAGGACCAAGAGATTACTGATCTTTATGGTCAGGATTCTAAAAATAATTAAAATATAGAGAATTACACATACTTTGTTGCTACAAGTGAAAATTAGAATCGAATAAATAAGATTTCGGATCATGCTTGTTAGCCATAAGGGCAAATCATGTAGTTTTGATTAATGACATATATTGATGAGGACTAATATGCTTGTGTGTTGTGTGATAGGTTTTGTGAACTAAGAAGTATGAAGTCTCATTGCCTTGGAGCTAGCAATACAAGAACAACTCAAATATGCCAAAGTAATTAAAGATTGAAGAGTTTTGTTCAAGATAAATAAAGGCTTTGAAGACATGAAGTGTAGGTTAAATGTGGTTAATAGGTAAACTTTGTAAACCCTACACTCTTAAGCCTTGGAATCTATGAGTTGCAATTGAGAGCACAAAACTTGATTTAAATGGTTTCAATGGTTTTGAAGTTACCTAAATTATCAAGTTTTCATAAATGGTTTTGGTACATAAAAGGTCTTTAATGACTTATCTTTGAGGCTAGAATATTTTCCAACTTGTTTGAATTGATTTGAATATGTTTTGACAAAGTTTAAAAATTCGGATGAAAATTCGATCGTCCAAATTTTGTAGCAAAAGTTTGCTACTATTCTTCCAGAGAAATTCGGAAGAAGATTCGGACGCATGAAGAAAAATTCGATCGTCTGAATTTTGGCCTTCAGCATGGTCACTGTTTCTTTCAGAGAAATTCGGAAGAAGATTCGGACGCAGCAGGAAGAATTTGGTCGTCCAAAAAGTTCGGACGCAGAATTCGGTCGTCCGAATTTTCCTGAAACTAGCCGTTACTAGCCGTTTTATAGCCGTTTGAACTGATTTTCAAATTCTATAAAAGCCATTAACTCCAGATTTTTTAGAAGAACTTTGAACTTAACAAATCCTACATGCTCTAAATTGTTTTACATCAAATTAAATTAAAAATCTCTCAAATTACCTTGTGCTCAAAGATTGAAATTCAAGATTCCAAAGGCAACAAAGTGTGAAGGAGAAACATTGTGTAATCATCTACCAACAAAGTGGTAACATCTTACACACTCTCTTTTCTTATCTCAATTGTGTTTTCTACTAGCTCATTGCAAGGTTATCTTGTGACATAAAATCCTTTTGTGTTAGGGTGAGCCATAGACTAAATTAATCAAGGTTGTGGTGTAAAACCCGTTTGTGGGTGAGCCTTTGATTAGATTGGTCTTTAGGTTGTCTTTAGATATAAAACCCTTGTGGAAGAGTGAACCTTGTTTGTATAATTACTAAAAGAGGTTGTGAGTGTAAAACCATTGTGTGGTGAGCCTCTTGTGTAATTGTCTAAATTGAGCATATAGTGAATTGGTTGAAATCATTGAGTGTGGACTCAAGGTAGTGGATGTAGATATTGGAGATATCGAACCACTATAAATCGTGTGTTCATTTATTTATAGCTTTACTTGTTTACATACTTATGTTATTATTTTTTGTTCTTAAATGTTGATTGATTGGTTGTGATTTTATTGTTTGATCATCTTGTCTCAACCATTGAATCACATATAAACTTAGAGTTTTTGAATTTGAAGAAGAGCTTTTATTAAGGCAAAGGATTTACAAAATAGGAAAATATTTTGATAATTAGCCAAAGACCTAATTCACCCCCCTCTTAGGTCTTACAATGCTTTTGCATATAATGTAGCACTAATATTTTAAGTAATAATGAAGATCCTAAACCAAGGTCTATTGAGGAGTGTTAGCATTACTTCATTGGTAGAAATAGAAATATGTGATTTAATCAGAACTAAATTCACTTATCAAACGTGGGTTTTTAGAACTGTAGTTCGAATGCCAAAATGTGTAAAATCAGTTGGTTATAAATGGATATTTGTGCGAAAACGAAATGAACGAAATGAACGAAATGAAGTCGTGAGATATAAAGCACGACTTGTTGTCTATGCCTTTATACTCAATTTTATCACAATCTTTAACAATTTGCACACAAACACAAGGCAAGTGCACCTATCGTTTAGATTAGTATAATGGCAAGCAAGTTAAATATCGTATCCACGGGGATGGTCAATTACCATTACTCACTTGTAATTCTATTGTTTAGCCTATCAAATTTTCTTGTGAAAATGATGGAAATAGTTGCTTGGAAACGAAATCTAATTTGACTAATTAAACTAACTTAACTAATTTTTGTTTGCAAGAGAGAATCCAATAGAGAAAACAATACTTGGATGGTTAATCCCCCTAGAATTACCTATGTGATAGAAATGTCCCTTGGTTGATGAATTTCACTTCTTATGTTTAATAAAATTCCAATGATAGAACTCACTCTATCTCTAGATGAAAGTTCTCTAATCTTAGATTAATTAGTTGAAATCTCTTTCTAACCAATTCAACCCAAGAATGCATTAAGAATTGTGAATTTCCAATTAGATTTCTCTAATTATCAAGAAGATATTTAGATTTCTATCTCTAGCCACCTAAATCATCTCCATTGTTTGTGTATGGTCTATTTCACCCTTCCTTTCTCAATTCCAAGTGCAAATTTCCAGATTTTGAATCAATTGTCAATCACCCTTCCTTTCTCAATTCCAAGTGAACACAATTGTAGATTATGCATCAATAATCCACTCAATCAATTCAACCATTCATACCCACAAACAATCCACAAGAAATTCAAACTCAATCAACCAAGGAAACAATTCATTTACATAGATAAAAACTAGGGTTCATACCCATCCAAGTATTCAAAAGTTTAGTTCATCAACATATTACAATTCATAGAACAATAACCAACAAAGAAAGAGAAAGAATTGCTCATTTTCATGGTAGGAATCCTCTCTTCTTCAAGGTTGAAATTCGTCACTGTAGCATGGACGAAATTGCAGCTTTTTCCATGAATCTTCAAGGTGGATGTTCTCCTTCTTCAAAGATTCAATCTTCTCTCTTGATTTCTCTTGCAAAGATGAAGATTTGGGATGGGATTTGAGTGAGTTTTTGGAGCCTCCCAGCCTTCTCTCTTGTTTCTGCCCTAAAGGGGTATGAAAATCTCCCCCAAAAGAGAGAGAAATGCAGCTTAAAATCAGCCTCAGATCGACACAAACGGCGCCGCTTATATCACACCAAACGGCGCCGCTTGTCCCCGATTTTCGGTGCAAGTTTCTGCTGCCCGACTGTGACACTGTTTTGACTTCTAGGTGAATTCAGACCCCCAAATCGGCTGATATAGGTCTTGATGTCTTCATAAAAGTTGTATATCAGGATCTTAGCTTTCCACAGAGATTTTAATCACATCAATTGGGCATCTAGAACGCAAGATATGATCATTATACCAAACTGTGTCAAAAATGGAGCCCAATGCAGAACAGGTGAATTTGCAGCATAAGTAGGGTAGGCAAATGAACTCCGATTGACACAAATTTTACCATTCTGAAAACTTCAGAATGTCTTATATAATTGTCTAGAATACCACGTTTGCATTTAAAATCTTCATAGAGGTCAAAATCCTACTTGAAATATGTCTACCAGTCTGTTTTTCCTCTGCATTTCTCTATTGTTCTTCATTGTGTAAATATCCCTTATTTGCTTCATTTAATTCCAAATCTTCAATAATATCACCTAAAGCAAATAAGAGATAAAGGGAGTATAAATGGTGATTAAAACACCAAAATTTAACATAAAATCAAGCTCAAAATGATAATTATATGAAGCACAAATATAGAATATCAGCCATATAGATGCAAATTTCTGAAATATGCCATGATTTTCTAAAAAAAAATAATAAAAGCTCTATCATATTTCAAAATAAGTAAATACCTACTTGGAGCACTGCCCCTATGCATTTCTAGTGCACAAATAAAAACACGTAGTGGAGAACCTCTTTAATTTAAAAATAAATAACTAAAGCTATTTTCAAAATAATATATTCACAATTGTGAATAACAAATATTCTTATTTAAAAATATTCATATCACTAAAAATATGGTAAGCCTTAGTTTGTAAACTCACTCTATAGCAAGAGTTACTTGTTTTCTTACGAAAAGTGTGAATTTCTTACAAATCTAAATTACTAAACCTTAGTCAAAATCTCTGAAGGTGATATATTACATGTTATCAAGCAAGCCTCCGTAGGATATTATAGGCATAAGTCTAAACATAAACTTACAGCTATAAAAATATCCAATTATTAAATATTCTACATGTGCATATATATATATATATATATATATATATATATATATATATATATATATATATATATATATATATATATATTGTATGTATGTATTTAACAAAACTTCTCAAATACTAAAATTTTTATTGAAGACTTAAGAGAATGAAGAGATTACTTTAATGTAAATCTCAAAACATCAAAATCCCAATATGTCTTTAGCCATTTTCAAATCCTAAAGAGTAAAAACTTTACTAAAGCAAAAGTAACTTCTATTAAAAAATTTAAAGAAACAACCAAAACAACTTCTACTGCAAAATTTAAAGAAATCACAAAACAAATAAAGAAATGACAAACAAAAAAAAACTTTAAAACTTACCATAATCGAAGTCACAAAACAAAGAAGAATTTTGTGGAAGGAGAAGAAAACAAAAAGAGAGAAAGAAAGAAGGAGCAAAAGAAATAAATGATAAAGAAAGAATAGGAAAACTAATATATATGGAATGAAATAAAGGTTGGTGAAGAGGCACTGAAGAAAGCCAAAGCAAGCCAAAGTCAAAAGGCTAATGACATGCGTATCACTAAGCTATTCGTTTTTTTTGGGGCAAACATGATCAAGAAAAAAACAAACAAATTAACCTAACTCATGATAGTTTCCTCAAATTCTAACATTCTAATTGGGTTGTACTAAAATTACATATTCTATCTCAAAACGAACACGTGAAGAACGTCAAGATGGTAGAATGTTACATTTCTCCCTCCTTAAAAAAATTTCGTCCTCGAAATTCAAAAGTACATTACTAGCAGTTCAGAATGTTTTTTTCTTATATACTCTTTTGTTACCGATGTTGGTTCTTCAATCCCATGATGTCTTTAAACTACCTGACACATTGGAATATGCTTTCCTTTTAAATCTTTTACACTGTACTCCACAGTTCGCGCCAGTTTTTCTTCATATGTTAAATTCTCTTTCAATTCCAATACTTCATCATTTAAAACATGATTTGGTGATGGATGACACTTTTTTTTGTTCTGACAAGTGAAACACTTCATGTAGTCCAGTCAGCTCTTTCGGCAATGCTAACTGATATGGCACTTGACCAATTATGCTTGAAATTTCAAAGTGTTCTATATATCTTGGAGTCAATTTTCCTCTTCTTGGATGTTCAACTTTTCCCTAGTGAGGTGTTAGTTTCAAGAATACTTTATCTCTAACCTCAAATTCTAGAGTTCTTCTTCGAAGATCAATGTAGCTCTTCTGTCTACTTTTGGCCAATCTATGTCTACTCCGAATCATTTTTACTTGTTTATGCATTTCTTCTACTTACGGGATCAAATTTCTTTGCTTCTAATGAGATCGAATCTCAACCTCATCCCAGTATAGGAGTGTTCTACACTTCGTACCATATAATGCTTCAAAAGGTGTCATGCCAATTGATGAATAATAACTATTATTATAAGAAAATTCTGCACTAGAAAGATTATCAATTGATTTGTTTCCAAAGTCCACAGCGTATGCTCGCAACATATCTTCCAATGTTTGAATTATTATTTCTGTTTGTCCATCTATTTGTGGATGCACTGAGGTATTATAGCTCAAGTTGGTTCCAAGAGTTGCTTGAAATTTAGGCCAAAATTGAGAGGTAAATCTTGGGTCTCGATTCGAAACATTATCAATAGGTACTCTATGCAACCTTACTATTTCATCCACGTATTGCTGAGTTAACTTCTCCAAATGATATGTCATATTGATAGCCAGAAAATGTGTTGTTTTAGTCAGTTGATTGACAATTACTCAAGTGGTATCTTTTTGTCCTTTCGTACGAGCTAATCCTACAATGAAATCCACGGTAACATGTTTCCACTTCCATTCTGGCATCGGTGATGGTTGCAACAGTCTTGCTAACTTCTGATGTTTAGTCTTCACATTCTGACAAGTAAAACAAGTGGATACATATTTAGCTATGTCCTTATTCATTCCATTCCATCATAATTTCTGCTTCAAATTCTTGTACATCGTGTTTTCTCCTGGATACATGGTGTACTTACTCTTATGGGTTTCTTCTAGAATCTTCTACTTAAGTTCCATATAATTAGGGATACAGAGTCGCTGTAAAAAATAAAAGCTCACATCGTTTTTACTTACTTGAAAGTCCAACAGTTTCTTGACTTCCATTCATTGCTTGAATTCTTAAAACTCATTATTATTCTTTTGGGCATTTATAATCTCTTGCTATAACGTGGATGTTAGGATCAGACTTGTTTTCTTCACATTTCTACTGAGGGTATCTACTACAACATTACCTTTTCCCTGGTGGTAAATAATGGGTCCTGATACTTTTTTAACAACTCCATCCATCACCATTACTGCATATTCAAATCATTTTGTGAAAATAAATACTTTAAACTCTTGTGATCAGTGTAAATCTCATACTTTGCTCCATACAAATAATATCTCTATTTCTAGAAATAAAAGCCACTAGCTTTCTTTCTTGCATAAACACAACATCAAACCTTCTTTTAAGACATCTGTGTATAATGAATATTCGTTTAAGACATCTGGCAAGATTAAAATTAGTGCTGAATTAAGACATCTTTTTAGTTCTTGAAACTCTACTTACATCTATCAATCCACTTAAATTCAGTTATTTTTTGTGTTAACTGTGTCAAAGGTGCAGAGATATTTGAGAAATCTTTGATAAATCTCTTGTAATAACCTGCTATTCATAAGAAGTTGTGTAGCTCGGTTCGCCTTTTGGGTTGTTTCCAATGAATCACTACTTCTGCCTTGGTGGAATACACTAATATGCCTTCATGAGTAACCACGTGACCCAAGAATATTATGTGTTTTATCCAAAACTCATATTTACTGAATTTAGTACACAATTTAATCTCTCAAAGTGTCTGCAATATAGTTCTAAGATGTTGCTCATATGCCTTAAGATCTGGAGAGTATAAAAGGATATCATCGATAAAAATGATGGCGAATTGATCCAGATAATATTGAATCACTATATGCATTAGATCCATAAAAGTAGTTGGCGCATTATGATCATCAACTCATAATGCCCAGGAAATCTTAGGAATATCTTTTACTCACACTCGTACCTAGTAATATCCCTGTCTTAAATCTAATATAAAGTAGCACCTAACTCCTCAAAGTTGATGAAACAGCTCATAAATCAATGACAATGGATATTTGTTCTTGATGGTTACACTATTTAATCTTCGATAGTCTATACACATTCCTTTTCACAAATAACACTGATGCCCCCTACGTAGACTACTTGGGAGGATAAAACCTTGCTGCAACAAACATTGCAACTGCTCTTTCAACTCCTTTTACTCTTCTTGTGTCATTCAGTATGGTGTTCTAGATATGGATTATGCTGCTGCTGTCAACTCGATACTGAATTTCACTTCCCGCTCTAGAGGTAAAGTTGCCAGTTCCTCTGGAAAGACATCCTTAAATTCCTTAACTACAGGTATCAAGTCCCACTTTAGCTTCTTCCCAGGTTTATTCAATAAATATGCTAAATATCCTTAAAAATATTTCGATAATAATTTTCTTGATTTCATTCCAAAGTTAAATGATTCTCCACCTTAGTTTCTTTGCCTTTGAACTTAGGAATTAACTGACCTGGTAGACTAAATTTGACTATTTTCTATCGGCAATCCACTTGTGCATAATGTTTAGATAACTAATCTATTCCTAATATCACAACGCAACCTTCTAAAGTTAAAGCAATAAAATTCTCGAAAAATGCTACGTTCTCGACATAAATATGACATTCAGGATATACCACTTTAGATACCCTACAGTCACTCATCGGTATACTAACCAACATCTGAAAATTCATAATGCAAGAAAGTGTAGGAATATGTGATGTAAAATGCATGCTTACAAATGAATATGATGACCTAGGGTCTGTAAGTACTTTTGGTTTATGCTAAAAGATTTGTAACTTACCCTCCACAATATTTTCCTTAGCTTCTATTGGTTGGCCATCTAATACATACACCGTGGCCTTTACTTGTGGCTTGTTATTATTTTGCTCTACAACTCCTCATGTAGTAGGTAGACGTGTAGCTCTTTTTGACACCTCAGTAGGTACTAGTCTTGCCTCTAGAAATTGTGTGATTCAATGTTTTGCTTTGCCACATTGATAATATAAACCAAATATTATATAACATGTATCCAAAGTTTCCCAAACAAGATCATAATAGTTGCAAGTCTCACGGTTGATTCTAAGTGCTATGGTTGGAAGATTAGTACAATCTAACTTGAAATCACTTCGCTTTTTTGTTGTCCCTGACTTTCCGTAACTCTTTTCTAGGTCATTTAAAAGATCGTGAACCTGACATGGGGATAGGTTTCTTTTGTTCCAGTGCTCGATCTGACATCTCAGTTCAAGTGGCTGTCTCTACTGCTGCTAAGAATCTCATAGGAGCTAAAGGAGCTAGAGTTCTTTGCGGTTCTACTCGTAGTCCCTTCACAAATTTTAAGGTCTTGTTCTCCTCTGTTTCTATCATCCTCATATAGTGCTTAGAAATTTAGTTTTGTACCAGGCTATTGCCATGTCTCCTTGGTGTAGTTGTTGGAACTCATACTCATGTTGTGCCTGGATCTAGCACGAAATATATTCTTTCTTAAATTCCTCTTAGAAGTTAGTCCAAGTCCATGGCTCACCTTTCAAATTACGAGCTTTGGACATTCTTAACCACACAATTGTGGGAAGCTCTACTCAAATGGGAAGCTGCAAATGTTACATTCATAATATCATCATATCTTAGAGTGTAATAGATGTACGTCAATTGTTCCATGAACATTTAAGTTTTAAATTCATGCCTCACCTCCCTAAAGAATTCTGGAGGTTGAAATTTCATAAATCGCTCCAAAGCTTCATCTGTTTTAGGTGTCAATACCTGCTTCGTCCTTCGAGCTTGAATAGCTGTCTCCAAAAACACAATTATCCTAACCATAAACTGCTCATTTATATTTGTACCTGTCTGCTCTGGATATAATGGTTGCCCTCAGATTATTCTGACTGTGAACGTTGGAGATTTTCATTTTCAACCTCAATACAGGGTAGTGTTGTGATACCCCAACCCCTCTGCTAGGTTTCACAGCAGCTAGGTAAAGTACCAGCGAGCCTCTCGGCACAGATATGTATAAGTACTAGCGTGTCCAGAGAAGAAATAAAAACTAAACATATATAAAATAATATAATAAATGGAAACAACAGCGAAAGTCTTTATATACAAAAGTAGATCATTAATACAATCTTTTCTCTTTCTATAACTAGCAAAAGAAAACAAAAGATACAGTATCTCCCAAAAGTACCTATACTTTACACATAACAAAAGATACAGTATCTCACCAAGTTTACGTGTATGTCTGTGATTTCAAAATGATATGGATAAATGCACATGCATGGTAGTGTAAAATTCTTTGCACGCAATTAAATATTTTTTAAAAAAACAAACATACACAAACTGATGATAAAGGTTGAGCCTCAAACCATACCGCCTCAAACCAAAATTTTCAAACATGACAAACAATTAAATGCTGGCTCAACGGTAAATCTACCGAAACCAATAACGGGATCATCAGGAAACAAATCTCGGTATCCCGTAGTCAAAACCATCCACACACCAGTGTGAATATATTTGACTTCACACATACCTTATGCCTCCCCAAACAAAACAAGGCTAAGGAATATGGGGTATCCACCAGTCCAACCCTGGTTATCAACCTCAACATTGAGCCCCTCCTGACTCGTCGTTAGGTGATCGCAAACAAATAAATGCAATACTAGTTGGGCCACGCTCTCCCTGACATATTGCGCCCCCTTTGAAGTGGATCCACAATCCAAAGTCTATGCGTTCCACACCAGCGAATGAGGCCCTAGTGCGTGGGACTAGTCACGTACAGTGCAATCCACTGACGATTCGACTCAAATTATATCCATATTCACATCACATTCCAAAACATATCTGGTCAGGTGGAGTTTTTATGCAATTTTCAAACATAAAGGCCACTAAAGTAGTCATCCAAATGGATCCAAATCCAAGTTTGACATAAATTCAAAATAAGAACTGTCGGCCAGTCCAAACATGTAAATGCATGTTTTTCCAAATATGCCATGAAAATACATATGACTTTTTAAAAATACACAATAAAATATTTTTGAAAGATTAATTGCATTTATAGATCATGTTCAAATACTATAATATTTCAAATTAAATAAATACCTATTTGGAGTATCGCTCCGAAATATTTCTAAAGCACAAGCACAAATATATTGTTGAGAACCTCTCTAATTTAAAACAAGTAAGCAAAGTAATTCTCGTGAAAAACCTTTCCAATTTAAAATAAGTAAGTAAAGTAATTCTTGTGCAGAACATCTCTGATTTAAAAAGAGTAACTAAAGTAATCCTCAAAATAATATATATACTGTTAGCCCTAAAGGCAAATCATGTAGTTTTGATTAATGACAAATATTGATGAGGACTAATATGCTTGTATGTTGTGTGATAGATTTTGTGAACTAAGAAGTATGAAGTCTCATTGCATTGAAGCCAAAGTGCAAGAACAACTTCAGTAAAGCAAAGTGATTGAAGTTTGAAGAAGGTTGTTCTTAGATGATCTAAAGGCATTGAAGACTTGAAGTGAAGAGTGTATATACTTAGTAGGTAAATCTCTATGTAAACTCTACACTTGTATGTCTTAGTTATCATTGAATGCCTAAGAGAGCATAAAATGAGTCTTATGATCTTAAAAGGCTTTGAATGAACTTTTTGATGAATGTGGTGTTATGTTCTAAAATTTTTTTAAGTAAACTTTATATGATCAAAGGAATTTGATTTTTGGTTTTCAAACTTACATATGTCTAAATAAGTTTCTATACATATCAAATGTTTTTCAAACTTATTGAAGTTAAATCTCAAATAATTTTACAAAGTTTGAATATGCTTCTAAAAAAATTGGTCGTCCGAATTTTGGCCTTCAACATGGTCACTGTTTTTTCAGAGAAATTCGGAAGAAGATTCGGACGCAGAAGGCATAATTTAGTCATCCGAATTTCTTGAAAATAGCCGTTAACTAGCCGTTTTATAGCCGGTAAAACTGATTTTCAAATTCTATAAAAGCTATAAACGTGTAATCTTTTGTATGTTTTGAACTCTTGAAAACTCTAAGCATTCAAAAGCCTTTAGCAAACATTTCTTAAGCTCTTTTATGTCTTGTGCATTCAATTGATCAATCCAAAGACATCAAAGTGTGAAGGTGCAACTTTGTGTAATATCTACCAACAAGTGGTAACATCTACACACTCTCCTTTATTTATCAAATTGTGTTGTTCTACTAGCTCTAGCAAGGTTATCTTGATAACATAAAACCCTTTAGATAAGGGTGATCCTTGAAGTTGTGATTCAATGTTGTTTGAGATATAAAACCATTGTGTTTGGTGAGTATTGTATTTTAAAAGTTACTAGAAGAGGTTGTGAGTGTAAAATCATAGTGTGGTGAGCCTCTCTTGTAATTTGTAAACCTGAGCAATTATTAGATTGTTTAAAATCCTTAAGTGTGAGTTTAAGGTAGTGGACGTAGGTCTTGAGGATCGAACCACTATAAATTGTTTGAGTTCTTTGTTATTGCTTTCTTTCATTACTTTGCTATAAATTGTCTCTATTTTGCTCATATAATCTGTTCTTAATTTAAACGCATAAAAGGTTTGTTTTTTTCAAAAATTAGCCAAATACCTAATTCACCCCCTCTTAGGTATTTCAATTGGTAATACTTGCGAATAACAAATATTAATAGCACAAAAAATATAGTAAGTTTTGATTTGTAAACTCGCCTAATCGCTATATATATATATGCTGCTCACTGCCTATGGAAATGTGCGAATTTCCTTCAAATGACTAAACCTTAGTCAAAATTTTTAAAAAAAATTATAAATTCTAATTTATCTGGTGAACCTTTCTAGACTACTCTGCATAAATCTAAGCCTAAGTAAAACACGTAATTATCAGATAGTCTACAAAAATACACACACACAAACACACACGCACACACACACACACATATATATATATATCAAAATATATTCAAATATTTTATGATTTTATTTATATATGTATAAATCAGAATAAAATATTTATTTATCATCATTATAATAAAATAATAAAATAGTATTGTTATTATATTCTCAAATATTTTTATATTTAATAAAATTTCAAAAATACTAAATTTTCTCAAATACTCAGTATTTTGCCATCTCAAATCTATTTCAAATTCTAAAATAAATAGTTTTTATACTAAAAACATTTATACTATAAATAATAAAATAAACAACTTTTACTCGATAAACAATTTATACTATCAATTTAAAGAAATTATAAAACAAACAAGAGAACTTACAAATAAAAGAAAATAATATGAAATCATACCTTAATTAACAAGGAAGAAATCAAGCTAAGGAAAAGAGAAGTGAACCAAACCGTGAGAGCAAACCAAGAAGAAGAGAAAAGAAGGAAAGAAAGGAAGGAAAGAAAATAGAAGAAGATAACAAAAATAATCATCCAAGTGACCAAGTGTCACTTGATGGTTGTTCCACTTTTTTTTTTTTTTTGAAGATTAAAGAATATGTTAGAAGAAAATTAAATAGCATAATTTATTGTTGCCAACATTACATATTCTATCACACAATGAACACACATTAAACTTTTATAGGACGGGATGTTATAGGTGTAGAATGCTATTGTGATGCCATTCTATGCATACAAAAAGCCTACACCTAATGAAACATACAATCACACTCAAATATATAAATAGAGCAACAAAAAATAAATTTATCCAATATCATACACCCAAACGTAATATCAAAGGAGATGGCATCATGTTCAGAAAGAGTGATATTGTATATACATATATCCACAAGTCAAAAATAGCTCATGTAGTATATACATATATAGAAAAGATGGATGAACTACTAGGCCATCTTACTCAGGACATACAAAAGACAAGCAACGGGCCATTACGCTACAAAATTTGGGATCTTATACGGCCCCAAACCCTAATGGAGTATAGCCATAAGTCAGACAATCCTACACACATATACACATAACAAAAAAAATATACAAATAGTAAAATAAAAGTGTTCATCTAAGAGTCACGAGTCTTTAAGGATCCTGCTCGAGCTCTAACAAATGCAAAGGTCTCATCAAACCTAAGTCACCTTATCAATCTCACGTAAACGAGCAGCATGAGCTTCTACCATCCTATCTAGTAGCTCCTTTAGAATGTCAACTCTGATAGCCTTATGCTCTCTAACGCCACCATACACTTAGCAAATGATTTGACTGCCATAGCTCCTTCTCTAACCCCACCATACATTCTCTCTCTACCTGGATGTGATGCTCATATAGTAGCTACAAAGAGCAAAAGTAAGGGCTAATTGATTCAATCAATAGTGGAAACATCGAGAATGAGAAAGTTGATCAGACAGATGCGGAAAATGCTACAAGAACAACATTCAGCAAGAACGAAAATATTTGGTAACCTTTCTCCAACAGTAGTCTCTCTCTCGAATATATCATCGAGTACCTCGATAGGCTCAGGCTCAGATGGTAACTTACTAGGGTTCTCCACAATAGATCCTCCTATCATAGAGGTTCTTGCAGTAGGCTAGTCTATTGAGTCACCCTTAGACATATCTACTAGCAGTGACGCCAATCTCTCTGGAACTATGTCCCGTATGGAATAAGATAAAGATTGTGTCAATTCACCCACTGTAACGATAATGATGTCTCTCTAATGAACCCATCTAATACCTCGCTTAGCCATACTGCTAACCTATAAAAGAAATACTACTGTCAATACTAACAATAACTAATCATCTTTGAACAGCTAAACCTGCATAATAAACTCCTATAGCTCATCTAAGATCTACCAATTCATACCTAACAATGAAGCTAGATCACCAATACCACCTATGGTACTCCCAACCCCTCTACTAGGTTCCAGCACAACTTAGTAAGGTACCAGCGTGCCCCTCGGCACTGACATATGCAAATGTGCACCGTGTCAAGAGAAAAAAAAATAAACATATATAAGATAATAAATCAAAGAGAATAACAACAGAAGTTATATAAATATATAGGTAGATCATTCATCAACAATAAACTATAATAGAAACTTCTCTCTCTAGCTAGCGAGAAAGAACAAAAGGTACAAGGCTTCACAACAGCACACATACTATCTACATTGATAAAATTCTCCCTCAAGCTAATATCACAGTGAACAAAAAGGTCACAGCTCCATCTCTTCCTTCAGGTCATCTAAAATAAATATTAAAACATGTGTGACCCAGAAAGCTTAGTGAGTTTACGTGTGTGCCTGTGATTTTAAATTTATAAGGGTAAATACACATGCGTGGTAGTGCTCAAAGTTCTTTTCAAGCAAACAAATTTCTTTTCTTCACAAAAATGCACAAAAGTGATTATGGAATTTTGACATAATTAGAAAGTCTAAGTGAATCAAGACACATCAGCATAGGTCCTCAACTCGAATTTCACAAACATGACAATTATTTAAATACTAGCCTCAATAGTAGAATTACTGAAACCATCAGGAGTCAAGTCTCGGCTTTTCGCAGTCAGTAACTAGCACACACTTGAGCAAATGTTTGATTTCACAAATGACCTTATGCCTCCTCAAACTAAAAACTAGGCTACGAAGTTCTGGGACACCTATTAGCCCACACCTGGCGACTAACCTCAACGTTCAATCCCTCCTGACTCGCTATTAAGTAATTACATGTACAAATAAATAAATGCAGTACCAGTTGGGTAAAGCAATCCCTGACACTACGTCTCTTTTCAAGTAGATCCACAATACAGAGTCTAGGTGTTATACTTCGATGGATGATGCCCTAGTATGGTGGATTAGCCATGTACAGGGTAATCTAGTAATGCCTTCGACAATCAAATCATATTCTGAAAATAACAAAACACACGTCAGCTAGTTTAGCCATATAGATGCAAGTTTTATTGTATTTCAAAATAAATAAATACCTACCTGGAGCATCACCCCTGTGCATTTCTCGTGCACAAATAAAAACACATGGTGGAGAACTTCTCCAATTTAAAAATAAGTAACTAAAGTAATTTTTAAAATAATATATACACACTTGTGAATAAAAAAAATTCTTATTTAAAAAAATTGGTGGCATTAAAAGTATAGTAACCCTCAATTTGTAAACTCACATGATAGCAAGGGTTACTTGTTTTCTCATGAAAAGTGCGAATTTTCTACAAATTCAAATGACTAAACCTTAGTCAAAATTCCTGAACGTGATAAATTCCAAGTTATCGAGCAAGCCTCCCTATGATATTCTAGGCATAAGTTTAAACCTAAACTTACAACTATAAAATACTCGATTATTGATATAAATATATAGATTATTGAAAATATTTGAAAATTTTAATTTTTAAACTAATTTTTTGTTGTTAATCTCTAGCAAATTACCAGAAGTTAGCTATGCTAAAAAATAAAATAAGATTCTAATTTATAAATTCACTATTCTGTCGCTAATCCCTTGTTATTTTGAGATGGATTAGCAATGAATTCCAGATGAATTGTTTTAAAAAAATTAATTTTTAATTTAATAATTTGTCACTAATCCCTAAAAAATTTGCTAGGGATTAGCTACGGGATTTTAATTTTTTTAAATTTACCATTTTGTAGCTAATCCTCCCAAATTTGTGTGGGATTAGCAATGGATTTCAGGAGAAAATTTTAAAAAATATTTTAATTTTTAAATTAGTTTTTCATTGCTAATCCCACGTAAATTTTCAAGGGATTGATGACGGAACACTAGTGAAAAATAAAAATGTTAAAAATTAGTGTTCCGTCTCTAATCCATCTCAGATTTGTAAGGGATTAGCGATGGAAATATTAGTAAAAAATAAAAAAGAAATTTCAGTTTTTGAAATTAGTAATCAGTCACTAATCCCTTGTAAATTTGCAAGGGATTAGCAGTGGATTCCAAGTGAAAAAATAAAAAAGACATTTTAATTTTAAAATTTGTGTTCCATCGCTAATCTCTCATAAAGTTGCAAGGGATTAGCGACAGAACCCTAGAAAAAAATGAGATTTGAATTCTTAAATTCACTCTTTCTATCTTGGGTCACAATACGACATCGCTTTCTCTCGCTATGTTGTCGCTAATCTTGCAACGGAATTTGTATCACTAATTGCATATTTTCTTGTAGTGAAATACTTAGTATCTTGATGAAGTTCCTAAAGAACTCAATATGCCAAAATCATATATATAAATTATTCTTGAAGAATGTAACATTACTATATTAGTAAATGCTTATTGAAAGTATGATGTTGAAAGATCGACTATATTCATGAAAGTTATATTTAACTTGATTATACTTGTCTTATATGATCTATTTCTATTATTAGTATTCCCCAAAATAAGGGGAGAAAAATAGCAACATACGATAGGATATTATCTGCATCATCTTGATATATGCACAAATATTAGTGAACTAGAAGTTCAATAAATTATCTATTGTAAAATATTGCAACTGATGTTTTTGCTAACTCTAGAAGAGTTATTAAGTTGAATATTCTATTTATATATTTTCATATTTACTAAATGTCCCAGTAATACAAGTTATAAGTTCTATAGTTAATGATTGTAAAGCACATCTGAACCAATCACTTCTTGGTTCTAAAATGAAATTCTTGAAAGGAAAGAGAATTAAAGGATTAAAGTATTCTTTCTGAAGAGTGTGTAAAAATATGTAGTTATTAAAAGTAAGAATTATGAACATTGGCTTCAAGTCTTGATCTACAAATTGAATATCAAGAAAATGAAATTTGTTCATCAATTTAAAAAATGTTCTACTTGAATATAATATATTGCACATAATTCGTTTTGTTATTATACATTGAAAAGATCCTTCTAAGTATATGAGAAGATAATGAATAACACTTTGGTCTTGAAGTATTATAATCCTGCATAGTTGGCTTAATAATATAGTTGCATATTGCAATGAAATATATCATTCAGTTCTTTTGTAATTCAGTGATTTTGGAATGATATTATAATTATCATTTAATATCTCTATGAATGATTGAACTTAGATTATTGAGAAAAAATTAAGCTCATGTTGAGATGGATATGTAATGTGCTGGTTATTCATTTGATCTATAATAAGTTACATATTCACATTGGATAATGTGATATCGTATGATATTTAAACCAACCACTTTTTAATTAATGTTACAGAAATAATAATTCATGTGGATAGTGGAAAAAAATGTGAGATCAAGATTAATAATTGATTATATCTAAGGTACTTATGTAATATTCTTTACTAGAAAATTTTCAATTATTTTGTTGGAAGGTAATGAAATTTGAGGATATACTGAATGAGTTAGGACAAGACATTCTTTATAAAAAGAGTGAAATTGGTCTACAGTGGCTTTGATCAAATATGATATTGCGATGATTTGTTCTCTAAAACATACCAACTTCAATATTTGAGAATTAAAAATTTAAATGCATTTTAATGATGTTCTAAATAAGGAGAATAAAACATAAAATATAAAGATTTGTATGCCCTTTTCCCTCAGTAGTTTTTTTTTATAAAATTTCTTTAATAAGATTTTAACAAGATATATTCTTTATGTCCATTTTAGTTAGTTTCCTAAAAATAATTAAACTTCTAAAATATTACTTCTGATTAGATTTGATTTCCTTTTCATATTAGAGGTTTAGTTTTCACAAACTCTTGTATTGTGAACCTATATATAAAAGCCATATAAGTTGATATTAATAAGTTATTTTCATTTTTGATTCTTGAGTTCTACTTTCTCTCTATGTTCTACCTTTTTTTATTTTTATTTTGTATTATTATTATTATTTCAAACATCACTTTTGCATCTATTTATAGTATAGTCTGTGGTACAAACGCTCAAATTCATAACTATATATATATATATATATATATATATATATATATATATATATATATATATATATATATATTTATTAATATATGTAAAGCTTATCCGTAAATTTTGTTACAGTGGTATATTTGGTGTTTTATATTAAACAAAAGAAGGAGGAGAGATGCACGTATTCTTGCTAGATTTAAATGTCTTGTACGATAGAATAGGAAGGATTAGCAATAAGCTTCTTTTTGATATACTGGGGTAGGAGAAGCGGGTAAATCGAAATTAAACCCGAGCTACCATCTTGTTAGATCCTTAAATTAAACCCGAGCTATAGGCTTGAGATCCTTAAATTTCGTAAAAATATGATGTTTGGTGTTTTATATCAGCAAAACAAAGAGGAGAGATGTTCAAAATATCATGCTAGATAACTAATGTCCTGGTAGGTTAGCATAGGGATATCTTTTTTTTATTCTTTCTTTGTTTTTGGTAGAAGTTTTTGATATACTAACAAACAATACTTCCTTTGTCACATTTCATTTGACCTTCTTATTATATTGGAATGTCATAAAATAATTGACAATTTACATAAAAAGAAAACTTTAATATATTTTATACTATCAATCAACTACTAACCTCATTATATATTACTTTTATATATTTAGATTTGACATAAAGTACCTGGCCTACATGTTTCTTACTTTTTATTATACTATATTAATTTTATAATACAATTCAAATATTTACAAAAAACTCTATACACAGTCAAACAATGTCAAATAAAATGGGACGGAGGAAGTAGTATAATTCGAGTATAGGACCTTTCTAAAAAAAATAGATCTTTTTGAAGAACATTAGGATAATGCCAAGCATATTATTTTGTTAAAATATTCCTTATTGTTGCCACATGAATAAATTTGTTAAAATATGAAAATGGAAATGATTTTGTATGTTATTAAGTATACAAACTGAGTCATATCATAATATTTTTTTCATGTGGAATTTTTACTTTTTTCTTTTATTCTGGGGAGCCAAGTGCCGGGAGAAAAGTTGATGGATGTTTTCGATAATTGAAGCCTCAATATTCTTACCAAGCAGATGGGTTTGTTTATTTTTGTCCATAATTATGTACTTATGGATCATTTACTTTTTTCTTTTACTGAACTTTTTTATTTACAATTTCTTTAATTTAGAATGAGTTTAATAATCTTTTTATATATTTGGGGTCCTGTAAGTCGAAGACGACCTTTATTTGAAGCAAAATCCGTTATATATCGGCAAAGACGTTTTATCCAATTGTAGCAGATATGTTATTTGGTTGGCTTCCACGAAAACGAAATCCCAATGAATGGTCAGTTTCATCCCAACCAGATTTTACGAAAAAAGTTAATCCATTAAGAAAAAAGTTAACAGATTTTCTGCTGGATGCATCAACAATATAATAAACTGTAATTTAACTTTACAATGGACCAAATGAATAGAAAGGTTATGTTAGATACTTTCGCAATAAGGTAGTTATCTCCCGTCATCCAATGGTACAAGAATCTGATCTCTGATGCTATCATTCATGGCTGTTGTGTTCGTGAAGCCTGTTCCACTGGCAGCAAAAGGATCTTCAGAACTAGAGAAGACCCTGGAATCAAGCAAAAGTTCCGTCTCTTCTGGATACAAATCAGTCTCAATATTCCAAGGATGTTTCCGCATCAGTTTCAATCCTTCCAATTCCATTGCAACTTCTTTCATGGTAGGCCTTTCTTCTGATTTCATACTCAGGCACCGCTTCGCCAGCAAAGCCATTTCTTTTAGCTGCTGAATGTTTCTCTCATCCTCCAATAATCGCCTGTCAAGAATCTGAAATACTTTATTCTCTTCAACTAAAGAAACAAAATACATGGACAAATTTCTCTCTTTCTCCGACCTGTCAAAAGAAAGTGCCTTCTTGCCGGTTAATAATTCTGCCAAGACAACGCCAAAGCTATAAACATCGCTTTTTTCAGTGAGTTGGCTGGACTGGAAGTATTCAGGATCCAGGTAGCCTAAAGTGCCTTGAACTAATGTTGTTAACTGAGTCTTATCTATTGGAATAAATGTTGAGGCTCCAAAATCAGACACTTTTGCTGTGTAAGCATTCTCTAGGAGTATGTTAACTGTTTTTATATCCCTATGAATAATAGGCACAGAAGTTGCAGAATGCAAGTATGCAAGTGCCTCTGCTGTTTCTGCAGCAACCTTGAGACGCAGATTCCATGTAAACAATGAAGAAAGATGATCATCATGAATGTGATAGTAGAGTGTCCCATTGGTGACGAATTCGTAAACTAGGAGAGGTACTTCTGTTTCCAAGCAACAACCTAACAACTTCACCACATTTCTGTGGTTGATTTGGGAGAGAATGATCACCTCGTTGATGAATTGCTCAATTTGGCTTTGATCACTTACTTTAGACTTCTTGATTGCGACTATTCTGTTATCAGGGAGTACTCCTTTGTACACTGTTCCAGAACCTCCTCGCCCGATGACTCTTTTTTCGTCGAAGTTGTCGGTAGCCTTCTTAAGCTCTTCTTCTGTGAAAGTGATATCTCTCTGCATTGAACCATTCTGTCCGGATAGCTTCTGCTGTAACAAGATTCCACCATTTTGGAGGAAGAATTGTTCTCTTAATCTTGAAAGCTTTCTATGTCTGATTGCAAAATAGATCCAAGAGCTTCCAAGTACTAAAACCAGTATGCCCAAGACAACACCTGCTCAAGAAATCACAAAATTATGATATAAACCGACGAGAATTAGTTTCACCACAAAAAAAAAAGAAAACAAAAGTTCATGCATCGAAAAGTCATTTTTTGCTACTTTGTTACCAATCAGCCTTCCTGAAATTGACTCCTAGAAAAATGAAAAAAGAAAACAAAAGGCATCTTTGCAGCCGCCTAGTTTGACTTCTTTTTCTGGTTTTAAAACTGAAGAAATCAACAGAAAAATAAAAGATAACAAAGAAACGTGGTACCTAGCGCAACGTAGAGGAGAATGATCCCTTTATTTTGACTCTTTCGACGACAACCTACACCTCTCTTTCCATCACCTTCATACCCCTCCGGACAAGAACAGGTAAAATTTCCGGCCAGATTTGTGCATATTCCATCACAAGGAGGAGACGTTTCACATTCATTGATATCTGGGAAAAAATTAAACAATATTACAATTCTGAAGCAGGAAAAAGAAAGTAAAAAGGAAAAATTGGATAACTGTGAAAGTCCATCCTCATTTTCTGCAACTCGCAGTACCTTGGCAACCATCTATGAGGTATGCATTTCCTTGAAAACCATGTTTACAGTTGCAGTGATAGCCTTTTCCAGTGGATGAATTACGGCATTCACTATAATCTGATCGACAAGCATACGTCGATTTGTTTTCCTGTGCTTCTTGGCAAGTTTGATTTCCCACAGACCATTCAAGAACCACCGGGAACTTGACCTTTGTTTTGGACCGTAAACCCCAGAGATCCGAAGAAGAAAAACTGTAATAGCCCACTTCAGCAACAAAAGCATAACCACACGGATTGAATTGCTTCACTTCGGTGTGGTTGTTGTAGCTATTAACAGTCAATTCAGTATTTCTTACACCATCCGGGATCATCAGTTCACAACAGCCAATTCCATTGCATGTTCCGTTTTCTACGTCGTCCAATCTGTTGCATAATGCTGTACAGCCGGTGGTGTAATTCCTGCCTCTTGAACCTCTAACAAATGAATAAGTATCACAGCCTACAGTTGTGAACTTATTGCGTGTAGCAGATATAATATAGTCCCGCACCCTTAACCATGCTCTGAAATCGACGCTGCCTAATTCAGAATCATTGTAACAATCATAAGCCATAAATGAACCCACTCTTAGGTAGCCGTCAAGAGATATATTGAACACCTCAACGTTACCAATGAAAGGTTTTGGGGGGTTATATGTGTCGTTGCAGGTGATATTAAAAGAATAATCAAGAGAGCAATCAGCGCTGGTGCCAAATGGAAAAGGAAAGGTGACATTTCCGCAGCTGCTGGGACACCCCGGCATCGGTTGAGCTACACCTGCTACAGTTATCACCTTTGCCGCTAATACCATCGCCAAGGCCATCACCACAGGTAGCTTCATGAACTGAAAATTCATCTTGCAAAACTTGCACCCATATATGACTCGGCCTTTCTGCTGAATGAGAGATGTATAATGATACGCTGTTAGAAGCCGCCAACGTGGATCTATAAATATTGAATTTTGCGGTATGTTAGGTGAAGAGGCTTAACTCTCACTGCAGAGACATATAGACCAAGTCAAGTCAAGTGGGCTGGAAGAAAAGCCAAGAAATAAATGTCGGGTAAAGGACTAATAGATGTAGGAACCAAAGACATATAACCTCAGAATTGGATGGAAGAGGTTGTTCTTCCGTAAGACCAATGGTAGTAGGTGATATTTCTACTTAAAAAGAAAAAAAATGAAAATATGAAGTTAGCAGAAGAATTATTATGAGATGTTTCCAGTGGGATGGGTTTGGAAGACTGACAAAAGTGAATTGGGGCCAATTAGATTGGAATTAAGTTTGAGTTTAAAAATTTTTATTTTAAATGTATAAAAATAAAAATTTTAAAAAATAAGACATAATTATTATTCAGACTATATTTAATTCAAATAGAACATAATGCAAAGCTGTTAGTTTCACTTTAAACTTTTCATTCCTCTCTCTATCCCCTCATTCTCTCCCTAAAGAACACTAGAAAACTGTATCAAAATTCAACTGGAAGTATTTTACAACAAAATTATGTCCAAATATGTTAGATTGTGGATTTCAACTTTGTTATTTTATCGTTTTGGCAACAGTGGGCGCAACGCAATGCCCCAGCAACCACATACATTTATTTACACTAGGCACCAACCCATGCGCTGTTGCTTTTCCTGGTGCCGCGCACATTATTTTCTATTTTTCAAAATTAAAAAAAAAAAGAAAAAGAGAAGGGGGCAGAAGCCTGCCTGTGAAAAGTGACGGAAAATCAAAATATCGTTCATGGTCGTCAGATAGACAGCCAATGAGCGAATAGAGAGAAAAAGAGAACGTTTCAAATGAAATATTGCGGTTGTCTTAATAACGTTGGTAGTTGCATCTGGCGAAGAAGACTTAGGGTGTTTAAATAAAAACATTTTTTATTTTTTTTTATTTTTTCATTTTAAGCTTCATTTCTCATATCATAAATAATTACTTTTGTTATACAATTCGGTCGCAACAGATAAAAATACTAACTATAAAATAAAAATAAAGAAAACTTTGAACTATAGCAACAGAAAAAAGAGAAAATACAAGAAATATAAAAATTAAAATTTTATTGATAGCTTTTCACAATACATCCACACTATTATAAGGTTCTATTTATAAGTTGGAAGTGTCATTATAGGTCATTAATAAACTTTTTTCACAATTTACATAACTTACCTTTCATGATCTCTCATGTTCTTTAAGATAATGAATGTAATAGGGATAATAGTCTATTACGGATGAATATTACAACTTTGATTGTAACTCATAACCTTTCATATTTCATAACTTAGATGAATTATCTCTTTGAATAATAGACATTTATAATATTTCTTAATACTCCTCCTCGGATGTCCATTACATAAAAGGTATATCTCGTTAAAACCTTACTAGATAAAAAATCAATGAAAAAACCCTAGTAAAGAAAACGAGTACAATACTTTGTATTTCACTGTTACTCTCATTGATGAGATAATCCTTTAAAATTCTTTAACCAACACATTCTAATTTTGTTTACCAATTTATCAAATGTTGTTATCGGTAATATCTTAGTAAATGATCTTCCAGATTATCACATAATCGAATTTGTTACACATTAATATCACCACTTTTCTGAAGTTCATGAGTAAAGAAAAATTTTGGTGAGATACGTTTTATCCAATCTCTTTTAATATATCCTCCTTTTAATCTATAATTTTTTTGAATATAATATATCATAGATATCAAGCATACATAATCTCTACTTGCCTTATGAAAGGCTATAATCTAAGAATGATTAGATGAGGTGGTTACCATATATTGTTTCACAGAACGCCATAAAAATAATAGTATCACCATAAGTAAATACGTAACTAGTGTGAAAACATACTTTATATAGATAGGATAAATATCCAGCTTTTGCATAACTAATGAACTTTGGGTTGGCTTTATTTAAATAAAATAATCTGAGATTTATGGTACATTTAAAATATCTAAGGATATGCTTAACACAATTCTAATATTGTTTTATGGGAGAAGAATCATATCTTGCTAATAAGGTCACAAAAATAATATATCAGATTTTGTATTATTAGTAAAATATATAAGTGCACTGATTGCACTAAGATAAGGTACTTTAAGACCAAGTAGTTCTTCAGCATCTTTCCAGGATTTAAAGACATCTTTATTCACATCTAGTGATTGAACGAACATTAGAGTACTCAATGGATGTGTTTTATCTATGTAAAATCGTGTTAGGACTTTTGCTGTATATGTCGATTAGTAAATAAAACTTCTATCTTCTAGATATTCAATTTGTATACCAAGATAGATCTTGGTCCTTCCAAAATCTTTTTATCTCAAATTCTTGTTTCAAATAATTCATCATATCTTGAGACTCTTATGGAGTTCCAATAAGATTGATATCATCAACATATATGACGAGTATCACAAATCTTGAAATATATTTCTTAATGAATACACATGGACATATTGGATTTTTTTTATCAAGCTTTCAATAAACTTTCAATAAGATGGCTTTATCACATACGTCCCACTTGCTTTAATCCATATAATGACTTTTATAAATTAATAGAATAATTTTCGCAACAACCATATTTACATGTTGTGGACATGTTGAATCTTTTTGAGATTTTCATATGAATGACATTGTCACAAGTTTATGTCAAAATTTTTGTTATAGATTTAGGGTAAGGATATTTTAGTCCTTCCATTAAAACATTAAAATTTTAGGGCATCAATATTTTTTCAAATAGTACCTCTATATAGTCTTTTTGAGCTTGTCATAATGATTTATTTCATTTTAATTTAATGACATTCTTTAATATATTTCTGGACTTTAGCTCTCAACAGAATCGTTATACTAAACTTTAGCAACTAAGCCACCATTCCAACTTCCACATTTTCTGACAGAATCAAACAATATCAACAACCAAAATTCCATAATCAATGGAAAATGGCATCGAGTTAATTAAAAAGGTCGACGAAATATATAGTAAACTTCTGGTATTCTATGATTCTATTTAGATATCAATTGGGCCAAAATTGACCGGGTGGAAAGGGACTAACTCTAATGCCAGAGTAGAGATCGAACAGGATTGCGCCCTTAGCTGTGCCCTTGCACCGCTTCTGGGTCTATGCAACATTTTAAATTATAAAAAATTATCAAGCTCGATAAAGAAAAGATAACAAGAATAATGATAAAACTTAGAAACTTAATAGGAAGAAACCTCTATGTCGTAATAGCTATTAAGTTCTGAGTGTTGTAAAATTCGGTGGCATAAATAAAAAAAACTAACTATAAAATGACAACAAATAAAACATTAAATTATAGCAAAGGGAGAAAGAGATAACACAAGAAATGTAAAAATTAAAATTTTATTGAGAGGTTTTCACCATATATCTTCTAACAAGCTACTCTAGATGGTCATATTTATAGCGTTGGAAGTTATCATTCTCATCATATGTCATTAATAGAGCCCTCTATAGTTTACGTAACTTACCTCTCATGATCTCTCAAGTTCTCTAAAATAATTGAGGTAATGTAGATAATTGTCTATAAATGATAGATATTACAATTTTGGTTGTAACCCTAACCTTTCATATTCTATAAGTTCAAACATGGATTAATACTTGAGATAATGGACATTCACATAATTGATATATTCATAAGATTGAGTGCATTTTGGAAGAAACCATTTGCACTTATTCTTTGTATATCCGTGAGGACCATTTACCCCTTGGGAACAGTACATGAAAACGTTCATGAATAATTAGTGGTGTCAAACTGACAAGCCTGTTCTTGCATATTTTTCAGACTGAGATTATATCAGCATATACCCGCATATACTACGCCTACAGGCTAAACGTGCCAACTTACAAAGCCAAGATTTTTTTTAAAAAAATATTAATTTTAATATTTTTTTCATCTCTCTTTTTTTCTTTATCACATGTGAGATCATATAAATTTATAATTGATATAAAAATAATATCGAGTCAGTCACTAATATTTTTAAAATATTAGTTATATATATATATATATAATTTCTAATTTAGATAAATTTATACAAAAAGATATTTAAAATGACACAATGATTGATTTATGAAATTAAGTCGATTAACCCTAATCTTATGCATGCTTTCTATTTTTTATTATATTTCTAACATCTAAGAATATTTGTATCAAAATTTTATTAAATTCTTCAATTTAAAATAAAAAATTACATCTTTAACTTAATATTGAAATCTTTACATAATTAAAATTATATTGAATATTTGAGTTAAAGTAAAAATTTTAAAATACTAAATCTAAAAGTTAACTTTAGGAAAAAAAGAAAAAGGAAAACCGCCAGCCAAACAGAGCGGGATGAATAGGCCAGCATTTAAATGGCTTAAGTATACTGTGCAAGCCCGCCTAAGTACATTGTCAAATGGGTGGGTTGGCAGTCTGTTTTACAGTGCTATGAGTAATGTTGTCTGAGAATTAATAACCTTCGGAGCTAACTTGGCGCTTAAAGAAAATTTTAACGCTTAGAATGCTACGCAAAAGAAGTTTGAGAAAGTAACATCCTGGAACAAATTGGATGACCATTTCAGGTAATGACCTTGCAATCGGAACATGCATTTACTAAGTCAAGCATTGGGGTAATTCAATGCTCGATCCAATTGTTAGCACTTCATCTACTCGTTGTATATAGCGAAAGGCATATTTTATAGCAGTTAGACTTCATTAGTTTGAGTAGCAACATCGGAATTTAATCCAACCTATCCTTTTTTTCTGAGGAAAAGAAAGGAGAAAACGGATTTTTATCCAAAATGGCCTCCTTTCTCGCATTCTTCCCTGAAGCGGTCCAGCTTTTGGCTGGATAGACGTGATTGGCCATAACGCCTTTCATAAAGGCATTATCTGTGGCATTATACGAACAGATAATGCCTTTGTAAAAGGCATCATACCAAAAGGCCAGATTAAGCCTATAAGAATATAGAGTGCGGAAGCGAGATAAATTCAACCAAGATGATGAGAAATTAATAATAACTGTAAAAAAAATGACACCAAAATATTTAGGCGAAAAAAATCCTCTGTAAATAGTGACAGAAAAACCACCGGCGAGAGAACCAAAAATTTCACTATAAATTTATTGGGTGTACAAAATATTTTCTCAGGACTAACAAGACAAATAGCCCAAACAATAATTCTCTACGGAAGAAAAATACTTAAAATAAGAAGTAGAGAATAGAATGAAAAGAAGAAAAAATATTGAAAGTTGTGTTTTCTATGTTTTTCATTGAGGCGCAGGAGTGTCTATTTATATGCAAACTCTAGCACCTCTTGCTAGCAAATTTTGGCAGCTGTAGAAAACAAAAAGTGGGTAGCTCCACAGATTACAGCCGCAATCAATTTTGGCAACGACAGACAACTTTGTTAGGTAGATAATTTTGGCAGCTGTAGAAAATAAAAGGTGGGCAGCCCCACAAATCTCCACCTTGATTACCTTTTGTTTAGAAATACTCTCTCGCCATGAAGCCTTGTTCAATTATGAATGATATTGTTAGCCCTAAGGATAAATATTGTATTTTGATTGGTTTTGATTTATGACAAACATTGATGATGACTAATATGCTTGTATGTTGTGTGATATGATTTATGGATTGAGATGGAAGCAAGTTTCATTGCCTTGGAGTTCAAAATGCTTAGGACAACTCTAATGTGCTCAAAGATCATGGATATAGAGCATGTTCTATGAATAAGAAGGCTTTGAAGAATATAGTGCAGGGTTGCACTTGCATAAATAGGTATATTCTTGTAAACTCTATACTTGTGTGTCTTGGAATCCATTGAATGCATAAGAGAGTATAAAACTTGTTTTTGAATCATAAATGGTTTTGAGTAAAATCTTTATGATCAAATGTTTGGTAACAGTTTTTAAGTTCAAAAGAGTTTGTATGATATATCTTTTGATCCTAAAGTATTTCAAACATTTTAAGATTGATTTTCAAGTGTTTTCACAAAGTTTGGATAGTTTGGGCGCAAGTTCGGTCTTCCAAATTGTGACATGGTTACTATTTTTCAGAGAAGTTCGGACGAAAGTTCGGACGTCCAAACTTTGCCAGACAACATGTAGCAGAGAAGTTCGGACGATAGTTCGGACGCAGAGGAGAAAGTTCAGACGTCCAAACTTCCCTGAAACTAGCTGTTACTAGTCGTTTTATAGCTGTTGAAACTGATTTTTAAACTCTATAAAAGCCATAAAGTCTAGAATTTTTGCAAGTTTTTGAATCTCTGAGAAAACTAAACATTCTAAATCATTTGCAAACATCAAAGCTCTCTTTTGTCTTGTGCTTTCAATTGATCATTCAAGATTCCAAAGACAACAAAGTGAAGAAGTGCTATATTGTGCCATCTCCACCCATATTATCTTCTTGATCTTCTTCATTTTTATCTTCACTGTTCTCTTTATCATCATCTTTCTTTTCTTCTTCTTTGGATTTATAGGAACTTGCCCCATTTAAAACTACTTGAAAAATCTTTCTCAAGTATTCTTCCATATTCTTGACTCTAGCTTCTAAACCATCAAATTTTCCAAGAATCATCAGAGCAAAAGACTAGAAGAATTTGTCCATCTTCTTCATTTCCTCTACATGGTTGTTCAATGTCTTTTAAAACACCTTGGCAACTATGGTATCACCTCTAGTGAGATTATCATCTTCAACTTTTTTTCCTTCAATAGAGAGTACCTCTTCAAATAGTCTTCTTTTGTGGAAGGTTGCTCCCCCTCACTAGATGACTCATGCCTCATTTTAGTTTTCCTTTTTCCAGCAATGATTTCCTTTTCATCCTCTTCTTCTTCTTCACTACTAGCACATCTTCTATCACCTCTTAGAGGAGTTTCTGTTCTGGCCCTTCATACATTATCATCATCAAGTATTCAATGAATTCTCTTTAGTGAGTTGTGGGTGTAGACTTCTTCACTCTTTATTGGTAAACCACTGGAAGACAATTGCTCTTGGAGATACTTGAAAATTCCTGTTAATAACCTTCTATACGACAATGTCTTATGCTTGGTTCTTCTAGCTGCCATTATATTCTTTAGCACTATATTTATATATCCAAAATTAATTTTTCTTTTCTTATGCATGGCTAGCATAATTACAACATACATATTATCAACAGAAGATTTGTGCTCAAAGTATGCTATAATCAAGGTAGTAAGTATGTGATGCAAAATTCTTTTACTAGCATCAAAAAGCTTTTATCTCTCTCTCCTTTCTAGTCTTGAGGCTTCTACCATTTATATAGGCATTCTCAATTCTTTCATGTGAGTATAACTCACTTATAAAATAATGTCCTCAGAAAAATAATGCCTAAACCCAACATCCTAAACATCACAAATTCTATTGAGCAATGAATTATCAATCTCAAAAATTAACTTGTGATATTCTTGAAGAATACCACTGAATAGCTTTATTACCAATTTGCTCAACCTTTTTTTTAATATTTTCATAAACTTCATAAACTAAGGAAGGTAATAGCATTCATCAAACACAAGCAAACTAGTTCAGCTCACATCATTGAAAAATGAAAGTATATTACCCATTTCGGATAGTTTGATGACATCCACTTTGTAACTTGGATTTATCATATGGTTCCTTTTTGTCCAATTATCAAGTTCAGTAGCAGCCTCCACTGTGACAAATCTATCTAGCCATGACATGCTTTGCAAAACATGAACCTTCCTTGGTTCATTGATCACTGATCCTCTTTCTCTTTCTTTGGCTTTTCCATTTCCTTTTCCCATGCTATGCATCTTTGTCCTCACCTGAAGCTACAACACTTGAATACACTCATTAGTTATTGAATTTTGAAATCCCTAAGCTTCTTCTAAGATTGGTCAAACCTTTCTTCAGCCAATGGCTTAGTAATGATATTATTAATTTGTTCATTAATGCAAACATACTTTAAACAAGTATTACCCTTAGTAGAGTGATCTCTAATGAGATGAAGTTTGATCTCTATATGCTTTGTCCTAGTTTGTTGAATAGTATGATGATCAAATTTATTGCATTAGTGTTATCACATAACATAGCCACACATTTGAAATATATACCACAATCACTTAGAGTATCAATAAGGTAATAGAGAATGTGTTTAGCAGCAATCAAATGAAACTCTTTAGGAGAAGATAAAATCGAGCACACAATCACATGGAAGACATAATATTGGCTCTACTTACTGTCAAACAGAGTTGACTACTCCTGTGAAACCTTTTTATTCTTGTCAAGCATAGCTGATAAACTTATGGAAATGCTTATACCTTAACATGATTCATGAAAGTGCCATCCTTGGTTTGCTTGATTTGTACGCCAAGAAAGAAATTGAGTTTTCTATCATGCTCATTTCAAATTTACTTTGCATCAACTTGGAAAACACATCACAAAGTGAAGTATTAGAAGCACCAAAAGTTGTATTATATATTTGGACAAGTTATTGATCATTGTTACAAGAGGTTTTAATGAAAAGATTTATGTCAAGTTTTTTTTAAATAATAATAACTTTTGAAAGAAGAAAACTACTGAATATTTCATACCAAGCTCTAGTAACTTGTTTCAATCCATATAAGACTTTTGAGAGTTTGAAAACATAATTAGAAAAATTTTCATGAGTGAAATTAGGAGGTTGTTTTACATAAAATTTCCTCATTAATAAACCCATTTGAGAAAACACTTTTGACATCATTTGAAATAACTTAAAGCAAGTACAATTCAAAAGCATTCTTATGGACTCAAGTCTAGCATTCGGAACAAAGGTTTCATCATAATCAATTTCGTCTTCTTGATTGAATCCTTAGGCAACAAGTCTAACATTGTTTCTAACAACTTCTTCGGATTCAATAAGTTTATTTCTAAAAACCATTTAGTTCCAATAATGGAATGATCATGAGATTTAGGAATATCCAAAATTTTGTAGCTTTCAAATTTATTTATTTCCTCTTGCATAGCAATAATCCAAAAATCATCACACAATGCATCATCAATACTTTTAGGCTCATATGCAATAAAAGAATAAAGTTATTGATAAAATACCGCCTTATTTTTACTTCTTGGAATATATCACCAATGATTTGCTCCTTAGGGTGGCCTTTTTGGATATCCTAAGTTCTTTGGGAGTTCTTGGTCACCACTAGGTTGGTCATCTTGATTTTGTTCAATCATTTCTTCCTCATTGGTATGATCCTCCAAAGTTGGTGCTTGAAGATGGCTTTGATAGTCATTAAGAGATGTACCTACATCATCTTCATTTTTTCTTTCCAAGTAAATGTAAGATTCATCAAAACAAACATGAATGGTTTCCTCTTCATATAAGGTTCTTTTCATTATATCAATATCAGGTTTTCTATCAAATTTAAGTAAGTTATCACAAGAATATAAGATAAGACATTTATAACCAAACATTTTAAAATATGCAATTTGAGGCATTCTATAAAAGAGAATTCAAAAGATGTTTTTCTTCAAAATGATCTTAAAGGAATTCTATTTATCATAGTATGTGGTGTTTACGGCTTTGGCCCAAAATATTTTTGAAGAAGAATTTTCACAAAGCATAGACCTAGCAAATTTTTGTAAAGTTCAAATTTTCCTTTCAATAACACCATTTTGTTATGGGGTTTTTGCAGTTGAAACAATTATATGAAATTCAATTTTTATCACAAATTTTGTAAAGACTTGTTTGTAAAATTCTCCAATTGTCACTTCTAATGGAAATCAATTTGCACTTAAGGGAGGTTTGAATCTTTTTTGAATAGTTTTTCAAACTTATGAAACACTTCATCTTTTTGAGCAAAGAATAATGATAAAGTGAATATTGAGAAATCCTCAACTACTACTAAGGCATACTTCAAGTCATCAATACTAGAGTTCCTCATAAGTCCAAATCAATCCATATGAACATGCTCAAGATGTTTTGAGGTCTAAATGCATTTTCATGTGTTTCAAAGATTTTTTTGCTTGTTTTCCATATTGACAAGTATCTCAAAGACAAATTTCTCAAAACATATTTCTAGCAATCCTCAAACTAAATCTTGAGAGGAAAGTTTGCTCAACAAATCCATGCTTACGTGACCTAATCTTCTATGCCAAGAAAATCCATCATTATCATAAGCTACAAGACATTCAAGCTTATCAAGATAAAACACATAATGAAACATTTTGCGAGTAATTGATCGAAATCACACAAAATGTCATATTGTTGTCATATAAGTTCGGGCGAACGAACTTATGGTCTACATCCAAACCTTTTTTTTTTTTGTAGAGTTTTAGGAAGATGATTTTGGCAAAATAGATATTCAATCATAGCTATTTTAATCATCTTATCATGACATATAGTCAACTTCAACAACATATCAACAATGAATTCAATTCCACATTATCAATGTTATCTAATCAATTTCATAGAAGCAATTGGTAAGTCATGGTTGGCAAATCGTCAAATCTTAACAAAAAATAATTCTCAACTGAAACTTCACATTTTGGCATTTAACTTCTTATTGTCACACAATCGGCTAATACTAAGTAGGTTATAGTTCAAATCAGCAATAAGCAATATTTGTTTAAAAAGAAGAGAGGAACATTTACCAACATTGGTTACTCCAAAAAATCTTCCTTTCTTCTTGTCTCGAAAACAAATCCTTCATTGGTTGCTTTGACCTTACTTATGAATGAGGTGTTTTTCTTTATTCTTTAAGCCAATATTATCAATGTACCGCTTAGTGGTGCTTGAGTTTGAATTAAAGTGTACCTGCAATATAGGAGAGGAAGTATCCTTTGGTACCCATACTTTCTTGGGTCCGTGGGGGTTAGTAATAATTCCCTTAACTCTCCAAATGGTTTTTACACCATTCTCTAATTTTCTTTTAACATAACATTTGGTAACTTTATGTCCATATTTTCCACAATAAGTACAACAAGTATGATGCATGAAAGTAGAAGTAGCTCTAACAAAGAAGTTTTTATATTTAGGCACAATTTTTACATAATTATAGCCAAGACTATTTTTGACAAGAAGAGATCTTTGAGCTCCAAGAATTTTATCAAGATTGTCTCTTCCTTTTGTAAATTTTTCTATACATGATGTAAGTTCATCAACCTTCTTTTTCAAAGTCTCATGATCAACAAGCATTCTTTCAAGAGACAAAATCTTTTCACAAAGAATCTAATTTTCAAGGGACATGTTTTGTAAATAGACATTTAAAACTTCTTTTTCAATATTCAAGCATTCAATAGAATCAAGAAGCTTTTTATTTTCACAAAATAATTTTGAATTCTCATTCAATAAATCATTAATTTTGGTTTTCATTTCCTTATTCCTTTTTGAAGCCTTTTTAAATTCTCCATACATCTCAACAAGTAATTCACTAGGATCATCAATATCATCATCATAATAAGTAGAGGTAGATGGAGTAGGTTGTACCTCATCTTCCATTGCCATGAAGCACACATTTGCTCTTTCTTCTTCATGAGTGACTTGAAGTAACTTTCACATTTCATGAGCTGAATCACATTCCATCACTCTATTGTATTCATTGACGACTAACACACAACAAAGAATGTTCATTGCTTGGTAGTTTAATGTCATCTTTCTTGAATCGCTCTCATCATACTCCTCCATGGGCATTGGTTCCCTTGTAACTCCATCGGCTTTCAATCTCAATGGTACATAGGGACCTTTCTCAATAATATTCCACAATTTATAGTTAATAGAACAAATGTATATCTCAATCCTAAACTTCTAAAAAGTATAATTAAAACCATCAAACAATGGAGGTCTATTAGTGAAAGAACCTTCCGTACAAGGCAAATTTGATAAACTAGCCATATGATCTTTACTTCTAGGCTGTTAGACCTTAAAAAGAAGGCCTTGCTCTGATACCAATTGAAAGACCTAAGTGGGGGGGTGAATTAGGTCTTTGGCTAATTATCGAAATCTTTTTCTTATTTGCAAATCCTTTGCCTTAATAAAAGCTCTTCTTTAAATCCACAAACTTCAAGTTTGTATGTGTTTTGATGGTTAAGACAAGATCATCAAACAATAAGACCACAACCAATCAACAAATATGAACAAATAATAATAACACAAGCATGTAAACAAGTAAAGATATAAGGAAATAAATACACGATTATAGTGGTTCTATATCTCCAAGATCTACATCCACTACCTTGAGTTCCCACTCAAGGATTTTAACCAATCCACTATATGCTCAATTTCAACAATTACATAAGAGGCTCACCACACAATGGTTTTACACTCACAACCTCTTTTAGTAATTATACAAACAAGGCTCACCCTTCCACAAGGGTTTTATATCTAAAGACAACCTAAAGACCAATCTAATCCAAGGCTCACCAACACACGGGTTTTACACCACAACCTTGATTAATCTAGTCTATGGATCACCCTTACCAAAAGGGTTTTATGTCACAAGATAACTTTGCAATGAGCTAGTAGAAAAAACAATTGAGAGATGAAAAGAGAGTGTGTAAGATATTATCACTTTGTTGGTAGATGATTACACAATGTTTCACCTTCACACTTTGTTGCCTTTGGAATCTTGAATTTCAATCTTTGAGCACAAGAAAATTTGATAGCTTTTCAAGTAATTATAAAGTAAAACAAGTTAGAGCTTGAAGGATTTTGAAGGTTCAAAAGTTCTAGAAAACATCTGGAGCTTATGACTTTTATAGATTTGAAAAATTGACTTTAATAGCCATAAAACGACTAATAACGGCAAGTTTTTTCAAAGTTCGGACGTCCGAACTTTCACCTATGCGTCCGAACTTGCATCCAAAATTTTCTGAGAAAATACTGTTTATGTGAACAGTGTTACTTTTCATAAAATTCGGACGACCAAACTTGGCTTCATGCGTCTGAACGTGCGTCCGTCCGAACTTTCACATATGCGTCCGAACTTTCATCTAAAATTTTCTGAGAAAATACTGTTCACAAAGTTCAGACGACCAAACTTGGCCTCATGCGTCTGAACGTGCGTCCGAAATTCTCTGAAAAAATAGTATACTGTTCACGTACTGTTCATTGAATAGTGTTGCTGTTCATTGACAAGTAGTTATTGTTCACACTGCATGAAAAGTTCGGACGTCCGAACTTTTCCTTCTGCGTCCAAACTTTTAAAAATTTGTCAAAATATATTCAAATCAATCCAAACAAGTTGGAAAATCTTATAGCCTATAAGATAAGTCTTTAGAGACCTTTTAAGTGCAAAAACCATTGATGAAAACTTGATAATTAAGGTAAGTTCAAAATCATTGAAACTTTACAAATCAAGTTTTGTGCTCTCAAATGCAACTCATAGATTCCAAGACTTAAGAGTGTATGATTTACAAAGTTTACCTATTAAGCACATGTAACGTACACTTTATATCTTCAGCCTTCAATCGTCTTGAACAAACTCTTCAATCTTCAATCAATTTGACTTATTAGAGTTGTTCTTGCATTGTGGCCTCAAGGCAATGAGACTTCATACTTCTTAATCCACAAATCCTATCACACAACATGCAAGCATATTAGTTCTTACCAATGTTTGTCATTAATCAAAACTAGTCATAACTACATGATTTGCCCTTAGAGCTAACAGATTTAATCAAGAAGAGGGCATTGATTATGATGAAACTTTTGCTCCTGTAGCTAGACTTGTGTCTATAAGAATTCTATTAGCCTATGCCTGTTTTAAAGGTTTTAAACTATTTCAAATGGATGTCAAAAGTGTATTCCTAAATAGTTTTATTGAAGAAGAGGTGTATGTGGAACAACCACCTGGTTTTATTCATGAAAAGTTTCCTAATCATGTTTTCAAGTTAACCAAAGCTTTATATCGGTTAAAACAAGCTCCTAGAGCTTGGTATGAAAGATTGAGTGGATTTCTTCTTTCAAAAGGATTTTCAAAAGGAAAAGTTGATACAACTTTATTTATAAAAACTTCTTGCACTAATGATCTCTTACTTGTGCAAATTTATGTTGATGATATTATTTTTGGCGCTACTAATACATCTCTTTGTGATGAGTTTGCTAAATTAATGCAAAATGAATTTGAAATGAGTATGATGGGAGAACTAAATTTCTATCTTGGACTACAAATTAAGCAAACTAAGGATGGAGTATTCACAGCAAATAGACCAGATATTATGTTTATTGTATGCTTATGTGCTAGATTTCAATCTTATCCTAAAGAGTCACATTTGATTTCTGTCAAACGCATCTTTTGTTATTTGATTGATATATATGACTATAGTCTTTGGTTTTCAAAATCTTCATCATTTGACCTTGTTGGATATTGGGATGCTGATTTTGCTGGATGTAGAGTTGAACAAAAAGTACCAGTGGTCATTGTTAATTTCTTGGTAGTTGTCTTGTATCATGGTACAGTAAAAAACAAGCATGTGTGTCTTTTTCCACTGCAGAAGCTGAATATATTGCAGCTGGCAGTTGTTGTGCTCAACTATTATGGATGCAGCATACATTACTTGCTTATGATCTAAGATTCAATTGTGTACCTATACTGTGTGATAACACTAGTGCTATCAATTTAAGTATAAATCTCATTCAACATTCTAGGACTAAGCATATTGAGATTAAGCATCATTTTATTCGTGATCATGTTGCTAAAGGAGATATATGTTTGAATTATGTGAATACAAATGATCAAATTGCTAATATTTTTACCAAGCCTTTGGTTGAAGAAAGGTTTAATTATCTAAGAAATCTCAAAATTCAATTACTAATGAGTCCATTGAAGTTTCTCAATAACAGGAAAAGTTCGGATGCACAATTCGGATGCATGAAGTGAAATAGCAATGTCCAAACTTTATCCAGAAAATTCTGGACAGAAAAGTTCGGACGCAAGTTCGAAAGCAGACCAGAAACTTCGGTCATCCGAACTTTGCGGTTACAGCAGTTTTAAAGAAACCAAACAGGCCGTTACACACTATTTATCATCCAAACTTTCTCTCTTTTCAAATTCCACTCTCCCCATCTGCGTCCAAATCCTAATCTCTCTGAAATTTCAACGATTTCACATCAATCCATTTGGATTTTTGAGTTTCTAACCCTAAATACTTCTTAGATTTCACTGCATTTCATATAGAAAATCATCATGGTGAGAACTAAGAGAGCAAATGTTGAGAAAGGAAAAAGAAAAGCAAATGAAGGAGATGGGGGACGAATTCTCAATGAACCAAGAAGAATCAAAGTTCCTCAAACATCATCTGGAACAGACAGATTTGTCTCTATCAAGGTTGTATCAGAATTTGAAGATTGGAGTAAAAAATCCAGAAAGATTATCCCTGGAAACAAGGTGAATTTTGATAATCTGTAAAGAATGGAAAATGTGTTATCTTTGTTTGGTGAAATTTGATGGAGTAATTTATTAGCAATTGATGAAGAATACTATCCTGATATCATATATGAATTCTATGAAAACCTGAAAGGAGAAAGATTTGAAAAGATAGGAGATGATGTAGTTCAATGGTACTCATCTAGAGTATCACAAGTTGATTTTGAATTCAATGATGCTTTGATTAATAGAATATATGGAGTAAGTGATATTGGAGAAAAGTATTTTTTTTGGGACAACATTGTTTTGATCGAGAGTTGTTTACCTTTGAAAGATTTGAGGAAGCCTTTACAAGAGGTAGACAGTTTAGGACCATAAAAGAAAGGGAAACCAAAGTATTTGATGCTAGAGGAAAAGTTATGCATCATATGATAACAACTATGATTGTTCCTAATTTTGGTCATAAATCATTTGTTGGAAATATACACATGGTGATTATGTTAGCTTTACATGAGCATAGAAGACTGAATTTTGGGTATATAGCAGTGAATCACATGTTTAGAATTAAGAAGGCAACCAACAAAGCTTTACCATATGGGAAACTTTTGACAAGAATTTTCAAACATTTCCAAGTCAGACTTCCTATTAGGGGACAAGCTTTAAAAAGTGGACAAATTTATACTAATGCTACCCTTAGAAGAATGCAATTGGTTCTTGATGAGGATGATGTATGGAGGACTAAAAGAGAAACTCCTCCTAGAATAGCAGAGGCCAAAGAAATTGAGAATAATGAAGAAGAGGAAGAAGATGAGACAGAAGCATGGGTAAGAGAAATGAAATAAAAAAGAAGGCATGATTCATCAAGTGAGGGGAGCAACCTCCCTCCAAGAGAAAACTTTTTGAGGAAACACCTACCTCTAAGTCACATCCTAGTGATGGAGAAGTTCCCACTGATGAAGGGATTACTAGAGGAGACACCATTGTTGCTAAGGCATTCCAAGAAGCCTTAAACAATCATATTAAGGAGATGGAGAAAATGTATAAGTTCTTTGAAAGTTTTGCTCTTTCAAAGTTTTGCTCCTATGGTTCTTGGGAAACTGGATGGTTTGGAAAATAGAGTGAAAAATATTGAGGAAATGTTAACAAGAAATACTCAAAGTGGTGAAGGATCCTCTAAAACTCAAGAAAAGAAAGATGATGATAAGAGTGATGAGGAAGACAGGAACAAGGAAGAATAAAAGGATGATGACAGTGACAAGGCTGATGACAGTGATGACGGTGATAGCAGTGATGATGATGACCAAGGAAATGATCATGAGCAAGCTGTTGAGTCACAAAGAGAAGATCAAGAAGAGCAGCAAACTTAAACCAGCCAAGAAGGGAGTTTGATTGCAAGAGTTGAAGTGACATCACCATCCAATCCAACATTCAGCCAAGGAATAATCAAGCACGTTGCAGTCGGGAAAGGATCAAGAAATAAATCTCCATCAACATCACAAGATTGAGAATTTCTTTTATCTTATCTCTATTTACTGTTTTTTTATTATTTTTTACTTAGTCAGAATTATGAACAATGTTTTATGCAAATTCTCTGTTTTCTGCTTTAAAATTCTAAAATTTAACTATTTAATGTGACTTGTGTAATAGTAAATTCTGAAATTTAAGCTCAATGATGAAACCTTAGTGTTGAGAGCTTCTTTTGTTAATGATGCTTTATTCACCCCATCTTTGAGTGATGACAAAAGGGGGAGAAAAGAATGATGCCTGCAATGTGATATAATGTGAAATATGTTGTCTGCAATGTGATATGTATTTTCTTGCAATGATGAGATGTGTATGCTAACTGCATTGTAAATGTGATGCATGTGTTTGGCAATATTGACTGCACTATGATGGCAATATGTGTAATATGCAAACACTTGTATTTGGCTGCATTTAAATTGAAATTGACTGATTTCATGAAATGCATAAGTTTTATGGTTTTGCAAAGCTAAACTGAATATCATAGTTCATTTACAAATGCAAAATCATCTTTTCAAAAGATTGGACTTGAAGTTCGGATGCATCCAAACTTTCTTGTCAAAAATATTTTTCTGTTGTTCAAATTGTTTGAAAACTGTCTTAATCCTTCTTATCATATTTAAACAACCTTGGGAAAACTTATTTTCGAAAATTGCAGCCTTCATCTCATATGTTTTAAAGTTAAGACTTGAAATTGCAAAAGCTCGGATGCATGATTCAAAAGTTCGGATGCATCCATATCTTGTTACCAAAAAGTGCTCTTTTGTTGTTCAAATTGATTCAAATATGTTTTAATCTCTCCACTTTGTTTGAACAACCTTAGGAAAACCTATTTTCAAAAATTGAAGCTTTCATTTCACTTCTATTATAGTTCGGACTTGACATGACAGAATTTGGATGTACAGTATCTCAAGTCCAAACTGGTTAAAAAATCAACACAATCTAAAGGGGAGCATTGTTAAAATTTTACAACCTTTAGAAGTTTTCTTAATGCTTAAATGCTATATCTACTATCTTAGTAGTTGGAAGGAAGGAGACAAATAGAGGTTGGTTGGGTCATAGGCTCACATTGAGCCATTTGAATGACATAGTACTAAATTGATTATTATTTATCATTGATATCAATGCTTCTTTGTTCCAAACTGTTTAAATCTATCACATTTTGCATCAAAGTTTGTCATCATCAAAAATGGGGAGATTGTTAGCCCTAAGGACTAATCATGTATTTTGATTAGTTTTGATTTATGCAAACATTGATGAGGACTAATATGCTTGTATGTTGTGTGATAGAATTTATGGATTGATATGGAAGAAAGTTTCATTGCCTTGGAGTTCAAAATGCTTAGGACAACTCTAATGTGCTCAAAGATCATGGATATAGAGCATGTTCTATGAATAAGAAGGCTTTGAAGAATATAGTGTAGGGTTGCACTTGCATAAATAGGTATATTTTTGTAAACTCTATACTTGTGTGTCTTGGAATCCATTGAATGCATAAAAGAGCATAAAACTTGTTTTTGAAACATAAATGGCTTTGATTAAAATCTTAATGATCAAATGTTTTGGTAACGGTTTTTAATTTCAAAAGAGTGTATGATATATCTTTTGATCCTAAAGGATTTCAAACGTTTTAAGATTGATTTTCAAGTGTTTTCACAAAGTTTGGAAAGTTTGTACGCAAGTTCGGAAGTCGAAACTGTGATATGGTTACTGTTTTTCCAGAAAAGTTCGGATGAAAGTTCGGACGCATGAGCCAAAGTTCAGACGTCTGAACTTTGCCAGACAATATGTCACAGAGAAGTTCGGACGATAGTTCGGATGCAGAGGAGAAAGTTCAGAAGTCCGAACTTCCCTGAAACTAGCCGTTACTAGCCTTTTTATACCTGTTGAAATTGATTTTTAAACTCTATAAAAGCCATAAAGTCTAGAATTTTTGCAAGTTTTTGAATCTCTGAGAAAACTAAACATTCTAAATCATTTGCAAACATCAAAGCTCTATTTTGTCTTGTGCTTTCAATTGATTATTCAGGATTCCAAAGACAACAAAGTGAAGAAGTGCTATATTGTGTAATCATCTACCAAGAAGTGGTAACATCTCATTCATTCTTCATTTTAATTCTGTTTTCTACTTGTTCAATGCATAAGGTTATCTTATAAAGTAAAATCATTTGAGAAGGGTGAGTCATAGACTAGATTAATCAAAGTTATAGTATAAAATCCATGTGTGGATGATCCTTGATTAGATTGGTCTTTAGGTTGTTTCTAGATATAAAATCCTTGTTGAAGAGTGAGCCTTGTTTGTAGAATTGCTATAGAGGTTGTGAGAGTAAAACCATTGTGTGGTGAACCTCTTATGTAATTGTTGAACTTGAAAATCTAATAGATTGTTTGAAATCTTTGAGTGTAGACTCAAGGTAGTGGAGGTAGATCTTCAGAAGATCAAACCACTATATTGCTTGTGTTTATTGCTTTTGATTTGTTTATTGCCTTGTTATTAATTTGATCATTTTCTCATCAAGTTAAATAATCATAATCTGCATCAACTAAGTTTATAAAGTGTTAGCCCTAAGGGCAAATCATGTAGTTTTGATTAATGACAAATATTGATGAGGACTAATATGCTTGTATGTTGTGATAGGATTTTTGGATCGAGAAGGAAGCAAGTCTCATTGCCTTGGAGCTAGCAATGCATGAACAACTCAAATATGTCAAAGTGATTAAAGATTGAAGAGTTTGTTCAAGATTAATGAAGGCTTTGAAGACATGAAGTGTAGGTGGCATGTGGTTAATAGGTAAATATTGTAAACCCTACACTCTTAAGTCTTGGAATCTATGAGTTGCAATTGAGAGCACAAAACTTGATTTAAATGGTTTTGAACTTACCTAAACTATCAAGTTTTCATAAATGGTTTTTGCACATAAAAGATCTTTAATGACTTATCTTTAAGGCTAGAATGTTTTCCAACTTGTTTGAATTGATTTGAACATGTTTTGACAAAGTTTGAAAAATTCGGATGCAAGATTCGGACGCAGTCCAAAAATTCGGTCGTCCGAATTTTGTAGCAAAAGTTTGCTACTATTCTTCCAGAGAAATTCGGAAGAAGATTCGGACGCAGCCAAAAAATTCGGTCGTCCGAATTTTGGCCTTCAGCATGGTCACTGTTCTTCCAGAGAAATTCGGAAGAATATTCGGACGCAGCAGAAAAAATTCGGTCGTCCGAAAAATTCAGACGCAGAATTCGGTCATCCGAATTTTCTGAAACTAGCCGTTACTAGCCGTTTTATGAACGTTTGAACTGATTTTTGAATTCTATAAAAGCCATAAACTCCAGATTTTTTAGTAGAACTTTGAACTTAAGAAATCCTACAAGCTCTAACTTGTTTTACATCAAAATTACTTGAAAAGCTCTCAAATTGCCTTGTGCTCAAAGATTGAAATTCAAGATTCCAAAGGCAACAAAGTGTGAAGGTGAAACATTGTGTAATCATCTACCAACAAAGTGGTAACATCTTACGCACTCTCTTTTCTTCTCTCAATTGTGTTTTCTACTAGCTCATTGCAAGGTTATCTTGTGACATAAAACCCTTTTGTGTTAGGGTGAGCCATAGACTAGATTAATCAAGGTTGTGGTGTAAAACCCGTTTGTGGGTGAGCCTTTGATTATATTGGTCTTTAGGTTGTCTTTAGATATAAAACCCTTGTGGAAGGGTGAACCTTGTTTGTATAATTACTAAAAGAGGTTGTGAGTGTAAAACCATTGTGTGGTGAGCCTCTTATGTAATTGATGAATTTGAGCATATAGTGGATTGATTGAAATCCTTGAGTGTGAACTCAAGGTAGTGGATGTAGATCTTGGAGAGATCGAACCACTATAAATCGTGTGTTCATTTGTTTATAGCTTTACTTGTTTACATACTTATGTTATTATTATATGTTCTTAGTTGTTGATTGATTGGTTGTGAATTTATTGTTTGATCATCTTGTCTCAACCATTAAATCACATATAAACTTAGAGTTTGTAAATTTGAAGAAGAGCTTTTATTAAGGCAAAGGATTTGCAAAACAGGAAAAGATTTTGATAATTAGCCTAAGACCTAATTCACCCCCCCTCTTAGGTCTTTCAATTGGTATCAGAGCAAGGTCTTCTTTTTAAGGTCTAACAACCTAGAAGTAAAGATCATATGGCTAGTTTACCAAATTTGCCTTATATGGAAGGTTCCTCCCCTAATAGACCTCCATTGTTTGATGGTTCTAATTATATTTTTTGGAAGTCTAGGATTGAGATGTACATTTGTTCTATTAACTATGAATTGTGGAATATTATTGAGAAAGGTCCCTATGTGCCATTGAGATTGAAAGCCGATGGAGTTACAAGGGAACCAAAGCCTATGGAGGAGTATGATGAGAGTGATTCAAGAAAGATGACATTAAACTACCAAGCAATGAACATTCTTTGTTGTGCGTTGGTCGTCAATGAATACAATAGAGTGATGGAATGTGATTCCGCTCATGAAATGTGGAAGCTACTTCAAATCACTCATGAAGAAGAAATATCAAATGTGTGCTTCATGGCAATGAATGATGAGGTACAATCCACTCCTTCTACCTCTACTTGTTGTGATGATGATGTTGATGTTGTAGATGATCCTAATGAACTACTTGTTGAAATGTATGAAGAATTAAAAAGGGTTTCAAAAAGAAATAAGGAAATGAAATTCAAAATTAATGAGTTATTAAATGAAAACTCAAAATTATATTGTGAAAATAAAAAGCTTCTTGAATCTATTGATTGTTTAAATATTGAAATAGAAGTTTTAAATGTTTCTTTACAAAATATATCTTTTGAAAATAAAGCACTTTGTACAAAAGTTTCTTCTCTTGAAAGAATGCTTAGTGACCATGAAATTTTGAAAAGGAAAGTTGATGATCTTACATTATGTATTGACAAATTTACAAATGGAAGAGACAAGCTTGACAAAATACTTGGCTCTCAAAGATCCTCTTTTATTAGAAATGGTATTGGTTATGATCATGTAAATAATAGACCTAAATATAAAAATTTCTTTGTTAAAGCTACTTCTAGTTCAATGCCTCATACTTGTTGTACATATTGTGGAAAATATGGACACAAAGCCATTAGGTGCTTCGTTAAAAAGAAAAAATAGAAAATGGTGTTAAAACTATTTGGAGAGTTAAAGGAATTATTACTAACCCCCATGGACCCAAGAAAGTATGGGTACCAAAGGATACTTCTTCTCCTTATTGCAGTACGCTTCAATTCAAACTCAAGCACTACTAAAGGGGGTATATTGATGATGTTAGCTCAAAGAATAACAGAAAACATCACATTCATAATCAAAGTCAAGACAAACAATGAAGGATTTGTTTTTGAGACAAGAAGAAAGGAAGAATTCTTGGAGTAACCAATGTTGGTAAAGGTTTCTTTCTTCTTTTTAAACAAATGTGGCTTATTGCTGATTTGAACTTTAACTTGCTTAGTATTAGCCAATTGTGTGACAATGGATAAGAAGTTAAATACCAACATGTGAAGTTTTAGTTGAGCATTCTTTGTTATTAAGATTTAAAGATTTGCCAACCATGACTTACCAATTGCTTCTATGAAATTGATTAAATAACATTGATAATGTGGAATTAAATTCATTGTTGATATGTTCTTGAAGTTGACTATATGTCATGATAAGATGATTAACTATCTATGCATTTGGTTTGCTAAAATCGTCTTCTTAAAACTCTACAAAAAGGTTTGGATGTAGAAAATAAGTTCATTCGTCCGAACTTATATGACAATATGACATTTTGTGATTTTGATCAATTACTTGCAAAATGTTTCATTATGTGTTTTATCTTGATAAGCTTGAATGTCTTGTAGCTTATGATAATGATGGATTTTCTTGGCATAGAAGATTAGGTCACGTGAGCATAGATTTGTTGAACAAACTTTACTCTCAAGATCTAGTTGGAGGATTGCTAAAAATATGTGTTGAGAAATTTATTCTTGAGAAACTTGTCAATAGGGAAAACAAACAAAAGAATCTTTCAAACCCATGAAAATGCTTTTAGACCTCAAAACATCTTGAGCTTGTTCATATAAATTGATTTGGACTTATGAGGAACTCTAGTATTGAGGACTTGAAGTATGCATTAATAGTAGTTGATTATTTCTCAATATTCACTTTAGCATTATTCTTTGCTCATAAAGATGAAGTGTTTCATAAGATTTTAAAACTATTCAAAAAGGTTCAAACCTCCCTTAAGTGCAAATTGATTTCCATTAGAAGTGACAATAGGAGAATTTTACAACCAAGTCATTACAAAATTTGCTTTGAAAATTGAATTTCATATAATTGTTTCAATTGCAAAAACCCCCACAACAAAATGGTGGTATTGAAAAGAAAATTTGAACTTTGTAAAAATTGGCTAGGTCCATGCTTTGTGAAAATTCTTCCTCAAAAATATTTTTAGTCCAAAGTCGTAAACATCACATGTTATGATAAATAGAATTCTTTTAAGATCATTTTGAAGAAAAACATCTTTTTAATTCTCTTTTATAGAATGCCTCAAATTGCATATTTTAAAGTGTTTGGTTATAAATGTTTTACTTTGGATATTTGTGATAACTTACTTAAATTTAATAGAAAGCCGGGTATAAGCATATCTCTGAACTATTCTTCTAACAAAAGGCCTATAGAGTTTATAATGAAAAGAACCTTATATGATGAGGAAATCATTCATGTTTATTTTTTATGAATCTTACATTCACTTGGGAAAGAAAAGATGAAGATGATGTAGGTACATCTATGAACGAATATCAAACTCATCTTCAAGCACCAACTTTGGAGAATCATACCAATGAGGAAGAAATGAGAGAACAAAATCAAGATGACCAACCTAGTGGTGACCAAGAGCTTTCAAAGAACTTATGATACCCACAAAGGCCACCCTAAGGAGCAAATCATTGGTGATATCTCCCAATGAGTAAAAATAAGGCGGTATTTTATCAATAACTTTATTCTTTTATTTCATATGAGACTAAAAGTATTGATGATGCCTTGTGTGATGATTTTTGGATTATTGCTATGCAAGAGGAATTAAATAAATTTGAAAGATACAATATTTTGGATATTCCTAAATCTCATGATTATTCTATTATTGGAACTAAATGGTTTTTAGAAATAAACTTATTGAATCCGGAGAAGTTGTTAGAAACAAGGTTAGACTTGTTGCCTAAGGATTCAATCAAGAAGAGAAAATTGATTATGATATGAAACATTTGTTCCGAATGCTAGACTTGAGTCCATAAGAATGCTTTTGACTTGTACTTGTTTTAAGTTATTTCAAATGAATGTCAAAAGTGCTTTTCTAAATGGTTCTATTGAGGAAGTGGTTTATATGGAACAATCACTCGGTTTTGCTCATGAAAAGTTTCCTAACCATATTTTCAAACTATCCTAAGTTTTGAATGGTTTAAAACCAGCCCCTAGTTTCCTTGAGTAGTTTCCTTCTTTCAAAAGATTTTCAAGAGGAAAATTGAAACTACCCTTTTATAAAATCCTCATGCAACAATGATCTATAACTTGTTCGAATACATGATACAATTTTTTTTGTGCTTCTAATACTTCACTTTGTGATGTGTTTTCCAAGTTGATGCAAAGTAAATTTGAAATAAGCATGATAGGAAAACTCAATTTCTTTCTTGGCCTACAAATCAAGCAAACCAAGGATGGCACTTTTATGAATCAAGTTAAGGTATAAGCATCCATAAGTTTATCAACTATGCTTGACAAGAATAAAATGGTTTCATAGGAGTAGTCAACTCTATTTGACAGCAAGTAGAGCCAATATTATATTTGTCATGTGCTTGTGTGCTAGATTTCATCTTGTCCTAAAGAGTTTCATTTGATTGTTGTTAAATACATTCTCTATTAACTTATTGATACTCCAAGTCATTATGGTCTATTTCAAATGTGTGGCTATGTTATGTGATAACATTAATGCAATAAATTTGATCATCATACTATTCAACAAACTATGATAAAGCATATAGAGATCAAACTTCATCTCATTAGAGATCACTCTACTAAAGGTAATACTTGTTTAAAGCATGTTTGCATTAATAAACAAATTAATGATATTTTCACTAAGCCATTGGTCGAAGAAAGGTTTGACCAATCTTAGAAGAAGCTTAGGAATTTCAAAATCCAATAACTAAAGTGTATTCAAGTGTTGTAGCATCCAAGTGAGGACACTAAAGCCAAGCATGGGAAAAGGAATGGGAAAAGCCAAAGAAAATGATAGATGACCAGTGATCAATGAACCAAGGAAGGTTCATTTTCCTCAAAAGCATGTCAAGGCTTGATAGATTTGTCACGAGTGGAGGCTGCTACTAAATTTGATGATTGGACAAAAAGGAATCATAAGAAAAATCCCAGCTACAAGGTGGATGTCATCAAACTATCCGAAATGGGTAATATACTCTTATTTTTAAATGATATGAGTTGGACTAGTTTGCTTATGTTTGATGAATGCTATTGCCTTCCTTAGTTTATGAAGTTTATGCAAATATTAAGGAAGAAAGAGTTAAGCAAGTTGGTAATAAAAGCTATTTAGTAGTATTCTTCAAAAATATCACAAGTTAATTTTTGAAATTGATAATGCATTGCTCAATAGAATTTGTGATGTTGAGGATGTTGGGTTTAGGCATTATTCTTCTGGGGACATTGTTTTATAATTGAGTTATACTCACATGAAAGAATTGAGAATGCCTATATATATAAATGATAAGAAGCCTCAAGACTAGAAAGGAGAGAGAGATAAAAGCCTTTTTATGCTAGTGAAAGAATTTTGCATCACATGCTTACTACCTTGATTATAGCATACTTTGAACACAAATCTTCTGTTGATAATATGTATGCTGTAACTATGCTAGCCATGCATAAAAAAATGAATTTTGGATATATATTGCTAAAGAATATAATGGAGCAAGAAGAACAAAAATAAAATAAAATTATTCCTGGAAACAAAGTAAACTTGGATAAACTCTCCAATATTGATAATGTTCTATCTCTATTTGATGATATTGATTGGAGCAATTTACTAGTAATTGATGAAGAATTTTATACAGCCCTTACATATGAGCTTTATGCAAATCTTAAAGAAGAAAGAATTGAACATTAGGGGGATAATTTAGTTTAATGGTATTCCTCTAGAGTGTATCAAGTGGATTTTGAGTTCAATAATGCCTTAGTGAACAGAATTTTGTGGGGTAGATGATAATGAGGCAAGGTATTACTCATTGGGATAACATTGCTTTATTCTTGAATTGTTCACAAATGAGAGATTTGAATAGGCTTTCACAAATGGTTGACAATTTAGGTCATTTAGGGAAGAGGAAATCCTTGCTAGAGAAAGGAAAATTTTAAAAAAAAGGGAAGCATGAGTCACCAAGTGAGGGGGAGCAAATCCCTATAAAAAAAAAGAAGACTATTTGAAGAGCTATTCTCCATTGAAGGTGATAATCTCACTAGAAGTAACACCATAGTTGCCAAGGTGTTTTAAGAGGCATTGAAAAACTATGTAAATTCTTCGAGTCTGTTGCTCTAATGATTCTTGGCAAATTTGATGGTTTAGAAGCTAGACTCAAGAATATGGAAGAAGACTTGAGAAAGATTTCTCAAATGATTTTTAAATGGTGCTAGTTCCTTTAGAGCTAAAGAAGAAAACTACGATGAAGGAAAAGGTAGTGAAGCACTCCAAGAAAAAGAAGAGCTTGAGAATGAAGAACAAAGAGGTAATGCTCAAGAGAACAAGCAAGAAGAAGAAAGTGAATGGAGTTTCACAAAGTCAAATCACAAATCCATCACCAATCTTCTTCAGCCAAGAGAGAAGGAAAATGTGGTTCAAAGGAAGAAGATCCAAAGATCCTCTCGATTAGTAACTTTCCAAAGCACAACTACACGAGCAAGGAGTCAACAAATGAAGGACCCCATCATATAGAGCTCAAGGGAGACATGGCCATCATAACAAACAAATTTGGAAGTGAAGACCATGAAGCGCATCCAAGACTAAGCCTTTCTATCCCTAAACTCTATTTTGATGCTTATTTTAGTTTATTCCTTGATGCACACGTTATGCTTTAACATTGAAATTTACTTGTGCCTTTTTAGTCATTATAATGTTTTGAAGCTCAATATGTGAAATCTTTGTGATAAGAGCTTCTTTTGTTTCACTTTTGTTGTCCAAATACTCTCACCCCAAGTTTAATTGCTACTAAAAAGGGGGAGAAGAAGTTGATAATATATTGCTTATTGTATTATTATTGAAGATACTACATAATGCTTATTGCTATTAGGATAATAATTTTTTGACTAGAGAATTGCTGAATATTACCAATATACAGTTTATGAGAATTGGCTAATATATTACTAAATTGCCAAATGAGGTTTAGTCCATATGCTGCTTATATGTGATACATGTTGTCTCACTTTCATTAACCCCATGTTTGATTGATGACAAAAGGGGGAGAAGAAATGTGATGACAAAATGTGTGAAAATGAGAAATAGCAGTGGAATTCCTCAAGAATTTTTGAAAAATCCATGCATATGTAAAAGGGGGAGAAAGAATATTGACTGCAAGATGTGCTATGTGCTATGTGCTTGTTGTAAATGTGCTATGTATATGTGCTATAAGTTGAAATGTAAAATGAATGTGTACTGTGAAAATATTTGACTGCATTTGAAATTTAAATTGAATATGTTATACTATGTGAGGTTTTGAGATTTTGAATATGGTTAAGTTAAGATTTTGAAATCTTGATACTAGTTCTTGACTTAACTTATGATTTTAGTTTACCTCATAAAAACAATTGAATGCTTGAGTTTTGTGGTTTTGCAAAGCTAAAGAGTGCTATTGCGGCTATACATATTTGAGTACTTCTATAGTTCATTTAAGAATGCAAAATCACATTTTCAAACTTGCTATCAAAAGTTTGGACTTGAAGTTCGGATGCATCCAAACTTTCTTGCCAAAAATGTTTTTCTATTGTTCAAATTGTTTGAAAACTATCTTAATCCTTCCTATCATATTTGAACAATCTTAGAAAAGCTTATTTTCAAAAATAGAAGTTGTTATCTCACATATTTTATAGTTTGGAATTGAAAGCTCAAAATTCGGATGCATGATTTAAAAATTCGGATGCATGTTTCAGAAATTCGGATGCATGCATATTTTGTTGCCAAAACATGCTCTTTTGTTGTTCAAATTGATCCAAATATGTTTTAATCTCTTCCATTATGTTTGAACAACCTTAGGAACACTTTATTTCACTTCAAACATTCATTATATTGAATTTATTGCAGTTTAGACTTAAGATCAAAAAATTCGGATGCAATGTTTAAAAATTCGGATGCATGTTCTGAAATTCGGATGCATCCATATTTTGTTGCCAAAATGTGCTCTTTTGTTGTTCAAATTGATTCAAACATGTTTCAATCTCTTCTATTATGTTTGAACAATCTTAGGAAAGCTTATTTTCAAAAATTGAAGCTTTCATTTCACTTATTTTATAGTTCGGACTTGATATGTCAAAATTCGGATGCATAGTATCTCAAGTCCAAACTTGTTGAAAAATGAGCACAATCTAAGGGGGAGCATTGTTAAACTTTTACAACCTTTAAAACCTCTCTTAGAAGTTTTCTTAATGCTTAAATGCTATATCTTCTATCCTAGTAGTTGGAAGGAATGAGGCAAATGGAGGTTGGTTGGGTCATAGGCTCATATTGAGCCTTTTGCATGTCAATGTACTAAATTGGTTATTATCCATTATTGACATTAATGCTTCTTTGTACTACATTGTTTAAATCCATCACATTTTGCATCAAAGTTTGTCATCATCAAAAAGGGGGAGATTGTTAGCCCTAAGGGCAAATCATGTAGTTTTGATTAATGACAAATATTGATGAGGACTAATATGCTTGTATGTTGTGATAGGATTTTTGGATCGAGAAGGAAGCAAGTCTCATTGCCTTGGAGCTAGCAATGCATGAACAACTCAAATATGTCAAAGTGATTAAAGATTGAAGAGTTTGTTCAAGATTAATGAAGGCTTTGAAGACATGAAGTGTAGGTGGCATGTGGTTAATAGGTAAATATTGTAAACCCTACACTCTTAAGTCTTGGAATCTATGAGTTGCAATTGAGAGCACAAAACTTGATTTAAATGGTTTTGAACTTACCTAAACTATCAAGTTTTCATAAATGGTTTTTGCACATAAAAGATCTTTAATGACTTATCTTTAAGGCTAGAATGTTTTCCAACTTGTTTGAATTGATTTGAACATGTTTTGACAAAGTTTGAAAAATTCGGATGCAAGATTCGGACGCAGTCCAAAAATTCGGTCGTCCGAATTTTGTAGCAAAAGTTTGCTACTATTCTTCCAGAGAAATTCGGAAGAAGATTCGGACGCAGCCAAAAAATTCGGTCGTCCGAATTTTGGCCTTCAGCATGGTCACTGTTCTTCCAGAGAAATTCGGAAGAATATTCGGACGCAGCAGAAAAAATTCGGTCGTCCGAAAAATTCAGACGCAGAATTCGGTCATCCGAATTTTCTGAAACTAGCCGTTTTATGAACGTTTGAACTGATTTTTGAATTCTATAAAAGCCATAAACAACAGATTTTTTAGTAGAACTTTGAACTTAAGAAATTCTACAAGCTCTAACTTGTTTTACATCAAAATTACTTGAAAAGCTCTCAAATTGCCTTGTGCTCAAAGATTGAAATTCAAGATTCCAAAGGCAACAAAGTGTGAAGGTGAAACATTGTGTAATCATCTACCAACAAAGTGGTAACATCTTACGCACTCTCTTTTCTTCTCTCAATTGTGTTTTCTACTAGCTCATTGCAAGGTTATCTTGTGACATAAAACCCTTTTGTGTTAGGGTGAGCCATAGACTAGATTAATCAAGGTTATGGTGTAAAACCCGTTTGTGGGTGAGCCTTTGATTATATTGGTCTTTAGGTTGTCTTTAGATATAAAACCCTTGTGGAAGGGTGAACCTTGTTTGTATAATTACTAAAAGAGGTTGTGAGTGTAAAACCATTGTATGGTGAGCCTCTTATGTAATTGATAAATTTGAGCATATAGTGGATTGATTGAAATCCTTGAGTGTGAACTCAAGGTAGTGGATGTAGATCTTGGAGAGATCGAACCACTATAAATCGTGTGTTCATTTGTTTATAGCTTTACTTGTTTACATACTTATGTTATTATTATTTGTTCTTAGTTGTTGATTGATTGGTTGTGAATTTATTGTTTGATCATCTTGTCTCAACCATTAAATCACATATAAACTTAGAGTTTGTAAATTTGAAGAAGAGCTTTTATTAAGGCAAAGGATTTGCAAAACAGGAAAAGATTTTGATAATTAGCCTAAGACCTAATTCACCCCCCCTCTTAGGTATTTCATAAAGGAAATAGTTTTTGAAAAATTAGCCAATGACCTAATTCACCCCCCCTCTTAGGTCTTTCAGATACCAGCTAAGTCCAAGCAATAATCAAACTTAGCGGCTAAAAGTGGTTTGGTTAACATGTCTGCAGGATTTTTATCTGTATGAATTTTCTAGATTGTAATATCTCCTACAGCAACAATATCTTGGATAAAATTATGTTTAACATCAATATGCTTGGTCTTTCTTGTTTCTGGTCAAATGAACAGCGTTCTAACTATCGCAGAACACAACAAGAATGTCTTGTTGTAGACCAAGTTCACTTACCAAGCCTCGGAGCCAAATACCCTTTTTCACCCCTTCCGTAGCAGCAACATACTTTGCTTCAATGGTGGACAAAGACGCGATGGATTGAAGTGATGAATACCAACTGATAGCAGAACCACAAAGTATAAAAATATAGGCTGAAAGTGACCTTCTCCGATCTAAATCACCATCGTAGTCAGCGTCAACATAACCAACTACGCTACCTGGATCAACTCTATGTCTATCAAATACCAAACCAATATTAGTAGAACCCTTCAAATAACGAAGGATCCATTTGACAGCTTCCCAACGTTGTTTGCCTAGACTGTGCATGAATCTGCTAACAACGCTAACGGCATAAGCTAGATCATGCCTGGTACATACCATAGCATACATGAGGCTTCCAACTACATTTGAGTATCGTACATATGACATACGTCTCTTGTCCTCCTCTTATTGAGGACATTGATCAGGGGACAATTTAAAGTGAGCAGCTAATGGAATACTAACAGCTTTGCAATCCTATATTTCAAATTTGTCAAGCATCTTCATAACATACTTCTTCTGTGATAAAAAAAAGTTTACTGACTTGAGGATCCCTGCTAATCTCCATTCCAAGAATTTTCTTGGCAGGACCTAAATCCTTCATATCAAATTCACTGATAAGCTGGGCCTTTAACCTGTTGACAAGATATTTATCTTTTGCAACAATCAACATGTCATCAACATACAACAGTAAGTATATGAATGACCCATCAGATGGCTTCTGAAAATAGATGCAATTATCATAACTACTTCTGGAGTAGCCATGTTCAACCATGAAAGAATCAATCATCTTATACCATTGTCTCTGCGATTGCTTCAATACATGGTCCTCCTTTCCTGGAACAACGAACCCTTCCGACTGCTGAATATAAATTTCTTCCTCAATATTACCATGAGGAAAAGCAGTTTTCACATCTAACTATTCCAGCTCCAAATCATACAAGGTAACTAGAGCAAGTAATACATGAATTAAAGTATGACGAACAGCTGGAGAAAATACTTCATTAAAGTCAATACCTTCCTGTTGATCAAAATCTCTGACAACAAATCTTGCGTTGTACCTTGCATTCTCAACACTGGGGATGTCTTCTTTTCTCTTAAAGATCCACTTGCAACTAATGACTCGCTTGCCTTCTGGCAATTTCACCAGATCCCAAGTTTCATTCTTATAAAGACTCTAGACCTCTTCTTGCATTGCAGCAATCCATTTTGTTGAATTGTCACTAGAGATAGCTTCAAAATAATTTCTTGGTTCACTATCGTCTCCTATCTCTTGTGCAACAACTAATGCATAAGCAATATTGACAGATTCTGCAATTAGTCTTTAAGTCGGCTTTCTCGGTCTCTGTGCTGGAAGTTCCTGAGCCATAGACCACAGTTGTGGCAAACCTCGTCGTTGAGGTGGATGTAACTGTCGTGAATTCCTGTGTTCAATGATATCATCAATTGCAGTGGCTTGATCTTGTTCAGTCGTGGCGGAATTGGGAAAATCTTCCTTTAAAATGGGAGCTTCAACCTCAAACTCCACCTTCTCTAGAACATTCTCCTGATCACTTATATCAGTGAAGGAAACAACAATATTCCTCCCAAAAGATAGCATAACATTTTCATTAAAGATTACATCCCGACTATGAAATTATTTGCTAGTTTCAGTATTATATAAACGATAGCCTTTAACCCCTTGACCATAACCTAAGAAAATGCACTTCTTCGCATGAGGCTCTAATTTTCCCTCATTCACATGCGAATAAGTAGAACACCCAAATAATCTAATATTAGAATAATCAACGGGGTTACCTGACCAAACTTCTTCCTGAATATTGCAGTCAATTGCTCTTTCGGGAGAGCGGTTTATCAAATAAAACGTCGTTGAAGCCGCTTCAGGCCAAAAATGTTTCCCCATACCTGAATGAGAGAGCATGCAGTGAACTCTTTCCAATATAGTTCTGTTCATCCTTTCTGTAACTCCATTTTGTTGTGGAGTACCTGGAATGATGAGATGTCTAGCAATACCTTCCCTCTTGCAAAAATCATTGAATTCATTTGAGCAAAACTCAAGGCCATTATATGTCCTCTATCTTTTGATTTTCTTACCTGTCTGGTTCTCAATTAAAGCTCCCCACTCCTTAAAGATTGAAAATGCTTCACTCTTCTATTTAATAAAATAAACCCAGAGTTTCTTGAGAAGTCATCAATAATTTTCAACATGTAATGACATTTACCTTTGGATGGAACTCTTGACGGACCCCAAAGATCCGAATGAATGTAATCCAATGTACCTTTGGTTCTGTGAATGGCTTTTGAAAAACTAACCCTTTTTTGCTTACCAAAAATGTAATGTTCGCAAAAATCAACCTTACCAGTACAGTGGTTATCAAGATGGCCCTTCTTTTTGAGGATTTGAATTCCCTTCTCACTTATGTGGCCCAATTTGTAATGCAACAACTTGGTGTTATCCTTGTCAAATGAGGCAACAGTTGTAAAACTTGTAACAATTGAACCCTGCAGCATAAACAAACTTCCAGATCGATTTGCTTTTAATAACACAAGAGCTCCTTTGGACACTTTTAGAACTCCACCTTCAGCTGAGTATCTACACCCAAGGGATTCGAGGGTGCCTAGGGAAATAAGATTTTGTTTCAAATCGGGGACATGTCAGACACCAGTCAAGGTTCTAATGACTCCATCATTTGTCTTGATTTTAATTGCACCTTTACCGATAACTTTGCATTGAACATCTTTGTCCATTAGGACAAGACCACCATTAACCGATTCATAAGTGATAAACCAATCTCTGCTAGAAGACATGTGAAAAGTACAATCAGAATCAAGAATCCATTTATTCTTAGACCTTTGTTCAGTGTTGACAGTTACAAGACAATCTTCATCAGATTCAGTCTCAGCAATACTAGCTTCGGTAGATTTTTCGGGTTGTTTACCTTTTCGGGTTGTCTATTTTTCTTGCAATAACGGCAATACTTAGAGTTTTTACCACTAGACTTTGTTTTGGACTTAATTTTACCGTTACTACCTCTTTCTTGGTTCCTTCCTCTTGCTACTAATCCTTCACTCGAACTTTCAGAATGAATTTCAAAATCAAATTTTTCTTTGGATAGTAAGTGAGACTTGACATCATCAAAAGACAGGGTAACATAATTACCATATAGCATAATTTCTTTGAAGTGTAGATATGAGAGTGGTAGAGAAACATTAAGTAGAACAACTTTATCTTAATCGTCAACTTTAACATTCAAATTTTTCAAATCAATAATAATGGAATTAAATTCATCAAGGTGAGATTGGATGGGAGTACCTTCAGACATACGGAGAGTAAAGAGTCGCTCATTTAAACGAAGTTTATTTGCAAGACTTTTGGTCATGTATAAATACTTTAGTTTATTCCATATACCTGATGCGCTTTCCTCGTTGATAACTTCTCGCAACACCTCACGGGACAAACATAACTGAATTATAGACAATGAATTTTCATCCATCTCGTCTCAATCTTTCTCCTTTATAGCTTCTGGCTTCTTCGATTTTCCCGCAAGAACTTTCTTTAAACCATTATGGGTGAGAACGGCTTGCATCTGGACTCGCCAAATAGCAAAACTAATTTTACCGTCAAATTTCTCAATATCAAATTTTGTCAACATTATAAAAGTCTCAGTTGAATGATTAGGGCTCTGACACCAGTTTCTAGGGATACAGAATGAGGAAGCGAAATAAATTCAACCAAAGATGATGAAAAATTAATAATGACAGTAAAAAAATGACACCAAAATATTTAGGTGTAAAAAATCCTTCGTAAATAGAGGCAAAAAAACCACCGGCGAGAGAACAAAAAATTTCACTATAATTTGTAGTGTATACAAAATATTTTCTTATGACTAACAAGATAAATAACCCAAAAAATAATTCTCTATAGAAGAAAAATACTTAAAATAAGAAGCAGAGAATAGAATGAAAAGAAGAGAAAATATTGAAAGTTGTTGTGTTTTCTATGTTTTTCATTGAGGTGCAAGAGTGCCTATTTATAGGCAAACTCCAGCAGCTCTTGCCAACAAATTTTGGTAGCTGTAGAAAACAAAAAGTGGGCAGCTCCACAAATTACAGCCACAATCAATTTTGGCAACGACAGACAACTTTGGTAGGTAGATAATTTTGGCAGCTGTAGAAAACAAAAGGTGGGCAGCCCCACAAAGCCTAATTGTAGCCGAGGTATACAGAGGATTGCTTATAACACCTTAAGCAAAGGCTTCATAGGATTCTAAAATAACCCAACCAAACACTAAAAATGGGACTTTTATGTTCACGTTTACTTTCTATCTCCAATCTTTCCACATTACACCCAAACCAAACTACATCTTGTGTAGATAATATCCTGTTTAGAAATAGTAATTTGAACTTGTTACATAACATTAAGTAGTTTCTTATTCAAAACTTTGAAATGAAATATATTTGCAAAGCCACTTATGTCAAAAGGCCCAAAGAAAAGTTGAACTAATTTAGAAAGCCCACTGAAAAGGTTTTGAAAAGATTCAAAATGAAAAAAAATACTCACTTATTATAGCTCATTGCAAACAGTGAGTTTTGTCTGTAACAATGTCCTCAAAATGCATTAGACCAAGAACAAATGAAAGGCATTCATAAGCTTTATTCTTGTTGAAAGTCTTACGTACCCACAAATCTATACTGGACCTGATATCAATTTTATAGTAGAAATGTTTGGCAGATATCCAGGTGACCCTAATCTCGATCATTGGAAAGTTGGTAAAAGAATTTCGAGATATTTGCAAGAAACCAAGGATTTTAAGTTCATATACACACAGTCGGATTCTTTGGAATTGATCAAATATCCGAACTCAAATTTGGGTGCATGTAATGACAATGGTAAATCAAATTTGACTGTTATATACATTTTCAAGAACAATAAGAGTGACAAAAATAGCAAGTATATAGACATCAAGTATCGGTGATCAAATATTACATTAAGAAGCAAACTATGACATTTGAGTATGTTAGCACCACTTTGATGGTAGTGGATCTTATAACTAAAGAATTATCAACTAATGTCATTCAAGATTTTTTAACCTATGTGGGACTTATATTATAAACATTTGGGATTTCATTAAGAATTCTTAGATTAATTAGTCTCCGTTTGATCAAGATAATGTTAGATAGTGCTACTGCTTTTCATAATGATGTGTAAAAGCCTTATAGTCAAACTTCACATACAAGTTTTTTATGTTGATGATCAAAGAAATTTATCATACATTATTTCGTAAAAGAAATTCTGCAGATTAGTTGATCTTCTGTTACCTGGTTAGGTAAAAATATGCAGTGAATTTCGTAATCTTTTAAATGGAATGGTCTAACTAATCTAACAGGGTTGGTTATCGAGAAACATATTCATTATGAATTCCATTCCATCTTTGATGAAATCTAGTAACCTTTTATATGATAGTTTAAGTGTTCCCATGTATTTTTGCAATTCTATTGAATACAACCTAGTAGCAGGTGTACCTAGTGCATATGTTGCCATGTCTTTGCGCTGTATAGAAAAGGTTAAACATGCCTTTATACTGCAAGAAATTAGAGAGAATTATTTTTTGGTTAGGAGAAATTGATCCAACTAGACAACTGGAAGTTCGCAACACTGTATGAGAATCAAAAGATAGTAGGGGAAAATGAACTCTCGACCATTATTTCATTAGGTTGGAAAAATGTTAACAGATTTTCAGCTGGAAATCAACAATATAATAAATTATATTTTACCTTTACAAAGGACCAAAAGAATAGAAAGTTTATGTTACATAGTTTCCTGATACCGTAGTTACCTCCCGTCATCCAACAGAAAGTTCTGATCTCTGATACTATCATTCGAGGCTGTTGTGTTAGTGAAATCACTTCCACTGGCAGCAAAAGGATATTCAGAACTAGAGAAGACCCTGGAATCAAGCAAATGCCCCGTCTCTTCAGGAATCAAATGAGTCTCAATCCAAGGATGTTTTTGCATCTGTCTCAATCCTTCCAATTCCATTGCAACTTCTTTCATGGTAGGCCTTTCTTCTGATTTCACATTCAGGCACTGCTTGGCCAGCAAAGCCACTTCTTCCAGCTGCTGAATGTTTCTGTGATCCTCCAATAATCGCTTGTCAAGAATCTGAAATACTTTATTCTCTTCAACTAAAGAAACAAAATACATGGACAAATTTCTCTCTTTCTCCGACCTGTCAAAAGATAGTGCCATCTCGCCGGTTAATAGTTCTGCCAAGACAACGCCAAAGCTATAAACATCACTTTTTTCAGTAAGTTGGCTCGACTGGAAGTATTCAGGATCCAGGTAGCCTAAAGTGCCTTGAACTAATGTTGTTAACTGAGTCCTATCTATTGGAATAAATCTTGAGGCTCCAAAATCAGACACTTTCGCTGTGTAAGCATTGTCTAGGAGTATGTTAACAGTTTTTATATCCCTATGAATAATAGGCACAGATGTTGCAGAATGCAAGTATGCAAGTGCCTCTGCTGTTTCTGCAGCAACCTTGAGACGCAGATTCCATGTAAACACTGAAGAAAGACGATCATCATGAATGTGATAGTAGAGAGTCCCATTGGTGATGAATTCGTAAACTAGGAGAGGTACTTCTGTTTCCAAGCAACATCCTAACAACTTCACCACATTTCTGTGGTTGATTTGGGAGAGAATGATCACCTCATTGATGAATTGCTCAATTTGACTTTGATCACTTACTTTGGACCTCTTGATTGCAACTATTCTGTTATCAGGCAGTATTCCTTTGTACACTGTTCCAGAACCTCCTCGCCCGATGACTCTTTTCTCGTCAAAGCTGTCAGTAGCCTTCTTAAGCTCTTCTTCTGTGAAAGTTATATCTCTCTGCATTGAACCATTCTGTCCGGATAGCTTCTGCTGTAACAAGATTCCACCATTTTGGCGAAAGAATTGTTCTCTTAATTTTGAAAGTTTTCTGTGTCTGCTTACGCAATAAATCCAAGAACTTCCAAGTACCAAAACCAGGATGCCCAAAATAACACCTGCTCAATAAAAGTCATATATTTATCAATCAATATACAGATGAGTACCTCCCATTGATTTATCGTATTTGTTCATGCACCTAAGAATACACGTTGGCTCCGGGGTGTACTATGCATGATATAAGATGATGAAATTTTGGTTTCACAAAGGAAAAAAGTAAACAAAAGCTCTTGAATTGAAATGTAATTCTTTTATTCTTTTCAAAAAAGGAAAGTGAAGAAATGCCTGTTGATCCAAAATAGCGTCCAAGAGGGGTGACTTGGATTAAACAAAAATTAGTCTTGCGGAAGCAAAATGTCACAAGATTTCTTGAGTTAGTTTTAACAAAAATTTATTAATAGGCTAAACATAGAAAGTTGAAGTCCAAACTATATATTAAGCTAATTTCTCAAAGTGAACTTATTGTATTGAAAGATAATAGCTTGAATCAATGACTATAATGATTTGTCAACTCAAAGTATAACTTTCCATTAGATTGGAGGATATACATGTTTACTAATCGTGCACGGTCCACAAGAGTTCAAAAGTGATTTTTAGAAAATCAAGATAATTTTTTACTCAGAAAACAATTTGTACCAAATAAGGTTAACGTCTCTATTGAAATCACAGTTTTAGCATAACTTTCCATAACTTGAATAGCATACTTGGAACTGAATCATACTTGTACAAAAGGTGTTTCCTAATTGGGAAAATAAATCAAACAAACAAACATTTAAAGTAAAGAAAGCAATAAAGTGGTGCCTTATAGTGGTTCAAAAATAGCCTAATTTCGTTCTTTAAGAATTTCATCTCAAGTATTTTACTAACACAATCTCTTTATTGATAGACATCAAACCAAACAACTCTAAATTTCACTCTTTAAAACTCTTAAGTTGTACACTAGCAATAATTTCACAAGTTAAAACCTCATCGGCACTCTTTCTTCTTTTGCAGCCCTTAAAGAGATTTTCTAATTTTTGCGCTTTGTATTGTTCTATCTTTTCTTCACCTATTGTTAGTAAGTCTTGGAAAAAATAAAAACAAAGCACTAAAAATGGGCATTATGCAGAACTAAAAAGTTAGGTTAATCTGTGTCATTAATACAGTCTATTGTAATTGTGAAACTAACTTGTCTCAAAATTCTACAGTCTAGTAAAAGTATCTAGATAAGAAGTTTTTAGCTTGACGGTGGAGATCGGCTTGATATATGATAGATCAAAATACCTCGTCTTATTTTTAAAACCTTCCACACGCAGTTTTGACCAAACCTTTTGAGACTTAGAATTGTAAAATTGGCTTAAGCACACATGAAACTTATTATCTTTATCCTATTCTTAATTAGATTCTAAAAAGTATACCCTTAAATCTACGTATCTTGAATCTTGCATTTTAGTGGCTTAATCATGATCGTATCTTTATGGTCATTTTGAAAACACTTAGCAAACTTCATCTAGTTACTTATACATTTTTTTAATCGTCAAAATTAGAAAATTTAAAGCGTAAGTCAACAAATCATTTTTTATTATTTTGTTATCAATCTGCCTTCTTCAAATCGACTCCCAGACTTAGAAAAGATATCTTGTCCCCAAGAAATGTACATGCAGCCGCCTAGTTTAACTTCTGCTTCTGGTTTCAAAACTGAAGAGAAATCAAACAGAAAAATAAAAGATAAGAAAGAAACTTGGTACCTAGCGCAACATAGAGGAGAATGGTTCCTTTACTTTGACCCTTTCGACGACAACCTACACCTTTGTTTCCATCACCCTCATACCCTTTAGGACAGGAACATGTAAAATTTCCTGGCAGATTTATGCATATTCCATCACAAGGGCCAGGAGAAGTTTCACATTCATTGACATCTGCAAAAAAAAATATGAAAAAACAGAAGCTTAAACAAGAAAAAATAAATTTCAAGTAGTAACTCTGTTGGAAAAATGTGAAAGTTCATTCTGATCGTTTACAGCTCTTCATTACCTTGGCAACCGTCCATAAGGTATGCATTTCCTCGAAAACCCGGTCGGCAATTGCAGTGGTGCCCTTTTCCAGTGAATGAATCGCTGCATTCACTATTATCTGATCGACAAGCATAGGTCGATCTGTTCTTCTTAGCTTCTTGGCAAGTTTGATTTCCCACTGACCATTCCAGAACCACAGGGAAGTCGGCCTTTGTTTTGATCGACTGTAAATCCCAGAGGTCCGAAGAAGAAAAGCTGTAATAGCCCTCTTCAGCTACAAAAGCATAACCGCACGGATTGATTCGCTGCACTTCGGTGTGGTTGTTGTAGCTTTTAACAGTCAATCGAAAATCTCTTACACCAGCAGGAATGGTGATCTCACAACAGCCAATCCCATCGCATGATCCATTTTTCACGAAGTCCAATCCGTCACACAATGCCGTGCAGCCAGTTTTATATCTCTTACCTCTGGAACCTTCAACAAACGCGAAAGTATCACAACCAATGGCAGTGAACTTATTTCGCGTAGCAGATATAGGAAAGTTCGCTAATCTCAACCATGCATAGAAATCACTGGTACGCAATCCAGATTCATTGTAGCAATCATAAGCCATCCAGGATGAAACTTTTAGGTGCCCGTCAACTGAAATGTCGAGTACTTCGATGTCTCCAATCAAAAATGGTTTCGGAGGGTTGTATGTGTTTTTGCAGATGACATGGAAAGAATCATCAAGATAGCAGTCAGGACTGGTGCCAAATGGAAAAGGGATGGTGACATTTCCACAGCTGCTCGGACACCCAGGCATCGGTTGAGCTACTCCTGCTACAGTTAACACCTTCGCTTCTAATACCACTGCCAAAAACATCACCACAGGCAGCACCATGAACTCACAATTCATGTGTATTTTGAAAGACAGAAAAATCTCAGGAATGTAAAATCTTCTTAAATTTGCAGGCACATATGACTGCGCTTATATATATATTGAATTTTGCGGCCTGCCAAGTGAAGAGGCTCATCTCCCATCGCAAGACTTATGGACCAAGTCAAGTCAACTGGAGCTTGATGAAAAGCCAAGAAAGAAATGACAGGTAAGCAGTTGGTCGAGACTCAGCACATGGAGTAATGGATGTAGCCTGCAGGAACCAAAGAACTATAACCTCAGAATTGGATGGAAGAGGCAGCTTCTTCCGTACGACCAATGGTAGTTAATGATATTTCTGCTTAAAAAGGAAAATAAAAATTGGAACAATAGATATGAAGTGAGCGGAAGAATGCATTACAGGTTTGTAGGATCACATTCAAAATTTTATTACAATTTAACGAATTTAAATATTTACAAATACAACTGTATGGAAATATATTAAATTATTAATTTCAGCTTTTTATTTTACCATTTCGGCAGTGCTGCGTGCAATTTTGCACACGCCACCCCTGCTATCACATATACATCTGCACTAAGAGCCAAATAAAGAGAGATCTTGCAAAATTTACAGTTACCCTTGTAAAATACACAGATAGGGAGAGTAGCGAGAAAAAGAGAATGTTTTTAAAATAAAATATAATAGCAATATGTAAGCAACATTTATGGTGTCCCAAGAAAATTGTAGTAATATTTATAACACTATTTCTTAAAAATATATTTTTTCCCTTTAGAGTGGGAAATAGAACTTTTCAAATCATGCACTCAAATTATACCCTTGAAAATTATAACCAGTTAAATCGACAATTTATTATTCTCTTTCTTAATTTTTTAAAAAATAAAAATGAATGCAATTTTGTTAAATAAATATATTTTTTATTTCAACATTTACATATAACCTTGTTGATACGAATTCTACCAACACAGAGATCAAACCACCAACATTTCTAATTAAAAAATATATGATAGTAATTATGTACAGTTGTCAAACTTTTTTCCTAATTATTTATGTAAATATAAAAATATATAAAACATCTAATTATTTCCATGGAGAGTTGTTTATATATGGTCAAAGTCAACATTTACGAATGCCTCAAAGCTGAAAAACTTTATAAGTTATACTCTATCCAATCACATGAAACCACGTGTACTGTAAGTCCCTATATTGATGAATAAGTAATTGATAGTATACGTAGCTTCATGTGATTGGATAGAGTATAACTTATAGGATGCTGACTAGTTACACAGCTAACACCATAAAGTTTCTCCTCAAAGCTCATATTTTACACGCGGCGGCATTAGTGCTAGTGAGTTTCTCTATCGTTGGCTCCTTCGAGTTATTTAGTTTGAGTTTCATGAGGAAGTTGAATATTCTCTAGTTTTTTTTTAAATAATCTCTTTTACTGAAAATACTAACAGTTTGTAGAGTTGACGCAGCCAAGGACTCATTTCTTTTTCCTAAAAAAAAAGGCAAGTGCGACATTTTTAATTGCACCAAGTCGTTTGATATCTCTGATAAACTAAAATTTAAAATCAAATTCAAGTGTTTTATAGCTGAGAAACATGCGATTTATTAAAAAAACACTAAAATTTGGATTTTCCATGCTGTCGGTGTCATAGGAAAATGAAGGACATGACAACTAAAGCTCCGTCTGATAAAACTAAATTTAAACTAAATTTTCAAGATTGAAATCTGAAATGTTTAAGTTCTAAATTTCAAATTTTGCAGTCTGAAGGTTGAATTTAAATCCCCAAATCTGAATTTGAAGACTTAATTAATTATATGTGATTGTTTTTATTACTGAATTCTAAAATTGGAAAATTTTAATATTTACTTTTTGTTTTAAAAATGTTGAAAAAAGAATTTTTTTGTTTGACTTTTAGACATTGTTTGATTGATAGTGAGAGAAACTAATGCATAAGAATTTAAATCTTAGTAAAGTAAATTTGTTGATTATGATTCCATGTAAATTACATTGCTTCGTTTGGACCGTCCATAAATTGGTAAGGAAAGTTACCACATAATTTGTTCAATGTCTAAAATAAATAGATTATTAATCTAGAAAAACTAATGTATTTCCTAATATGACGTACATTATTATACAATTTTAAAGTGTATTTTTTGTGAAAAAGATAAAAGCCAGTAAAATATATTTTTGCTCGTATTTGAATTTTTTATTTAGAGATAAATAGTTTTATTTTTATAATTATTCTTCATTTATTTTTCCAGATCTAAAGAATCATATTTCTTTCCTAAAACATAAATAAGAAACAAAATATGAGAATTAAAAAATTAGCAATATAATCACTTCTCCGACATACTTTCCTTAGACAAATCAAATAAAGCCTTATAGTTTTTAGAAATTATTATGAATTTAAGCGTTGACAACACAGAATCAAAGCGAAAGCAGCGCTCAATATGTTTATAGAGTAACAATATAAAACTGAAAAAAGATAAGAGAGAATATAGAGAGAGAAAGTAGAACTCAAGAATCAAGACTAGTATGTGTATATTATTAATGTCATCATATGACCCTATATATAGACTCATAATACAAGAGTTTATAGAAACTAAAAATCTAATAGGGAAAGGAATCAAATCTAATCAGGAATAATATTTTAGGAGTGTAGTTCTCTTTAAAAAATTGACTAATATGAACATCTACATATTATTTTATAACACTCTCCCTTTAATATTCATAATATAAAGAATATGTTCAATGGGAAAAAAACTAGTGGAAGAAAAAGAGTATAATATTCTTTATGTCATTATTACTCCCCCTGCTGAGAAAATGTTTTAAGATTTCTTAACCAATGATTTCCAATCAAATGTTGTTATCAGTAAGATCTTAGTGAATAGGTTTGTTAAATGATCAATTTTATTGCACATCAATATTATATCTCTTCTAGAGTTCATGAGAAAAAGTATCTTATGCAAGTATACTTTATCATATCTCATTTGATACATATCAAACTTTATTATCATTCAACAATAAAGTTGAAATTCTTTCTTAGAGAATATATATTTATCTCGAATATAATAAAATATTAATATGATCACACATATTCTCAACTTCATAAATCTATATTTCTTCCACATACGTCGAAGTTGTGGCTATTGTAATCAACACATGTCTATAAATGACATGGTTTGTATAGATCATATAGGTAATTTATACTTTGTATATCCATCTCAATGGGAGTTGAATTTTTTCAACATTCGAAATAAACTATCTGAAAGAGATATCAAATGGCAACTTAATGCCACCTCAAAACTCATTGGGTAGGAACTAGGAACTAAAAGGGCAAGCTTCATGTAGACAAGTGTATTCTTATACTAAATTACAGAGTTATGGTACTTTAAGACCAAATAGTTCTTCAATATCTTTTGGTTAATATAAAGGATCTTTATCATGTATAATGATCCAATGACCATTAATATGATATGTCCATATGAAGCATCTTCAAGATGTTCAATCAAAACAAAATATTGATTTTTGAAACTTTGATCACAATATTTGCTTCTCTAAATTCTTGAGAAAGAATAACTTGATCATCAAATTCTTTTCTCTTTTGAGGATTTTATTTTCAAAACCAAGAGATCAATCATGCTTTAAGCATGCATCAAAATCATATGGCTATTGAATTTATATATTTGTCTTGTCGGGACATCTATCCAAATAAGAATATTTATAGCTAAGAATATCATATTGACTAATTTTATAGAAGTCAGTCAAACAATTGATTTTGCAATTTTATGCAAGTAAACAATATTTTGAACTTTCAAGATGATGAAAGTCATAAATGATATCATTTTTTTATTGATGATATTCTTCCCCTAATATTGAGAGCAACATGTCAATCAATAAATTATGCAATAATGATATCTTCTAACAGAGAAACATATATATCAAGTACAACTATGTATAGATTTACTCATACATAGACATACTCAATTATTCTTTCAATAAGAATTTACTAAGACAATTTGATTATGTTATATAGGAACGATCCACTTATATGCTTCAAGCATATCGAGTACATCAGAGACTTTAAAGATAAGTACAATTATCAAATGATAACAAAGATAAACATATATTAAGTGTTATCATGTACTATTATATCCGCCACTATGAATATATTTCTTCTTAATCAGTGACAGGTCTTATGAAGAATCACACAACATACGTCAATGGCAAATACTCAAGTTTATAGTTCGTATTTTATAAACAAATATCCATTGCTATCTCTTTGAGATTACACTTCAGGTATATAATTCCTACTGGGAATGCCTGTACACTTCAAGTGTACTTGTGAATAGTTTAAACTTTTTATATTTTTCATGCAAACTTTATCATTTTTAGTCTGCATACTTCGATTTGAAAATTCTCATTCTAAACAAATACATTATACGCATTAATATCGTTGATGTCATATACTTGTGTGGTTCCAATAGTTTCCAGTCATGTTGAGATCTCATCATTATTAAAGTTTTCAAGTACTTGAATTTCTTCTAGAAATAATATATCAATCATGTTTGGAGAAAAATTCCGGTGGAATTTAAATCTCGTCGACTTAACATGTATAACCATCTTAAGTCTTTGCTCCAGTGATGAGTCTATTTCTTTAGAACCAACTTATCTACCACGTTTAGCTGTGTCTCAAATTTATTTGTAATGATAGATTGTCCTTCAGGGATCTCAAATATAATAGGAGTATTCTTTACTAGATATTGGTCACTTAATATATATGGCTATGTAAATTATCCTTTGAACTTCTGGTTCAAGATATCTTCTATGATGATCAAAATAAAAGATCAAGATGAGACACAAACTAATATCTTTATCCGCCATCATGTTTTCTCCTCTTTATGTTAAGACAATATATTCAAAATTAACAAAATACAAATCTCCCCTTTGATATTCAATCCCAACATATTGGATAATCTCTTTGAGGACCCATCTTATTACCTTGTGTTAGAGCAATATACATGCCACATTTTAAAATCTTAAATGGAAAATATTTTGTTTTTGACCAAAAACAAACTACTATGAGGAGAACTTATAATTCGTTGGTAAAATACGAAATAAGTACTAATAGATCACAGTCATGAACATTCTAAAAAATATTCAACATTAATCTCAATACAACAAGTGTTATTACGACAAATTTTGTCATTGGAAAAATGTAAAATATGAGTTCATTATCAATGAATTGCAAATTATATGTTGCAAAAATCAACAATATACATATCACTAGTTTGTTGATGGATCAACTAATAATTTCATAATTCTACGCAATATAAACTAGAAGAGATGAATGATATTATTTATAATTGACATATATTCTAGGTCATAATGGTAATGTATATGTCTCAAAATGTCATTCAGCTAATTTCTCGATATAATGAGAATATAATCAATGCTCAAAAGTTATACGGGACTATATGGAAAATAATGCATTACAATAATTGACCATTATTTAAAGATTTGTAGCTCTTCTAGAAGTTTAATCAATTAACTCTTATAGAGTTATTGATCAACTTGTTCTTCAGAAACTTTGTACTTCTATTTGTACTTTGAATATACATTTCAAATTTGTCTAAATAAACTACCAATATTGTTTAGACAAATTGTATCTTCGCCATTCTTGATCCAAAACAAACTAAAATAATATGCAAATACTAGAATATAAATGTATAATATGCAAAGTTTCAAATAATAATCACAAAATGATATAAATAGAAAAGAAATAATTCAATAATTTGAAATTTTGATTTACATTCAAGATGTTAAAAATTCTTTCTGGATATTCAAAAGAATTGACTACATTCACATGTACCATATCAATATCATTGATACAAGCATCATTACTATCAGTAGCATAATTTAGAGAATATTTTGCTTTCCTTTTAAATCAATACTTAATAGAGATTCATAACACGTTTAACGTATTACAGGTACGTGAGAAAAATCCTCTAATATCTATAACATATTGGAATTATTACTTCTCTTTCCCCTTTTTATTATTTTCTCACTTTTGGTGAGTATCTATACATTGAGTATGAATGAGTCATTCTTATTAATATAAGAACAAAGTGTATTTCTACTAGTCACGACCAAAATCTCTTTTATAAATATATTATAAGTTCGAATAACATTCACTTCAAGAATGACATAAAATTAGTTAATTAGGTGTCAAAATAGTTTATCAATGATTCATTTAGTCTCAGAAGATATAAATTTAAAATATTTCTGAAAATTATTTTTCTCGATATTGCTACTACAGGAGCATGTTTGAGATATGAAAAAGGACAAACCTTTTATTCATTACATCACTAGTAATATTTCTCCTTACAACTTTAAATGGATGAGAAATTCATAACTTGATAAAATTTTACATACTGATAGACACAAAATCTTTTTTGTGCACTTATAACAAATCAGAACTAGCATTTATATAATAATTATCTTTTAGTGATTGTATTTTTCCTTCAAAATTTGCTAGTAATCAAGTGGCTTTGATGCTTCGTATTTCTTAAATAATGTCTTCAAAACCTACTATATCTAGACAAATCTTAGCATCATGTATTAAAAAAATAGTCTCTTTTCAGAAATATCAAAAGTCAAAGATTTAAGTTCTGAGTTTTGCTATGAAAATTCAAAATTAAGTAAAAAAAAGTACTTTTCTTATTTGATTACAAAGCTCAAATTTTTAGCATATTTCTTAAAATAAATTTTTCTCGATACTATTGCTGCAGGATCATATTCAAGGCATAAAATATAGAGAACGTTTTCTCTAACATATTTGCGTCAGCGATAATCTCTCTACATATCCAATCGAGAGATAATTCTAAACATTACACAGTTATATTCACTCACAAATTTAAAGACTTGTAACTATAAGTACATCCAATTAAATGTACTGTTTTAGAATGACCATCTTCTGGTGGTCAAATCTTTCTTTTAGATCCTTTCACAAAACAAGTGCATGTCTCACGGTAAGATATTCTGTCTTTAGATACTTATGGAGATGATAGCAGAGAAAAATCATGGTTTTTGTGCTATTTTAAGATGATGATGCATTTTTTTTAAGAATTGTGTCTGTTAGACCCATTGCATCCGGATGAATTTGAGCAGCTAGTATCTATGACAAATAGTTTTCTCCATAAATGTCAAGAGCGAAAAATTTTGAGTTTTGTAATGTTTACTATGAGAATTCAAAGGCAGAAAAAATACCTCTTTTTGTCTTGATTAAACTCTCAACTCTGGTAATAGAGACTCTTGCTTCTTGCCTTCTTATAAACATCAAAGATGTAGCAGAAGAGTCTCGCACTAATAACTATTATAAATTTAAGTGTTGACAACGCAGAATTAAAACGAAAGCAGCACTCAATACATTTGGAAAATAACAATAAAAAACTGAAAAAATGAGAAGATAGAATATAGAGAGAGAAAACAGAACTCAAGAATCAAGATTAGTATGTGTATATTATTAATGTCATCATATATATGGCTCTATATATAAGCTCATAATATAAGAATTTATGAAAACTCAAAATCTAATAGGGAAAGAAAATTAATTTAATCAGGAATAATATTTTGAGAGTTTAGTTCTTTTCAAAAAATTGATTAATATAAACATTCATATATTATTTCATAATAGAAATATTATGTTGGTAAAAAAGTTTTAAAAGTTATTGACAACAAAGAATTAATATTGATTTATATTTTTGCTATAGAAACTTCTATTTATATTTATTGGAGATAATGTGAAGAAACAAGATTATCCCCACCCCGATCGGCATCAATTCAATCGCTCGACCCTACTAGGGATTCTGACCATATTCTCCCTCCTAAAATCTGTACTTTAAAGTTTTTATTATTTTAAAAAAATTAAATTTTTATTAAAATTAAAATTATTTGTCTCAAGGAAGAATCCTAGGATTCTGTCCATCTTGTGGGTTTGGAAAAAGACTTCTAGCTGATAGAGGAGGAGATATGCCAGAGCGCCTACGGCCTTGTCTTCCTAGGCGCTCGTTTGGAATCCGGAAATTCTTTGTTTTGAATGTACAAGAAACTCTTCTTCAAAACTAGATTATGATTACATAAACAAGTTGAAGAAAAAAGAAAAAATTTTTAATATTAGCTGACCCCAAGATGTATGGTGGAATGAAAGGGCCGTATTGAAGCTAGCACCACTTTCATTGATCCCACTAGGCAATACCACACCCACTTCCCCAATCCCCGCATAGAGGCCCCTTTTATATTTTTTTTCTTTTCTTAATTGATAACAACTATTAAGAATAAAAATTTGAAAGAATTGATGAAATATTAATTATTTTATTAAAGTAAAAGACTTACTTTATTTAGTATTATTTTATTTTAAACTTTTTATAAATAATATCTTTTATTGAAATTTGATATATATATATATATTGTGTATGTGTGTGTACACATATATATTGGATAAATAATCAACATATTTAAATTTCATATTTAAGAGTCTATTTGATAAAACTAAAATTTGAATATTGAAGTTTAAAATATTTACATTCTAAAAGTTTGAAGTTTGAAGACTGAATATGAATGTTGAAGCTAAGATGTGATGTTAATATCATTGAAATTATGAAATTTTAAAACTTTACATTAGCTTTTTTTCTCAAAAAAATGTTGAAAAAATAGTTTTTTGTTCGATTTTGATGTCCCTTAGAAAAAATTGTTTCGATAAAAACAAAATTTTAAACAATTTTGTGACGATGAAGAATTAATACTAATTCTATTCAGCAATATGCTTGCACAAAAAATTTAAGGTTGATAACTTAGTAAGTGCATATTTCTTATTTTTTTTAATTAATAGTAGTTATAAAAATAAAAATTTTAAAATTTGATGGAATATTAATATCTTTTTATTTTGACGGGGAAATGTATTTTTTATATTTTTTATTATTGAAATATGTATTTGTAATGTATTTTATTGAAATCTAGAATATATATAAAAAAATACCATGATTGGATAAGTAAGCAACATATTCAGATTTTAGACTTAAGTCACTTTGATTTTATTTAAAATTTATAATTGTATTAAGCATATATTAAATAATTAGGCGATTATGCAAATTTGTTGTCAAACACAGTTAAAAAATTAGGCACTATTATATATTATCAAACACTTTCAATTAAACAAGTACTTAATTAATTAATTTTAAACCCCCTTACTTAAGTTATGAAACAAGTCCTAAGTCGCTTTGATTTCATAAAATTTGTACCCACAATTAAATAGGTTTACAATTAACTCATTAACAAAATTTGTTATTAAACACACTTAAAAATGATGTACTTAATACCATCGGTTGCACACTTAATTCAATTAGTGCTTAATTTAGTTTTCAAACAATTCTTAAGTAGAAGAATGAATTGGTGTTTGTTTTTGTTAATTTATTTGGTACTTTATCCACATAAAGTTTATAATATTTTATCTGTTATCATAAATATGTGACTCATTTGTATAACTGATTTTATATATTTATATTAATAAAATATCTTAATTAGAAAAAAGTGAAAATATTTTTAGGTCTTTTTTTTTATATTTGAAACTCGGCAACATTGAATATTTATTATTTCAAACTTTTGTTTATTTTCTCATCAGCTCGCACAAAGAGAGAAAGAGAGACTAGAAGAGTCAACAAGCGAGATAAACTCATAAAGAGTTTTTTTAATCATTTAGGATCCTCTTTAATACTCCTTATAATATTTTTAATTTTAATATTTATTTTTTAAAATTTATCTATTAAAGTTTAAACTTTATTTGTTTACTTTATAATATACGAATTAAATTTTTTATAAAAACGAGTGTTATAAGGAGTGTTGCACAAAATTGCTGTTGAGGATGCAAACATTTTTTAATGCTTACGCTATTATAAATTAACACAATTGTCAATGTTATGATATAAAGCCTCTAGTGAGTACGGATATGAAGACGTTGGAAGATATTGCCATTCTAATTCTCTGTATTTTCTCTGAGGTAGATGACTTTTAACCTGTTGTAATATTCCTTGCCTCTGAAATGGAATATCTACATTTACTTCTTAAAATGTTCGGAATTGAAGGTCCACTTTATTAAAATATGCATATTCTAAATCTCAACTTTTCAAACCTAAAAATGATAGAAGTTCCCATTCTAACTTGCAAGAAGGGAGAATAAGAAATGCTCGTTTTATTCCATTTAAATACTATGATTATTTAGTTCTCTTTAATTATAATCCCTCTGTTCTAATCCCTCATTCCCAAACCCCTTATTTTATTCCAGAAAGGACTTCCCACTCCAACAACACCCCCACCCCCCTCCCAAAAAAAAAAAAAGAAAGAAAAAAAACTTGATCTTGGCAGTGATCACGGGAATAATATTCTAACAGAAGTTGAAGTAGTAAAGGCTGCAACTTCAACTTCTACATTGAAGAAGTCAGCTAGTGAATCCTTTTGACATTCCCTAGTCCGTGAACTGACCATATGCTGGAAATTTTAAACTAATGAAATGAAAGACCTGTTCTTCTTTTTTTTTTTAGCCAGTTGTATTACAGTCGTCATCCAAAAGAATATTGGTTACATGATCAGTTCCACCTTGATCAAAAAAGGCCGCCGGGGAAGTTTTACTGGAGGAATATAGCCAGATGGGATAGAATTAAAGTAAAGACCATTGGGAAAGGTAAAAAGAGATACCTGTTCTAGATGACATCACACAAGTTAAGAAATACTATTATTTCTTTAGTTATAACTTCAAAATGTCTGTTAAAGAATGCCACTTGTTAACTTGCATTTTTAATTAGGGAGAAACCTCTATGTGATAATAGCTATTAAATTATAAGAGCATTTTGGAAGAAATCATTTGCACTAATTCGTTGTATGTTCCTGAGAACCATTTGCCCCCATAGAAACACAGCTCACATGTAACATTAATGAATATTGTTTTCTTACGGTTTGTTTAGAATTGTTTGAATTTTTTAAGCTATTAAAAATTGAGGACTTATCAAACAAAATTTAAAAATAAAATAATATTTTCATTTATAATAGTTTCAATAAGTAAAATTTATTTTGAAAAGTACCTTCAGAGATAATTTTTTGAAAATAAATTTTAAAATTTTTAAAGTTAAAATAAAAAATAATTAATTAATTAAGAATATTACAAAAATAATTTATAATTTAAAAATATAAAAAAATAATTTAAACAATTATGAACATGTCAATAGGCTTGCAAATTAACTTGGTATTCGTTAGATAGTCAATCGGACTAAGTGAGCCAGGCTTTGCTAAGCATGAGCTCGGACCGACCCTAACTCGATTTTCTTAATTTTTTATATTATAGTAATATTTTTTAATAATATAATAATAATAATATTATATATATATATATATATATATATATATATATATATATATATATATATATATATATTATGAGACGAGTTAAAATCAGACTGAGCTTACCTCAGCCCGAGCTGGACCCGAAACGTTATTCATACTAAAAATATCAACTCGAGTCCGTAATTAAGCGAGCTAAACGAGTCGGGCTCAGACCGATCCAATCCTAGTATTCGTATTACAACATATAATGACGTACTCTCTCAAACTTCTTTTGGGTAGTAAATGAGAATACTGTCCGAAAGAAGATTGAGAGTACGTCATTATATCCTTTTCCTAATTTCTTGTATTCATACATGGGTAGAAGCTGATAATTCTGTGTGTGCAACCAAGATTTCCTCCAATGCCATAAAGATGAGACTCCTTCCCTAAGGAAGAGATTCCATTCGGGGCTGACGTACGCCATTAATCAGCCAACCTGCAGAACACGGAAGTAAATTCCTCCAAGTAACCGCAGCACAAGTACGAAGCGTCTGTACAGATGGTTACTAGGTTCTTGGGCAACATTTTCAAACTTTGAACATAATTAAGGTTTTATTCAGTGAATGAGAAATGTGTTATATTTAGTCAAAAACTACTTATACTTTCCTCCTTTTAATTAAAATTTTTTGTTTCGTTTTTAATATACAAGAACTACTTTTGAATGATTATATTTATTAAATTTTGAATACTATGATAGAATCTAATAATAAAAGTCACATGTGAAGCATGTGCCATTGTCAAGGATAATTTTGTCTATTCATAATATTCCTTCTATTTTTTCAATATTCAATCAAAATTATATGAGACAAAATTCGACCAGATCCATAATACATCTAAAACTAAGCACAATTGACCGTACAATTTTTAATCCTCCTAAATCCCCTAAAATTAATTCCAAGCCCAAAACTGTCCTTGTGAATAGTGTCATGTATCTGCAATATAGCTCCTCTTTTCGTATTCACCGTGATATTGAAAATTTGACAATTATAATTATGTTAAAATAATTCATGTACATTAAAAGATAAAATCAAAATTTTTGTTAAAAAAATATAAATAGCTTTTGGATATAACTAATTTGTTTCGGTGAATTAGTAAATATGAGGATAAAGTTGAAAAAAATAAGTAAATACTTTGTTCAATGACAAATTGACAAATATTTTTAAAATATTTTATAATTATTTAATAAGTAATTTGGAAGAAATGTTGTATTACAATTCGAACAAGAGTAGTCGCAGGAGAACGAACAATTATTGTGAAAGGATTTTCAAGGATGTGTTGGCCCAATAAACTAGCCCATTCGGTTGGTAAATTAAAGAAAGCCCACAAATTATTAAAATCCCCCAAAATAAAAATTCACAGGCTTTTTCAAATCTTGCTACTTGAATGGCGGCCGTCCCTTCTTCGAATTTAGAGAAATAGCCGAGAGAAATAGCTTTGAAAGTAAAGAAAACCTCTTCAGCTTTGACGCTTGATTGGGTGGTGAATTGAAGCCGATTGTGACGGAATTTGTACTTACATGATCCTCTCCACAAACTCTACACATCTATTGGTTCAAATTTTGATTGTGTTCGCTACTTGGTGAACTCATTTTTATTGATTGTAGTTTGAGAGATGATATTGGTGATATTATCAATGTATTTTTAGTTTGTTTAAAGAGAACTTTGTGTTGCTTGTTATATAGTAGTGTCAAAACGGATCAAAGGTCACAGGCTAGTCTTTTTAATTGTAATATAGATAAATTTAGATTTAATTTTTTAAATCTGTTTAAATACTTTCTAAATTGGTCTGTCCGCTCAATTTAGCCAGCGGGCTGGCTAATGCAAGCTGGAGGGGCCAATTCTTTTTTTTCTTTTTTTCCCTGTGTATTAAGAACATTATAAAAAAATGTATGATATTCTTAATACTAAATTTCTCTCCATTATATATTCTAATCATACCTATAATTAAAATTAATTAATTTTATTTTATTTTAAACATCTTTCTTATATAAATTTATAATACATACATATATACATACACACACACACACACACACACATATATATATATATATATATATATATATATATTTATTTATTTATGTATATATGTATATGTATGTATAGATGTATATAAAGGTAATTTTTAATTTTAAAAATATTGGTGATTAGTCAAAGATCATTTCTATCCTGATGGTGAATTTATATACTTATATATAATAGAGAGAAAAAAGATATAAAAAATGGGGTAGGTTCATTTAGCCCACAGGTAAAGACGGGTATGAGTTGAGAATTTTCCAACCCATGAAAAAAAGGGGCTAGCCCACAAAGGTTTTGGTCGGGCAGAAAGGGACTGATCAGTTTGATAGTGCTATCATTATATCATTGATGATAGAACAAGGTTTACTAGGCTAAGTCCGTGATTTTTCTCATCTTTAGTTTTCCACGTTAAATCTTTGGTATCCAGTGTGTTATTTATCTTAAGCATTTATTTGTTATTGGTGTTAATATCATTGTTGCTCTTGATGCCTTGGTGAATACTTATTTTAGTTAGCACTTGAGAAATAATATTTGTCATAGGGCTCGTTTGAAGTGAGGAAGAGAAAAGGGGGGAAAAAAAGAGTAAAGAGAGAAAAAGGAAAGGAGGAGAGAGAGGAAGAGATGATTGAGCCATTGTTGTAGTTGGGTAGTTAATAATAAGAGAGAAGGAAGAAATAACTATTATTTACATATTTATTATTATTTTTATATTAATATAAGCTTGTTAAATTGAGGATAATTTAAATAATTTAAAAATTTTCACTAAAGATAGTTTCTTTTTCTTCCATTTCCGTTCAATTTTGGATGAAAAGGAGACTAACCTTTTAAACGAAAATTAATTCCGCCGTTCTCCTCCCATTCCTTTCCTTTCATTTATTCAACCAAACACTAAAAGCTCAATATAGAATTGTTATTCGAACCGAATATTCACTGACACAAGTTCTTTCATGTGTGTTTGTGTTCAATTATTGTTCTTTTGTTTGATATTTGAATCGAACTTGAACACTAAACATATTTCATTTATCAATTAAGCAAATAAAAATTTGTTCGCAAACAAATTTAACAAACATATATAATATATATTTTTATATTATTATTTAAATATTATATCCAATTATATATTTATATAATATTATATTAAAATTATTTTTACTTTATCATTTATTTTTTATTTTTATTACTTTATTCGAACAACTCGAACTCTAACATTTTTTGAGTTATTCGAATAATTCACAAAAATTAAATGAGTCCAATAAGAACAAACTTTAAATTTTACGAATAAATAAGCGAATGTGTTCGAATAAAATTTTAACTTCAAAATATTAATAGAACGAATTAAAATAGCATTCAAATATTACACAAACCAAGCTCGAAAACATGATGTTGGTTCGTTTGTGTTCAAATATAGCTCTAATCATTTCTTCTTCTCTCATTTCCTTTCCTTTCGTTTTCATCTATACAAATGGCGCCATCGTGAATTTTGATATTGCGCTTGCTACATTCAGAGCCAGCAGGATGTTAGTACTATAATAAGGGTGCATAATGGCCATTTATAATGAGACGCATGTTTTGGCAGATAAGAGACAATTTTTTAAATCATAAATAAAGTAGAGTGAAATGTTATATCGATTTCTAATTAACAAAACTTCTTATGATTGTTTTAGAACATCTCTATTTCTTTCCCATTTTATTGGCTAATAATCAGCTCTGATGCTTATATTGATTAGTTTATATTGTGTAAGTATTCATTGATATTTTAAGCTAAGTGATATTCACACTTCACTTTTATTTTCTTTCATTTCCTTCTCACTTTTTATTAGTAAATAGACTTTAATGTCTTTTAATAGTTTCTCTAAACCAGACTTGAGATGAAATTTTAAAATCTTCTTTGAGTATTATGGTCTTTTCATTTATAAAAATAATAAGAGATTAGTGAAAGAAGTTAAAAAGGAAGTGAAAATATCACTTCTTTTACTTTGATTACCATAAATTTGATATTGTTTCCTTTTGCATTATTCCTTAATAATCCTTATATAAGTTGATATAAGTTGAAAGCAATCCGTGGTGCCGATGCGAAATGGAAAGGGACGGTGACGTTTCCGCAGCTGCTCGGACACCCTATCGTAGAATCTATCGTAGACTTTTATTAAATTTTAAATGCTATCGTAGAATCTAGCAAGAAAAGCCACCTCAAACGCAATTTTTAATTCCTTTTTCAAGGAAAATTTTATCTATTCATAATATTTCCTCTATTTTTTCAATGCCCAATTAAATTATACGAGTCAGAATTTGATCCCATTCATAATACATCTGAAACTAAGCACAATAGACCGTAAAGTTTTAATCTTCCCAAATCCCCTAAAATTAATTCCAAGCCCCAAACTGTTCTTGTGAATATAGTGCCATGTGTCAGCAATATTGCTCCTCTTCTCGTATTCACCTTGATACTAAAACATTAATAACTATAATTGCGTTAAAATAATTTATGTATATCAAAAGATAAAATAAAAGTATTCTATTAAAAAAGAAAATACAAATAGCTTTTAGATATATATATAACTAATTTGTTTTGGTGAATTAATAAATATGAGGGTAAATTTAGAAAAAGGGTAAATATTTTGTTCAATGAAAATTTGACAAATATTTTTGAAAGATTTTGTAATTATTTAATAAGTAATTTGGAAGAAATGTAGTATTACAATTCGAACAAGAAGTAGTTGCAGGAGACAGAACAATTCTTGTAAAAGGACTCTCAAGGATGTGTTGGCCCAACAAACTAGCCCATTTCGTTGGCAAATTCAAGAAAGCCCACAAATTATTAAAATCCTCCAAAAATGAAAATTCACGGGATTTTTTCAAATCTTCTACTTGAATGGCGGCCGTCCCTTATTCGGAGTTAGAGAAAGAGACGAGAGAAATAGCTTTGAAAGTGAAGAAAGCCTCTTCAGCTTTGGCGCTTGATTGGGCGGTGATTTGAAGCCCAATTTCGATGAAATTTGTACTTATAAGATCCTCTCAACGTACTCTACGCATCGAATGGTTCAGATCTTGATTGTGTTCACTGCTGGGTGAACTCAATCCTTGATTGATTGTAATTTGTAAGCTGATATTGGTGATATTAACAATGTGTTTCCAGTTTGTTTAAAGAGAACTTTGTGTTGCCCATTATATGATTGATGATGGTACAAGTTTTACTAGCTTAAGTCCGAGATTTTTCTCATCTTGAGTTTTCCATGTTAACTCCTTGGTATTCTGTGTGCTATTTATTTTGTGCATTTATTTGTTATTGGTTTTAGTATAATTATTGCTCTTGATATTTTGGTGAATACTTATTTTAATTAGCACTTGAGAAATAATATTTGTTATGTGCTCGTTTGAATTAAGGGAGAAAAAGGGAAAAGAAAAGAGAGTAATGACTAAAAAGAGAAAAAGGTAAGAAGGAGAGTGAATGAGAGAATTGAGTCATTGTGGTATTTATAATAGTGTCAAAATAGACTTTAATCCACGGGTTGACTCGTTCGGCTCGTAATATAGATGGATTTGAGTTTAGTTTTTCAAGTCTAATTAAATATGGGCTAAATTAGCCCGTACACCAAAGCTAGCAAAATCTTTTTTTTTTACTTTTGTATTAAAAACATTATAAAAAATAGAATATATAGCAATCTTGATACTAAATTTACCTACATCACACATGTTAATCATACCCACAATTAATGTCAATTAATTTAATTTAATCTTAAATATTTTCCTTACATAAATCTATACTTATATATATTAATGAAATATTTTTACTCTCTTTCCTTTCCTAAAAGCCTTGGAGTTTTCATTCTTATTTTTTAAAATTTTAAGTTTTTTTACTAGCTAGAAAAATTATTATTGGTTAGAATTTAAAATTTTAATTTAAAAATCTCAATTCATCTATGAATTTGTGTTATTTATGTTTATCTTATTCATATTTTCACTTTTTACATATTTCATTCCTTTTCCTTTCTTGTTTTAATTGAATTATATACACTAATGTATATTTTCAGTTCTTTTAATAGAAAATTAATGAGTTTTTTGTTTTCTTTTTCAATTTTGAAGATTCATATAATCCAACAACTTCATTTTTATCAGAAAGTTTTTTTTGAAGAGATGATTTTAAAAATATTTATCTATTTAGACATTGGTATCTATTACTCTAATTTGATTCTTCATATTCTAAAATTTAAAGACAAAAGTATCTAATTTCCTATTAAAACATTCTCATTGAAACATGTATAACTTTGCAGTAGATTGAACATAATATAATAATCGATAATTATTGAGTTTTTGGTCTTTTCATCAAGTGGATTAAAAGAAAGAAATAATTTTTGTAAAGGATAAGAAGTATAATAACATTATAATAACATTACAATTACTTCTGAGTGAATAAATTTTTTTATTAAACACATAAATTTATTTCATAGTTGTAATTTTTTTAAAAAATACATTTCAGTGATTATTATTAGAAGTAAAAAATTCAATATCCATGTATAGCATGTGCTTTTACGCTAGTTTATTCATATTAGGAATGACACATGTAATTAATAATTATTTTCTATTTTGAAAAAATTAGTGATTGACCAAAGATTCTTTTTATTTCAATTATAGATTTATATTTTCATATATGATAGAAATAAAAAAAGACGAAAAAAATAGCATAAATTTTAATTTTTTGAAAAAATCAGAGACTAGGCTCGCATGCTAACCTATTTAGCCTACGTGCCTAGTACGGATGGATATAGACTTGGAGTTTTCCAACCAGGGAGAAAACGGGTAAGCTCGCGTCTTCCCATTTGAAGGACGGCCCAGGATGCGCCCAAGCGAACCATCCTATTTGACAGTATTGAGTATTTAGATAGTTAATAAGAGATAAGGAAGAAATAACTATTGATTACATATTTATTTTTATTTTTATATTAATATAAGCTTGTTAAACTAATGATAATTTAATCAATTTAAAATTTTTCATTAAATGTAATTTTCTTTTCTTCCGTTTCCTTCCAATTTTAGACTAAAATGAGACTAACCTTTTAAAACTAAAGTTAATCCCTCCATTCTCCTCCTATTCCTTTCCTTTCCATAGTAAAAAATTAACACAAATAATAAAAGTTTAATTTAGAGTTGTTATTCAAACCTAACATTCGCATTTGTTCATATTCAATTATTGTTCATTCGTTTCATATTCGAGTATAACTCGAATATAAAAAATCGTTCATTTATTAATCGAACGAACACAAATTTGTTCGCGAACAAATCCAAATGTTCACGAACTTGTACATAATATATATTTTCATTAATATTACATCAAATTATATATTTATATAATATTTTATATGTATAAAATATAAGGTATATATTTTGTATAATATTTATACAATATTATATTAAAATTTAATTTTTACATTATTATTTACTCTTTATTTTTTATTTTTATTACTTTATTCGAGCAACTTGAATTTAGACACTATTTGAGTTATTTGAACAATTCATAAAAATTAAACGAGTTAAACACGAACGAACTTTTATTTTACAAACAAACAAACGAGTGCAAACAAAATTTTAAACTCAAAATATTAATTGAACGAACTTGAACAGTATTCGAGTATTCCACGAACTGAGCTCGAAAACTCAATACTCGATTCATTTGTGTTCGAATATAGCTCTAGGTCAATCCCTCCATCTCCTCTCATTTCCTTTCCTTTCATATCTATCAATACAAACAGGTCATAGTGATTTTGATATTGTGCTTGCTGCATTGAGACCCCATAGGATGCTAGTACTATAATAAGGGTGCATAATGGCCATCTATAATTAGACGCATGTGTAGGCTGATAAGAAACTTTTTTTTTAAAATCATAAATAAAGTAGGAGTGATGAGGAGTAACCCAAACCATCCATTGTAATGTGAATTATGAAAATAATAAGAGGTTAAGGAAATAAGTTAAGAGGGAGTGAGACATGTAGTAGTTTTAGCTTCGACCAAAAAAATTTAAAATTTTTTTAAAAAAATCTTCTTTATTAAACTCTAAAAGTCTAATTTTTTTATCGAATTAATTTTGAAATCAATTTTAAATAGAAATCTAAAATTTGTTTAAGAAGTTAAAGCAGATTTAATAAATATATATATATATATATATATATATATATATATATATATAATAGTTTGATTGTATTGACTAAACTACTCTTACAAAAATTACGTGATGTCAGATAATATATACTGTTAGAGTTTTAATAATAAAAATAGTTGAAATAGTAAGATTTTATCTTTTTTTATAATTTAAGGTCATAAATTATTTATTTTAAAATTGAATAGAAAAAACCAAAATTGAGATAAAGTATAAAGACAAGTTGAGTTGTTTACCATTTTTCTATATTTCTGTCTCCTTAAATTTGATAAATAAATTAGAAAGATTTTTGTCAAATTAATTATATCCTTAAATTTCGAATGAAAGAATTTGCCTCTCTGTGTCTTCTTAATTGACTTTCTGGAAACTGAACCGCGAACATTGGAATAGTTTGAAAATTGAAACATATTTTCAACAGCATATTTCCTAGCATGATAGTATCTTGGAAATCTGTATCATAGTAATCAAAGCTACGCTTACCAACAGTCGGATTTGCTCAACTCTCACCGTTTTGAGCCAAATACCCTTATCCCTTTATTTGTAAAAAGACTTTCAAATTAATTTACACTTTTCCCCATATTAATCTAAGTTATTTAGCTCAAATTGAGCAAAATTGCATTCTGCCCTAGATAGAAAGAACCTCATTACGCCGCGGGGGGGAAGTGGAACATGAACAGCAATGATGACCAATGACTGCGAAACAGATGCACCTTGGCAAACTTCCAAAACTAGTTGAGAACTGAACCCATCCAAATGGGTATACATACTCATAGCAGACATATCTAAATGGTTACATTTGGATTAATTTTTTAATAAAAAATGAATTGATTTAAGAGAAAAAAATAATCTTTTCATGTAAAAAGAGTAGAGAGAAATTTATTAGTATTGGTAATGCCAACTAATCCAAATGCACTCTAAATCTTTCTTAATAGCCTTTTGCTAAATTTGCATTCGCTCATCTTCTTTATGCTCTCCTTAGAGCTAAATTTCATGTACTAATCTGCGACTCGACTCAACCGAATCACACTTGGCTATTATTTTATTTGTATTAGTTAGCTTTTTAATCATTTTATTTACATTACTTATCTGTTGAAATCATTTTAGTCTCAACCCCAATGCAATTTATCATCCAACCCAATTAGGTAGCTGCACCAAACTATTTAAACCTTAACCATAAGTTTCTTTTAGTTTTTCTATCTTCCCACTACAAGAAAAATTAAATTTTGCAACGGCAAATTGCGACGGAAATTAGCGTCGCAAATATGCGACGGATTTGCGACAAAATAGCTAGGGGCAAAATAAGTGGCTTAATTTGCGACGGAAAATTATCCGTCGCAAATCCGTCATGATTTGCGACAGATTTGCGACGGAAATTATTTTTAATTTAAATTTTAATTTCGTTGCAAACTCGTCGCAGATCCGCTGACTGATTTGCGACGGCATTTATGTATCTATTTTTTTATTCCGACGGATCTGCGACGGATTTGCGACGGAATTTAAATATAGGAATTAAAATAAATATGCATAAATTCCGTTGCAAATCCGTCGCAGATCTGCGACGGATTTGCTACGGAAATTAAAATTTAAATTAAAAATAATTTCCATCGCAAATCCGCGACGGATTTGCGACGGAATTTAAATATAGGAATTAAAATAAATATGCATAAATTCCGTAGCAAATCCGTCGCAGATCTGCGACGGATTTGCTACGGAAATTAAAATTTAAATTAAAAATAATGTTCGTCGCAAATCCGTCGCAGATCTGCGACGGATTTGCGACGGAAATTAAATATAAGAATTAAAATTTAAATTAAAAATAATTTCGTCGCAAACCGTCAGCAGACTGCTGACGGATTTGCGACTAAAAAATAAAAATCCACGGATCTCGCGACAGATTTTGCGACGGAAAGGAAAAATTAAATTAAAAAAATAATTCCCGTCGCAAATCCGTCGCATATTTGCTACGGATTTGCGACGGATTTATTTTTGCGACGGAATTGCAACAGATTTGCAACGGAATAATTTTCTTTCCTCCTATTCTTGCATCTTTATTTGTTTTTGGTGCGCCAAACCTCACGGTGTTCATAAATGAAGTATTTAATTAAATATGTAATAGTATTTATATAAAGACACATACGAATATATATCTTGTAATTTATTTTGATGTAACATATATATACACTATAATGACACATAATACTAAAACATAGAAAGATATATTACATATATGTGTAACGGTAATAGTTAAAGTTTTAAGTATGACTAATTTATAATATGTAATAATGTTCCACAACATATAGTCTTGATGAAGTATATAAAGTGTTGATGAAGTATATATAAATACATATACTAGCACAATTTATATAATAACTAAAATGAGAATATGTCATAATTATTCATTATTCACAAATCCCAACCATAAACTTATTGGAGCAATGGAAGAGAAAGAAAAGAATTTTAAAAAGCATTAGAAATTAAATTTGGTCGCAATTCTGTCGCAAAGCCGTTGCAAATTTGAGACGGATTTGCGACGGTCTTATTACCGTTAATAAATATAATTCGAAAAAAATTCCGTCGCAAATCCGTCGCAAATCTGCGACGGATTTGCGACCGCATTTGAAATTAAATTACCCGCGAAATGAGCCGCCAAATTGAAAATAAGTATTTTGCGAAGCATTTATGAACGTTAATTAAAAAAAATAAAAAAAATTCCGTCGCAAATCCGTCGCATATTTGCGACGGAATTTTTACAGTTTAAAAAATAATAATAATAAAAAAATCTAACCGATTTTTTACCGTTTAAAAAAAATAAATAAAAATTCCGTCGCAAATCCGTCGCAAATATGCGACGGATTTGTGACAATCCATCGCAAAAAATTCTTCTTCTTCACAATATCAACACTCATATTTTCCAAACAATTCCACTTTCCCACCAATCGGTTTGCTTGCCGCCTACCCCCCCCCCCACCCCGTGCCTGCCGAGCCCCTCCCCCCTGCGCCCGTGCCTTCCCAGCCCCCCCACGCCCGCCGCCTGCCGAAGCCCACCCCCCCGCGCCATTGCCTGCCGAGCCCTCCCACGCCCGCCGCGCTCTCGCCGAATTGAAGCCCACCCGCCCCCTCGCGCCCGTGCTCGCCATTCCCCCGGCGCCCGGTGCTCGCCATTCCCCCGCCCCTGCCGCGCCCTGCGCCCGCCGAAGCCCATCCCCCGCGCTCGCTGAGCACTCCGCCTAGCGCCGCCGAGCATCTCACGCTGCCGAGGCTCTGCTGAGCCCGGCCGCATGCGCGACCGCCCGACCCTCGCCGAGCACTCTGCGCCGCTGAGCCCAGCACGCGACCGCCCAGCCCCCTGCCGAAGCCTACCCCCCCGCGCTCGCGAGCACTCCGCCGAGCGCCCGCCGAGCTCCCTGGCTGCCGAGGCTCGCCGCGAGCGTGAACCGCTCGCTGAGCAACCACGCCGCCGAGGCTCGCCGAGCTCGAGCCCAGCGCATGGCATGCCCTCAAACCTGCTGAGCACTGCATGACTGCCGAGGCTCGCTGAGCCCAGCCCTGCCACAGCCCAAAGACGCGCCACCGCCCGGGTAAGCTTTCTTCTTTCATTTTTCAATTCTGCATTTTTTGCCGCTGAAATTGTGTTTTTCATTTTTTTTTTGGTTTTTTCCAGTTTTTTTTTTGTTTTGTGATTTTTTTTAATTTCTGTTTTTTTTGGTTTTTTCCAGTTTTTTCTGTTTTGTGATTTTTTATGTTATTTCTATTTTTTTTGGTTTTTTTTAGTTTTTTATGTTTTCTGATTTTTATGTTATTTCTGTTTCTATGAATTTTTTTGTTATTAATTTTTTCTATTTTTGGCATATGTGTTTTCTGATTTTTATTGCACTGTTTTTTAAAATTTGTTAATGGAGACTGGTATTGATGTGTTTTAATTTTGTTAAGATGTTATTTCATTTACGAAGATGCTTATGAATTTTGGGTATATTTACGTGGATTTAATATTTGGGAGAGTTTAATTTGGATTTGGAGATTGATTGTGGTGGCCCTTGCGCTCGGAAAATGTCCATTTTACGATGGGAGATGTCTGTCAATTTTTTTTACACTTGCTTAACACTTGTCTCTAAATTTTTTTTTCTATTATAACAAGAAATAAAAAAATTTATAAATTTATTTGTTGAATTAGGTAAAATTTAATAGGTAATATTTTTTTGAACTTTTTTTAATTTTTTTTCTGCAGTTCTTATAATATTTAGGAAGATTGCAGAGGTATTTTGGGTATACTTACGTGGATTTAATTTTTGCGAGAATTTAATTTGAATTTGGAGATTGATTGTGGTGGCCTTGCGCCTGGAAAATGTCCATTTTACAGTGGAGATGCTGTCGAATTTTTTTTACACTTGTCTCTTTGTTTTTGACTGTATTATAACAAGAATTTAAAAATCCTAATTTTTTTGTGGAATTAGGTAAAATTTAATAGGCAATATTTTGTGTACAGTTTTTTTCTGTTTTTTAATTTTTTTTGCAGTGCTTTTTAATTTTTAATGTAGATAGATGATCGTAGTTGGATGTATAAGCGACATACGCAAGGGATTAAGAGAATCACAAATGAATTTAAAGATGGGGTTAAGGGTTTTATATGCATTTCCTTACATATACTACGTCACCGATATGTACGATGCGACACACAAATATAAGAGTGGCCCAAAAAGGGGCACGTTTGTCAGTGAGAAATTACAACATACGTTGGTAAGTTTACATATTATATTACTCCGTATTTTATATTAATTATTTTATTCTTAGAATCCATTATAAATTTACGATGTATACAATTTACAGGATAGCGTCAACGCTTTGAAGGAGCGCTATTCGCAGGTGGAATCCCAGGATTCGGTGACTTCTCAGCAACCACCGGATGAGAAGTCCCTATTTATGGAGGTTGCTGGCGGTGCTTCGAAGAATCGGATTTTTGGATTGGGTTCCGAGGCAATTCACATGCGACGGAGGTTATGTCAGTCCACGTCACCCACTGTTCCGACAGCTTGCTCGATTACATCGCATCCAGAGTACGCATCTCTTCACAGTCAGTTGCAGAGAGAGAGGTCGATGCGCGGTTATTTTCAGCAACGCTTTGCTAGTTTGGACCAGTATTTGCGAGTTATGTCTGAGGCATTACATCTGCCTCCGCCGCCTTCTCCACCTCCACCTCCTTTTCCGATACCAGATTCTGAAGAGCAGACAGACGAGGTTGGTGAGGATTATACGATCGATCCGCCTGACGATCATCCTCCAACGACTGGCCCTCCAGATCCACCTCCGCCTCCTCCACCGTCTGCAGCACCGCCTTCTATACTTATATAGATTTTGTTTCATTTTTTTCATTGTTGTACACATATAATATTGACATTTAACGGATTCATTATATTTATTTTAATTTAATATTTTATTTTTAATTATTTTATTGATTATGCTTATTTTTTAAGAATAATTATTTAAAAATTATTAAAAATTATCACTTAAAAATTTTAAAATATTTAATTTAAAATTAAATAATAAATTAAATAATAAAATATTTAATTTAAAATTAAAAATTAAATAATAAATTAAATAATAAATTAAATAATAAATTTAAATAATTAAATCCGTCGCAGATTTGGCAACAATATGCATGCTATTCAATCATAGAGTCTATTTATGAGATTGTAACTACTTATTGAGCTTATCATAATTCTAAAGATATTAAGTATTAACACAGTAAATGCGTAGGTATGAATATTATTATCTTTACTAACACGAGAAATATAAATCATATGAAAGAAGAAGATAAGATCTTAGCATAGTCTTCCAATTGATTTTTGCACTTGTAATTTAGAATATTCCAAAGTAAATATTTAGTTTTATAAAATAATATATTCTACATATTCACTTTCGTAATTAATATATTTAACTAATTTCACAAAATATAATTTTTTTTCACTTCTCAACATAAATTTAGAAAGAGAAGAGAAAAAATTATCAATTACTTAATGGTTAATACTTATATTATATAACTTATAAGGTGATTAATAAAGTGATTAGTAAACTTTAGTATTAGCCCAATATCTTTTTTAAAAATCAATATTTATTATTAGGACACATTAAAAGATTGTTTTTGTGTATTAATAACTTAATATGCATTCAAAATATTAAACTGCTTACTAATTACTATACAGCAAACTCAGTGGTGTATGCTGCAAATTTGGTTGATTCTCTATACAGCAAACACAGTGGTGGTGTGTTTTAGTGCTTTGGTGCCTAGTTTCATCGTTGGAAATTCACTGATTTCTGGAGTTATAGGATCATTCTTCCTCTTTTCCTTTTACTTCATATTGAAGCACGACATACCAGATTATTAGATTTTAATGCATTATATATCTCTGTTTAAATATCCATTTGAAGGGTTCTTAATCAATAAATTCTCAGACTCTGGTAGTTTGGTGCTCCACTTTTGTTGATTTGTCTTGGTTGGAATTTAATGTGGTTGAGATATTGCTACAATACTTTATTTTGCTATGGTAGTTTGTTTTTGTTGATTTTCAGATAGACGTTTGCTTAGTTTCTAGAGATATTGTTTAATAATATATGCAAATTAGTTGAAAGTCATTGTTAGACAAGTATTAAGATATTAATTTGTGAAGGCAATCATAATTTGTAGTGAGAGGATAATTTGTGAGAACAATAAAAAATGAATATACATATTTCGGGCTCAGCCCGAGCTCGGCCCGAGCTCATAAGAGCCGAGCTCGGGCTCAATATTTGTGAGCCCGTTCGGGCTGAGCCCGAGCTCGGGCTCAATATAATGTTACTCGGGCTGAGTCCGAGCTTAGGTCGGCTCGGCTCGTAGAGCCCAATTGACAGGCCTACATATGTGACAAAAAGAAATGTAGACATAAAATAAAGTAAAATTAAAATGCCAATGCTTGTGCCTTTTCACCAGTTCGGTTGGCAAAGTTTGAATCCCAAAGAAAAGTTTTGGTTTTCTAATTATGGTCGATGCAAAAGATGTGGGTTTATTATAATTGCCATTTGAGTGTAATATATTATACTCTTTAGGCATAGTGAATAAATATAATATTTATTAGCATATACTCTTTCCACCATCAAGGCTGGCAAAGCTTAATTCTTAAAAAAAATGAAAGGAAATTTGTTTTTTAATGGTTCATCCAGAAGATGAGGCCATAATAGTGGTAGTATTATTATAAATCCCACGTGAGAAGTAATGCTACATATTATATCATAGGTTAATTTTGCGGTAGTTGGTGACAGACTGTACTTTATTTAACTGGTAATATTATGGAATCTTGTCATATGAAATTTTTTAATAATTAAGAATAGTACTTAATTTGCACAATAAGAGTATAAAAAGTTCTTAAAATAAATTATTTATTTTTTATTTTGATCTATTTCAAATTATATGATTTATCTCAATATTAAGGATTTTTTTTTGTCTTACTCTTATCTCCAACCACTCACTTTAAGTACCTTTATTTTCAAAACATTAAATGACCCCAAATCCAATATTAAATTTTAAATTCTTAATAAAGAGAATGTTGACTTTTTGAAATATAAAAAATTAGTAGAATTAACCACTATTAATTAAGAGGGGAGAAAGAAAGAGAGAAGGGTATTTTAGATTTTTTTTCATAAAATTTATTAAAATCTTAATAATTATATAAAAAAATAAGTCATATATTTGAAAATCGATGGAGTATTGAATTCAGTTTGCACTATTAGTGAATAAGCAGTTATTAAATTCACCATCCTCGGCTAATTCAACAAACTTATGATGGATGAAATTGAGTCATTGATCTAAGGACGAATATATAAGACCTTTGTTTTTTTTAATAATTTTTAAGTGAGAAAGGAAAATTTTTAAGGTCAATTATCTACTAACTCTCTACGTTTTATTGTTTCAACGATTTCCAGTATTCTTTTGATGACTTACCTATCATTTCTAGGATTGAAATCTGATTGAGATAAATTGATGACTGGCATATGATACCAGTCGTTAAAAAAATTATAAATTTTTTATTAGAAAAATATATTATTAATAAATTATTATTCGTGTCATATATTATTTTTGTATATAAATACTATATAATTAAATGTCCATTCATCTACATATTTATTATTTTTATGATATTATAATTTTTTATAATATAATTTAAATTTTATATAAAATTTCGTGCCCATACTATCATTATATATATGACGGATGGAGTAATAATTAAGAATCGGATCGATGCTTGACTTTCAATTTGAGAGAATGGCGAGTGAAACTCCAAATTATTTGATAATAAAGAAAAATATTTCATTTTTGGCAAAAGAAGCAGGTGAAAGGCAGCTTTAACTTTTGTTTTTTTCTTAAACTACTTGAATAAAATAAAAGAAATATTTTCGCATGTTGTCCACCCTTAGTCAACGTTGATGGACTAATCAGAACAAGAATATATATCTGCAACACTCTGTCCTTGCCAGTTAGCACATTCCCCGCTTCATGGTTTTCGATTCAAGCAATGGAAGCCATGAATTCTCAAGCCCTGATTCTGCAACTGATGTTGGTTTCAATGTTATTATCAGCACAAGTGGTGGTAGCAGCACTTCGACCAGCTCCAGGATGTCCGACCAGCTGCGGAAACGTGAGCGTTCCTTTCCCGTTTGGCACCACACCCGATTGCGCTCTCGATGACTCCTTCTACGTTGTTTGCAACACATCTTTCAATCCTCCCAGGCTATACGATCGAGATGCATTTGATGCTCTTGAAATCCTCGAAATATCACTGAATGCGCAAATGAAAGTTGGATCCCTGATGGCCTTCGACTGTCACGATAACAATCAGAAGCCCACTCTTCTTGATTACACCCTGAATGCGCCAAAGTTTGTAATCTCTGCTACGCGTAACAAGTTCGTTGTAGTAGGTTGTGACACTTATGCCTTTATCGGAGGTTCTGAGGAGAAAAATTACTTCACGGGATGCACGGCGATGTGTGACAAGCTAGAGAGAGTAGAAAATGGAACCTGCTCTGGAATCGGCTGCTGCCAGATGAGTTTTCCCAAAGGAGTTAGAGGCTTTGATTTGTCTGTCTCAAGCTACAGGAACTACACACTGGTGAAGGACTTCAATACGTGTGGCTATGCTTTTGTGATTGAAGAAGGATCTTACAATTTCTCGGCTGCAGATCTCATGGGTCTGCGGAAAAGAATTGATGACTATTTTCCCGTGGGTTTGGATTGGGCTGTGGGGAACTTAACATGTGAAGAAGCTCAGAAGAATGATTCTGCCTATGCTTGCCGAGCCGGGAAGAGCGAATGCTATAATTCGAGCACTGGAACTGGCTATAACTGCAAATGTTTGCCGGGTTTTCAGGGGAATCCTTACCTTGTAGATGGTTGCAAAGGTACTACTTAATGGTTTTCCCATACTTCTTCAATTGATTTATAGATAATTTATTACAAGTTTCAGATTTCTTAGTGCTGATTTTGTGTCATTTCTGTAGATATTAACGAGTGTGAAACAAATCCCTGCACTGATATATGTAAAAATTTTCCTGGGAATTATTCCTGTTCTTGCCCAACGGGATTTGAAGGTGATGGGAGAAAAGAAGGCACGGGCTGTCGACGAAAGCGTCAAGTAGTTCGGAGAACTTTGATTTATGTCTCACTGGGTAAGCTTCCATAGCAGTCCAAAATCAACAACTAAGACTATATTTAGTTTAAGATTCCTTCCAAAGGAGAACATAAAATGTTCATTTATTATTTAAGTAATCATAACATATAAAATTCATTAAAGTTTCTTCTTAATGATTTAATGGATTTGATCAATTACTAGCACTATATATATAAAAGCCAGTATACGTGTTAAAATATTGATAAATTATACATCTTCTGTACTTTTTAATTAATAACAATATATCCCACGACTGTTTTAGTTTGTGTAGATTAATAGTGTTTTTTCTCTTATTCTGTCTGCAATATTTTGTTTAAAAGGAATTAACTTCATATTTTTTGGGCAGGCATACTCTCTGGCATTTTTCTCTTGCTGGGGGTAAGTTTTTGGCTATACCACTTATTCAGAAAAAGGAAGCTTTCGGAACTCAGAGAGAAGTTCTTCCAGCAAAATGGTGGACTGCTATTGAAACAGAAGTTATCCAGAAACAATACCTTGGAAAGGGACATAATTTTCACAGAAGAAGAGCTTAAGAAAGCCACAGGAGACTATGATCAGAAAAGGGTCATCGGCCGTGGAGGGTTCGGAACCGTTTATAAAGGAATATTGGCTGACGGAAAGTTGTCGCCATAAAGAAGTCCAAAGTAGGTGACCAAAGCCAAATTGAGCAGTTCATCAATGAAGTGATCATTCTTTCCCAAATCAACCACAGAAGTGTGGTGAAGTTGTTAGGTTGTTGTTTGGAAACGGAAGTTCCTCTCCTAGTTTACGAGTTCATCCCAAATGGAACTCTCTACAGTCACATTCATGACAAACACCTTTCATCGGAGCTTACATGGGACCTCCGTTTCAAGATTGCTGCAGAAACAGCAGACGCCATCGCATACTTGCATTCCGCCACCTCGGTTCCAATCGTCCACAGAGATATAAAGGCAGCAAATATACTCCTGGACAACTATTACAATGCAAAAGTATCCGATTTTGGCGCCTCAAGGTTTATTCCTATCGATCAGGATCAGGTGACAACATTAGTTCAAGGCACCATGGGGTATTTGGATCCTGAATACTTCCATTCGAGCCAGTTGACTACGAAGAGCGATGTTTATAGCTTCGGAGTTGTCTTGGCCGAGCTAATAACAGGAGAGAATGCCTTTTCATTTAACCGGAACGAGACCCAGATAAATCTTGCCGTGTACTTTGTTTCTCTAGTTGAAGAAAACAAACTTTTCGATATTCTTGGAGACGGGCTGGTGCTGGAGGGAAACGTTCAGCAGCTTAAAGAAGTGGCCATGTTAGCAAAGCGGTGTCTGAGTCTGAAATCAGAAGAACGACCAACAATGAAAGAGGTTTCAGCGGAGTTACAAGCTCTGAGATTGATGTATAACAGCGGTGATGTAAATAAATCGAATTCGTGGGGATCAGCTTCTGCAAGGTCTGAAGCTTACCTTAGTTTTAGCTCGATTAACGATAGTTTGAATTCCAGTGAACGTGATGAGGGTTCACATCTCATCAAGCTTAATTGAGTTCTGCATCGCATAAAAAGAATGATTCAATTACATTATCAAAAATTATGCTTGAAGGTATATTCAAATTAGGAATGTGTATATATATAATACTGTGGCTGCAATTACTGGGACAATTTGGGTTGTGACTAACTCCTGTTATAGGCTGGTTTTTAGCTCTCCTCAGGCTGTTACTATTTTGGTAAATTTTCAGCAGAAGCAGTTCTAATTTGTGTTCTGCATGATAGAAAGCATAGTGGTGTTCTTTAGCTATTAATTCTTGTACAGTTTAGTCTGGCCTACTCATTTATTAGTCTGTGATGCTGTGAATGTGGAGTCTTCCTTAGTGCGGATTGAGGAAACTCCATTGGATGTAACCAGTGCTGCAAGTGCCGATTTGAATCATGAATGACATGCATTACAACAAATAAGAACTCTCTCTCTACCCACTTTTTCTCCCCCTTCTCTCTGCTCCTCTCTCAGCGCGAAATATATTGTCGTTCTTCTCCGGCCGGATCTTGGCCGGACTCCTTTGTTTTTGTCCTTTTTTATGTTCTTATTCTTTATTTTAATTGCAAATTATAATAGATCTTTTTTTTACGCAACTTTCATCAAGATTTAAGCTGCACACATGAGCTCTTTTACAGATCCTACAATTTCTTTCCAAGACCTTGGAGAAGTCTATTTACCCGAACTCAATATGGCTCTCTTTCGGTGTTTTGCTTATTTCCTAAGAAATTTTTAAAATCGTTAATACGCTCATGATTTTTTAAATTACTATCCTTTATAGATGAGGTCAATACTAAATTTTGCTTGTTTATGTGTTTCAAAGATGACGATGCAATTGCAATGAAAAATATCAAAGTGTATTTGCTTATTTATTTACTAGCATTAGTAATATTATATTTTACCCACTTTGAATTTTTAGGGAGTGGGATATTTTTTGTTATCATAGTTTTCGAACCATTGTGTAATTTTTGTTGTTCTTTGTATTGGATTATCTCAATCCCTCAATTCTCCTCTTTTAATATATTGGAGCAAGAATTTGATGATTATTTTAATTGTAATGGTCTTGACTATTTTTACTATTAATAGATAATTCTTATTTAGCGAAAAACAAAAAATCATGAATGACATAGTTTTTTCCTTCTGCAAAAAAAAATGAATATAAAATACACACACAGAGTTTAGAAGTTGTATTTGTCTTTTGCAATATTTTAATTTTTCTTTCCCGTTTTGTTTTAGATATGTATTGTACATGTATCCGGAGATGAATAGATTTGTAAATTTAAAAATTATCTTGAGCAAAATATGGCGCTCTCACCTACTCTCTCAATTCCATTTTATTTGATAGTGTTTGATCGGATACGGGGTTTATGTAAAAATTTAAATTGTATTATAAAAGTAATATAGTCGAATAAAAAGTAATTAACATTTAGATCAGTAGATATTTTATATCAAATCTAAATATATAAAAGTAATATATCATAAGATTATTAGTTGATTAATAGTATAAAATATATTAAAATGTTTCATTTTATGGGAAGTGTCAATTATTTTGGAACATCTCAATACAATAAGAATGTCAAATAAAATATGACGGAATGAGTTTATTCTTTTCTTTTGTTTTCTTCTTCTTGTTGAGCCAATAGAAAGTTATCATGGTGTCAGAGCTCAGGCTTTACGAAAATTTCCAGATAGCTTATTATACTTGGGGTGTATTTGGATTGTGTTTGGTTGGGAGAGTTATTGTTTTAGAATTCATGAAAAAAAAATTTGTAAGAGAAGAAGTGAAATCCAATTGTATGTTTAGTTAAAGTTTGTGAGTTGGGCATCTTTGGCAATCTTACTTTGACATTGAAATTGTTTACTTGTTTGGTTAGGGGTGTTAAAAAAAATGCATCCAATTCGATCCAACTTTGTAATTTGGATTGGATTGAAAACATTGGAATTGCATTAGGAGAATCGATTGGAATGGATTGAATTAAATTTTTTTCAAACACGTAAAATTTAAAGAATCGTATTAATTAAAAAATAATCTTTAAGGATTTAAGTGTGATTGATCCGGGAACTACATAAGCTATTTTTCTGAAATTATTTTATTAAGAGAAATTATAGATTTTTTAAGTTAAGAAATATATGAATCACCCTAGAAACTGTTGGCACTTTTCAAGAGGCAAAAATTTTCGAAGCTATGAAATGGTAATATGGTCATTTCCAACTAATTTAATACTATTTTACTTCCATTTTCAAAGGGTTGAAAAGTCTTAATTTTATTGTGGCGTTGTATAAAGTGCAATGGAAGATTGTCAAACCTTCAAGAAACTTGTATGCTTGCGCACACATACGTTCACTGAGATGGAGGTGCTTGATATGCAGACAACTAGGATCCAAAGTTTAGTTAACCAGCAGTTAAGGAGATATAAATATTATATTTCTCATTAAAAAATTATGCCAATTCTTTACATTTTTAAAAAATAAAAAATAAAATTGTGAATTCTAATTTGCTGAAGAGCATCCGATTGAAATAGTTGTGAGTGTCCACTATAACATCATTATTCTATTAGCCATTTCATGTTATGTCATCTATATCTTTCTTTTGTTTTTTTTTGGGGGGGGCGGGGGCTAAATGTTATGTTATTTATATCGCTGCTATAACAAAATTTTTCACGTAATTTGAGGTAAAAAAACCCAAGTATAATCAAAATTTGAAGTTTGCATGAATTTCTAGGAGAGGACATGTTACAAAAAGCTAGGAAAAGTAAAAAATCAGAAGAACTTTGTTTCATCTAACCGTTGCACAACGGATTGAAGTCCCGGCAATGAAATTCAAACATCTGATAAAGATGAAAGACACTTTATAGGCTTTTCACTTTGCCTTTGCCGCAGTTCAATACTCATTATATATCAAAGACTTGGCCACACCTACCTTTCTAACATTTCTATCTTCATTTATTTCTCGTTTTCTCCCTCCCCAGAAAGATCAATCCAATGGGTTCTTGCATTAGCAAATGCAGACCCAAAAGGAAGAAATTCAAGCCACATTGCAGCGAAGAAGATTTTAGCCATGTCCATAATAAGCTTGTGATTTCACATGCTCCTGTATCTCCGGCTCCTCTTTTGATTCGTCAGCCAGTTTCTCCTTCCCCTTCTGCTGCTTCCAGCACTTCCCTTTCTTCGTTTTCCGGTGCCACGACGAGCGCCAGCAGTGGGTTCTCGGTCGCCTCATTGTTTTCTTCGTCTTCCTCTTCTTCCTCCTCATCTGTTTCAATCTCGAAAGATCGGTCGTTTTCTAATGAGTTCTTGTGGTCTTGCGCGAAGGAAAATCCACATGTTATTGGCAGAAATTTGATCAGAGGGAAAGTTCATCCTCAAGTCTTGGAGTCACCATCGCGGGAAATTAGACCGGTTGTTCTTCCTATAAAACAAGCTATTCCAGAAAGGCCTGGAGGGTCTACACCGAAGAAACGAGCCCGGGAGAATTCGCCAACGCTGGTTCGACAAAAGAGCTTCAGAAAAGAGCCAGATAGAGTGAGTTCTACTAATCATCTTCCGAATGGAACCCTGAGATCACCATCACCAAGCAGAGTACTAAATGCAGATGGAAGTTTCAATGAATCTTTGACGAGTAGAGCTCTGAGGTCACCATCACCGGCTAGAGGACAAAATGCAGATCAAAGCTTTAGAGATTCTTTGACGAGTGGACCTTTGAGATCACCATCACCAAGCAGGCGATTTAACGGAGATCAGAGCTTTAGAGATTCATACACAAGTACAGTGAAGGAGATTCATAGCAAACGTTCAGCGGTTTCAAAAGCAAGTTTGATCAATTATTCATCTTCAAGCCTGAGAAAAGAAAGTTTCAGGAGCCCAAGTGCCAATTTTGATTCAAAAGACCGAAATGTTCCTTTCAAGATTAACAGGGACGCATTTTGTCATCAAATTGGTTCCAAGATTGATGAAAATGCAGTTGAAGAAGAAAAAAAAGATAATAATGGTGTGGAAGCAATGATTATTGAGGATTTTAACAATCCTCTTATAGCATTGGACTGTTTCATTTTTCTGTGAAACTCAGCAGCCAATGTGCAGGGTGTTCTTTTGGTGTGATGAATGTCTGTCTTGTTTATAGTTGACTTTTTTGGGGGGTTTTAGTTTTTCTTTTAATTTGTTTCCCACTGAAAACATTTAGACACAATTGGAAACTGAAATACTAATATGAGATTGTATTTATTGTTGTCTCGGATTAGCAAATCCTAGGTTTGTTGTTTTGTGTTCTGAAATGGAATTACTATCAATAAATGTCCAGGAGAAAGTTTAATCTTGCTTGAAATTTTTGTTTGAGTTCTTCTTTCGTGAGTAAAAACTACCATTGTGTATTTTGTGTTGTTTGGTCTATCTTGATTATCTTACTAAGGAATTAATCATCCTTTGTTTGTCCTGTGCTGATGATCAGACGGGCTTTTGATTTAGCCCTGTCTATTTAGATTTTGGATATTGAAGCCAGCTATATTTTATTGTTATAGAGATTTAAAGTTAATTTTTAATACAGAGCTATATTTATTTGAAAACAAGATTTTATTGAAGAAATCTTTTGAAATACTAGGCATATCTGTATTTACAAAAGATGCCAGTATCAATTATTGCATTGTGAACAAATTTCAGCATTTTGGAGAAAAAGAAAAAGGAATACCTATCACAAAATCCTCCAGTACACATCAACAGCCAAAACTATAGAAGGATATAGGGAAACCTATTAATGGGCCTCACAAAGTTCCAAGCACCTCCAAGATCCTTCGGAAAAATGTTATCGTGTGTTTCTTTTGAGATTCAATATTTAAAAGAGAGAGTCACAGCATAAATAGACCACATAAAGTCACTTGTCCAAGTAATTACCAATTAGAAGGGAAGTCACATGCACTTATATGTATAATTCTCAATCCCTCTTCATATCCCGATGTAGGCTCCTTGAATCTTGAAGGGATTATTAACGCTTTCCTCAATTTTATTCTGAAATAGATATATGAAACATTTGCTGGAATTTCATCTTCTTCGCCTTCTTCATCAGTTGGGAGAGTGTTACAAGTGTTCTTGGATTTGTTGCATTTGAAGAGTATTGGTTGCCTTGGGAATTGACTGTGCTGTGTAATGTATTGCTCTATGTTGTTCACAAGAAACAGCCCACATTCTCCTGCGATTCAAGCAGTAGATCCTGAAAATAAGCAAAGGAAATCTTTCTAATATAGTTGAAGTCATTTATCCGAAAACCAAGGTCTAGAAAACACTTATTAATAAAAGAAAGCAGCACCCAAAAGAAGAATTGGTGTAATGAAAAGAGAAGGCAAGGAATAGAATAGCTCTCCCACTCGCCTTGGCCGCAGCATGCCGAGAACATTGCTATCTTAAAGGGGCTCTGTCTCGCACACAGATTAGATATCGAAGGTTGAGATTGAAAGCAACTGTAAGCCGGTAGTGGATACTATTAGTTTCTCTAAGTTCTCTTGGACACATTACTCAACTTATCCGATCCATAATGTACAAGTTTGATGTATCTTTCTACTTCACAAAACACTCCAAAGTTTCTCGCCCACATTTTCTCTAAAACGTGCTCTTTCAACTCACTCCTCTCACGTTTTGGTAGAGGAGGTTTGATGTAATTGCTTCTGCTATTCAGACATTTATAACTTAATGAAATTTTACTTTTTTTCTGAAAAAAAAAATACAAAAAGGAACGGAATAGTGAACCTCATTGAAGATTTTCATCTTAAATCCAATGAACAAGAAGCCTCAAATTACAAGTAGATCCTTTAGCATAGAAAGTCGTCCAACTATAACTGATGATGCCATTACTAGGACTGTCAATTGGGCCGGACTGACCTGAGCTCGACCCGTTCGATCTGCCTTAATTGCGTGCTCGGGTTGAAAAATTCAGCCTGAATAATTTTTCGGGCCGAGCTCGAGCTGAAGTAAGCTCAGCTCAATTTCAGCCCAACTCGTAAAATATATATATTTATATATTTTTTATATAATAATATTATTATAATATTATTAAAAATTATTATTATATTATTAAAAAATATTATTTATTATATAAAAAATTAAAAATCGAGGGCTTACCCGAGCTCGGCCAGAGCCCGAAAGGGTCGAGCCCGGGCTCATGTTTTTTTGGCCCGCTGTCAATCGGGCAGAGCTCGGGCTTAGCAAAGCCCGACTCAGTGAGCCCGATTGACACCCCTAACCATTACATCTGCTTGTGCACACATATCTTTATCTCAATTTATGAAAGTACAGAAGTTAATTTTAATCCTATACTTATTTAACTTATTGAATATATAGACCCACATATAAAATCTTATAATGTTGAGCCAAAATAGTAAGTAGTCAGTTGATAAAACATTATTTACCAGACGAAAAGGTCTAAGATTTGATATTCATCCGTAATGCTATCCTCTTCTCCTATTCCTCTTTATAGTAATACTAGCACTGCATTTGCAGATGACAGAATTTTATAAAATAAATTCTATTAATTTATATTTTTTCTAGATTTAAAATATTTTTACATTACAAATATCTCTTTAAAGTTAATTATTTGTTTCATTATCACACTTCATGTAATTTTTATTATCTTCTATATAACTTCCAAATAACTTTCATTAAATTAGAAATATTGAAGACTCTTAAATTAATGTAGATTCCAATCTCCCTTAAATCCAATCTACTTCCACCACTAATATTCTATTATGATATAATATTTTTTAACTTTACAAATATTTTTCAAAAAAATTTCAAGCCCTTTTTATTAATATTTTAAATTTATGTAGGCATAATCAATTTGAAATTTGAGAGATATACATACTTATTATTAAAGATTTTCATTATTGTTAAGAAAACAAGATAATATATATAGTATAGAACTTGCTATTTGTAGTTAGCAAAAAAAATGATAGTTGTTTATGACAAAAAATCTTTTTCTTTAATTTTTTTAGCAACTCATTTCTCTCTTTAATTCTTTAAATCATCTATGTTAAACCTATCTTACAACTAACTCTCAAAATTAATTAATTCTCTATATAACTCTCAAATAATTGTTATCGAGATGGCAAAGACCATCAAAATGACAATAATATATTTAAGAAAGATGAAAAAATAATTTTAGTAAAGGACATTTTAGGAAATTCAAACAAAGAAGAACTAAACAAGTTTAAATATTCATGACCCCCTATTTATACATTTAGTATAGTATAGATAAGATTCGCTCAAAAAATTGAGTTATATAACTAATAATAGAAATTACATATTAAAATGCTCTAATTGTTTTGGCCTCATTTATTAATATCATTTAATTTTTTTGTCGTCCTAGAAATCTAAGACCTACATTGCTCTTATTCATAAAAACCAAGTAATTAATTAGTTAGACTAACCTTCCGTTCAATATTGTTTTTGGGTGAAAATCGAATATGCATTAGTCGCCAAGAAAAATGTGATACCACATAAATCCTAAAGATACATAATTAGAAAATAAAAATAAAAATAAAAATCATACGGATGCATGGAGAGTGTGTTTGGCCTCTCTCTTTTGCTTTCTCTAATTCCTGTACACCTGACAACATAATATGAACTCTACATAACTTTGCGTTTAACATAATTCCACCATCAAAAACCTATATATAACTTCTCTATACGGTTTATCCCACGTAGCATTGCTCGAAGAAGCTATAAAACTTGTCATTCAGATGAGAATCTCATCAGGAAGAAAACAACAAAGAAAGAAAGAAGGAAAGAACAACTTGACCACGACGTGCCTATTAGTTAACTTTCTCTTAGGTTCCGACACTCTAAATTGATTACAGGGTTGCACGAACCAGAATTTTGATTTCTGTGGAGCAAAACTCTATACTATTTCACGTAAAAAAAATTCAGAAATATTGGAAGTAAAGTTGAAGTAAAAATTAATTAAGAGCTTAAAAAACTACTGTATACAAGAAGATTTTAGAAAGTGTCAGGCTGCAGCCACCCCTTGCCCACTTGGTTCCATCTTTGGTCGTCTGTGAACTTTTGGAAGCTTGAAGAACATCAATAAAATCTCCCATTATGGCACTCCGTGGCCTCTAACAGATGGGATCACACTAAACCAGTTCTCTAGCAGCCAACATTTTCGACATGTAAGATACATGAGTTCGCAATCATTTCCTAAATATTCTACAATTGAAGTTTTAATTCGTACCTCCTCTTCAACTACATGCTTTTCGCAAATCTAAAGAACCAACCCAAGTAAAAGATGCTGGACGACCAGGAACCGATGGAAAAGCTTTGTTTGTCTATTGAATACAGGTGCCAAAATCATCAGAAAATTCACTTTTTCAAATCTTCTTTAAGGAAAAGAGAGCTTGCTGTGGATGGCTGTTGTGATAGATCACTTCCAACTCCAGCCTAAACAACGTACCGGCATTGTATGCTTTAAAATGCGTACAGGCACTGGCAAAGGTAGTCAACTAGATAGGTATAGAGTGATCAATGAAATTTCTTTGCAGCAACATCGAATCTGCCCAACTATGATAATTGAGTCAGGTTTGGTAAGTCTATGGCCAAATGAAATCAATAAGAATATCAAGATGGCCCGTAAAAGGAACAGTGAAAGAAACATAAGAGCAGTATAAGAAAATATAATTTACAAAAAAAAAAAAGGAAAACGATTCAATTGCTAGTCTAATGGATATGTAAGAAAGTAATTGTAATCTAGGGGAACATGCCATTTACTGGGATCATGTTTAATCGATCGAGCCGAATTTATTAACGGAGGACAACTAATTACATCAAATAATTTGAGTTATTTCTTATGTGAATATTATACATGCAAACTAAAACTATGCCTTCTGTTTAATTCCAACATTCTGAAATAATGGCATCTAATGCCTCCTGCTCAAAGATGAGGAGAAACACATTGTATCTTTACAGGGAGATCCACTCATCAACCCCCCTTCAAACCACGTGCTTCCTCAAATCCTTCACATTCTTCCTTTTGAGGCTTGAGCTGCTGCAGTGATGAAGGGAGTTCTAACAGCTAAGGAGTTAGAGATGTCAAAACAGCACTGCTCTGATTAATGCTAGACTTTGCCATCAGAGGAAGGGAGCTTTCTTCCCTGAGTTTCAAAGGCAGTGTTTGAAGTATCTACGAAATTTGACCCTTTTGAGGGAGAAGACGATGGAGTTGGGAGCTTCTTAGGCATCATCTGCTTCCAGTAATCCTTAGGCAATCTTGATCCTTCTGAGACGACAATGAAAGCAAGAAGACTGAGAAGAAGACACTTGTGCCTCAAAGAACTTGACATGATCAAGAATTAATGTTAGTACACCGAAGAAATGTGATTTGCTGCAGAGCCTCTTTTAAATTCATCAGAGCATGCATAGCTTTTGAGGGTTTCTAGCAGCAGACAGTTTGAGCATTGTCAGAAGGTTGCCAACTTTGTTTGTTTGAATAAAGAGAGTCAATGGCAGACAGTTTAAGATTTTATAATCTTGATAAGTATGCAGTTTATGCTTTGCTCTTATATTCAATTGATACAAGCAGATTAAAAGGGTCTGAATAAGAAAGCTATAGTAGGTTGGCATTAAATTGGACCACAACAATGTGGTTGGGCTATTGTTAAAAAATTGGGGACAAATCTTGCTGTCAGTTTGCTAAAGCGAAAGAATCAGCAATATCCCCGAAGGCCAAAAGAATAATCAAATGAATCGTTCACTTCCATTTCTCTGCACACATGTATGGAATCACTAGGTGCATAGACAAAAATTCCATCACTTTTTCCTTTTTGGTTTTTCCATTTTAAATTCTTTTTAAAAAAACTAGAATGTATGCATTAGTTCGTTTGTTAATAACCTCACCTCATAAGCTCTGGCCTAATAGTGAAGAGAATTTAGTATGCTTAAATTGAGAGGTAATTTAGCTCATATTTGGATAGCGTTGTTCTGAATTCCAATGCAACATATCAAATTCGAGAAATACATTTTCTATCATGAACAATTTAACTTTTATAAAATTCAAAAATTAACTAAAACTTCAAAAAACACATTAAAGTTATTGTTTTCTCTTAGCAACAGTATATAAACGGCTACAAGACCTACCAACTAAATCCTATTTATTTTCATATTTGAAATTTCAATCATGCAAACATGAGGTGATTACCTTTTCATAATACTGAATTTTGCTAAGAAGCCAGACAAGCATAACTAGAAAAGGTGAAAGGTTTTTGAAGAAACCCTCAAAAGAGGCATCTTGCAAATCTTGTACGCTTTGTGGCCTACAAGAAGAATTGTTAAGTGAACACCTAAGATAATGACTATCAGTAGCTTAGCTGCCGATATAATCATATTTCACGGAAAATGCGCTACTTCTACCACGCTTTTTCCCGAAATGGGACGGCGCGCTTACTACTTTTATCTTCACGTTTTATCCTCTTATATATCCAAAGATTGGATATTCTTGAAAGTGAGACTCGTGGAGGTTTATTAATGAATCTTAAACCACTGCCTTCGAAACACGGGTAGAGGTGCATAATGAAATTTGACTTAGTTGGATTTCACAAAAAGAAGGAATGAAATCTTAATTATGAAATTCATTACTAATTTAATTCAAAAATGAAGGCCCTACTTAGACTTGACAAAAAGATTTTAGTAACTCATTTCGATTTAAATTAAATAAAGCATCTCATTTGCATCCTTGTTATTGATATATAATACGTTTTAGGGCAATTTGAAGTTCTAGAAAATAGGAATTTTATAATAGACTCTGGCATCTGTCTTTCTATGAGTCAAATGAATGTGATACATTAGTTGTGAGCAGATATGTTTTGAAGCAGGTCATTGAGCAAACTGAATAATATCCAAAGCCCTTACATCCTCTGCCCTTGTAAAGGACATAGAGATGATGGTTGTTCTTGGAGATACTTATCCACGGCGTATCACTAATGTGTATAATTATTAAACAAGATATTTTTTTTGAAATTTGAAACTATTTATATTTGTTAGCTAGAATGGAGTACATACTGAAATTTTTAATTTTTTTTTTATGTTTTTGTCCGAATTTCTGGTGTTAACCAGGGGAAAGACCTTTTTAGCTCGTACTCATTCACAGAGTATAGTCTGAAGTTTTTCAGACAAATTATTGCTATATCTCTATCAACACTTAATATTCTCTTACGAAATTGTTGCACTTTCTTGTGTTACTGATTGTGTTGTTGCAATGTTGTGCATTTTTTCATGTCAGCAACATGAAATGATTCCCATATTCAATAGCTTATAATTCTAATTTACCTGCATTCCTCGGCAGCTGAACACTGATCTTTTTGGTCACACTATGTACTGTCGTTAACTTTATTTTTCAGAAGATCACTTGAGTGAGAATGGCAAGGGAAGGGAAAGGAGAAGATGGTCAACATTCAGCAGATGACAAGCAATCAACAAGCCAAGGTGATGTTGGGTGGACAGGAATGATACAGCAACAATTTCGTAAAATCAAAGAACATGCAGAAACTTACCCGTATGTTTGGGGTTCCTATATTGTTGTTTATGGCGGATTTGGACTCTGGTTTGCTTATAGATGGAGAAAGCTCCGAAGAACTGAAGACAGGGTTCGGGTTCTTCATGACAGACTGCGCAAACTTGTTCAAGCCGAGGACTCAGCAAGCCTTGCAGTTGCTGAGAAGGCAACACCATCTGCAGATAAGCCCCCTAATTAATCAGCTTCACTTTTCTTGCCAATTTTGGTCGGAAAAAGTATGCATTATTTTGGGAATACGATTGATAGTATTAGTATATGCAAGGTGATATACGCTTCCGAGTTTAAGTGCTAGGGAGCCAAAGAAACATGTCTTCTCCAAAATTGTTTCCAGTACTAAGGCAAGGGAAATGACACTGCATGAGTCACTAGGTTTTCCTCTCATCTTGACTTCTCAGTTGAGGAAATGTAAAAAGGTTGCAGCAAAAGTATTTACTCTGAATTTTGCGGCTAAACTGACGAACAGGTTTTCTGGTAATCTCTGAAAAAGATAAATTAAAAGGGGAAAAATGGCTTCCCATAGTGAATTCGGTCCCAGTGGGACCGCAGATTAAATTCACCTTAGAATTTCATCAATATCTATAGCTAAAAATTTCTAAACTCTCTTCCTAAATTGTAATTAATAGTGGCGATTTTAATAATACAATATTAGTTATTAGTCAAACTTTGAAACTGAATCTCTGTTCCTCTATACATAATTATGTCTGGCTAAAGCAAGTTACACAACAGTTCATGCAAATTCTTTTTGCAGTTATTTTTCTTGTAAAGGTTTACTTTGTAGCATGATAGAGAAAAGCTGGTTAGTTATTTGCTTTGCTATATATGAAGCCTTCTTTTATAGTTTAATTCATTGAGTGAAATGTAACTGAGATATTTCCGGAAAAGTTCACCTTCTTCTCAAATAGTGCTCTTCAGTTTATAAATACAGTAAGTCTCAAATAGTCGGTAGTACCACTTGGTTTTCCTTTGTTCTGACCCGGAACAGTTGTTAATGAAAAAGTGCTGGCAATTTCCATAGTTTTGGAACACTAAAAAAATTGCTATATTTGCATCATTCTATCAAAAACCACAATATTTGATTAAAAGCTCAAACTCCTTTCCTCATATGTAAGATAAACTTTCCCCTTCTTTGGCATATTATTAGAAAAGAACAACAGATGAATTGAAACTTCCAGCATAACTAGTGGCATTATTTCTTTTTCTTTTCCTTCCTTTGCGGAAGTATAGTGCCTTCTTTTGTTTAGAAAGTAAAATGTGTTATTGATTATCAAGAGATGCTTTACAAAAAAAAGGCCTCAAACTTGAAACAGAACCATACTACGAACAAACAAAAAGACAATTACTAGCTCCTTATACCATGCAACTCTTAATCAATTAAGACAGCTCCGATACGCCTGCGGTTCTGAACTACTGCCCGTTTTCTCAATCTTTGTTGAGTCTACAATTACAATCTAGTCTCACATGCTAAACAAACAAGAAATGTGCATCGGGCAATGAGGTAACTGTGGTGGTAGAATTTTGGACTAGTGTCCAAAAGTTATTTGGAACTGGTCAATGAAGTTGTTCTTGAGTTATTGGGAACTAGCTAAAGAAATGAAGAAATTCTTCTGAGTTCTACCAGCCAAAAGTGCGGGATTGAGGAACAAGAGCTTTTGTGTTTTTCAAAGAAATAGGATACAGAAAGAAGGATGTTCTTCCTGGCCAGAATCATAAGCAGCAGGAACTCAACTTTATTTGGATTAGGTTTCATCCGGGCGGAACAGGAATTGAGTTTCTTTTTTCCTCACACAAAAAAATTATTTTTGTGAAACTCAATTTACTCTTATGAAACCTAATAGAGAAAATTTCAAACCCAAACTCAATCTAAATAACGCTCTAATCACAAGCATCAATGTTGCCATTTCGTTGAAATAGCACTTGTATTACATCTCCTAAGCCCAAAAATTCTCCATCTACCTGGGATGCGCTTCCGTAATTGGAGAGTCGTCTACAAAATAAATAACCTAGCCTTTTTTTATGAATATTAATATAAAAATAGATTAAATAATTATAAAAAAATGCATCCTTAAATCTTCGCTTTCTTGAACTTTGTTTCTTCAGTGTCCCTATAAATAGAAATTCAGAATCCAAATCAGAAAGTTATTAACATACCAACTCCAAAATGTTCAAGCCCTGCACCTTGTTTATGTTTGACTCACTCCACAAGTCACATTGTTACAAAAGTTCCTGCGTACATGGTCTACATCTTCCACATTTCTCCACCATTTCCCCGCCCGCCCCCCGGGTGGGGCGGCCCAAAAAATGTTTCAAAGAAAGTTGTCATGATTTTTACAATAGGAATACAATTTCAAGTGATGGGAATCAAGTTACTATTTCATGATTAAGCAACTCCTACATACCTACTTAATACAAAATCTGTACCAGTTCCATTTGAAGAGGTCCTTCTGGTAAAATGTTCAACAACCACTTCTCTAACAAACTGGTTTTCCCTCCAGATGGTAAAAGCAGGGTTACTTATTCACGTGCATCGCTTAATTTCCAAACCATTCTGGATGGAAATCAGCGCTTCCAAATAAGATTTTAGAATGTCATAAAAGGATGAAATATAGCAATACCATTTCAAACTTCTTAGTCAAAAAACCATTTTATTTAAAAAGCAATTTACCCAGGTTAAGAAAATTAGGTGGAATTCAAACATATTCTAAACTAAAGGCTTATTTAAGGTCTATAAAAGGATACCACTCTGAGTTTCTTTATCATTCACTTCCCATTTCAAGATCAATTCTCGATGTTTCGTCATGTTATTTTGGATTGCTGAGAAAAACTCACTGTAAGATACCAACTGATACATTGCACAAACTGCCAAACTGGCGTCGACTACTACAAAAACTAGACGAGATCAACTTTACCACATTGCAAGGAATAATTTAAGCATCAAACGACTTTTCTTCATTTCAACTGGTTTTCTCATTTCCTGGTACTTTTCTTGGTAAACATTTTAATGAATTATCATTTTGTAAATGTTTTTCTATGATGTGCATTATATTTCTTTTCTTGCCAATTGCTCCTGTATTATTAACATGTTAGCATGAGCAAATATCCATCAGACTGAACTAAACAAAGCAAATTAAGAAAGAATTTAAACAAGGTTGCTCAGCAAGAAGTAAAGAATCAACAAGCAAGCATTCCTCAACTCTTTTTTCTTGTAAGTTACATACAGATTGTTTCTACTTTTTAATTAATATCAACCCACCAAATCACACTAGACTCAAGGCAATCTTCATAACTCTTTCAGATGTACACCTGAAGTAGTTTAAATTACTGCCTAAGAAGAAGAGGCTAAGGCTTTCTAGTTTACTAGCAAAGTTCTAGTGCAGTAGCACAGTTTAGAATCCTCAGTAATTATAGTATAATGTAAAATTTTTAATTAGTATAGTTATTTCTAGTGTCTGTTGCAATTCTTTTCTCTGGTTTTTGGGTATTATAAACATCCAACTAGCTTCTTCTTATCTTATATTCTATTGAAATAAGGGGAGGATTTTTAAATTTTTTTAAAATTGATAAATATTTGTATTAATTATACTAACTATTTTCACGAAAGTCCTGAGTTTCTCTTTATATTCCACGCAATAATATTTGGAAGTAAAATATCTTGGCAAACCTTAAACTTCTCAAGAATCCAGCTTTTTGCCCTTGAACTTTCTTCATTGAACTCTTTCCCTTTAACTATTGAATGATTGAGGTTGCCCTTCAGTCCAAATCTACAATTAAGTTAGCTGATATCATCACATGCCAGCCACACAACATTTTTCTAGCAAATTTTTGTCAATATAACATCCCTTTTACTTCATTCATTCTCTACTTAATAGTTTAATTAAAAGAATCAAGAGGAAAGAGAAAATAACAATTCACTAATCTCTACCCTATTTCTTCTTTTCTTTTTAGTTTTGTCCTTCATCCATCTCCTTCTCCATCACATCCACCTCCACCATCACCCAACTTGCATCTTCTTTTGTTTGCATCATTCCCAATATGACTATCCGTATTAGCATTCTAATTAAACCCTTACCATTCTTGGTGCCTCCATCGGCTTGTGGTCGTGCAGTACTTTCTCCGCTCAAGACCATGCCCCTTGCCATCACCCATGATATCCCTGCATCTTTGCACAGATGGTGAAATCATTCAACTATGATGCAAAATCTTATTAGCTTGGTACTTCTTTTGTTGTTCTTTGTGTCAAATTTGGAGTAATGGTTGGTGGTGATTTTAGGATGCTAGTGTTGTACAGAGCGAGCATTGGATTAGGTTCAAAGGGAGAACCAGATAGGATTGTGGATGATGGAGTTGATGCTCCAACTCAAAAGGTAGTGAAAGCAACAGAATAGGATTACAGAAACAGGGAATTTTGCTGAATCCAAGCACCACTATAAGGCTGAGCTGTTTTGGGAATTATCAGGGATGGATTGCAGGTAGACCTAATATCACAAGATAGACAAGACCATCGCTGGTCTGAACTACCATGGACGCAAACCCAGTCCACATGCAAGAGAAAGAACAGATTGAAACTCTTGTGAAGGTGATATCCACGTCATCCGACCAAGATATGGGTAAATTATCTCTAAGCCAAAATAAACAAATCAGACAGGATTATCATCATTCATCATGGACAAAGCAAACTACAAGCTCCAATAGTAGCAATAGTGAGCAATGGAGATCAAGGGTTGGGCTTTAAGCCAAATCCCTCTTTCCAATCCTTCTCTACAAAGATTATTCTCCTTCTATCTCCTTGTCTCAAGAAGGGTTGTTGGTTTCTTTAGAAAACCATCCATGCGCAGAGAAGGCAACAACCCTTTCGAAACTCAGAAAGTTGCTGCATGGATCAAAGCTCCACCGACAATGCTGGTAACTGCAATGGCCATTGAAAGGCACAAGCGCAGGAGGTCGGAGATGGCACTGGCAGCCATTGAAAGCTAACAAAAAGCCTTTAAGGCAGCCCCCACAAAGGAGGAAGAAAACAGAGGAAAAAGTACCTTTGCAAAATGCAACACGAATAGCGCATGATGGCACCTATGAGGCACGTAACAGCAGATTTGGACAAGAGCGCAACTACAAATTGTTTTAATAGTTTGATAGCAACTGGCAAGAACCACATGGAAAAAGAAAAAATAGAAAAAAAAATGGGGGTGCAAAAGCTGGATTCTCAAAAAGTTTAAGGGTGGCAACCCTATTTTTTGGGGGTTCAGAAATATATACAATTATGAATAACTTAAAGGGCATCAATGTCCTTATTATATGGCGGTTACATACATTCCTATTAGTTCTTCTTATCAGCACACCAACAACTACTTTCTCATTTTATTAATTTTCTATTACATATTTAATTTTTAAAAGGACATCAAACTTAAATTACCCTTTTATCCATTTCATTTAGTTACTCAAGTATAAAGGTTAAATTTTGTCTATTTAGAAAAGGAAGAAACATATTTATTGCAAATGTTATACCTCTTCCACATTTTTAGTATAGATATTATAGACACAGATATAGCTAATATTTAGATGTATACCTCAATCCTCAAAGAAGAACTATTGAGTTCTAATGGATACGCTTAGTAACCTCTAAATTTATGGTGTTTCACAGGTCATTATTCTTTGAGCTAGTGAGTTGGTATATAAGAACTTGTCATATAGCAGTTTAACTCTTACATCAGAGTTATTCTGAGCAATTATATTCAATACTTTGCTCAGGATTCAACATAATGCTTACTACCAGTGGAGAACCCCTTGTGGCTAAGGCAACACGAAGATCTATAAATGGTGGCACTTCTAGTGCTTTCTAACCTTGTTCACAGCCTAAATTTTTCTCAATGCTAGGCATTAAGAAAAAACAATTTAAGCCAAAAGAATAAAACAAAGGCGATTCCTTCCTATTTCATGGATCAAAGTAGTAGCAAGAAACAGAAAAGATATGCAGGAGTAATCAAATTAAAAAGGTCTGCCATAAGTTCCCGTTAAATATTCTACCACAGAAATAAAATGCCATTTGTGAGGCAAATAAGCAGAAATTCAAGTTTCTATTGCTGATCTCTGAGCTGGAAGGTGTGTGACATAAAATTTATTCTTTTTATATATGGTACATGTTAAAAAATGCAAACCATCTGCAAGGACAAAATATGGGCAATTTCTATCTCAAGAAAATGGGACACGCAGTCACCAGCAATGAACCGGAAACTATTTTAAGCAATAAGTCAAAGAAATGATTTGGCACTGAAAAGGATTTCAAAGGTACAGGAATCAGACAAATTTTGCCATGGTGGACTACTGAAACATATATCCAACTATTCACCACGGCGATCAACAAGAACATAAATCTAACTATTTCTCAACAACAGATTTCATTTTGGTTTCTGATCATTTACCAGATGGTTTGATCCTCTGAGAAGGCTTCTTAGCCTTTTCAACTTTAGACTCCAATACCTTATCTGAAGGCTTACGCCTCCTTTTCAAGCGTGTTCCTCCTGTATCCTCTGCAGCAAAATTATCCATTCCTGCACAGCAGATTCACAGTTCATGATAGAAGCTAAACTAGAACATCTAGCTCTCATATACTAATAATAGAAAATGCCTCCTGTAAATCCACTTTGAGTAAGATCAAATCAAATTTTCAATGAAATCTTATCTACTACATCAATAAAATATATAACAAAAAATGACCAACTTGCACAGGTGTATAACTTTGATAACCAAGTAAGAATAGCAGAGGCCATAAAAGAAGAAGATTCTTAAAGTGCACATACAGTAAATGAACTTTCAGGTAAGCACTGAATTCAGATTTTGAAAACCGTGGCCCATATTAAGATTACTGAGAAAGCTTAAAAACACTCCTGATAACAAATTATTTTGTGATCTCACACTGCTTCATCCTGGAAATGGCATTTTCTTCATCTAACTAATTTTACTGTCAAACACAAACAGAGCAGACTAGTTCTTTATATAGAATGTACCAATTTCATGTTTTTCATATTATTTTAAACCGATCAATAAAATACAAAAATTAAAATAGATCAAGAGCAATGATTGTTTTTATCCATGGAAAAAAGTAGTAACCAAGCAACCTACTAAGATTTACAAAATGATGAAGAAACGTACACCAAGTTCAAGTATTAAACATGTAATCAATTTCTAAATAAAAGATTAAAAAAATCTTAGCAGATTCTTTATTAGGAAATTTCTACACCAAGTTCAAGTATTAAACATGTAATCAATTTCTAAATAAAAGATTTAAAAAATCTTAGCAGATTCTTTATTAGGAAATTTCTACTTTGAAGAAGAGAAAGAAAGTATATAGAAATTTAGGATGACCTAAAAGAGGTTAGCTTACCCAAAAGAAGAAAAAAACTCTGCTACCAATCTCAATTGGGGATAAACAGTTGGACTATTTAGCTGACGCAGGATCAAACCTTCTTTTTAAAGGTACTGTTACATAGGTAATCTTCATATCCAGCAAGCTTAAGGTTCCCATGGATGGTATATTTCCTTATTACTTAAGGGCTTTATTCAAGTATTCGTTTTCCTGTTTAGTTTAGGATCTACAATTTTGGTTAAAGAAAACATGTACCTGATTTAATTGGACAAAACAATTCTTTAACAAGGTTCACTTGCATTTTTCCAAAAAGTAATGCCCGCCTAGAACGAAGATATGCGTGTTGTAAGATTGAGTTGAACCTCAGGATAAATATGAGGTTTTGTTATCAATTTCTGGTCTCACTCTTAATCAATATACAAATTAAACAATTTAGCATGCATATCATGCACCTTAGATCAGACAAGTATGATAAAATAGGAGAAGAAAGCCTCAGTTTGCAGGTTTCTAAAAGTTCCAGTCCTTTTTTCACTGTTGACCTAGCTTTCTGTAGGATCTGTTTCCATGTTTTACACTTTTACCAAATTATGTACAAAAAATCCCTTCTTCCATGTTGAGAAGACCAAAATATGCCTACAAATATTATTATGAAAGTCTATAACTTGCATGGATGGTCCAGAGATAATACAGAATCTGTTCTTCTACCTTCAAATGGACTTGAAGAATGGTTCACTGCCTGCCCATTTTCTCTTGGCTCATCAGAAAGAGGAGATCCTGATTGATTGCTGTGAGCTAACTTTGAAGTACTTCCTACACACTTGTCCTGCTGCTCAGGAACATCAGGTATTGGATCTGCAGGCAAGAAGCATATCTCTTCCTGTGACATATCTGAATCACTGAAAGCTGAATTCTTCTCTACTGTTATGATATCAATTTCATCATCTTCATTCACACCTGATTCTTTGACCTGCAAAATACATATATGTTAGAAGCAGAATTTATGAAAGCAGCTAGTAGTTCTACTCCGAGAAACCTTTTGCATGTCACCTTTTCAGTCTCAGGCATCAAATCAAATTCATCTTCTCGTTCTACGTACTCTTCATTTTCTTCTAGTTCTTTAAAATCTGGAGCAAATGCACTCCAATTCTCAGTATAATCTTTAGCCCATATGTAAACCAATCCAGCCAGTGAAACAGAGACAACAATGGGGTGCACAGGATGCCAAGATAAATCTATCAACGCTTCCTTTGGACCATCAAGGATTTTAACAAGATGTCCAGCCCTGTCCCATATGTAGATCTTGTGTTCTCCTTTGCTAGCAGAGCCACCAATAACCCACTCACCATCACCACTGAAACATGGAGCCTTCCAGTGCACTTTGGTAATGGAATCTTGAAACTCCCGAAAAAGTGCTAAACACCTTGATCCTATAGCTTTCAGCTTTTCAGAACCATCTAGCTCATCTGAATCACTATTGGATTCATCAAGGATTTTGAGTCCATCTTTTAATGGAAGAAGGTTTTCATAAATTCTGATTGTACGATCATTTGAATTCGTAAGAAGATACTGTCCATTCCGACTGAATACAATATTTTTTATCACAGAATTCCCAGGAACTTGAACAATACCACGGATCTGGATAGTTTTATGATCTATGATAAGTATCTCCCCCTTTGAATTACCAACATAAACTAGATCCCCATATTTGTTAAAACATGCTGCTGTTGGAGTAAAAGGAGCAGATCCATCTGAAAATTTGTTGCGCAATGGAGGTGCAAGTCCATTGGTTGTTTCAAACAGTGATACAGGAAGCACAGTTGTGCTTTTAGTATCCAAGTCAACTATCATTGGAGCAGATGAAAGAGGACAAACCAAGCAAATTGAAGGAGTAGTGGAACCAGGATGCAGACGAGCCTGTAATGGAGTTTGTTGAAGTGTTGTTCTTGCTATCTTTTCTCCTTTGACAACATCCCACAGTGTCAATGATTTATCAGCAGCAGAAACAAGTATTTGATGACCATATCTAGACCAACAAACACTAGTTATTGCAGCAAGGCACTCCTCATCCCTGAGTTCTTTTGCGATCACCCTAGTCTCAAAATCCCATATAACACAGCTTCCATCAGAGCACCCAGCTGGGAAGACAGACATAACTTACCATTATAAATGGAAGGGCAACAAGAAACTAATGGCAATATGTCAAACTCCAGGGAAATCTATGTTAAAATAAACACATCCATTGAAAGACTGTTATCACTAGCAACAATAAGATCAAGGTTAACATATGAAGGACTCCATTATTTTCCCCAAATAGCAGAGAGAGAAAGAGAGAGACAGAGCCTTTACTTAGGCTTTATAAATTCAATAGTATGTGTTTGATAAATTCAACTCCTGAAGTTAAGGTTTGAAAAATCAGAGAAAGAAGACAAAAACAAGAAATAAGATTAGGGTACAAACTTTTACACTTGATACTTTGAATGAAAATTAATGTTCTATTGTATATGCAAATATAATCAGCAATATTTTATGTTAATAATATGATTTTAGAATTCCATAGTTTATACAGATTTATATGTTTTTGTGCAAGGCGATTCCAGCCTTTTTCCCCTTATTCATACAAATGATTAATTCAAAGTTTATAACACAGCATAACATAATTCTTATAATTAGAAACTGTTCCTTTTTTAATATGAATAGTTCTTTTCCTCACAAACAAATTTTATTTTTCTATATGTATAAGATTCTATATCAAATACATTATAGTTCTTATGAATCTTTTTATTTAATTCCATAATTGACACAAGCAACTGAAACATGTCCTATAAGTGTTCAAGACTGTTTTTAACATCTAAACTTTTAACCACAGACAATAAGGGTTCAAATACATTTGGAAGGGAGTCCATGTAAGACTCACGTAGAACATGGATGTCTGACCCCTAAAATCTATAATTTCTTTGTAAATCCGACAAATCCAGATGATGCATTTCTTCTGCATGAATACATGAAGCTGAGCTTCAAAGGTACACAAGACAAACAGTACCAGTAAAAAATTAAAAAATTTACTAGCTTGATTGAGAGCTATAAAATCAATTCCCAAACTATACTTTTGACTTTAAAATAGTGAAAATTGAAAAAATTAATCCACTAAAATAACAATTTGAAGAAAGAGCCATGTCCTGTTCTAAAACTCACAAATAAAAGCACAAATCTTTGATATTATTCATCCAATATTTCCTAACACCGTCCTTGTCTCAAGACTAAGTCAGCAGCCCAACATTGAAAGTTCAACGTCATTGCATTAATGCACATGAAACATAAAATATTCCACAAGTATCTGGCAAAACTTCTAATCGATGTTTGTATTGTCAAATACACAAAACAGCAATCATTTAAGTACAGTTCCGGTCACGCCTCAGCTGACAGCTCACAACTTGAGAAAAATCAAAACTAGCCTACATATGGATGGTTCATGCCCGTGGGGTAGGGGAATACCTATTGCTGCATTGTACATAATGCTTACAAATGTAAGGAAAAGTTGATCAAGATGTTTGATATCCAGTAGTCAGTGCCTGAATCTACTAAATACATGCAACAAAGCTGGAGAAAGAAAGCAAGAAAATAGAAGACACTAAATTTCTACATTCCTTTTAGCAGGTTTGACAGAATAGTCAGACTCCAAATGCTATTCTGATGACACCAGGAAACCAAAGAAAAGCCAAAAAAGAAAAGGAAAAAAATCAATTAATAGCTTATTCAGTTCCAACTCTAGTGATCATGGAGGCCTTAACAATTTATGGATTAGTTGTAGCATTAGTAATTTTGAACACAAATCCTTTTGTTTAATATAAAAATCCTCAGTTTATTGCCTCGGATTATTGCTTCTTTTTCAAGTTCTAGAAAAAATTCACTGCTACAATTTCTTACTCACCTCAAAATAACCTAAAAATAACCTAGGGGAAGGTTGATTTGCAGATAAAGGATTAGTACAATGACTTGCTTTTCCTCTCCATAAGGGAAACTATTGAAATAAGGGATAGTTCACATAAACTGAAAACTTCCTAAAATCTGCACAAAATATTTCCAGAGAATCATTCTCTCATTTGTTTGGCTAAATGAGCCCAAAGTAATATTTTCCAGAAGTCAAAGGACAGCTGCAGAAGAGCATCATAGCCCACTGGAAACTCAAAAAGTTAGGCACAATCATTTTCCTCTTTTCTTTCAGTTAATCCATTGTGACGTGCTAAAGTTTCAAGGGCAAATTAGATTGCACATTTAACATCTAACTACACTAGGCGAATAGACTGCAAAGAACCAAAAAAAAAAAAAAAAAAGCGAAAAAGAATTTTCTGGATGCTCTTCTAATCAGGGGTTTGATAAACAAGAAGATATATGAGTAGGCGAAAAGCACAAATTACCAAACTGTTCAAGAAAAATTGCAGTGAGAATCATATCTTTCTGAGACATTGTCAAATTTCAATCAAGTGAAATAAACAGGGCACTAAATAATTCAAAAAGAGGGAGAAACAGAATTGAAAGATTACCAGCAAGAAGCGTTCCCCGGCGATTAAAGGCGATGCATTTAGTGATCCCATGTTCCAAATACTCTTCTACTACTTCTGGAAAGTCTCCCTGTAGAGGATCTTCATCCACAGGGAAAAAATAAATTATTCAACAAATTACTATAACAAAAAAGGACCAAAACCAAGGTCAAAGAAGACACTCAAAAACTGCACCCGAGACATTATACATTGTTTATTCTCGAAATTGTGAAAAGCGAAACGAATAAAACCCCAAAAAAAAGAAAAAGGAAAAGAGCAACGTACTAAATTGTGCTGAAAAAAGAAGAATTACCTATAATAGGGGCGTTCATGCTGCAATATTATTGCTCTTGCAGAAGAGTTAAGACGACAACTCTGCAATTATGGCACTGCGGCAAACAGTTGAGAAGAGGCTTCCATGGGATCGTTAACATCGGAGAGTAATTAAAGAAGCAAAGCGAAGCCTTTTCAGCTTCTGATTTTGTGGATTTTCTAAGTAATTATTTTCCTTACTCTTTTCTGTTCACTATCGTTGTTGCAGAGCCAGGAATGTTCAAGGTGAAGTGGAAGGCGGGAGGGGAAGAAGGAAGGGTATACAATTAGGAAATATGTACCGGAGAGATTAATGGGGACATCTTTGTTTTTTTTCCCCCCTTCTGAAAATGATATGAGTTTGGATTTTGTTCGTTATATTTTGAAAAACCACATATATATATATATAAAGCTTTAACTATAAACTATGGAATGCATTTGAATTGTAGGAACCTAAATTACAATCTTATTTGCTCATAAACTTTAAGGTTGATTTATCAAAAGTTGCTTAAAATATTAAAAAAAATGTATTCTTTACAAAATCTTATTAATAAGTTTAATAAATAACGGTCGAATCACCTTTTACAAAAAAAAAAAACTCTTTGATTTAGATAGAGAAAGTGTGAGGTAAAGAGAGAATAACTTTTTAAAAAATAAATTATGATGATTATAATTAAAAAATTAAGAGATTACATTTAGTAACACTAAATCATTGGAATCAAAAGGGTAAATTAGCTTTTAGTACTTTCTACTATACTTAAAGTATTATTTATTATATTACACTTTAAAATTTTAACTTCTTATAATACTCTCAATTACAATTATACATATTACTACTATATACTTACCACTATTAAATGAGCCAATTTATTTTGACACATCTCGGGTTGGCTTTAAATGAGGTGAAAGTGATTAGCTTATTATTTTTCACAAGTTGAGAAACTCACAATTTATATCCACTCTAATAGGTTCGCAAGTTTTTTTTTTTTTTGTCTTTCTTTTTTTCTCTTTGTTATATATAAACTTATAAATTCATGATTATGATAGGAGGATCTTTGATCAATCACTAATATTTTAAATTAGAAAATGATAATTAATTTTATATAAAAAATTTACAATCTAATATATACTCATATATATTAACAAAATATTTTTACTCTCTCTCCTCTCCTAAAAGTTTTGAATCTTCATTCTTAATTTTTAAAAGTTCAAAATTTTTTACTAGATAGAAAAGTTATTATTGATTAAAATTTTAAATTTTAAATTTAAAAACTCTAATTCTTAGCCCCACTTCTCCAATTAAATCTCCTAACTTGTGTTATTCATGTTTACTTTATTTGTGTTTTCTCTTTTTACATCTTCTATGTCTTTTTTGTTTTAATTGGATTATCTATCTATCTATACTTATATATATATATATATATATATATATATATATATATATATATATATATATATATATATATATATATATATATATAATATTTTTACTCTCTCTCCTCTCTTAAAGGCTTTGGAGTCTTCATTCTTATTTACTAGAATTTAAAATATTTTTACTAGATATAAAAGTTATTATTTATTAAAATTTAAACTTTTAAATTTAAAATCTCAATTCTTAGCCCCCACTTCCCCATTAAATCTCGTAATTAGTGTTATTCATATTTGCCTTATTCGTATTTTTTCTTTCTAGATCTTCGATGCATTTTTTTATTTTAATTGGATTATGTACAATAATATATATGTTTAGTTATTTTAATAAAAAATTAGTACGTTTTTGTTTTCTTTTGCAGGTTTTGAATATTCATATACTCTAACAACTTTGTTTTGATCATAAAGCTTTTTCCTTTCTTTTTCTTTAAGTGAATGATTTAGAAATATTTATCTATTTATTTCTTCGTATCTATTATTCTAATTTGATCCTTCATATACTAAAATTTAAGGATAAACGTGGTTAATTGCCTATTAAAATATTTTGCATCAGAATATGCAAGACTTTGTAGTGTATTGGACATGAAATGTAATGGTTGATAGTTTTTGAATTTTTTATTTTTTAATTTTTCATCAAGTGGATTAAAAGAAAAAATAATTTTTGTAATATATAATAAGTATAATAATACTAGGAGTGTGCAATCAGTTAAATGGTTTGGTTCAATTTTACTATTTTTGTTTTTCTGTTCTTTTTTTCTTTTTTTTTGAAAATTAGACCTAACCATTTTTTTATTAAAATTGAACCAAACCTAACCGAACTAAGCTGGTTCGATTCAAACCGAATTTTATAAAGATGCGTTCTTATATATTTTTTAAAAATAATACAAGAATGCATTCATATTCTATTTTTTTAATTTTAATTTTTCAATTCAGTTTTCGATTTGATAAATCGAACCAAACCAAAATGACAATTTCGATTCGGTTCAATTCGGTTCGATTTTTGCACACCCCTAAATAACGCTGTGATTTCTTTTTGGTGGATCAGAAACACTATTTTTTGAAAAAAAAAATTGAGAAATGTTTTGAGAATTTTTTAATTTCAAAAAAACCTTTCTTTGAGTTTTTTAATATAAAATATTAATATATTTTATTTTGTAAGTTATTTATTTTTTAGAAGTAGAGAGAGACAAGGAAGGGAAGAGGAATTTTAATATTCACCATGATTTTATTGTAAATATATTACTCACTCCATCCCATTTAAATTGAAATATTTGATTGGGCACGAAATTTTATACAAAAATTTAAATTGTATTATAAAATAACATAGTATAATAAAAAGTAAGAAACATATTGGCCAGCGGGTACTTTATATCAAATATAAATATATAAAAATAATATATTGTGGAGTTAGTAATTAATTGATAGTATAAAATATATTAAAAAGTTTCTTTTTGTGAAAAGTGTCAATAATATTGGGACGTCGCAATATAGTAAGAATGTCAAATATAATGGAATAGAGGGAGTATATTTTTTCTTACAAGGCTTTCTTTAACAATTAGTGTAAGAATATCACAATTAAAATAAGCTTACTTTAAGGTTTTTAATGTTAATGATTCTTTTAATTTTAATTTTTTTCATTAAGGGGATGGACTTGGAAAACACAAAAGAGTTTGATAAGATTCAGAAAAAAATAATGAGTAAGTGTGAAATATCAACATAAAATTAGTACTTAATAAATGATTAATTTCTTTTTGAGAAATTTTAATGAAAATGTGTCAATAATTTTATATAATTTGAATAGTTTATGCTATCATATTTGATAATATTTTTCTTTACTTACTAAAATGAATAGTTTATATTATAATCATTTAGTTTTGGATAGAGGAGTAGTATGAAAAAGAAATTGAACTAGATATTACAATAGTTTTTTCTCTTAAAGATTTAATCATGATAATATTTTAAGAACATCTGTGGATAAAGTATAATTAGTTTATTTTATGAACATTTTAGTATTACAATAGTTATTTAAATATTTAATTTTTTTCTTTACGATTTTTATAAGTAACTTTATAAATTAGTAGTTGAAATTTTAATCATTTTACCATTCATGCAACTATCATCACTTGGCAGATTTGAGTTTTTTTTTTTTCAAAGAGTACATAGTTGTTTAAGTATTTTATTTCTTTTATTTCTAATTTTTATAAGTAATTTCATAAATTAGTATTTAAAGTTTTAATCATTTTACCATTTGTATATATATTTTCATCAAGCGAATTCAAATTTTTTTCTTTTTTCTTCAAAGTGCTCATAGTTGTTTAAGTATTTGATTTTTTTCTTTCTGATTTTTTAAGTAATTTCATAAATTATTATTTAAAGTTTTAATCATTTTACTTTTCGTGCAAGTATAATCACCAGGAGGATAGTGTTTTTCCTGTTTCTTCAAGGAGCTCGTAGTTGTTCAAGTATTTGATTTCTTTTCTTTCTTATTTTTATAAGTAACTACATAAATTTGTAATTAAAATTTTAATCATTTCATCTTTCATGCATGTATGTTGAATTATTTCTTACTTAATTTTTATTTATTCTTTATTTATTTAAAATGACAAAGAAATAAGGTTAAGAGTTTATTGTTGTTTTCAAATATACATAATAATGGGTATGTATAGTTGTTTTTACAACTTCTTCATACTATAACCTACAATTACTTCTAAGTGAATAAATGTTTTTTATTAAACACATAAATTTGTTTCATAGTTGTAATTTTTTTAAAACATATTTCACTAATTGTTATTAGAAATAAAAATTTAATACATGTGCATAGCACGAGTTTTTACGCTAGTAAATTTATATAAAGAAGATATTTAAAATGAAATAATGGTACAACAAGAATGAAAAAATTGATTTATGTAATTGAGTTAATCAACCTTAATTGTAAGAATAATTAAAATGTGTAATTTAGACAAGTTTGGTGCCAAAATTGCGATACTTTTCTTTTTATATAATGTTTCGAATACATTAAAAAAAAGGCAGGCTATAGCTTGTAGGATAAATAGAGTGAGTCAAATAAGTCCATATTTAAATATGCTTAGAAAATTAAACTCAAATTCTTTTATATTGTGAGCTAAATATATTAATCCGTTGACTTTTATTCGTTTTGACAATACTACTGTACTTTGAATTAAAAAGTAAAAGAAATATAGTTTAATTTTTTTTGTGTCTTCCTATTTTTCTCTACTTTTATTTAAATAATAGATAAAATATTATTAGAATAAAAATATAACACCATAAATACTTATTTTTTACTTTTTTTCTCTCTCTAAATTATTTTTCTGTTTAAATTCTCTGAATCTTCTCTTTAAAAAATCATTAAAATCAAAGTAAAATTAATAGTTTTTATCTAAAAATGTTGGATTAATGATCCTAATTTGTCCAACCTAGTAATGACTACTTATGTTTTATGTTTTTTATTTATGAGGACAGAGAGAAAAAAGGGAAAAGTGGTAGAGGGCATAATAGTACTATTACCCTTATCTCATTTGCACAATTGTACTTCAATTTCTACCCAAGTCAATACGAAATATCCACTGCCGTGATCGTGAAAGGTAACGTTGCTTATTCCCTGTTCTGCCTTTGGATGTAAGCAAGAAATATTAAACACTCCCCAAATACTTCTCTGGATTTCTGCTGCATTTCAAGAAGCAAAGAATCGATTTAAGAATATGGTGGCTCGCAAATTCGTTATTTATCATCAGAATTCAGTTTTCGACGTCGACTACGACACCGACGATGGCTTTGAAGTCTCTCTTCCATTCCCTCTTTTGTCTCTTCGGAATCTTCATTTACAATTCAATTTTTATTGTTCTCAATTTTGTTCTCCAGGTCCTCCAATACCAGCTCTTCTCCCTCACTTTAGTCCCTCCTGATCAACAAAAGGTCTCTCAATTTTTTTTTAAAATTTTAATTTGAATTGGATGTATGGTATAGTTAAATGTTTATTTTGTGCTTTCAAAAGTTGTAGCTTGTTGGGAGTACATGTTATTCTTTTGCTGAAGTGAATAAGAATGTGTTGGAGTTTGTTTGCTTGGAAATTTTGAGTGATTTTGGTGTGCATTGGTTTGATATGTGATGGAAGATATTGGGAGGTGAAGATGATCGGATTTTATCAGACGACTCTGATCTCTCAGCGATTTCCGATAAGCTAAAATTGGTATGCATTGATGAAGAAAAGGAAGAAGAAGAGAAAGGAAAGGCTGAAGCTGAGTTTGCAATATCAGATGAAGAATTGGCGCGGATGTTGCAGGTTCTTTTAATTTTACTAAGTACTTCTTTTTATGTCATAAATGTATGTATTTAAGAGAATGAGTTGAATTTCTGTATTTGTTTGATATATTTTAGTTTCAATCTTTAAAAGGCGAAAACTTAGCTTTTACCTGTGCATAAAAAGATGGTATTGAGAGAAAAGATGTGATTGATTTGAAGTGCACTGGCAGGTCTTTGCTGAGTTAAGAACTCAAATAATAGGTAAGAATCAGAAGAAGTAATGTGGGGTAGAACTACTGACTTAGAAGTAATTTTGACTTATATTTCCACAATTTTTGTCAAAGTTTTGTGCTTGAAACCATGTGTATCTTGGGGGAACTGTAGTGATGATTTTTACTTTTGCTGAATAAGTAGAGATATAATTCTAAGTAGTTTTTACATTGTTTTAGCAAGTTTCTTTTTGTGGTTAACTTGATGAAATGTGATTGTAATTTAGGCAGAAGAAGAAGCCTTGATGATGCAGCAATTTGTTACAAATGAGAATAAGGAGCAATTCGAGCAGAGGATACGGCCTTATATAGATCAAGTTCTAATGGTACTTCTTTTCATATTCTTGTGTTCTGTTCTTTTTGTCTTTCATTTTGTATTATCTTATTCAAGTGATTCAGATATGCTGAGGCACAAGTTATACTGAAAATTAAATTGGAAATAATTTTGGTTCTTCTGAGTGGTACTCGTTTTATTTGTTTTTATTTTATTTAACTCTCTTGCCATTTCTCAATCTTGTCTTCTGGTGTTCATGTAGTATGAAGATTCACAACGGCAGGATGAAGCTCGGAAGACTGTTCCTGTTGACAAGCTTGAGGAAAAAGCACTTTTGTCCCTAGCCAGAGTTAGATCTTTAACCTCGAACTCAAATATACAATGCATTCTTTTTGATAGATGTGGCATGGAGAACTTTTCTTCGAAGCCTATGTCAATAATCTAATTATAATAACTACGCTTTCCCTTTCTGTCTTTTTTTTGGGTGTTGCAGCCAATGTTTCATTAATGATTTACAGAAGAAAACTATATATTATACATTGCATCAGCAACCAATTAAGATCTGGATCCTTGTAGAGGACTAAGGATGCCATTTAAGCATTTCCTCTTTTTTTCAGATTTAAATTTCTTGATCTGCCTAAAATGTTTAGTGATGTTAGAAGCAAGATCCTGGAAGTGGTCAGTACTTTTGTCCTTGCCGTGTCTGGTAAATAGTAGTATATGTATAGGTACTAATGTATTCCTTAAAGCCCTTCATGATCCCCAATACACTGTAAATGATGCATTCGGCCTCAAAATTTGTTTGAGTTTTAAATGGAAGATGTTACATTAGGTTCCCTAATGAGGCATGTAAAAGACATGCATTTCTTCCTTACTTGGATTACATTTGGACTACTAGTTGACGACTAAACAACTATTAGTGTTTAATAATATGAATTGCAATTACCAACTTTTGAGGACTAGATAAAATCAATTTAAAACTTTGAGTAGCTGAAAATATTAGTGGAAAAAAGATACAATGGGAAATGCATACTTGTGTAAAATAGGAATAAGATTTTTGGTGAAAATGACAAAATAATTGGCATAGAAATACTTTGAGTAAAATATATTGCTTGTTTATTTTACTGAAATCTGTGGAACTCTTTGGGGGAAGTAGTCACTCTTTTGTCATATTCTGCTAAAGGTATTACGTAAGTATGTATAAATAAATTGAATGCCAACTTGTAGAGTATCCAAATTGTGTTGTGCTTTGATACTTAGCCATGCGATAGGTTAAGATGATTTTCAAAGCTTAAAATCCTGAGCATCACCATCATTATTTTCTTGGTACCCCTACACCTTTTTACCATGGCCTTTATGTTGGATTAACTGATAGACTTCTACTTCTATGTTTTGTTTCTTGGCTTCCTTCCCCCCCCAAGCAAATGCTGGAGGTGAGAATTGAACCCCTTATCTACAGTATGAGACAAGAGCTTTAATCCATTCAACCAACTGAACTCTGAGACAGACTTGTTTACTGGTGCTGCAATAATGTGAACTGCTTTAGAGCAGCTCAGTGCAAGAATTTACTTAAAGCTTGACAGAGAATTTATTTTTGGAGCTCGAGCCAAGAGACATCAAGCTTGACAAATCAGTAATCATAGTTTCTTAAAGTACTAGCATGTTTAATAATCATAAGTGTGAAACATTGTATTTTGATTTAATTTGTTCTATATGATAAGGTCGAGTCACATCATTTTTTAACTGTCCATTCGGCTTAGATTCTCTTTGAGTCAAAAGAATATTGACAATACTAGTCAACACTGTGTTCTCAGTATTAGTTGTTTCCTGTGCCACTCAACCCCTTGGTCCATTGTTCACATTAGCTGCTCGTGGTGTTATTTTGGACTTCCTAACATACATACTTAGATGCTCTTTCCAAGTCCTACCATCATTTACCCAATTCACAGATGATATAAATTTTCTTTCTACTCAAGAGAACTTTTAATTAGCTTTTGCATTTATAATTTCTGGAAATCCATTTATTAGTTTGAGCAATAATTGCTATCGCCTGAGGCGAATGGATGCATAAAGAGATCGTCTTGGTCGCTGGATAACTGATTTAGAAGTGGAAGAAGCCATGTCTGGATGCCTTTTCTTATTTGCTTACAAAGCACTCGCTGGATGTTTTTCCTATTCATAAAAGAAAGCAAAAAAGGGAAGAGGAAGAACTTCTTGAGGGTGAAGTCTCTACTAGTGACTAATAACTTTTGAGCTTACTGGCCTCATCAACCATGAAATTTATGTTATCTGACTTCTATAGTTTCTATCTGAATGACTCAATGACCAAACTTTCTAATGTGCCTATCTATGTTCAGGAGGGAAATTTTAAACCAACAAAGAGTGAGCAAGATCATGCTTTCCTGCTGCAACTTCTTTTCTGGTTCAAGCAATCATTCAGGTCTATCTTCTGATGCTGCTTTCTTGGGCTTTCTATTTTTCTATGAGTAGAAAGACTTTTTTTGGCTCCTTTGTGATAGAAGTGCAATCTATATTATGTAGAGAGCATGCTTTCTTTCTGTAGTTCTCCATTATATGTAACTATTATATCCTTTTTATAGATCTTAGATCTACAGTACAAGGAGAGGAATAAGTATAGTTCTGATGACCCTTGGTACTTTAAATAGATATTTCGTTTATCTTTGGTACACCTTTCCATCAAGTATTAGTTGAAATATGGAAACAAGCTTTGTATATGACAATGGTTGCACTCGTGCTTTGCCTCATGGGATGCTAAAAAGGTGCAGGTGCATCTTTTATTTAATCAAGATTTTTCAAACTTAATATGTTGTGTTAGCAGGGAGACAGTTGTCAAAATTAAAATGTTGAAATTACACTACTTCCTAGAAAGCTGAAACTTAGACATTTGACTCCCACAAAAAGTATGAAATATCATCAAGGGGGAAACTGTGGCCCGAATGAGAGTTTCCTCAGCAATGTGAACCAGTGAAGATTCTCTTGGCATGAACGGCTCCCAAAATAAAATGCTGGGCGAAGAATGCCAAATATTCATAAAAGGGGAAAAAGGAGAAAAAGGGGGAAAAATGAAAGGAAAAGGAGAAGAACCATGTTGACGAGTTACCATTTTCACGCATCTAGATAGCTTGCAATTTTGATGCAGAACCATAACCAGACTTTTCTTATGTGCCTCTATAGGGAAACATCTGTCTTCTAGTCCTGGATTGCAATTCATCCTCACTATCCAATGTGGATTTCCTTAATTTTTTCTTAAAATAATGAGGAACTGATATGAGAGTCTGTTTGATAGGAGAAGGTTACTTTTCTGATTTGAAATTCTGTTGAAACCTGTTTCCCTCCATGTTGAGAAGGAGAAAGGGGAAAACCTTGTAATATTAACGTCCTATCCTGTGAATCAGAAATTTTATACTTCTTATAAACTATTATTCCCAGAAAACGGAGAACAGGCATAATTTTAGAAGGTATCTGTTGCTAAGTATCTATACTGATGTATTTGTTGCAAATGCAGTATCATCAATCATGAGTCTGCATTATAGCTGCAATTCTTTGTTCTTCATCATATAAGATACTTCCAAGTAAAATCTTGGAAAGCCAACCTTGGAGATCTGTGATGATTGTAGGTGGGTAAATTCACCTCCTTGTGTCAATTGTGGCAAGGAAACGGTGAACCAGGGCATGGGCGTTGCTATTCCTTCTGAAACTCGTTATGGAGCTTCAAGAGTCGAAGTTTATTGGTATGGTTTCAGGAAATGTCAATTCTATATTCTTATGTTCACATGGGTGCATAATCTTACCTCATTGCATGCTTCCTTGACTAAAGAACACTGTGGCTGTTTATGCTATACTTCGACAGAGTAATGAGACCCTTGCAGTCCTTGTAGCTTTTTCTCTGATTAACTGGAGTCAGAAAGAATGTGGATAACTTCCATGGACGGTTCCAAGTGCTATTTATCTCTAACTATCTTTAATTGGAAATTACCAAAAAATAGTTTGTTGTAATTCTTGTTTGAAATGATAAATCTGAGGATCAACTTTACATCAGATTAATGTGAATACAAGTTTACAATCTGGGAGATTGAATTATTGGAGATGTCATTGTTTGGGTATTAGAAAATTACTTCTGATAGCGGATTGTCCACCTCAAATATGATTTTTCTCGAGAACATATTTACATGTTATTGTTGTTTTTTATTTTCGAGGAGAAGATTTTCTAGCTGATGCTTATTCTCCTTTTTATTAACTAAATTTTGTTGTGAGCTTTAATCTAAGTCAAGCTAAATTTCCATGTCTTTCTTTGGAACTAGAATAGTTCTCTTCCGTTAAACATCAAATATGTGTTCCATAACTTTCAATTGATTTATCTTGTTATTCTATTATGGTGATTATCTTCTATCACAATGTGAAGGATTTGAGTGGATACTCTTTGATGTTGTAGTTAAAAGTGATATGGCTAACATTTGATCAGGAATTCTGTGCTTCTGTGATTTTTTATCTACTTTTTTCATGGGGTTAGCTTATTTTTCTTTGAATATCTCTATCTATAGTTGAAGTGTCAGATCAGTGTTTCAATGTTGAATGTTCTTCGCAATTTGTGTTCAAATATAAGTGGATGTTTGCTTCTTTTCATTGCTCTCATATTTGGCCCCCCTCCTAGAACATATCTTTTGATAATGAGCAATTGTAGCTGCTGTTTTATTATTTGACACTGCAATGCATGGCCACTGGATAGCGTAATTGGGACACATCAAGCTCGTTTATCAAAATGACCAGGGGTTTGGGAGATGGACTGTTTTTGTACTTAGTGATTTTTCTTTTCATGGTTGATTTGAATTTGGCAGCTGCAATTTTTGCTCAAGTATCACCCGTTTCCCGAGATACACTGATCCTCTTAAGGTATACTAAAAATGTTATTGTTTTTATTTTTTCTGAGAATTTTCTTCCACGAATGGTTATTAGTATTTTCTGGGCAGCTGCTAGAAACAAGAAAGGGGCGATGCGGGGAGTGGGCAAATTGCTTTACACTCTACTGTCGAGCTTTTAACTATGAATCTCGTTTGGTAAGTTGTTCCCAATTGTGCAATCTTACGCATGTGTCTGCCTTTAAACAGTGCTGTCAAAGCATGGTACTTCATTATTTTTTGAGGCTCAAATGCCTTTATTGATTCACGGCTTGTAATTTTCAAATTCCCAGTCATTAAAAGCTTAAATTAATGAATATACTTCAATCTCAGGTTAAATTCCCTGGTTGATTTTCTTCCTGTCAAAGATTAAGTTTTCTGAAATGCTTCTCTAGTTTGTTTGATGTGCCTTCATCTTTCTGCAAAGAGCTTCTCGAGGGTCTTAAGAGGAACTAAAGTGAGATTAAGGGAGATTTAAGAAAGAGCTCTTGTTCTATCTGTCTCTTTCTGGCTGCTTCTGTTTGCTCTTCTGTAGAGGAAATATCTATCATATCTGTCTGTAGATTAAAGGTGAAATCAATTCGATCCCTAACACGTGTCTGAGAATTGACTAATGTTCATTCTGAAGATGTCGGAGGAATGAAGGTGGCAGTTTATTAATATCAGTTTTGGGTAAAACACTCACTTGGTTAAGGTTTTGTTAAGCTATATGGAGAAGGGAAGAGCAGAGACATAGAGCTTCCTTAATTGGGTGATCTTGCAAACTTTGCTGTATCTGCAGTGGGAACACTTGGGGTCCCTTTCCCCCGAGGACCAACTGAAAAGCATGAGTCCATCTAGGATGCATCTCTGTTGCCTTGGAAACCAGCTTGTTCTTGCTTCTAGAAAGTTTCCCTTCACTACAGACTTGTCAGAAAGACTAAGAAAAAGGGAAAGAAAGAAAATTTTTAGCAGCACTGTAGTCAAATTGAGATCTACTTGTGCCTCGTGGCATTGATTTTTGAAGTAAAATTTCCAAACTGTTAAATATAATAAATTATCTCTTTGGAAATGCTAAAACAATGATCAGGAAAAAGCTAAATGATGAATTTGATTTAAGAATGAATAGAAAAGCATTTATTCGCACTCTAGACATGCTGTAATAATTAGATTCTCTTTATTAGTGGAAAATTTTCTGGTATCGTCAAAAAATGCTTCTGGTTTTTGTTGTAAAGTTGTTGCTTAAAATGCAGGTCCTATAGCTCATTAAATTGATAAGCTACAAATATGTGCTTTTGTGGTTGTCCTATTTGCTATTGTGGTGTGTAAACGAGTCCTTAAAAGATGTAAAACTTCAATTAAGGAGAACACATCCTTTTCTCATGCTTGCTCGGTAGGTTTAGTTTTAGTTATCTGGGGAGTTGGATGGTTGGTTCTTATCAGAGTTTTTCTTTGAATCAAGTTGAAAGATAATCTTCTTGCAAATTTTTTTCATGCAATAGAAAACTAATTGACAGGTGGGCATTTGAGAGACATAAAAAGGGGTACTATTTTGTGATATGATGATATTTGCATTGTTGAAGCCACTGGAGTTGGACAAAAGGTAGAAGTTGGTGAAGTAAAAAATTAGTCATACTTAAGGGGGAGAAGTTTCCTCAACTTTTGTAGTAATTTCTTTATTCTCACTTTGGCAAGAAACCCCTGGACTAAAATTGTCTAGTGGAAATGTGCGTTAGCTCCTTTGTTAAATTGTTCACTAACTTCATGAATTTCTTTCTTGAAATGCTATGATATTGTATGCTACCCAAATATCAACATGAGTGCTCATGGTTTGGAGTGACAAGTATGTCGCTTTTAACTTTTAGTTCTTTTACAGATCTTGGACTTCACTGATCATGTTTGGACGGAGTGCTTCTCACCATCTCTGGGGAGGTACAGTTTCATGCCCTCAAGCTGCTGCAATCTACTGTTTCAAGTATCTAATGGATCTATTGCTTGTTCTAAATTGTGCAGATGGATGCATCTCGATCCTTGTGAAGGAATCAATGACAATCCATTGTTGTATGAGAAAGGGTATTTCCTCTTTGTTTCCTAGGAACATTTTGTGGTAGATTTTCCATAGTCTTGGTCTATGAAGCGTGGATAGTGACATAACAATAATGTTGCATGAGGTTCCTCTGTAGATTTGTAGTCCTTTGGTGCTGGAACTTGATCCGTCTGGAACCTAACCAGTGTCTATGCTCTATTAGTCAATGCTTATTTTTGTTTCATACTTTTTTGCTCAAACATCAATTGTTAGTCTGCGATGCTTTGACACCTTTATGTATTAGCAACACTCTATTAATTAGTGGTCAAACAAGATGGGTATGTTTTTGCTATGAACGGTGTTTTTTTACTAATTCTCTGAAGTGCTTTTGTTAGCTAACCAAACTTTATCCTAAGTGTTTTTTTAATATTAATGGTCAAACTTATGATACTGAGAACCAATTGTATATCTTCTATCTTGAATAGATGCACATGATTTCTGGAAGAAATTGCCTTAATCATGACCATAAAGTTAAACATTCTTATTTAATTTTTGTAACATTAAAGTTCTAGAAGAAAAAGGAAATTGACTACTGTAGAGAAGGAGAAATCTGGATTTCATTATGTCCAGCCCTAGTAAATCACTTGCATATTTAAACCTCATGAATGCATGTTTATTCTAAGGAGTGAAGTTTGTTTTCTTAAAAACTCTCAACACATGAACTTCTGAAATGGGTCGCTAGATGATTCAACCTAGAATTCTTTCTTGCACTAATGTGACGTTACATGTAATTGAACCGCATCAGCTGTTAGGCAGTTCTGTAAATTTCTGGATCTCAGAGAAGCATTTTAACGAAGTTAACTAAATGAGAATATGTGTTGATGCATTTGGAATACCTCTACTATAGCTAAGGTTCAGATAGACTTTCAATGAATCTAGTCTTGGAACTTTTATTTTGACACAAATGGAATTTGGTTTCTGAAAATTTTACTAACTACTAGAGATATTAATTTACAAACTAGTTACAGGATATTGATTTATAAATTCTTAGCTTTGCTAGTCTGAACTAGTAGAGCTTGTTAATAGGAAGTAAGTCAAAAAATCAAGCTAAATAAAATAACTTCTGCTTCTTATTTGAACTTTCCATAATTGATGAGTAGAAGGGATTTTCAGAGCGAGATTGTATTTTATGTAGTTAAACAATATGTTTATATTTTCTGATGTAATGTGTACCAAATTTATGAAGTCCCACATTGGGCCATTGGCCAGCTTGTATGCCGCCTTGTTCCTTATAAGACTTGGACAATGCTTGCTCTATTAAGGTAACTTTTGGCGCAGATTTAGGCCGAACTTCAATTTTTTGACTTCTGTGTATGAACAAGTCCTAGCACTTCTGCAGACTTTTTTATGCAAGGCAATGCATTCTTTGGTATAGGTTAAGTTACAAGTCCTTTTTTTCTATTAACTTTTAGACCAGCATTTGTGCTTTATAGGTCTCTCTATGTGGTAATTTCGACTTGTGCTTTATAGGTCTCTCTATATGGTAATTTCGACTTGTAATACTGTCATCATCCTGTTCCTGAAGGTGGAATAAGAAATTGAACTATGTCATTGCCATAGCAAGGCACGGAGTTTATGATGTAACTAAGCGTTACACAAGAAAGTGGCATGAGGTAGATATTATTCTTGTTAATTGAGTATTTATTTCTTTTCCTTACATAATTTATCTGGCAAAATGCGTTGATCTTGAAGGTTCTATCCCGAAGAAACCTTGCAACAGAATCTGCTCTTTTGGACCTGCTCTCAAATATGACTAGAGAATGTCGTAAATTTTTAACATCCCAGTCCCTTTCAGCACTTGCAGAACGTGACAGAAATGAAGCAGACTCACTTGAAAGAGATCTATATTCTAATAATGATACTTCAGTCTCACTACCTGGAAGACAGAGTGGGGACAAGGAATGGCGCATCTCGAGATCTGAATTTGGTTCTGACTCTTGGTGTTCTTCTTCTTGTCCTGTTCGTACATGTGTAGATGAGCATGTCAAAAATATCTACAATGCATTTTTGCCTGTTATCTCCAAGTTAGTGGAGCGATCTTTCTCTAAATCTGAAGCAGCTGAAGTGCTGATGTCTTTTAGAAAGATTTTGGTTGAGCTCAAGAATTCTCCTTTCAGGACCAGGAGAACATCAATAAATGCTGTTTCACATGGTACTCAGTTGCCCAAGTTACTTGTGTCTTTCAGCCAATTGCTTGATGCCCTTTCACTTAAGACTGAGTCAGAAGCGAGTGGTAGAATTAACGTTTTGTTGGCTTCTGATCCTATAAAGACATCCATTGGATTGCCTGTTGCCTTCCATGCCCTGGATGATCTAATCTACAATATTAACCATTGTAATAAACTAGAGAACAGTTCTCTCTCCTGGCCACTTCTGAAATTAAATAGAATATGTTCTGGTTTGGTCCTTGCTAGTGGAGAAGAGCTTCCTTTTGGAATTGTAAGTGCCCTGGCCTGTATTTTTTTCCGTCATTGCAAATGGAAACTCCTCGGAACTGCCATGTGGAAGTTCCTTTATGATTTAGTTTTCTATAATTGATGCTTGTTCAATTGTTGTGTTGTTGCATAGGCTACCTCTGCTTTTGATGGGACTCGGATGTCTAAATGGGAAGAACCAAATGGTGCAACAGGTATGTTGAAGCAAATAAATCCATTGTTACGTGGACAATGTATCAATATGAAGCAATATAGAAATTAAAATCCACAATGAGTTTCAAAAGAGGTTCTCTTGTTTGCTTTTTAATTTGTTCATCGCTTCGCACTTTTATCATCAGGAAGCAAATGGGATTTACTTCCAAGTAGGGGAAGTAGCCCGCAAATATTTATTCTGCTCCTCCTGAAGCAATTCTTTTCATCCTCTTTTTCAACTTTATTAAAATTTTATTTGATATTTAGGAATTTCTACTGCAGTTGTACAAATATAAATTTTATTCTGAAGGTTACTTCAAAGATACATTAGCAAGGTGCATAATTTCACCATGCAAGATAAGAGGTAAACACAGAAAGGGAAAACAGAATCCTTATTTTACCAGGTGAAACAAAAGGAGAGAATGCTTAAGATTAAAAATTAACTAAGAATGAATGACGATGTTCTACCATAAATTCTTAGATTTAATTAAGCCACTGTATTCTGATACAGTTACTTATCGTGTTTTTCTCTTTATTCTAATCTTACTGGCAGGTTGTTGGATTATATATCAAGTGTTCGAAAATCAGATGCATGATCTAGTGGCATACGAGCTAATGTCAGCTAATGATGCCCCAGAACGAGATCCCATGGACTGGTATGAATTCTATTGGCATCTTCTCTATGATCCGCCTTTTACATGAGCAAAATTACGTTACGTTTCTGCACTTCCATGTCACATACAATGAACTGCAGAGTACATCTTCCGCAAATCCCATCCTCTCTTTCTCTGAATGGAACTATTTGACTAATCAGTATTACTCTTCCAGGGTACTAGAAGGAAGCCAAGATGTAGGTTCAAGCTGGCATGTCTTGGACAAACAAACTTCTCAAATATTTGAAGAACGCTTCCAAAGGAAAACATTTAAGCTAAGATCGCCAGGGTTTTTAGCAAATGCCTTCAGGTACATGTTTATTTTGCTTCCTAACCAATCTGCCTCTTGTGATCTTTTGATACCAGATTTTAACTGCTCATGACAATGACAGGTTGAGGTTTACAGCGGTTAGAGATTCAAAAGCAACTTCGAGGTTTCAAATAGGAAGCATCGACTTATACTCAAGGAATAGTCCGTCTTCTTAGAATGAGAACCTTCAAGAGTTTGTTAAATTCCCTAGCTATTACTTCATTTTGTTCTTCATGGAAATCAGAGGCTGAAGCTCAATCTCTTATTTGCCATACTTGTTGCTTGAAAGTATTCTAGACAACGGAAGAAACAGCATGCAAAGGAGAAGTATTGATACCAAGTTCTAAGGTTTGTTGTACAAGTAGGACTTATCAGACTTTATATTGACTTATATTCATGTAATAACAGTTTATATTTTTCTGTGTTGTTTTATTATTCTAATTTTCATAAATTAGGGTTTGTATAAAAGGTCCAGTTTAAGTAAATTATTAAAAGATTAAGGAGATAAAAGGACAACCGAGGAGATAGGACCCAAGTTGATTAGAGTCCCTCTCAATTAGCGGCTACTCACTTCATCTCAAAATATAGGGTGTATTTGGATTGTGTTTAGTTGGGAGAGATTTTATTTTGGGTTTTATGAAAGTGAATTTTTTGTAAGAGAAGAATCGTGACTTAATTGTGTATTTGGTTGGGAAAAATATAATCTAAATGGAATCATAATATATATTTTTTAAAAGATTTAGAAAGAAGTAACGAATATTTTTTTTTATTATATTTTTAATTAATTATACTGATATAATAGAGAATAAAAAATTATATTTATAGTGAATATAACTTTACAAAAATAATTCTTAAAATTTATAATGATAAAATGGCCAATTAGACTAAATCTATTTATATCTCTATAGTTTTTTCCAACCAAAATATTTACCAATGTACTTACTAATGGTAAAAAAGAAGACCTTCACCACTTGCCAATATTTGAGGCAATTACATATATTCCGGTCACATACTTAATTTTTAAATAATAAAATTGTTATTAGACTCATTTCCTTTCAAAAGTTTTCATCCCCACATGTAAAAAGAGGAAAAAAAATGCAAAAGACAGAGTAAAAAAAACAATAAACAAAAAGTCCTACTCTGATCTTTGTTTAATCCCTACTATGAGGGTCATCTTCTTCTAGATTCAGAAGGACGGAGCCGAAGCTATTCTATAAAATCAACAAGGATGGCACACAGTGTAATTGGGGAAAAAAATCACGAAGATGGCAGCTTTGTTTCTAGTGCCTATTCTCTTTTTTGAGTTAACTTTGCAAAGCCATTTTAAGTATGGAAAAAATTTGATTCTTGGATTTGAAATTGGTATACTTTTTTGTGGACTTCCCGGGCTTCAATTTGAAAAACATAGTAGCTACTTTTCTTACTTCCATCGAATACTGTTAGCACAAAAACGCTAGCCAGAACATTTTTCAAATTATTCTCATTTTTTAAAAATTTTACAAATTATTCAATGAACTTGTTTTCATATTTTTTACATAGTTTTAATAGTATTTTAATTTAAAATTTTAAACGGCAGAATCAAAATTTAAAAGAAATATTATTTAAAATAACATATATTTTTCAAGCTAATTTCTTCTCAAACTAAAAAATTTGCAGCTTTTCTTGATCCAAATTTGGCATTATTAATGTAGAAAGATGAAGGGTGTGGATTTTGCTCATGGTATGAATCTGCAATGTACAAAGGATCTATACTAGTCATCCTATCACTACTTGGGAAGCAAATCAAGCTTGAGAGAAAGAAAGCAACATTGCAAATTATCCTCTTGGTTGATTTTGAAGAATAATCTTGACTCATGAGAACTCTGTTCTCATGAGTCAAGAAGAAAACGACATTCAAAGCTTTCCATTAGGCAAAGAATAGAGTTGGGACTTTTTACTTCTCTTTAATTAGTATTTTTCTTTTTTACGAGTCTTTTGCTTTTTCTTTCTTTTCATACATGGAGATGTCCAATTTGGAAGAAAATGATTGCTATGACAATTTTACCCTTCTGAAATTAAGTATATGAGCGTAATTTGGCCATGGCAAGTGGTGGTGGTCCTTTTTTCTACCATTAATAAATACATTATAGACCATTTTGGATAAAAGAAAAATTTAAGGATGTGAATGGATTTTGTCTCATACTTTCAGGATTAAGTAGATCGTGTTTCTATTTGTAAAAAATCAAATATTTTGATAATACATAAAATAATTAAAATGTTATATATTTTGAAAACAGAAGATAATTGTGAAGATTATATACTTTTATCAATGAGTTGACAAGAAGATTCATAATTTACTAAATATCTTGCGTTATTTATTTTTAGATTAATATGCAAAAACAATCTCTAAACTATATTAGTTGTTGTAATTTAATCTCACAACTCTATTTTTGTTCCATTAACTTTAGAACAATCTGTAAAAATAATCCCCATACTATCTTAATTATTGCAACATAGTCTCACAACTTATATTTTAATATTTTTTGTCTGTTATATTAATATATTGCAATATTTACAACCCCAAACACTATTAATATGGAGAAAAACGATGAAGACAGATACCTGTATATCATGTGTCTTACTAGTGGAGGGTAAAAATATCCCTTCAAAAATTTTTTCTCCCAAAATCTATGGCACGTGAGACTAAAATAGAGTTCTTTTTTTTTTTGGTAAATGGAGTGAAATAGAATTGGACAAAAAATGAGATAAAAAATACATATTCCATAAATTTTAATTTTTGTCATGTAGGGTTTATCATTTTACCCAAACAAAATAATAAATCCTACAAAATAAGAATGAGAATTTGGAAATATGTGTCTTTATTCCTCATCTCTTCTTTTGTCCAACTCATTTTTACTTGATTCAAAAAATAAAAAACTTAATTTCAATCGAACGTGCTATAGATTTTGAGAGAAAAATTCTTGAATAGATGAATTTATCCATACATCGATAGGGGACATGGAATGCAACTATATATTTTCATCAGTTTTTGCAACATTAATAGTGTTTAAAACTGTAAACATAATATATAAAGATAATAGACTAAAAGTATTAAAATGTGAGTTTTGGGACTATGTTACAACAACTATGATAGTTTGGGGACTATTGTTATATATTTGTTAAAGATAATGAATCAAAAATATTAAAATATGAATTGTGAGACTAAGTTGCAACAATTAAAATAGTTTGGATATTATTTTTACAGATTGTTCTTATTTTTATTATTTATTCTTAATGCTTACAATTGATTGGAATTTTTTATAATTAATATTCAATTTTGAGGCTGAGAGGATATATATATATATTGAAGAATTGAAAGGAGATAAATTGATAGCATCTAGGTAGAGCTATTAGTTAGGCTCAATGAGCTAGGCTTTGCCAAACTCGAGCTCGGCTACTCAAGATCAAGTCGGCCCTAGCCCAATTTTTTTATATGAACTTATTTTGTGTTTTTATTTTCAATTTATGAAATTTTGTTTGATTTTTTTAAGGATAATTGATGTTATACTTTTAAAAACTTTTAAAACTTGTATTTGAATCTTAAATATTTATTAATTAAAATAAAAGTAAAAAATTAATTAATTATATTATTATTACATATAATAATAATCATAATAATAATATCTTTTTAATAAGATATAATAATAACATTATTGTATAGAATATATATATATATATATGTGTGTGTGTGTGTGTGTGTGTGTATTATATGCAAACTTAGCTTAAAATAGGCCGAACTTATCTAAGCCTAAGCTCGGCCACACATAATTTGAGCTTTAAAAATTGAGCTCAGGTCCTTATTTAACTGAGCTTATGGGTCGGGTTCATGCCGACTCGAGCCTATTGATAGTCTTACATTTAGGTTGATAAGAATATCTAGTCGTACTTATTAAAGATAAAATTGATTTTTAAATGTGATTTGTATAAAAATGATTAACTAAGATTGGAATTATATAAGCATTAGGAAAATTTGTCAATTTAGTCCCTAAACTACTTTTCGTATTGAGCACATGCCTTTGAACTAAGGCCTGGTCTGGAAAGAGGAGGGGGAGGGGAAAGGAGAGGGGAAGAGACACCATTTATATTTTGTAAAGAAAGTATTTGTATTTACTTCAATTTTATTAGGTACGAGAGGAAGTGAAGAAAATTCGAAATATTTATCCTAATTTGATTGAACTGAATAGTGAAAGAGGTTGGAATAATATTTTGTTGTATTTACAAAATTATCATTCCCTTGAAATATCTAATTATAATAAAATTTTCATACACAAACTTAAAATGCTTTTAAACATGATGTAGGAATTTTCTCTTTGATAAATAATTTTATTTATTTTAGACTCATAAAAACTTGTAATTTTTAAGAAGTAAAAAATACTGCTCAAAGACTCATAAATAAGAAAGCCTCAAGAATACAATACATAGATAGAATTTGTAATATTTTAAGAGGGCAAAATAATTTTTTAAGACCAAATACATCTCAATCCATCTACTTTTAGATAAATTAGTTTTGTTGATGTGAAGGGGGAGGACTTCCTCTTTACATTTACTTTCCTCCATTCTCCTCTAAACCAAACAAAGTAAAATGATCATTTACTTTATCTTTTACTTTCCTTCCTCTTTTCTTCTCAACCAAACTAGCTCTAAGGCTGGCCGAACCTAAATCGGAACCAGAATCGTCCACGTGAGAATCGAAACCGAAACTGGGTTCCAAGTAATAGAAACAGAATCGATTATTCGAAGGTTCTATTTTTATTTTTCTAAACATTTTTAATAAATTACTTATATATTATACTCCTCTTTCTACCATTTCTTCTTTCACACTTCTCTTTATCTTCCTCTTCAATCTCTCTTAAATTCTCTACTCAAACTCCTCAATCTCTCATTCTCTCAAATCCTATCATTATTAAAGTGCACCAGAAAACAAGTTACTATTTTCTTTTTAATAATATTATTTTTAATATCATAATACTGATATTTTTTTATTGGTCATTTAATTCTTAATTTTTTATTTTTAATTAATTTTATTCTTTACATTTTCTTAATTAGTCATATCATCAATTTTAGTATTTTAATTTAATCTTTCCACCTTTAACTTCTAAATTCATTTTGCATATGGTTATACTATTTTGATTTTGGTTCTGATTTCAATTATACGGTTTCAATACGAATATGATTTCTGATTTTAGTTTTACGGTTTCAACACGAATCTGGTTTCAATTTTGATCTCACGATTTTATGGTTTTTCAATTTCGATTCCACTTCGATCTTGATTTCGTAATTCTTCATTTGAATTTCATATTTATTTGGTTTTGATTCTATAATTGTTACTAAAAATTAAAAAATTAAGCCTATAATATATAATGAACTGTACAGAATTAAAACGGTATTAGAATTAGAAACGAAAATTATAATATTACTATTTTTAATTTTTTTTAATTTTTTAAAATTCTTAAGTTATGATGGAATAGAATTTAAATTTAAAATTTTTATTTTAAATTTTAAAAAATTTATTTTTTATAAAAAATAAAAAAATTTAAAATAAAAAATTCTAACAGAACTCGATCCACAATTCCACATACACAATTAAATTATTTAAATGCCCTTCCGTCAATATTATAGAGAAAGAGAGACTAAAGTGGGTCTGCGACGGCCACGAGGAATAGCTGTACAAAGGCAAGTGGTGTGATTGGTTCGTCCTCGATTTTGTGGGTCCCCATGACCCGTAAACTTCGAAACTTGCTACTCTTGTCTTCCACATCCACACAAGCCATCGTCTCCAAACTCTCTCTGTTACACAGTGAGACACGCAAGAGAAACAAGAGAGAGAAAGAAGAGAGAAAGACAGGAGTGATGATGAAGTGGTTAGGGAAAATAGAGACTTGAACGGGAGAGAAAGAGGATGAACCTGACATGCAGTCCATGGCCAGTCACAGTGCTCATTATGCATTTTCACCGTACCATCATCAATTTCACAGGGAATGTACTTACATTCACTGTTGCAAAATCAAGCCTCCAACTGCTCCTTCTGTTTTGCTTACTTCTTTCAGCGATAGAAGCCCGCCCTACAACACACTGGTCTTCCAGGTATCCTCTCCAGTTTGCAGCATTGCCATTGTTATAAATTTGTCCCATTTCTGGATTTCCATGGTGGTTTCCGTACTTTCGATTATCCTCTGGATCTTGCGGAATTCGATTTTGGTACATGTGAAAACTCGAAACAGCTAAAGAATAGAAGAATAAGTTGCAAGAATTTGTGGGCATTTTTCATTTTCTGGCTTCTCGATCTGGTGGTTATGCACTTTTGACATTGAATTATGCGTTTGTACAAGAAAATGAACGCTTCGGTTTTTCCTAATCTCATAGGTTAGATAAATGGATTTATTAATTGGTAACCTTCTAAACTAGTTGGGTCAGCATAATCTAATTAGTAGATGATAAAAAGGCAATAAAGCAGGTTAGATCGCAATAATGTTGCTATTTTGTGGATTGTGTTCCCATCAAGTATGTTAACATGGTGGGGTTCTTATTTTCTCTATTTTTAGTCTACTTAGGTGTGGTTTGTGACTGGAATATCGGTTAGATTTGAATTTGAAAATGGATGGCTGAGTGCATCCTCATTCTATAACATACAAGATTTCTCAGTTCCTTGAGTAATTCGTCGTTTGAATCTGACTGGTTTATGCATAAATTATGGTTAGATTGATGAATCAGTCAATTAGAAAGGGACAACTTGAGTGGAGATTCATTGTAGAACTATTCTGAAATATATATATACTGAATGTGGCTTTATATCAACAATGAACTCAAAATGCTTAAAGAAGGATGTCTTCTGTTAAAACAGATGCTCATCGCGCTCATATGCCCATTTCTGTTGGAGAGACAATCACACCTTGTGCATAACCTGAATGGTTCTCTGTTCTATTGCGCTTTCCTTCAAGTATGGCAATTGAGAAAGAGAAAATGGATTGTAATGTTTGGTACTTAAAGCAACCCTCAAACAATCTGTTAAACAAAACATTGTTCTGATACTTCTTAAAGTATACACATTAAGCTCTTGAAGCAGTTACTAGGGAACTGAAAATTTCTATTTCAGTAGTATCAGATATGAATTCACTGAATTATTAGTATTCTAACTTGGCTTTCTGAGCTTTGAGTTCGGAAGTCAAACGTAGTTTGTGAAGTGAAAGGCAAATTTTGGTTATGCAACTTCTAATTTAGCTCAATATACTCAAGATGTGTTCTTTTCATTAATTTTATTATGTCTAGGCTGTAAGGCTTTTGGGTCCTCCAGCAAGATTTGAGGCTTCAAAACTGAAGGTTGTGTTCACAGGAGAAGAGACTGATTCTTACCACAGAATTGCACCAAGGGCTTATACCCTTTCTCACTGTGATTTTACAGCGAATTTGACACTAACCATCTCAAACATTATCAGCCTTGACCAGGTAAATTATTCTTTCCAGCGCTATAATGAGAACTTAAATCAATCCAAGAAGTCTCCTGCACATTTAATTTTTTGTAAAAAAAAAACACACACATACACACGCACCGTCAAGCAGCTACTACTATTAGTTCGTTGTTGTGGTCAGATTTGAGCAGTCACAGACATTCTGGAAGAATCACCAAGTACCGTTTTTGTTTTGTGAAATTCGATTTCGATTCCTATATACCAATCGAACTTAACTATTGTTAATATTACAGTTAAGAGGTTGGTATAGTAAGGATGATGTAGTTGCTGAATGGACAGAAGTGAAAGGCAATTTGTTCCTGGACGTTCACTGTTACGTGAGTGGACCAAATTTCTTACCGGAGCTTGCTGCAGAGTTTAGGTACCACATATTCTCCAAGGAATTGCCATTGGTAAGTTCATTCTGATAATTCAGTACTCGATCTTTTCATATTTAAGCAACTAATACTTGTACAGACGCCAAAGACAGTAAACAATCATTTGTGTTGTATTATAAGTCTTAAAGACATCCATGAGAAGGTAGAAAGGATAGGATAAGAGCCTCAGGTTGCAGACATACTTGGTTGGAATTCAAATACCATGATTGACAAGTTTTACAACTCTTGCAGTTCATTATACTGCTGGGGAGCAGTTTTAATCTTAGTTTAAGGTTTAAGTAGTTGTTGCGACTTGAAAAATACCAGGTGCTTGAAGCTGTGCTGTATGGAGATTCGGAGCTTTTCAGAGAACATCAAGAACTAATGGATGCCGTAGTTCGAGTTTATTTCCATTCTAGCTCCAGGAAATACAACCGCCTGGAGTGCTGGGGACCTCTGAGAGAGGCCGCAATGGTAATTAGTCCTATATTAGAGAGTTATATTGGACTTTTTTACTCAGGAAAATGGTTTCCTAGTCCGGTCTGCTTTGTCCAGAGATCATTAACAAAGTTTTCTAACGCGCTGGTTTACAGGGTAGAAGAGAAGCACAAAACCATGGTTTGTTACCTGCCGGGAAGAAAGAATCTCAGCGTACAAGATTCTGGGGGAATCAGAAATCGATCTTCCAAGCACTTGTAGCCTTTCTTTTATAATTCAGGCAACACAACCTAGAAGATTGACAGTAATCCTCTTTGAGACTTCATCATGCAGAAACTAGAATGCCACAGTTCTGAAACACGCCGTAGCCTGAAATTCTACCCTTCCCTTTCTGGTACAGATGAGAATTGTTTATTCAGTCATTTGATTCTTTTGTATCTATGATAATTCACTCAAATGAGTTCTTGACCAACAGTTCTGGTAGAATCAAAATGTTCATCACAATTTGAAATCAAAATGGATGCCAGTAATTTTCCTTAATCAAGCCTATATGTTAAAAACTTGACAGTAGCTTTTAGCTGGTAAAAGAGCTCCGTACAATGTAAAAGAATGTGTGCTTGGTTCATATTAGTGAATTGACAACAAATTGCTCGGTAGATTGCAAAGGTAAAAAAGTCAGTGGATTGCAATCCAACTCTCAAACTACAAATTGGCAGCCTTGATAATGTTAAACAGTAATTAAGTAATTAAACGATTCAATTAGTCTTTTTAAAAATGAAAAGTATTTTCTTCGTTTAAAATTAAATATTTATTTTTTCATTGATCTTGTTCATCTTATATATAGAAGAGGAAACATTGAATCTAGGACACTGGGAATATATGATTTCCTTCGGAGAACAGTTGAAACAGAGAATTTACCACTTCAGAAGCCCTCAATTTATCAATTTCATTCTCTCCATGCAATTCAATTTCCAGGGTTCACGTTTGAATTTGCACCATACTCCACAACAGGACCCTTCTCTGGATCAATCCAGAAAGAAATCTCATCAGTACAGCCTCTGTACCTGAAACGAAATCAAATTAGGTACTGTTCCGTGTAGGTTTCCCCCAAGTAAAGTTTTTCTCGGTGAGCTATCACTGCTCTCATGACTGTGCCGCAAGCGTCGCAATGAAGCTTCATGGGCAACATCAAGTTCACCTACATCAGAGACATCTCAGAATTAATCAATACTTCTAGCGGATTTGTCGAAGAAAATCGTTGGATTTACCCAGGAGAACCGCAGGAAGCCTATCTTCGCCGTCGCTTTTCTCTCTTCTTCTCCGCAAACCGCCTGGATTTATGCCGAATAAACAGTACTATTACTATTATTACTTGAATGACATGTAATTTTAAAATTAAACTTAAAATTTTAGATTGGCATGTAATGCTTCACTCCGGTACCCCTTTTGTCGAGTCGGCTGACGCCCCTCATCATATGTTAACTGATCTCCTAGTTATTGGATCAACATCTTGTTATCCAAGCCTAGTAGTAAACATACGAGATTTAGACTTATCTTGTTCTCTTCTCTTTCTCTCTGCGTGCAGGTACGGTAAGTTTCGATCAACGGACCAGCACCGAGCATGCCTTCAGTTGGATCACCTTATTTTCTATTTATTTTTCGTGCCTTCACCATTTCTTTTCGTTACAGACAATGACAACTATTTTCTTAAGCAATTTTGTAAGTTCTAAAGGTAAATTTAGTAGTTTTGATTCATGACAAATATTGATATAGATAAATTTGAATAATTGTTGTGTGATAGAATTTCTGGATTGAAGAAACAAAGTGATCTCATTACCTTGGAACTAAAGTGAAAAGAACATCTCAAATGTGGTTAAGTGATTCAAAAATGGAGAGCATGTTTTATAGGATTGAAGGCTTTGAAGATATTAGTATAAGTTTACTTTGACTTGATATGTATTTTTTTGTAAATCTTACACTTTTTGCGTTTGAAATCTATAGAATATATGGGAAGCACAAAACTCTTTGTTTAACTTGGTTTTGAACTTTAAAAGAGCTTTGATCATTCTTAATTTACCAAGCTTTCATTAACGGCTTAGTACTAAAGGTCCTAAATGACATATTTTTAAGTCTAAAATAATTTCAAACTTGTTGTATTTAATTTTTAAATATTTTGACAAAATTTTTAAAGTTCGAACATCCAAACTGTGACATTGGCTGTTAAATTTTTAGAGAAATTCAGACAATCAATTCAGATGCAAAGGTACAAATTCAGTCAACTGAATTTATCTCTATAATTTGGTACATAGTAAGTTCACACGCCCAATTTGAACGTAGTGTCCAAGTTCGGTTAATTGAATTGTACTATTACTAGTAATTATTTGAACGTTAAAATTATATTTTAAATCATATAAATGCTATAAACTTTAGATTTTTTTAGTAGTTCTGAACACTATAAGAATATCTGTACTCCAAAATCATTTGAACATAAAAAAATTTTCTTTTGTCTTGTGCTTCATGTAACTACTCAAGATTCCAAAGACAAAAAAGTAAAGTGGTGCTAGCATTTGTCATAATCTACCAAGTTGTTGATAATATCTTTCTTTATTCCTTCATCTACTTGATTTATTTAAGGTTATCTTAAAAATATAAAATCCTTGTGGATTGAGTGAGCCTTGATTTTTATATTGAAAAGCGATTGTGGTGTAAAATCTTTGTTAGGCAAACCTCTAGTGTACTTGAAATAACTATTTCTATAGTTGGACTGGTTGAAATCCTCGAGTGTGGACTCAAAATAGTGAATGTAGATTTTGAAGAGATTGAACTACTATAAATTATTCGTGTCCTTTGTCCTTCTTACTTTACTTGCTCATCTATTATGTTCATTAATTTTCTTTGGTAAGATTCTAGCATTCATCGTTACATTTAAAATACTTGAAGTTTCGCTCTTCCCAAACTAAGTTTTCATAAAGGGAAATGATTTGAAAAAAAATTAGCCAAATTAAGACGTAATTTACCCCCTCTTAGGTCTTTTAAACTTTTAGCAAATATTTAATATTTAGAAGCGAGATTTTTCTTAGATCTTTTCAGATTGAAACTTTTCCTCTTTTCTCTTTGAAGAGATTTGTCGACCCGAACTTTTTCTACACCCTCATTCAGTTTTCTACTTCTTTCCAAAGTAGATTTGAAGATCATTGATACATCTGTCGATTTCTAAGGATGTCATTGAATCTGGGCTTTGCTTGCCAATGTGATAAAAGGGATTGCGATGAAGATGTTGTGAAGAAGGTTGCTATGCATGCGGTTGACTTGTTCTGGATCTCACTCAATTTTTTACTTCTTTATAAGGCAGATTCGAAGATCTTTGGCACGTCTACAGTTTTTAAATTTATTGATTTCTAAGGATGTTGTCAAAGTTGGGCTTTCCTTACCATAGTGGTTAAAGAATTGCAATGGAGATGTTGTGAAAAATGCTGCTACATATTTGTTTATTTTACTAGAATTAGATATCTTATTCATCTCTTAGGGTGTAGGGTTATTACATATTTGTTATTATATATTATCTTTCTATATAAATTTTATTTTTCTAGTTAGAATTTTAAGATATCCTACTTTCTCAATTCCCCTCTTTGATTGGAGTTTGATTTTTTTTTATTATAATAGATCTTGACCATTTTAACTTTGATTGATAATCTTTTATTCATCAATAAAAAAATCAACATCTTGTTTAGTTGATAGCCGAGAACTCAAAGATATTTTAAGCAGGAAATATAGTATAAATAGTTATTTCGCATAGTATAAATAGGATTTAACATCGAGTGAATAGTTATTTAGTTTTATGTGAATAATTATTTATAACAATTATTAAAATTTTAACTTTGTACTATTTTAAATAATTATTCACACCCTATTTTCTACCTTAAATATTTCTAAGCTCCCACCATTGAATTAAGATATCAATTTGACAGTTGAAAATCGTTTAATATATATTAAATAGTCGAATTGTACTTTTGTGGCAAAACAATAGTTTAGTAATAAAACTACACTTTACTGGCTAAGAGGTTATAAATTCAATGGGCATCCTCTCTCCCATTGTATCAACCAAAAAAAAAAAAAAAAATCCTCTCCCTCTCTTCATCATGTTCTCGTTAACAGTTTGCAATAGCCTTGAGTGCCACCAATTTGGTTTCTCTTCACCTGATGCCACTGGCGTTTTCTTTCCAGGAATGCTCACATGAGCACTCAACAACTTCACGAATATCTCAATCTCCACAACAAAATTCGTGTGAATCAACGGAATATAACCGTCAAATGACATACACATGCATGAACTTTCTTCTATGCACCCTCTTTTCGACTATAAATACAGCCCCAACCTCAGCACTTTGATCACTTCATCCATCAAAAAATGGCAACAAAGAGAATGGCAAACTCAGTATCGGTCCTTTCCATGGCAATCTTTGCACTAATCGTTTGCCCCGCCAGTGGCATCCAACTCCAAGGTAATGACTTTTTTCTAAATATCCCTCGTGTCAAACCTCACTTCCCTCCAACATCAACATCGGAGCTTGCTCGCCGAGAACCTCCCTTAGACAAGATTCCCCAAGGTCCACCGAAGGCGAGAGAGAATATAGACGATGATGCTTTTGGATCAAGGAAACTTGTCAAGCCTCAGTTTCCTCCAAAAGCAGAGATCATTCGCCGAGGCCCTCACTCAGATGACGTTCCCCAAGCTCCACCGAGGGCAACACAGAAGAACCATGAGGCTTCTGGATCAAGGAAACTAACCAAGCGTCAGTGGCCAGCAAAATATGAGTTAGTTCCTCCAAAAGCCAGCTATGCTCAACCAGCAACAGAGAAGTGCAATTGAGCTTCATTATCTTGAGGTTGATCGGGAGTATCTATAGTTGGCTTTCGAGTTTTGGGGAATTAATATCAGAATAATCAAAGGACAAAAATTAGAAACAAATTAAAAATCTTTCTCAACTACCTTATGACTCGTTTTTAACTGCTTTATTTTTGCTATTCGAAGTTCAGTGCAAGACGGGTTAGGGAAAGGTAATAGGCCTGGTATATAAAAGAAGAGGCTATTACGTTTTGCAATTATTTTGGTATATATAATGCATTAGTAGAATATCGTTAAGGCCATTTTGAAACCCTACACAAAACTTTCCCACCTTCTAAGACAGATAAAAACGTGAGGCCAGACAAGGGAAAACCAAAAACCAAAAACATTTTAAAAAACCCATGGCTCAAGGAGAATGTGATTGCACCTTCTAGCTGATTTGGACTATAAAGCCGTTTGGTTCGTGTTTTAGTAAAAGAAAGAAGAAAAAAGAATTCCGGTCAGGACTTGAGATCATGGAAAGTGGTCTGTATTGCTCCATATATATGAAGTTTGCTTCCATTTTTTCCTTTTATCAGATTTGCGTCATGCCTTTCTATGTCATCGCACAAAAGTGCTAGTATGATATAAAATAAAGAAAGAGATAATTGGCAAGAATCACATTATAAGATATCAGAATTTCATTGATATGATCTTTATTTGAATAAATATGAGCAAGACAATAAATCCCCTCAGCTAATCAAGTTTCCCCTTGGGGCTACCATTTTGTTTCATGCAAGCACATTTTCCATTATCATTCTCAATCTCCTGCATATTCTCATAGGCGACCTTGTCCCTACAGAAAGAAGCCAATGAAAATCTTACTCACTAATTTACTGAGAGAGAGAGAGAGAGAGAGAGAGAGAGAGATTTTACGCCTGACAATCGGTAGTGGGATTAATGTCGAAAGGCAAGCTGATCTTGCAAAGCTGGGGAAGAAGAACAGCCTTCTGAGTGATGGGATTGCTAATGCCAATAGAAACCAGAGCCTGTTTAAGGCACTGGCAAATGGCTTTACCTTGAGAAACAGCAATTTGTTTCAGTGTTTCAACCCCATCACAACAAAAGCCACTGATTTTGCCTGAACCTGTCAAAAATGGCTGGCAAGGGAATAACTTCGATAACACATCTTCGCAAGAAATGCCGTTGACGTGCCTTGCAACGCCTGTAAAAACGAACATGTACAGAGCCAACAGTACTGTCGTCTTTGCTGCCATTTCCGTCTGCTAAAGTTCAAAGGAAGTTCTTTGTCGGTGGAGTGAAGGATTGAGGCTGTAGATGAATTTATAGGGGAAAAGAGCATATTAAGAAAAGTCTTCTTTGATGGTTTCTTGTTCATGCGCTCACCGTTATGTTGGAAGAAACAAGGTTCGTGCAAGTAACGGTTTTTACTTTGTTGTTTCACGAGAATATATATTTCTTCTGATGTTGGTAAAGTTTTAAGGTGAGTGGTCCATGTGATTGTGGCAAGTGTTGTCCTCGTTGATAAAATGGTAACTCATGAATTGAGTTTTTGTTTGAGTTAAATTGTATTGAAAATCATAAACGTAAATTGTTTATGAAACCAGAAGTAAGGTTCAAAGTGAAAAAAGTTAAAAAAAATAAGAAAAACTCAACTTAAAAGCCACTCCAAATTAACCATCAATTAGTTGAAAAAACATTCTTATCAAAGAATAGATTCTAAGTTTAGTTTACATTTTTTCTCCTTAATGTGTTAAAAGAAGTCAAATTTACAAAGTGGTTCTAATGTACACAAGATTGTTTGAGATCACATTTACAAACAAGTAGGCTTAGTTTAGTTAAATATATTTCTGAATATACTCATATTTAATTCAGTTCAAGTAAGACTCATCTCTGGTGGAAAATTAACAATTGCTTAGCCCACAAAATATAAATATGGCTCAATGTTGTGAGATAGGTCTATAAGCAACCATTAATTTTTCCAAAAAAAAAAAAATCAGGTATTTAGGCGCAGAAAAACATGAATTTTTCCTACTATAGATTATGAAAATTATGCGTGTTCCAAAACGTACTCAACAGATGATGAAGTCAGAGCTACTAGGACTGTCGCAGAATATTGATAGCAAATACAATTAGTAAATTTTTCAAATTCTTTTACGTTATACAAATAAAAATAATTTTATCGCTAATGTCTTTTGAGATGCCAAAGCAACTCTAATGACTTATATATCCATCTCATATATGGATGGAGTTTTCCATCCAGAGTAGTTTCTACTGTTTTAGCTGACATGAAGTGAAAATTCACTTTTTCCTCCCAAAGAAAAAAAAAATCTTTTAGGATGCAAAGATGAGGGAGATTATCCATATTTTGGTGCAAGCAGCAGAGAGAGATAAAATCCCCTTTCTTGGTGTAATTGCTTTACCACATAATGGTAATTAACCACTTGCAACTGGGAAAACTTGTGGCTAACTTAGCTGAGTGTTGAGTATGATAACCTTTTCCACCAAAAATATTATATGCAGAAAACAGTGGAATCAAAGGACAAAATAAGGTTGTTGTGTTAAACTTATTGAATTAGATAATGACTCGTACGTCAAGAGAAAAGCATTGAATCCCCACTTTCTTCTGAGAAAAAAAGAAAAGAAAAAGTGACCGTGGGAATTAAGATTGGCCTCTAGCGGGTCACGCTAAGATACAAGAGGAAATAGGCAAAGTTGCTGGCAGGAAGTTTCCTGCTGTGGTTTTTCTGTTGCTCCATGTGTTTACTACTACTCCCTTAAGATTTCGTGTCATAAATATTACGACTCCCTCTCTGATCTCCCTCAATATGCACACGCACAAAAGGCGCTCAGACGTGAACAATCACTAAGAGATCACATATCACAGTAATGGATAACAGAAAGATGATAACTGAGCTTGCTGAATGGCGTTTAAGGGGTCGAGAAATCGTGTATTCAACTATGAAGCGACTTGTATCAGTTCCACCAGTCCGAGGAAGCATCAAACGTCGTATGTTTGCCATTATTTTCAGACAAATGAGCCATGCAAGTTTGCATATGAGATCACGTTGTCTTAGGACTCGTTTTAACATCTGCTAATGAGGAAGAATCAGCCAGTTTGTGAATTTCCTCATCTTTTTTCTGATATAAATAATTCTGAAATGTTTGCTTCTTTCTTTTTTCTGATTTCTGGCCTTTTGTCGTCTGAATTATATGTAGTTGATGAATCTTGTTTAAGGGCATTTGATGGCTGGTGAAGGGTTGTCAAGAACTTGAGGTGATGCATCTTTTAATCCACCAATGTCAAGCACATAAGCTTAGGAAGGATGATTGCAGAAAGGGTCTTAATTATTTCTTAGTTTGAATTTTTATATACAGTGGATATACAGAAGGTATTACTCCCTATCTTTCAAAACTTAAGTCCTTTTACCTCTTTTTTACTTTTCAAAATATTTGACCTTTTATAAATTTTAAAAATTAATTTTCTAAAATTATCTTTTTTATAAATATAATTTTTTCATTCTTTATATATTAGTAGAATTAATTAAAATATAATAAAAATAATTTTTATTTTTTTCCTTAATCTATGAAAAAGGTATACAAGATATAGAGAAGAAGCATTTAGTATTGCTGAATTTGATTTCAACTTATGATCATAGAGTCAAAGAGTTACAACAGTACTTAAAGAGATTTTTTTTAAAAAAAAAATGTTTTTTTGTCACATACCTAATAAGGAAAACCACCTTTTTTCTATGCACGTCTTTTATATTTTTTCATATATTTTCATTGAGATTTGAATCTTAACCTCCGGTCTGGTAGACGAATTAAGCAAGTAAATAACAACATCGAATCGATTCAAACTGAGTGTCTGTGTCGATAGAGTCATAGCCCGTAAAATTAAATATAATCTCACAATTCAATAAAGAGAATGTGTTTTTTATTTTTTGGGTTAGTAGAGAATCTGTATTTAAAGTTAGAAACTTGCTTAGATTTGATAATATTTTGTGTTACATATAGTTTTGAATCAACTTATTTCATAATCAAAGCATCGCATGAATTCATTAAGTACACAAATCGTTATGTATATTTCCTTTTTATCTCATGGTATATTTGCGTTCATCAATTATTTTATTTGTTTAAACAATACTTCTCTTGAAAGAAAAAACAACCAAAAAACAAAAAAAAAACAAAAAAGGCAAGATCTCATGAACAGTACAGTATAAACTTCCTCCAAATCTTAAATCAAGTATTTAAACACCTGTTCTACAGTATTTTCTGTTTTATAATTTGCTTGAACTTCAAGAAATAATTTTCTTTTTTTATTTGTGAGGAATTATAAATTTTAGATTTTCTAATCAATTTTAAAGATTATTTTTTAAAAATAAATCTCATTTTAAATAACTCTCACCTATTAATATAATTCCTTTATTTAATCTTATATTAGTGAAAAATACATTATAGTATTATAGAAAAAATATCTCTTATTTTTTCTTTATTAATCAAATATTTTATACTTTGAAACAGAAAGAGAAGTCATCAAGTACTAAAAATAGTTTGCACCCACAGAAAAAATGTATACTAAGGGTGAGACTGGATTAATGTTTGAGTTTAAGATTTTTTGTCTTAAATTTCGTAAACATAAATTGTTTGTAAGAGAGTGTGTGATACTCAAAGTGAAAAAATTGTATTAAGTTCTGCAATAGAACCGAATGCTACGTTTGCAACTTGACCTTTTTGTTTTAGCCCAAGGGGTTTCAACGTTATTTCTTTTTTTTAATCTTCCCCCTATTTCGCTGCCTGAAGATGAGATTGAATTATATGAACAAATTAGTTATACTCAAGAATGGTTATATGCTTGACCTTAAATCGTTTATTACGTTCTTTAATAATAAAATATTTATGGTAATGGGTTTTCTTCAGATGCTTCTATTAATTCTAAAATTCTGAATATTTAGATAACAACCTAATAATCGAGTACTTGACTCTTGGTTGTCCATGGGTCAAACCCTATAAACCATAAAAAAAAATTAAAAATCTAGAATATGAATTTGAAGGGTTAAACTTTACAATCATTAACCCAAGGAAAACTTCTTGAATTGAAACAAAATCTTCTAGTTCACTTAATGTTTTTCTTTCTTTTCCTTTTTTTTATTGTTGAAACCATCAAAATGAACCTAATCAAAGCCAGTTTGACACAATGGCACACGTGATTTTACAAATGGCAATTGTCATAATTCGGTTTTCTCCCCTCATCTTCTACCACCTCTCCATTCTTTACAGCCTCCAGCTCTATTATCATCATTTTCCTTTGATTTCGACATCAAATCGACCGCCTTCTTGACCAACTGTTCATTGCATTTTAGTAATCGATGATTTTACTCCATAAATAAATATATACACACATGTTGACCGGCCTTAGATTTTTAATACTAATTTTTAGTAGATTGTCTAATATATTAATTAAATTGCATTACATGTGACTATATTATTGAAACAAGAAAAATTAAGGAGCTTTAGAACATAATTAATGGTAATTCTGAGGTGCTTTGGAGGCTTGATGGTCTTATTGGCTACACTAGAATGAAGTCACATTCCAAATGACTCTTTTATAATATATATATATATATATATATATATATATATATATATATATATATATTGTTGCGGAATTGGCGTGGTAATGGATAAATATTTAGTTCGGGTAGTTGATGATAAAATGAGAAGTAAAATAATAAATGGAAGAGACACAAGATTTATGTGGAAACCCTCCAATGTAGAGGGAAAAAACCACGGGGCAAGAGAAGAGTAAATGCACTATGAAAAATATGGAGAAGATACAAATGGTTTTACACCCACACAAACAATACACTCAAGATAATACCTCACTACACTCAATAAATATGACAAGAGTGTGTATATATATGAAGATGTAGTATATGAAGAAAGAGGATAGTTTAGAGAGATGCTCTTGGATGATTTCTCTCTTGGATGAATTCCTCTCTTTTGGATGTGACTCCTCTCTATTGCATGTCTTCCTCTCTTGAATGCCATCTTTGCTCCCAACAAGATTGCCTTATATAGAGATGTATCACCATGTGAATACACTTCAAGTCTTCCTTCCATTGTTGAAAATGTACCATCTTAGTCCAAGTTAGCTCACCTACCATAGCTAACCAACATTGAATTTCCTTAGCCACTCAAAGACTAAGATAAACCATGAAAAACATATGGCCAACCAATATAGACTTTAAGTGTGAATCTTAGAATTCTAAGGCAATTTCAACAATCTCCACCTTGACTTGAATTCTAAGATGATCTCCTTATAAAATGCCAAAACTAATTTTTCCATCAAACTTCTCAACATCAAATTCCATGACAGAAGCCATGTTGTCAAACCCAAATAAATATTACAACGCTCTGATACCAGTTTGTTGCGGAATTGGCGTGGTAATGGATAAATATTTAGTTCGGGTAGTTGATGATAAAATGAGAAGTAAAATAATAAATGGAAGAGACACAAGATTTATGTGGAAACCCTCCAATGTAGAGGGAAAAAACCACGGGGCAAGAGAAGAGTAAATGCACTATGAAAAATATGGAGAAGATACAAATGGTTTTACACCCACACAAACAATACACTCAAGATAATACCTCACTACACTCAATAAATATGACAAGAGTGTGTATATATATGAAGAGGTAGTATATGAAGAAAGAGGATAGTTTAGAGAGATGCTCTTGGATGATTTCTCTCTTGGATGAATTCCTCTCTTTTGGATGTGACTCCTCTCTATTGCATGTCTTCCTCTCTTGAATGCCATCTTTGCTCCCAACAAGATTGCCTTATATAGAGATGTATCACCATGTGAATACACTTCAAGTCTTCCTTCCATTGTTGAAAATGTACCATCTTAGTCCAAGTTAGCTCACCTACCATAGCTAACCAACATTGAATTTTCTTAGCCACTCAAAGACTAAGATAAACCATGAAAAACATATGGCCAACCAATATAGACTTTAAGTGTGAATCTTAGAATTCTAAGGCAATTTCAACATATATATATATATATATATATACCTTCATCAATGAGACAATCATAACCTACACTATTATAATTAATTACATCAAATGCCTAAGATATATGTTACAAATGAATTTGAATTTTGAACAATAGTTTGATGATGATTCTGCATGATTGTAGTTTCATCAGTTTTGAATCTTCAAAATTTTGATTGAATCTGAACACCCTCCCGAAAACTAGACTTGGGGAAGAACAAATCATGGAGTCCAAGAGCTTGTGTTAATACAGAGAACCGAGGGATTTGGAGAAAGAATGGAGCCGTCCACAAAACCAAGTTTGTTTTTGGATATGAGTGCCATTTCATGGCACGTGACCAGGAATGATAATTTTGTGTCGTGAGCACGGGAGTAACTAAAACTAAATATGGATTTTCACGGGACTGAAGGTAGAATGGGCTAGAAGGAGCACGGGAGTAACCAAAACTAAAGATTTATTTTCATGAGAATGAAGCTAGAAAGGGCTAGAAGGAGCAATTTCCATATTGGCCAAGGAGTTTGCCATATCGAAATCGAGAATAGTGAATAGAGAGCAACGATCTTGACAAACTTATCAAAAGGAAAGCTCTGATACCATGAGGAAAATAGAAAGATGGAAATATGGAGGAAAGAATTGTTTTTCCTTGATCATAAACTACACTATTATAATTAATTACATTAAATGCCTAAGATATATGTTACAAATGAATTTGAATTTTAAACAATTGTCTAAACCTTTTCGCTTCATTATTAATGATGATGATTCTGCATGATTGTAGTTTCATCAGTTTTGAATCTTCATGATTTTGACTGAATTTGAACTATATATATATATATATATATATATATATATATATATATATTATTTATTTATTTATTTATTTATTGAGAATAAAGTTTCCTATTTGTTTGCCAACCAAGGTTGTGATTCTAAGGATAGGAAACTTTTCATAACCTCAGGGAGCTCTCTCAAGATGTCGGTTGTTTAATTAACTTAGTTCGCATGGCTATTGCGTCTTTGTGTATTTCAGTTTGCTTCCTCTTTTGGATGATTTTTCTTAAGGTTAGCTTTGTGTCCCTTCATTGTAATTTCTTTTATCATTATTAATAAGACCCATCTTTGGTTTTAAAAAAAATTGAGGAAAAGAGTCCAATATATTTATATATTTATTGAATCTTTACTTGGCCTCATGCACCCTTGATTAATCATATTTAATAAAAAGTGACAAGATATTCTTATTCATAAATTTTTTATTTTGTGAAGTGTTAGACTCGTGCTTTTACCCATTTGGGCCTCATTTTTATAAGATGGGACTATAATGGCCATGTTTTGGGAAGAAGATTTCGTATGTGGCAATAACGCCATTTGGGAAGGTGTTATTTAGTAAATGATGCCTTTTCAAAATGAGTCATCTGTTGCTACCCTGCAACGGTCACAGACAGCAAGCAATAACGACATACCCATTGTCATTATTGCTTTTAAAAAGCAATAACACCGTAGAGGCTGGCGTTATCGCTTTTGATAAAAAAATAACGCCAACCGATATGGTATTATCTCTTTTATAAAGTAGTAGCGCCGACTGATATGCCTTCTTAGTCGGTGCTATTGCTTTCTTCTTCAAACCTTTCATATCGTAACCATCTCCAGTTGGCAGGATTTTGTCATTGTAGAGAAGAAAGGCTAGCAGAGCCTTGTCCAGGTTGGTCATTTCCTTTTCATTCTGTTCATTTTCTCATTTTCTGCTCTTTGCTTTTGTTCTCCAATGTTCATTTCTCTCTTTTTTCTTTTCTTTCTTTATTTCCATATTTTATTTTGTTATTTGTTTTTTTTCTTTTTGTAGGTTTCAAGATATTTTGGCTATTGATTTTTTTTTGTTTCTCTTTGTCCTTTCTTTGTTTCTTTCTTTTTTGTTTCTCTTGGAATTTTCTCTTCTTTTTTGCTTTTCTTTTTGGTCTTAGTTATTTGTGCCATATAATTTTTTAATCTTAATTTAATTAAATGTTATGCATACTTTATTTATTCTTTGTTTAATATTTCTATTGCATTATAATTTAATCTGAATTTTAGCTAGACAGTTTAGCTATGTGTTAGGTAAACTTTTGGTTTGTGTAAGTTAAAATTTGTTAATGTTGCTTAACTTTTTAAGGTTTAGAGATAAATTGTTAGTTGAACATTGATATGTGTAGAGAAAAAAGATATTAATATAATATACATGTTCAAAAAAATATTCAAAAAAATAATGTTTGCTTATTAGAGTAAAAATGTAATATGCAAATGGATGCTAGTAAGATACCTGCAGATGTGCATCCCACGCTGATAGACTCGTGTTTGATTATTAGACAGTAGGAGCATCAGTCAGCGTTGATTTGGAAGGGCTATAGAGAGTATGGAGGAATGTTTGAGAGTTTGACGTTTTGATCCCATATTTTATTACGCATATAGCAGGGCACCAGTTAGGATTCACGAGTTAATAGACGGAGTGAGATTTAGAGCATAGCCCAAATCGGGTTCAGATCAGTTGACCACATACTCATTATGGCATTGGTGAAGCGGTGGCACCCACAACTTTCACTTGATGTGTAGTGAGGCTACTATTACGCAGTAGGATATAGTAATCCTATGGGATCTGCCTACTGATGGTCTGTCGCTTATTGGACCTCTGTATACCCACTCTAAATTGGAGTGCATTGAGACCATCAAGAGACTTTTGAGATTCAAACCAACGTCTGCCTATCTTATAGGACACAAGATGCAACAGGATCCACTTGAGGCATTTATTATTATGAGACCACTTGGCGATCATCCATCGGAACAGGATTGCAAACAATTGACACGGGGATTGGTGCTTATGCTTTTAGGAGGTCATTTGTTCTCCGATCACTCGAATAACAAGATACCACTATGTTATCTCCGCTTGCTTAAGGATTTAGATACTGTCGGGTCATATAGTTAGGTCAGCATAATTTCAGGGTATTTATACCGGTGCCTCTGCGATGCCTCTCTAGGGAATGTACGGTAGATTCACAGTGTTGTGACCCTTGTCCAGTTGTGGACTTAGGAGCGGATTCCATTTTTGTAGCCCGGCCAGCTAGAGCCTAGTGAAATCATTCCTACACAGGATGCGTACGGTGGTTGTTGGTTCGTGTCGTTTGATGTTAGCTTATTGCCAACGCAAGTGCTACTCACTTACTGAGACTGGCTGGACGCTATGTTTGTAGAGAAGGGTTGTTTTTAATTCTCAAACCTTTTGATACACTTCATATAATTTATTCACTAGGGTAGCACAAAAGAATTGGATGCTCAGGCTGAAAGTTTTCCACAATGACCTAGTTCAATAGAATTTCACCATTAGAAGAATGGATCTATCACAATGGTGCCTTCACATGACTATGAGGTGGCCGCATTTTTCGTCGGAATTTAATTGGGTGTTCTACAATCCCATTGGTCTTGATGATGATGATGCAATAGAGCTAATATGGGACATTCAACCTTAGTTGTGTCAGGTCAGAGTGCACATTCACTTGAATTTTCAGCCGTTGCAATCACTGCCAATACAAGATCGGGATTTTGAAACCAACGTAGACATTGGATCCGGATTGGAGCATGATGCGAGCTATCACAATCAGCCATTGGCATCATTCCCGCAGCAAATGTCCCCAGTGGAGTATCATGTGACCCCTGTAATGTAGCTTGTAACCCTCAAACCTGTTATGCTCTACGGTGCAGCAGTAACTGACTCACTAGGTGTTATGTCCAATACCGATAGTAACCTCGAATCATATGTCCAAAAAAAAGCTGCCATAGAGGAGTCAATTGGAGAAGAGGAGCAGGAGGCTCAACAAACTGAGGTTTTGGTCACAGTTATAGGGGCTCCACTTTCCGCAGGCTATGCACAACTGAACTACGAAAGCTTTCAGGACATTGGATTTGAAGCACAGTTGGATGATTAGGCATCAAAAGATGCAGTCCAAATAGATGACTGGAATGAATCAACGGAGAACCTCTGGCAAGGGATGGGGTTTGCAGATAAGAAAGAGGCAGTATATGCAATTCGAAAGTGGTCTATACATATGGGACACGAATACAAGGTCGTGACAAGCAAATTCGACCAGTGGACAACAAAATGCTCACATTCTACTGTGAAAAATATATGCTCATGGTACATACGCATTACAAAAAAATCTACATACGGGATGTGACAAATAATGATCTACAATCCGGAGCATGCTTACCTTGTTTTGATGACGGAGAACAATCTCCACAACATACCAAGTCGTTATATTGTGAAACACATCACACATCTCATAAGGTAGATCCAAAAACATTAGTAAAGCGCATTATCGAAAAGGTTCAAGTCTTGTTTTAGTCAGGATGTACCTAGAAGAAAGGTTGGTTAGCCTGAAAATATGCAATTGAGTTGTTATTTGGAGATTAAAAATCAACATTTGCAGTTCTTCCATAGTACATGCAAGCAATACAGAATAACAATCGAGTAACAATTGTTTGCTTGTTGCACCACTATTCAAGCACACTGGGATACATGTCTTTAACTATCTATTTTGGGCATTTGAACCTTCAATCACAACATTCAAGCATTGCCGACCAGTTATATATGTTGACAGGATTCTCTTCAGCAGTGTTTATAAAGGAGTCCTGTTAATCGCTAGCAAGTAGGATGCAAATAATCACATTTACCTGCTTGCATTTGCTATCGTTGATGAAGAGTCATCAGTAAATTGGAATTGGTTCTTTGGTCTTCTTCAAGAATCTGTGGTTAGAGACTGTCCTATCTATTTGATTTCTGATCGACACAAGGGAATTTTGAATTCTATTAGTCAACAACAGCAGTGGCAACCTCCTTATGCGTACCATAAATTTTGCCTCCACCATATACGAGTCAACTTTAATTTAAAATTCAAGAACAGGGAACTGAAAACTTTGATGTGGCAAACGGGGATCGCAAACAAGATTTCGAAGTTTAACCGTCTGATTAAAGAAATTAAAAGAAGGTGATTTGAGGCATTCAACTGGCTAAACGCAATTCCATTGGAGAAATAGACCATTCTGCATTATGGTGGATACAGACATGGAATCATAACCACAAACTTGTATTGACTATCGTGTTAAAGAAATCAAGGGTATTACCACTAAAGGCTCTAGTGGAAATGATGTTTAACAAAATAGTCGAGTACTTCAATCAGCACATAGAAGAAGCATATGCTGCTAGACACGCTTTTTCCAAAATGATTTGGGATAATTTTGCGGCCAACAAGAGAAAAGTCAGAGCCTATAAGGTTGTGCAATATAACACACAGACCAGACTCTACAACGTTCAATCCCTTGTGCGAGATAACAGTAGGAATAACCATGTGTATACAGTACACATGGGTGACACAACATGTATTTGTGAAATATGGCATATACAGGCTACCTTGTTCGTATGCATTGGCGGTATGTCAAAATAAGGGATGGGACTGCTTACAATTTGTTATAGATATCTACTCTAAGGAATCGTACAAAAAGACATGCATCTAGTTTCTATCCGGTGGCAAATGAAAATCTATGGCGAAAGACGCCATTTCCTATGGCCTTCTATCTTCCAAACATAAAAAATAGTTGAGGTCGACTACAATCCACGAGGTACCATTCTGATATGGATTACTATAACTAAGACTCTCCTTCAAGATGCAGTTATTACTACTTGCATTGTTATAAAATAAGAAATTGTAGGCTTATTGACTCTGCAGCCCAACTAACTCTTAGGTTGGACTAGTCTTAGATATATTCCTGTTTAATTTCAATGTTATGTTATCCTTAGTGTTGTATTATGTTATATTATGATTTCAAAAGTACTTGTCTAATTGGGTTAATTTTGTTTGGCTTATCATAGTAAAATCATCAAAAAAAGTTAAAAATTATAAATAAAAAATATATTTGTAATATAGTAATGGATACCAACGAAAAAAGTTAATAAAAACAACGGTATAGCATAGTTTCTTTAAACTTAAAACTCTTGAGAAAACTTAATCTAGAAAATAAAATCTATGACCAATTCGATTGAATTCTTTCACATAAATATAAGAATTTTTAATTATTTTATGATTATTAAAAAAATTGAAGAAACTATAATTTCTATTCAAATGCATGCAACAGAAAAAGAAACAAAAGAATAGATTTGTCGTGCAACAGAAAAAGAAACAAAAGAAAGTAGCTGGAGACAGAATGGAGGAGAACTGGGAAGCCAATAATGCTATTCATGATGGCGTTATTGCCTCTTCAATGACGACATTATATATGCATAATTAAAAAGCAACAATGCCAAGGTTAATGGTATTATTGCTGGCTTGTATTGTGCGGCGGCCTCAAGGCAGTTAATGACACCATTTTGTTTGGTGTCATTGCTTCAACAATGTCAAACTAAATAGCGATATGACATCGATTTTTAAAATTGAGCCATTTGTCTTTTTTTAAAAAATGAGGTCATAATTGGTAAAAGCCTGTAGACTCAAACCAAATTCGAGTCTACTACAAAAATAAAAATATATTTTTATTCTAATATACCTGTGCTCTAAGAAAAAAATATTTTATGCTATATACTTTTATAATTTATTCTAATATAATGCAAAAAATGTATTATCAAAATAAATATTAACTCGTCTCTACTGCAAAAAATAGAATAGAGTTGTACTTTTAAAGGTAATATATTTATGCTCCTGGTGTATTAGGTTTGTACTATACTTTCTTTTACTTTTTGTGTCATGGATCCGTTATTTGTTCTCATAAAAATTAACTATAAATCCTACTGAAACTTGAAAAAGAAAAAAAATCATTTTAAATTGCAATCCAAATGGACTTGGTTAATTCCACACGAATGCATATTTATATTAAAGAAAGAATGGTATCTTTTTTTTTTTTCTGAAATGTCATTTGTATTACGAAAAGTTTTCTTTTTTCTTTTTTTGGTGAATAATGAAAAGTTAACACTTAAAACGTTATTGTTTGAATAAAAAATCATCAAACACCAGGGTGTTAAAAGCTATCACCTTCACGAAAAGATCACAATTCGAGAAATGATACGATTATACTTGAATTGCCAAACCATTGCAAAGAAACTTTACAAATGCTCTTCCAGATTATAGTGGTGCGCCAAGAAAACCAAAGTCTGATAGGTAAGCCAAGATACTAATCAATATACAAAGTCCTACTAAAGAAAGGAGCTCAAAGATTGTCTCAACGACTGTCCCTAGAAGTCTCAATGCACAACAAGAGAGGTAGAAATGTTGGAGACCTATATACCACCTAGTTTGTAACACTGAGGCATTCTGAGAAAGACACTATTTTCTCTTTCATTTGGTGCCCCATCCACAACCAACTCCCCCCCCCCCCGCCCCCCCCCCCCAATACACACGCACATCAACCACCCTTAGACTGGGGCTCGTATTGCTTTACAGGAATGTTTCGGAAGTAAGAAATACAGGAAAGCAGTTGAAGGACTCGTGACATCTTTTTCAGAAGAAAAAGCAGGAGACCAGAGACCAAAAATATAACTACAAAGCCACATAATTGTTAAAGGAAAATGGAACAATATGTATTCACAAACTCAATGTACTAAGCAATTCACGTCACTTAGGCAATACTATACGCCAGCGCCCGATGTCAAGTCCAAAAGTTCCACATAAGAGGTGCACCGGCCGGTCGATGAGCTAAATCCCAATCCAAGCTTATTAGAAGTCTTAATAGTAACATAAATTCTCAGATGGACTAAATACTAAAAATCTGTACCGCCAGAAACGATTCAGTTGCCAAAAGCAACTCAGTATGACCTATTTGTTTTCGGGGATGAAGACTTGGATTTTGCAAAATCAACCAGATCTTTGAAGAGGGCATCCTCGGGTTTTTCTTGCTTTGCTGGGCCAGGTGATTTAATGGATAGGTTCTGAGTCTGTCCAACTAAGCTATCGTAAGAGGAACTGGATCCCATACTGGAATGGGAACCTTGTTGATCGAAATATTGCTGTCTTTGGTTGTACCTTGATGGAGGAGGTGGAAGGTTACTGGCAGGTGGAGAAACATCCCATGGAGCTGGGGGGAAATTGTCCGCAGATTTGGAAACAGGAGCAGGTTCATCATATGCTGGTTTCGAACTGAACAAAGTTGCTGTTGGGTTAATAAAATCTTCATCAGGAGGAGATGACGATGACTGAAGACTTGATGATGGAGGAAGAGAGTTCTTGTTGTTTGAGTGAGTTGAAAGGGGACTACGAACAGATCCTGAGGTTTTTGAAGATCTTTCAGACTCATAAACATCACCACTGAGATAATCAACCTTTCCTGCCTCCGTAGCCACTGGATTCCTTGAAGACGGGGGAGGAGGAAGAATTGGGTTTACTCGCGGGGCTTCAGTTCTCACACTTGTGGGCTTTCGTCCCAGTCCTTGTGATGTATCCCTTGATGACCTGACATTAATGACTCAATGTTTGAGTTAAAAAAATGGAGGAAGAGAAACAGGAAGAAGAGAAAAAGGAAAGAAATATTTTTTAAAAAAAAGTCAAAAAAGAACAATAACAATAACAAAATAGTACACAAAAAAAGTAAAATAATTAACAAAATATAATATATTAGAATATCACAAGCGGATGGACAGCGGCATCCAATAACAACTGCCACAAACGTAGACTAGATGTGAGTGAGTTAATCTGAAGCACTGGTTTAAACGGTTAGACCCCACCCTTTGGAATCCTTTTGATAGAATTAATGCAAAATGAAAATGCAAAAGGACGGACTTCTACACGGTCAAAGATGGATATGCCGTTCCATACATTTTCAGCATCTATAAACTGCTAAAACAAAGTGCAAAAAGTCAGATTTCTTGAGGCTATTATGTTGCGCCAAGATATAGAAAATTTGTGCTATCCCTAACATTAACAATAGTTTATTGAAGAAAAATGAGAAGGTAAATACGGGAGAAGAAACTAAAGCTACATCAAGGTGCACAAAAATATCCCATGCTTGGTTTTTACAGTTTACTACATAAACAAAGTTTCTCTCTTTCATCTTCTTGTTAAAACTGGTAATTCTCTTGAAATAAGAAGAAAGCCTCGCAATTTGAATCATAAACAACAAACATCAATTGACATCATTCTCCTGATCATTTTCTTTTAGGTATAACATTTAAGGTTTAGATCCTAGATAGAAATCTACTTATTCCATAGAAATAATATATTAACGAACAAAGTGGAGGAAGCTGTGTATAGGTTACGAAGGAGACAAAAAGAGCTGGTGATGGAAATGTTGAATTAAGAGAAAAGGCATGTACAGTACAATCTAATCACTTTTATATCCAATTTATTTTCTTATAAACCAGAAAAACTCACTTCCCCTTAGACTGAACAATAATCTCATCTTCTACTGCATCTGAATATTATTTACGTATTCTAGTAGCAAGCATAACAGATAAATTATGAAGAGTATAAAAGTGGTCGCGGAACTGGAAATGAGTGGTCACCTGTGTGCCAGCTGAGCAAAATCATCTTCAGACTCATCATCCTCATAGTTTACATTCATAAGAGGTGCAACTGGAGTATCCACAGTCCTTACCGTGGCTGTAGGGTTGCCTTTTGCAATGTCATCATGACGACGAAGAACTTGCTGTAACTTATCATTTAGTGCCAATCCTTGACCTAAGAGCTCCTCATCTCTGGGAAAGAAGTTCAAATCCAGTCAATTTTTACTTTAAACATTATTAGATACAAAGAACAATGAAGAAAGGATCTCCACTTTATCCTTACGCAGTATTGTTAATAAGAATCATGACACGCTTTTGGTAAGAACTGCACTGTTCGACGAGGTCAACAATAACTTCATCCTTAACACCCTGCATTATATCCATAGTATCTTTAAACAGTGCTGGAATGTCACAGTTCATTCTTAGGCAATTTGGAGTAACATCCAGTCAAACATCATCTTTTAAATCATCATGAACTGCAATACTTCATAGTCAAATTTAGTGGAAATTAATTTCTTCCAATAACTTGCAATCTGGAAAAGCACCAAAATGATATTCAGACTACAAAGCTCTTGTTACCAGTCTTGAGTATTAAGCTTGTTTCAGTATAATCTTTTCCATGCAGGCATCTTACATTTATCATATAACGTACCTTGTGTAAAATTACAATATTCTAACCTTAGAAATACTGATTCGAACTTAGATTGGATTTCTTAATTTTATCACAATGTCCTATATAATCCAAGAAAGAATTTATAGAAAACCAGAATTCCATTTGCAGTTGCCAACATGGAAGTGTAACTGCTGATAAACATCTATTTTAATTCATAAGTGCTAGATTTGCATCACATTTTACCAGCTTCATCAGTCGAGATATAAAGCTTAACAAGCATTAAGAAACCTAAACAAAAAACCAAAGGACAGCTTTGAAAAGCTAAAAGATAGTCAAAATAAGGGTAAACCTGGATTGTTTTTCTTTTCCGTTTTAAATGCCCCCCCCCCCCCCCCTTCTCTCTTCTCTCTTTCATGGGGCCTAGAGTTGGTTCTTGTGAAAGAAAATATGCAACAGAGTTTGATCTTGTGGAAAAAGTTACAAATTTTTCAGAAAAAAACTTCAATCCAAGTGCACCCTAATGCTGCCAAACCTGTACATCAAAGTGTAATTTTAATAGCCATGTCAAAAGTTCTATATCAACTAGGTGAATTGAAGCTGGTTTTCTTTTCCAAATCAAAACAGCAATTCATTACTGTTAAAAAGCATCTATGGACTATTAAAAGTTTCCCACAGTGTATTTTGAAGAGTTCCAGAAACTATTAGTTGCTGCAAGTCACACTAAGGGATGAATGAAGGCACATAATGATCATTAGGGCCAGATAAAGCATCTTAATTTGGGGAATAAAACCTACGATAATTTAACATATAGTTCTTTACTCCAGCAACAGTGAGAATCAAATACTAAATTCCCATCTAACAAATGAATGAATCATACTTCAAGGAATACAACAATGGAAGAAGACAAAGGAGGGTGGATGATCCACCTCAACTGAGGAATAATTATTCTACTTAAAGTTTCCTTAAGGAAGGCCCAGGCGTCAAGAACCTACATATTATAAGACAATGGATCCAAAGACCTCTAAATCAAATAAAAGAAAAAAGTTAGATAACCTCTCGATTTTGAGGATCCAAGGCACCTAGCATTTCCAATAACACATCAGCCAGTCCTTCAGCATTCTGAATCTCCGGCAAGCTGCAATAGAATGTAGGACAAAAAGTATAGTATCTTGAAAAGATAAAAAAATAAAATTATACTGCACACGGAAATTAATTCTGAGAAAGAACAAATATAAAGGCTAATTCTCAATGTGCAAACAGAAAGTTGACATAACTTGTTTGAATGCTATTTAAAGTAATAATCTTGTTCCATGTCAAAATACAATGAGTGCCAATGGATCATGATATATATAATGTACAAAAATCTTTAAAAAAAAAAAAGTACTTGAATGACTTCCAGCACCATTACTTGTATGTCAAATTTGAGCCATAAAACAAAGCAATATGAAGGAAAACAACAAAATAAGTCAATTTAACACCCGCCTCCATATTTTTTATTTTGCATTGAGAGGATGACCACCATCAGAAATGAGTACCATCCTATATATGTTTATGAATGATTATTTCTAGAAGAGCCCACCAAATAGCATGCATAGGAAATAGACCCACTCCACGCAATCCATTGATTAAAAATAACCCTTTTCCAATTTTCTTAGAAAAATGGTGATGTGGACAGCACCACTTTTTAACTGGCTAGAACACACTCTGGTGCTTGTTCTCTTTAGCCAAATTATTGCCATGACCAGTTACAGCTGTTAATCAACCAGCAGCTCAGATTAGCATTCTGCTACCTCTGAAAGAGATTTCCATTAGCCCATGGAGAAAAATGGAAACAAATTTTTGAAAATTTCAATCCGAAGCGGTTTATTAGGCATTATACAGAGAACCAATTAATGCCTACTTCAAAACCAAAAGGATATAAACACATTTAGCACCTTAGTCCAGAAGGATCAGCCTGAAGAGAAGCCTGAACTGCTGCTTCCTCATATGGTGAAGTAGGGTACACTATTGGTTGGCTTTGAGGTGGAGTAAACAAAGGCACACTGTTTTCTTCTCTTGGAGGAAATTCCACTCCAGCAGACTGGCAAATAACAGAACAAGCAAAAGAAAAAAGGAAAGCAAAAAATTAAGTGCTGAAACAACAAAAATTACAAAAGAAAAAAAATGGAAATTGAGAAAAAAATTATAATAATTATCAATGGTCACCCTATAAGGCAAAAGGGAGTTCGTGGTGTTGTGGGAGACAACCAACAATTAATTTCTCACAACCATCAATATGACAAGTATTGAATTTTTCCCTCAGTAACTGGCACATGCCTAAGTTTCAGAACTCAGAGAGGATCTCCAATACTTTCATCCAGAAGTCCAAAAAAGGCCTTGGATTTCCCATTTTCCCCTTCCGGTATGTTCTTGATCCTGTTGAGAGAAATGAGTAGACAAGAAAGCAAAGCCACCTCATTTGGTGGGTACTAATGGGCAGAGCAACCAGCGCAGATTGGCTGCCAAGGTTTTCAGGGTACAAGGTATAAGATGCTGCAAAGACAAATGGAAGTTCGAGAGAGCAAAACAAACTCACAGATTTATCCTTCGGTTTTTTGTTGATTTAAGATTAAATCAATAGGAAACTACAGACCTCTATTCCAAAAACCCTATGGTTCTCCTTACTTCAACAGCGTATTAATAGCAAGTTCACAATTCAAGGTTTGTATCGAATCACAGGGAAAATGCTAATAATTCACTCACTGAAAAGACCAAAAATCAACAAAAGAGATGGACTGAAAGTGGATCTGACCAACAGGCTTATGCTGAGATTCCTACTCTTACACTTCAATAAGCTTAAGCCTGGTCTATATATTAAAGCCATTCACATAACTTCAATCAAGAAAAGAAAGAAACAAGTGGGAAAGAAGCTCTGCTGATTGACTGATAAGTGTGACAATAAGAAAACAGGGTGATAGGTAGTTTGAATTAATAACAAATAAGTATTAGGATATACCAAATAGAAAACAAAAGGACGTTAAAAAAATTTAGGACAGAAAGTTAAAAGTCTGAATTCAGAATTAGCTAATGCAAACTTCACTCAAATGAGAAGCATGATACATTTACTACCAGACTCGGTGTGTCAGCAGCAAGTACCTTTTCCAAGTTGTAAAAGTAATTTTGTTATAGAAGAAAGAAGGCAATGAAAATCACATCAGAGCAATCATCTGGTGTAAGAAGACTGGTACTCATCAAAGATAACTATTGAAATAGCAACAGGAAACAAGAAATGAGCATTAAAGAATGTGAATCCTTTTCTCTTGATTATTTGAATAAAACTTTCAATAATTACAACAAACCAGAATCAATATTAGCTCAGTCACATGGCAATGAGGACTAGTGCATTTCATATACAGAAAAGTAAGATGAAGATGAGTTGCTTCCATATCAAATGCATGTTTTACCATATCTAGCACCGGAGTTGGATCAATGAAAAGCTCACCCAAACTGGCGTTGGATCCACTTTCCATATCTTGCATGCACATACATTTCGCAACTTCTGTTTATTCAAGAGGTCACAACGTGACTAAATATATTAATTGAAGTTAATTATTCTTCAGCTTCTTACAGTCATTAAATATCAACACCTACAACTGTCATCCACAATGATGACAACTTCAAGCTCCTCAGAGACAGAAAATAATTGCAGTACTCGGAGCATGGTAGAAACTAAAATGCAGGAAAGCAATTTCCAAAGATAGTTTCACCATATCTGTTACAGTTGCATATCTATCACAAAGTAATCTCTTAAAACCAAATCATCATGTTTGAGCAGGAAGAAGTAGCATGTGGCTTGTAGAATGAATAGAATGATAAGAGTCCTCTGACCCCAACAACCATTAGCACATAAAGAATCCCAGAAAAGAAAATTGAATTCTACTGCAAGTGTTTAATAATGCAATGACATTCACCTTCAGTTCATTGTAGGCTGCATGGTATTGGGGAAATCTTCCCCTTGGACCCCCCAAAGCTTCTTGCCACGTATCAATCAAAATCAGAATCTTCTCCCTTACATTTAGATCAGGCTGCAAAAGTTCAATATATATATATATAGACACTAAGATTCCAATCAGAAGGACAAAAATAAATACACAGGCAGCAATAGGATCCTGATCGGTGCATGGTAGTTACTTGCCACTGTACTATACCTTCTTCCTAACAATTTTGACCATGTCATGTAAAATATCACGCTCAACGATCTGTTGAAAGATGTTCTCACCACAATTTTTGCTTAATGTTTCCAGCACCTGTATTGAAAATCTATGTATCAGAGATTATTGCTTAACAACCAAATTAAAATGAAAAAGGCAACAGCTTTGTTCTTCCACAGGTAAGTCCCTTTGCAACTCAAATGACAAAAGGTTGTCCACTCAAAAACCCCATGGTAAAGATTTGGAGACATCCAAAAGACCACAAAAATAGAATTTGCTATTGCCCTCTTTCCTTTTCAACACTTTCTAATGAAATGCAGGTTTGCCAACAAAAATAAAAGTTCATAAATCTACCAATTTTTTGTTGTAGAAACTAATAAGGCCACCAGCAACTGCTGCTGATATTTAAAATTTTTCATTTCGGATTTAATATATGAAGTTCGCAGATATTTCTGATTAGAATAAGGGCATTCATGAGGAGAACTATTCAACATATTTTGACAATACGTAAATTCACAATCCAGAATGAACCATGGAAAGTCCAATTTCTAGGAGATATGGAACTAAACAGAAATGCTTACAAATAGTGTAAGAAGTTGTATTTTGGGATTTTTGCTCCCCAGACGTTTCTTGAGTGTCTTTAGAGCATCCTTTGCTTGTCTGCATTTTCAGCTCAAAAGGGTGAGATTATACGAATATCACAAATATATTTAGCAATTAGTCAACTTCCAAAAAGCATATAACAGTTATAAAATGGAGGAAGCCAAAATCCACCAGGAGTGCAAAAGTTCTCCTATTTTATTAGTACCTCATTAAGCTTAAGCTAGAAGAAAATAAATGAATTTAGTTGCACATGAACACTCTAACAAAGACCCTCCAATAGGAGCCAGTGAACAAACAGAAAGGGGAGAGCGGTGGCAGAACAAAAAAATTTGGCGAAAAAGACAATGGTTAGGAAGCTAGCCCTGGAACAGAGAACTCACAGGTTGAGTAATATACCAATTCCTGCAAGCCCAGGAGGCTAGTCCTTCTAAGACTATCCACATTACAAGTGAAGTGGTTGTGTACAGATTTCCATTTTTTTTCTTTCTTTGACCTCTCGTTGGTTTTACTGGTCTTCTGCAGTAGTCTCCTATCAAAACTTAAGTTAGGGCATAATAGCATAAGCAATTTTTTGTATAGATCATATTCCAATTATCTATAGATGTATCTTAACGATCTCCAAATTATCTATATGCCCATGCCCCCCCCCCCCCCCCTTGTGAATGCTATAGCTAGATGATAAAACCAGTAGAATGAAAATAGTAAGAAACCCACCCAGCAACTAAGAATCAGTTAAAGGGAAATTTCAATTTTTATATATATCTAAACACCACAGGCTTCACCAAAAGTTGAGAATTTATCTCCGCGGGACTTCTTGCCTAATCAACCAAAATTGATACAAGGTCCTTTACATTACACGTAGCATGATAAACTGAGGGCATACAAGTGGTACTTTATCTCCATTTTTCCACCAATTGCTGGTGACTGCTAAAGTTTCTCCTTTACGGGAATTTAATGTAGCTGTTTCTGAGAATATAATTTTATTGACGTCATAGGAACAAGAGTTTAAATGTTGACACCACAATCAGAAATTTAATAGTCCTGTTCTCGCATACATTACAGCAATCCGTAAGTAGTAAATATAACCTTGTACAGTAGCATTTATTTGTAATGTGATATTTTAATACGTAATTGTTAAGTCTTAAATCAAAATCTAGAACAAGAAAGTAAAAGCGGAAACTTTTCCTGACAGGTCTGCTAAATTCCAACATGCTTGGACATGTCGCGACGAGGTCAGACATACAAGGAACAAAAGAATAGGCTTCCTGTCATTTTAGAAATGCTGCTTTGCAATATATAATATATATATATATAAATATATATATATATATATATATATATATATATATATATATATATATATACATACAAACTCGAAGAAGGAAAACTTTTTCTTTCACAACTGTAATGTCATCTAAACTAATAGCAAACCCAGAACACAAGCACATGCATCAAAGAAGGCAGAAAATAAAAGATTCAACAGGTAAAAAGACCAATACCCAGGATTTATGTTGATAATATCACATAGTTCAATGTTTATTGCCCAGTCCGGACCAATCAGCATGTCACTTGTTGCTCTTTCAGCACAGGCTGCTGCATTATTATTAGCCATGTCTCTGATTTTCGAATTCCTGCTTTACGCCACCTACTTTTGATCTCCCTGAAAAGGCAACTCCATGTCCCCATCAATTGGATAATCGGAAAGTCAAAGCATCAAACATACGTATAAAAAATACACAGACAAAAAGGCCATAAAAGCGCATGCACAAAAGAAAAGCTCCAACCAGACACGCCCTCTACTACTGTAAGATGAAGGCTAATCTCTACATGCAGGGAAGCCATAGCCATGACATCCTGTACCACAATTCACTGGAGGCTATTCTTAAACATATCCAGAGTTTGAGAAAGTAAAAGATTCCCCCTATATTTAACAAAAACAATTGCAGGTTGAGGAACATACATCAGAATCGTAGCAAAAAGTGATCAAACTACAATTTTGAAGTAAAATCAAGGCCAAATCCTAGACCTAATAATCATAGCTAAAAGGTAATCAAATTACAATAGTCATATAATTGGTAAAACCCTATAAACTTTCGGACTGAAATAAGTCGTCAGAGCCCCGTCAATAGTAGCACACTCCGCCTTAATTCAAGAATGCAAAACACCTAATTTACAAATAGATGCTTCCACAAGAACACTCAAAAGGCACAAAAATGAGCAATTAAAATCAATCAAATCAACCAAAACCCAATTAAGATTGATCAGAGCGTATTTAAGGTGCCCTGTCAAAAAATCATCAGAAATGACTAATCAAGAACCATTACACGTTAATTCGAGAATGCAAAGCAAGAACCCAGAAGAAGCAGAACGTCAAAGTCCGCAGACCACAACAAAATCGAAGCTATCCCGATTAGCAAAATCTTCAAGATCATACCTTCACTCAAAATTAACAAAACCCAGTTCACAAAATACTCAAAATTTGAGGAATCAGCAAGAGATAGAATCAGAGAAAAATCCGAAGACGAAAAACCCAAGATGTGTAGCAGATAACCTGTCAGAAAACCCACCCTGCAGTCTAGAGAGAGAAACTAAATAAATATATGAATGTGAACAGAATTTCGTAAAATGTTCTTGCTCTTGTATATTCAAAATCTTGATTTATTATAGAGAGAGAAATTGGAGTGGGCTAGCGGAAACGGAGCGGTTTCTCTCTCTCCCCCCTCGTGGGTTTTGTATTTGGTGCTTTTCTTTCTCTAGACGTGTCAGCTGTCCCAGTTTAATGCACTTTTCTTCTTTTACTTTTTAATTTTTCTTTTGCAGTTGCTTTCGATTTTTTAAAGGATTAATTTTGGACAAGAAGTCGTATACATTAAGGAAAAAACAATAATTAATCGAAATAAGACCTTTTCAATTTTTTTCCCATATAATTGCAATGCAATGTGGGTTTCCTTTTTTTATGAAGTTAGAACTTCTTCAGTTTTTTTTCCTGAAGAATTTTTTATTTATCTATCTATTTTATCAGCTTGCCTCCTAAGAACTAATAATAGGAATTAGATAGAGTTTAGATTTAAGATTTTTTATTTAAAAATTTATAAAAGTAAATTACTTATTAAAAATAAAAAAATTCCAAATAAAACTCCATTGAAATACACCCAACTTTGCTACATGTTTTCTTTTGTTTACTTTCATGCATTTGAGAAGAGGTTTGAGAAGTGAGTGCGAGTAGTTTTATTTTAGTTACTTATAATCTTATTTTCATCTTAAAAGTTACATAGCAACTAATCACAAATAAACACGTGAAATAAAAATATTACTTTATTATTTAGTAAGTAGTTGATTTTTCATATGAGTTGAAATTTTTTGTACATGTATTTTATTATAATTGGTAAATATATATTTTATAAGATGAATATTAGTTAGTAAGTGATTAAGAAAAAACTAATCGAGAAACCTTACTTTGCAAAGTTAGTATGGTGACCGAGCTATTCTTTTACCATTATTTTTTAAAATTTTATCTTGTTACTAAAAAATACATATAACCTAAACTCAAAACTTTTCACAAGCGTGATCTATCATTCACCATTTTTAAATTTTTATTTGCAAACATATTATGAAGGAATATGCAAATCAACCCTTAGATATTTGCACCACAAAGAGTGTAAACAAACATTCAAGAGATGTGAAAACTTTTATAAATACGAAAGCATAATAATTCATTGATTTATTGTTTTGTCATCTTTATTATACTTGTAAAAATAGATCTTTAAATAAAATGTGCACTGTATCTTTTTTGTTAATAATTAAAAAAACCTCAATAATTTTTTACAGTTAATAATTAGATTATTAATGTCAATATAATGTATGAGTTCAATTCTTCTTATGGTGGCATATTAAAAAATTTTGAGCCAGATACTCCCTAAGTATAAATCTTATCAATTGATAAGAATATTGGGTATTCTAAAAAAAATTATATCATCTAATAAAACATAATTCTAACTATCCATAAAAATAAAAATAAAAAAGCATACTTCTAACTTTTTTATTTTTTACTAAATGTGGAACGCAACCTTCAAACCTTACCTTACAACTTTGTCATTCATTTTTTTTTCCCTCGTTTGTGGGATTTTCATTCTTTTTTCGTTGTTCTAATTATAAACTATGTAGAAAATTATAGTCAGACGTTAAATTTTGGAATGGCAACTAATAATATTGGTTTTTTAATATGTTTATTCCGTCAATATAATATTTGTTCATATTTGTTTTTCCTCTAGGAAAACAATACTTGTGTTCATGCGATTGGACTGCCAAGATGATGTGCATCGAGAAATTCCTTGCAAATAGAGACAACTAAAACAGGTCAAAGAGTTGACGATGGATGGGCTTTTTTATTTTTTTTAATTTTTGGCTGAATAGACAATTGATGGACCCTTTTGTTTTTTTCTTTTTTCTTTCTGTTTTTTTCTGAATAGACAATGGATGTACCTCACTCTTTTTCTTTTCTGATGTTATCATCATTGGTCTGTCATTATAGTGGCATCACAGTGATTTTGTTTAACGGTATGCACATAGCACGGGTCTTATAAGCTATATAGACTTTTACTTTTATTCCTCGGGAATTCGACTAAAAGGAGTCATAAGCGTGTTGCGGCCGCCCGCCGACAGCGCTTTACTAATGTCAAAGCGGTGACCACTTCAAAGTATTCCCAACTATCGGCTTAGTTTGAGCGAAATGGAAGGAAACAAACAAACAAAAAGGAGAAATTGGCCGAAATTTTTTCTTCTGTATTAACTTAATTTTGAAACTTTTTTTGTAATTTAAGTTCAAAAATAATTTTTTAAAAAAAGTAATTACTTCTTCTGATGAATTTTTCTTTGTGAAGCTCACATGAGTTATTAATTATGATAAATTAATAAGTTTAACCACTTGTCAACTGAAATAATTTTAGTTTTAAATGTTACTTTTTTTAAGATTTGCAAAAGTTATGAGTGACTAAATTTTACCAATAATCGATTTTATATGTAATATTTAATTGTTAACTTATAATAATAGCTATAGATATTTTAATTATCTTTTTTCTTTAAATACATAGATACATATAGAAACGTATATATGTGTGTGTAGATATATCAACGTTATACATTTTTATTTAGTGTAAAATAATTAGTAATTAAAAGTATACTTCTTTAATTTTATTAAAAATATTAATTAGTATTTACCCTTTACGTAAAATATTGAGACAAAATATGAAGAATGCATAAAATACAAAAAAATTATATATAAAAATTATTATGATATAATAACTAGAGATAATTTATCAAAGAGAATATAAAATTAAATATATAAATAATTATATGATAAGGTTATATTGAATATTTTGTAATTTTAATCACATTTGAAATAAAATTTGCCAAACACATATATGATCATATTTTAATTTTAAATTTTTAAAATTATAATTATAATTATTAAATCACGTTAAGAAATTAAAATTAAAACAAGATTGCTAAAAGCACATTTCACAATCATTGCGCCAAACTAGCCCTATAAGTGAAAGTGAATAGACCTACAACATGTAAGATATTGCTCTAGTCCAATGATTGCAGGTTTTTGCCAAGATTGGTCATATTTTCAAAAAAATCTAATTAAAAGGGTCCTGGTTGGTGAGAGGATTTTTTCAGTGGCTTCAATGCCAAAATCATTTGGTATTATAGAATGGTATGACGCCAATTGATACGATTCTAAAAAATGAAGACCTGGGCGGCGTCGGGTAGCTCGAAACTTGAACAGGGTTCATTTGCAAAAGTTGGAGAATCCAACCGGGAATAGTGCCTCACGTCGACTTTTTGCCGTTGAAACTCTTAGGATGTGAACAGCACGCCAGGTGAAGAAGGTGGCTCTATACCTCAGCAATGCTTTAGTCAGTCTTTAAGAATTCTTTCGCTGTCATAGCCATATGTTCATAACGCCATTGGATTTGGCATTATAGCTTTATAACGTCAAATCCAATAGCACTATATTTTTCAATTGGCCTTCACACCTCCTTTATTTTTTGCATTTGCGTGTGAATAAAAAAAATTCATCCATCATTCTACACGAGGCAAAGGATGTTCACCTAGAATTATCATAATTGATTATCATGTTTGAAGTATATGCATGAATTTTTAAATTTTAAAAATTAAAATAAATAGTTTAAAAATTTTTAGAATGGTTTTTTTTCTTCTTTACATTAGAGAAATGAAAATGAGAATAAAATAAATAACTATACCTTTTATTAGAAACACTTAAATATTAAAAAAAAGAAAGAAGACAAAACTAAGAATGCCATAAATGAATACTAGTATTTCATAGAATTTTAAATTTTGATTTATTCTATATTAGATAAGTAATCACGAAAGCATTACACAATAGTAAAATGAAATAGTAATACGTCTAACATAAAGTAGAACTAAGAGGAACTTGGCCCTGCAGAGTCGATAATGTCATAATTCCTTCTATTATGACCATGCATATGACAGTTGTTACATCTTGAAGGAGAGTTCAGGTTACGATAATCTATATTGGAACAACACCTCATGGTTCATAGTCACACTTGATTGTTTTTCATGTTTGGAAGGTAAAAGATCATATGAAATGGTGCCTCTCACCACAAATTTTCATTGACTATTGGATTAAAACAACATTTGTAGGTCTTTTTGTATGATTCTTTTGAGTATATATCCAACATAAATTGTGCACTGTTTCATCCCTTATTTTGACATACCACCAATACATGCAAACAAGGAAGCCTGTGGATATGCCAAATTTTAAAGGTACAGGTTGTGTCTCCTATATGTACTGTATACATATTATTACCTCTACCATCTCCTCGTACGGGTGATTGAAAGCTATATAATCTTGTATGTGCATTATCTCATATCCTTCTAGAAAATGGTGTCTACTTGTGTGTGCTTCTTTCTTGTATTGGTTAAAGTACTCAACTATTTTGCTAAACACAATTTCTACAAAAACTTTCAGTGGTAAAACCCTTGATTTCCTTAAGACATTGTTCAATGACTCATATAAGTTTATAGTCATGATTTCATATTTGAATCCATCATCATGCATTTAGCCAGTGGAATGCCTCCAAGAACCTTCTCTTAATTTCGTTCATCAATCGGTTAAACTTTAAAACCTTGGTTGCGGTCCCTATATGACACACCAAACTTTTTAGCTCTTTGTTTTTCAATTTTAAGTTGAAGTTAGAACTTATGTGGAATAGACAAAATTTGTGGTGGGCATAAGGAGGTTGCCACTATTGTTGTTGGCTAACTGAATTTAAAATTCCCTTGTGGCAATCCGATATCGAACAAATAGGACGAGCTTCAACCACTTATTGCAGAAGATTACTAAAGAACCAGTTTCAACTTGCTGAAGACTCCTCGTTAATAATAGCAAGTGCAAGAGGGTAAATGTGATTATTGGCATCCCATCCGCTTGCGATCATCAATACTCTTTTATAAACATTTCTCAAGCGAGTCCCGTCAACTGATACAACTAGTCAGCAGTACTTGAATCCTGCTATAATTGATTGAAATGCCCAAAATAAATAGTTAAAAACAACATGTGTCAGGGTGCTTGAATGGTGATGGAGCCAGTGTACAATGGTGTCCGGGTTGCTATCCTGTATTACTTGCATATACTATGGAAGAATAGCAAAGGTTGACTCTCAATCCCCAAATAATAGCTCAATTGTAGATTTTCATGCATACCAACATTTCTTGTAGGTGCATTCTGTCTGAAATATGGCTTGAATCTCTTCTATTATATGCTTTACTAATGTTTTGGGATCTACCCTTATGAGGTGGGTGATGTGTCTGCCAATGTTTCAACCGGGCATGTTCTGGTCGTTGTTATCTATCGTCTGGACAAGACAAGTGTGCTCCACATTGTAGATGGTTATTTACCACATACCATGTGTAACTTTTTTTATTATACGTATGTACCAAGAGCATATATTTTCATCAGTTAAGTGGAAGCACTTTGCTGTCCACTGGTCAAACTTGCTTTTCACAACCTTGAATTCACGGCCCACTCGGATAGTCCACTTCCAAATTGCATACACAACTTCCTCCTTGTCTCGAAGCCCCATGCCTCATCGCGATTCGTCCGTGGAATCAAGTTGAACTTTATCATTAGATGTCCAGTCGTTTAATTGTGCCATCAATCCCATATCTTGAAAGCATTCATACATGCGGTGATCGTTATAGCAACTGCCACTGAGCCAAGATGTGGGTTTGGTGGTAATGAATATGGTACAACCTCTACCGGAGGTTAAATTGTCTGAGGCTGTTGAAACGGAGACTACTCACCTTCGTTTGAACTCTCTAAGAATTCTTCTTCGGGGTAATCTGATTTAGGATTTCCCTCGATATTGGATGTGGGACCTAATGAGTCCGCCACAGTAGACGCATTATCGGTTCCGATGCCATTAGATCCAATACTTGTATCACATGAGTCTCTATGTGATGCTGGATGTCATGATAGCAACTCATGTTGCTGTCGATCCCTAAGTCTTGTTGATTTTGTACTTGCATTGGTTAGAAATCAAGGAGAATGTGCATGCAAGCCCTACAAAACTTGGGTTGAATGTTCTTAACAGGTCTCCTTGATCGTCATCATCAAGGTTGATTATACTTTAGAACACCCGATTGAAGTCTGGTGAAAAGTATGACCATTGTAAAGTCATTTGTAGGCACCAGGCGGTTGAGTCCATTCTTCTAATAGAGAATATCTTTTCCACAATTTCAGCACGGGAGACTTTATGTCAAAGGATCCAACTCTTTGTTTTGCTCCTGTGAAAAATGCTCTAGTCTCATCATTCCTAATTTCACTATCCCAGAACTGAAAAATTCTAAGAGGGTTTTCTAAAGTCATTCTTCTCATTTTTGTGAGGGGCAAGTGTTTAACAGCGGAAAAGGTGTATGACAACTTATGTATGGAAAATGTTATGCTACAGGAGGCTTATATAGAAACTCATGAGGCCGCAAAAGTTGTAACAGATGCGAAAGTACGGGGAGGTTCACGTGAAAAAAAATTAAAATTTTTTGACAAACCAGTAAGGCAAAGTCGAAAAGCAAATAGCTACAGTAAAAATGAAAAAAAAGACAAAGCATGTATAATTGATGGGTACGGGATACCTGACAAAAGTTGAATGAAAAGAAAAATGCTACAGTAAATATACCAACCATATGATATTATTGGAGGTACGGAGAACATGACAAAACTAAAGATAAGAACAAATAGCTAAAGTCTAGGGAAAATGATGAAAGAAAGAAACCGTACTAAAGTAATATTGATAATTTGTTTACAATTGAGTATTAAAATTTTTTCACATGTTGTGTACAACCCTACGAGTAATCGAAAGATGTATATATTATTAGCTGGGTACAGGTCTGAGTCGATTGCTGCAGCTGCAACTCCGGGGTGGTAAACTCCCTGAGCAATTGTGACAGGAACATATCATCCTCTGGTTGACCAGTTGTGCCTGAGGGACCAGCGACATCTAAGGTGGCCATGGGGGGTAATGGGTGGTAGTCTTGAGTTTAAGGCTCCAAGGTAAGTGTAATGTCTAGAGGTGCGTCCATCGCCTGAACTGGAGAAACCTGGGCATCCTCAACAAAAGAAAGGTCTACTACCCATTCACGGTGTTTACACCTCACTCTTAGCCTGCTTTTCCGTCTAATAATAGTGGTACCGCACTCGAGAATGTGATATCGGGGTTGTCATTGCGACGGCAGTATGGTAACATCAGCACCACAGTATGAGGGGCCATAACTAACAATATCTCCAATTGCTAACAAATCTCTACTGCACAAGTCTATAATGCATTGAAAAGCACTACGAGACTGAGAAGAGGCCGACAGCATAGCATCCACAACAACAAAGATACACTGTTGGAAGACTGATCCCTGTACAATATTTAGATAAAAACTACTAAAAAATAATTGAAGTATAACAAAATGATAACGAACAAAAAGTACCTAAAGACAATTATTGTGAACAAATAGCTAACTAGTATCGTAGAAAAAGATCCATTGGTATGGTACCCTTTGACTACTCTTCGATAATGCACTGGATTGCTGATTAGCACGAGTGTGTGTGTGCATAACACCACTCCAAGTAGTCCCGTTAAGCCATGTTCACATGCATCGCAGACACACCATTAACTATGTGGTCTCTGTGAGCATCCCAAAAACATATCAGGGATGCGTGTGTAACTCGCCAGTCATGCCTAAAAGAACAGTGTGTCCTGTACCAATATAAATCCCTATGAGTGTCATAGGCTAAAGGTATAAACTACTCCAATCCGTACAACCTCATTACCTGGCAGGGTAAATGCCACTCCACAATCACAAAATAAACAAGTGAAACTTTTACCTGCCAAATATCATCAAGCGAGAATCTTGAAGATGATTTGGTTTTTTTAGTTTAGTTTTGGAAGAAGAGGGCTTAACAGATAATTGACTAGTTGTCCTTTTGAAATGAGTTGGCTTCGACCTAGATGTTTTTTATTGAGAACTTTGTTTTCCTTTTTATGCAAGTTTTTGGGAAAGGGGTATGACCTTGTCTTTGCATAAACCAAATTCACAAAAACTTCTTAGTTCTTTAGAAAGTTTTCCTAATTCTCTTTGAACTTGATTTTTGAGTTTAATATCATTGCAAAGTTCTATACCGACATTGTTAACAAAAGTAACCACTCATTAAGTAGTTGTTTGATATGGTATATCTTCATTATATACCTCTTTTAACTTGAGTTTAAATTTTTCAGAAAATAAAGTTGGTAATCCAGCTAAAAACCTTTTGTTTCAAGTAACCATGATTATAATTAGGTCTTAGCATAACTTTGGTTAAAAACATATCTTTATACCATTTAAAATCATGAAGAATTCGACACATTAAATTTTGTAAAATTGAAGAGTTTCTTTCTTGATATTTTACTGGGTCACCAACAAAATTTCTCATACTTGCATAAATAAGGGTTGCTACGGCATAATCTTCATCTATACAAAGAGTAACAGATTGAGCTGACACAGTATTGTCCAAAGTACCTATTACAACAACTATTTTTGCTTCCATTATGTGAATTTTATCAGCAGGGGAAACATAGTTGTCCCCCTATGCCTTTAGCATATCAATAAAATCAAGTTGTAAAACTTCAGTACATCTTTTCTCTGAAAACCTTTTACTTTATAGGTGTTGCTAGCCTTACTTATGGCTTCACAAGTCCTAATAATTTGAAGTTCGAAAATCCATCAATGTTCCATTCATGTATTGAACTTTCATCGATTGCATAAAATTAAAAGATTCTTCAAACAACATGTCAGGAAAATATAGTCTAGCATAATAAGGTTTTGATCTATAATAGTCTTTATTCTTAAATCTTGGAGAAATCTTTTTTTTTAATTTGTTAACTTGTTCTGGAGAGGTTTCTAGAATATATTGATTTTCATCTTTCCAAATAACATTGACAGATGATTTAACTTATTTACAATTTGTAAGATCTGAGTTGTTTAATCTTTTTTTTTATTTTAGAAAGTAACTCATTTGATTTTCCAAATTGTACATTGGGGTGAACTGTTGACAATTTGAATAAAGGAGTTTGAGGAAGAGTAGTCATTGGAGTTGACGAAGTGGAAGGTAGGGGTAGTTGTCTTTCAACAACTAAATGTAATAATTTGTTCGTAAAATTATTTTGTTATACTATTTTGTCTATATCTTTGGTAGTGGCTATCCTGTCTATGTATGAAAGTGCTTTAAAAGATGAAGCTTTAATAGTAGTGCCTCTATGTGGGACCAAATTGTCTCAAGTGGAGGGTTGACAGAAGATATGATAGAATTTGTCTTTGTATGCCAATTTTGAGAAATCGAGTTCCAAATCTTTTGGTTTGGATGATAAATAGCAAACCATTTGAAAAAAAATCAATATGCATGCCTATGCGCTACATATCATCATACTAGTGTTGTTGAATGGAGTCTCTCTCCGGAAGGGGGAAAAATATGAGAATAATCATTTTCTCTGATTATCCCACTTAGGATCAGCAAACCAAGTCCTAAGTAGATTTTTGTCTAAAGTAAAGTTGTTTAAAAAAATAGTATTTAATTGAGGATCAACTCATGAAAGGGTTAGATTAAAATTTGATTGTTCATCAGAATCCTTTTCTCCAGTATAAATTGGAGTAGGAATAGTCGAAGTAAAATCAATACTTGATAATTTAATATGATCTATTTGAATATAGGAATATGGTTAAAAAAAAATTGTCTAGGTGGCGTTATTCTAGATCTATCAAAAGAGATCTTTACAGATCCATCTAGTTTCTGTAGTATTGGAGTTGTAGCATCTGTTGCCTAATCTTTATTAGGTGGACAAATAGTGTCTAAATTCCATTCAAATTTGTTTTCCAAAATTGATTTCCATTAAATTCTTTTTGGAACCTTTACAGTAGAGTGTTGCAAATTTTCTTCAAAAAGTTAAGTCTCATCTCTTGGGCTGATAACCAAGACTTTAGGACTTATGTTGGTTTTCATCATTTTGTAATAAATTCTATATACTATGGCTTAATCTTTATAAACAATTATTATCTTCTCTCCACATACGAAAAGCTTTACTTATTAAGCTTTATCATCTGGAAACTAATTCAAGAAAAACAAGTGATATTTGATGAACTTCTCGAAGTTCTAGAATCTATTTTACATGTTAGAAGCTATATTCAAACATTTGCCTTTTGAGCATCAGCTGTTGTCCTTGTTTGATATTTGATTGTGTAATAATATATATTTCAGCTTCTACTCTATTTGTGCCTTCATTGCTTTGTTGTTTACTATACCTGCAAGTCTTGTAAAACTGTAGCAGCGAGAGCTGTTAAGAAGTTGGTCAGGCTGTAAACCGTTGGTCAGCCTGAGAGTGTTTTAAGTTTAGGGGTCTAGTCACAGTATAGAGAATCTTGCATTTATAACTAAACAATAGCAAAATGAATTGGTTAAGTAGAATAGGATATGGTAGATCTAATATTACTTTTATCAAATTCATTAGCATCAACATCTGGATGTTCATTAGCATACAATTTAGAGGAGTATTCAATTTTTGATATTCGTCGATCTTCAAACATATCACAAATTGAAGAACAATTAAGAAATTGGTCGCTTGTGTCCCAACCTATTAATACTATTTATAAAACAAATCATGTTGACTTTTTGAAAGAATGGACAATTAAAACGGAAAAAGTACAATTTAGGTAACAAAAGATCACACTTCTATACAACTTTTGCCACTACAAGCCATAATTCATTTTCTAACAAAAAAATATCAATTTTTACATATTGGACTAGTTCAAATTAGTCTAAAACCTCTTTAGCGATTAGGTTTAGACAACCCAATTCTAGTATGTCTAATAGACGCCGATCATCATGACTTTAATAAGTCTTTTCTAGACCTCATAGAATCCAATTTAGTAAAAGGACCGATTTATTGCAAATGCTATCCAAATTACACCGTAGATTTAACAACCCCAAGAATTCTAAAAATATTAACACTTAAAAAAATGTTATCATGGATCCAAAATTATTTTAATTAAATTATAAGATTTTAAAAACTTAAAAATAAAAAATTAATAAAATAATATTTATTAAAAATAAAATTTTTAATTTTAAAAGAATTAAACAAAAAATTAGGGGATGGGGATGTCCAAGCTAGCAACCCCTCCTTGATTTTTTTATTTTTTATTTTTAAATTTTTTTTGTTTAATTTTTTTAAAAATTATAAAAAATTAAAATTATAAAAAGTGTCTATCTATATATATATATATTTGAATAATATACAGTATGAAAAATAATATTTTTTAAATATTATCTCTCCCTCTCTCTTTCTCTCTCTCCCATGTGCACTTGTAGCACTTCTTAGTGCAAGTGTACGTCAACTTGCATGAATAAGTTATGCAAGTGCACATGCACTTCCATCACTTTTTGGTACAAGTGTATATCAACTTACACCAAGAAGTGGTAGAAATTAATATTTTTTTAAAAATTTTAATTATATTTTTTAATAAACATGAGCTAAAATTATCTAATTATACAAATTATTTTATTAATAATATTTAATAAATAATATTTAATAAAATAAAAGTTTTTGGATAACTTCAACCAACTACTGAACTCCACGTGGACTTCCTCCAATTATTGGCAGAAGTAAGAGAGAGACGGAGAGAGAGTGAGAAAATTTTTAAGAAAATAATTAATTTACATGGTGTATATAAGTAAAAAGAATTGTATATAGTCCATGTGTTCTAATTTTAGGGAGCATGACAGAAGAAACATGCTACCGCAATAGTTGTCACATAAGTGAAGAATTCTTTCTCTACTGTAACTTCTCTTACTCTCTCTAATGTAACTCCTTCACTCTTTGCAACACTTGTTCTTGAAGTTCTACTTTCTTCCATCCATATTGTTAGGGGTGTTCATTATTCAGTACAATCTAAAAAATCAAACCAAAATTCACATTTCTGTTCAGTTTCTGAGAAATTTGTATAATTCGATTTGATTTTTAATTTTTGTGCTTAGATTGAAAATCGAACAAAAAAATTAAAATTTTAAAAAATTATATATGAACGTATTTTAATAATGCATTATTATAAAAACATATTATTATAACAAACAAATTACTAAAATACTTTCTTTTATCAAAAATTTAATTTTTTAAAACAAAATTACTGTTTAATGTATTTTGGTAATGCGTTTTTTTAGATAAGAACACATTTCAAAAATATGTTCTTCTTTTTGCCTTTCCAATTTTGGTTTCCAACTAAATCTAACCGATTTATTTCGGTTGAATTTAAGAAAAAATTCGATTCAATTTAATTTTAAAAATATTTTAAAAATCAAATCTAAAATCTAAATTTCGAATAAAAATCAAACCGAAAACTAAATAATCACAGCTACACATTGAAACCGCGCTTTCTGAATGTCACTTTTACTGCAACCCCGTCATCTACTTACTTTTCAGTTGAATCAGAATTCCCAACCATGGATAGTGAAGGAATCAATCAGAGGAAACCCAGATCCATTTCCAATATCGTCACTTAATCTTCAATTGAACCGGAATTCCCAACCATGGATAGTGAAGGAATCAATCAGAGGAAACCCAGATCCATTTCCAATATCATGGGTAGTGAATGAACCGATTCGAGGAAACCGAAATCTGTCTATGAATTTAGGTTCAAAACAAGTGTTGAAATTTAGAGGAAATAATCAACAACTAAATATCTCGAATCGGTGCCAAAAAAATTGATCGGTGGGGATATTTCCATGCCAAGGCAAATCAAGAGTTGAAGGGATCTTTAATCCTCCTCATGGATGGTTTCATTTCAACAGGGTTAGTACTTCTATTCTCTTTTTCATTTTTTGAGTGTTTTAGGCTGGATTCTTCTCAATTGTTTGAGAATGGAGACAGAGAACTTGTAATTTTTTGATATTAATGGAGGGCAAAAGATTGCAATCTTTCTGCAGAAGTAAAAAACGGAGTTTAATATTGCAAAAGATAATAGTTTGTTAGTGATTGACCATAAAAAATATACTACTTACTTGAAAATTTTGAAGCTTTAAAATTTTGTTTTTGATAGTATCCAACTTGTAATCTGGCTCTGATACCAATAATATTATCAACTTTTATCGTCTCAAATTTAAAGTAACTTTAGACTTTTGTCAACTTTGTAAAAGTAGATTCCATATAACTGCTAATAAGTTTGCTTTTGTCTTTTCAATTTTGTATCATGTAAAAGCAGATTCCCACTGGACTGCTAATTTTAATTATTTTACTAATTTTTAGAAAATCATATTCGAATTGGTCTGCTCTCAACTTGTATAAATCCTTAGTAATGAAAGAATGAAGGCAGAGCTCATTTTGACCTTTCCACATATCTCCTCCTCTTTATAGCTTTGCTCACTCCTAGCTGCCAAGATGATGGACTTAGAAGAGATGAAATCAAATTCAAGAAGAATTCTCTTCTTTCATGCTGGTTCGTTTGTGCTATTAAAGGGAATCTTATTTTGCTTGCTTTATAGTTCTAACAAATTTCTTTGTACTTTTAGAAATGAAAAGATATCCAATACACAATAAGGAAACATTCCAAAAATATTATTGACAATGAATAGTTAGAGCAACAATTGGCCAAAAGAGAGAATTTGAACTCTGAGCTCAGCAACTGCGGCAACATAAGGCTAAAATTACATACCTTTGCTTTGTTTAGTTCCATAGTGGGAAGCTGCTAATTAACATTTGCTCTATTTCAATGACATGTTTATTTCCAATTATTCACTAGATGAAAGAAAGGGACTAATTCTTTTGACATCTTTTAACAATCAATTTTTGTAATATATATGTAGCTCCTACCATATGATCATATCTCATCAACTATTTCAAAAAGTTTTGTTGGAACAAAATATTGTTACTCATTGAAAATTAACATCAATATTACACTAGCATCCCCATGTGGCATTCAAACAAATTGTGCAAATAAATAAGTCTGAAGGGCATATTTGTGCATTACGAGGGCAAAAGTTTCCAAGGTAGACTTTGAAAATAATCTAACATACAACAAAAATGACAATGAAAAGGAATTTTAAAATTTTCAAAATTTGAAATACTCAGCCGTTAGGCAAAAAAAGAATTTGTAGTTGTTTCTAGAAAAGTTGATCACATTTTATTTTTCTTAAAATGCCTATCATTATATGTTAGTAAAAAGATGGATTTTTTACATTATTATGATTTTTTGTTAGGACCTCTCTCTCTCTCTCTCTCTCTCTCTCTCTCTCTCTCTCTCTCTCTCTTGTAATACACATATGATGTTTGAATATGATTTGACTTATTAAATATTAATACCATCATTTTACATTTCTATTTAGAAAAAATATTTTAATGAAATATGATATTTTTATTAAAAAATTATTTAATATTTACTCCTTATATAAAATATTTAGTAATATTCAAATAAAATATGAAGAGGATATAAAATACAAAAAATTATATGTAAATAATATGTCATCAATATAATAATTAGAGATAATTTATCAAAAGATATATAAAAATAGTACAAAGAATTATATATTAGGGATATGTTTGATAATTTACAATTTAAAATCACATTTGAAATAAATTCTAATAAGTACATATATAATCACGACATTTTATTCTAATTCATTTTTTAAATAACAAATATAACAACCATGATTGCTAAATCATAATTAGAATAATTCTTGTTCAAGTCATGTTTGAAAACCTTTGCACCAAATTATTGCACACATATAGAGTATAGATTGGAGAATATAATGTGTCAATCTTTCATTACTGGAGCAGCAATTTTTTTTTTTTGGCTAAGCAAGTAATCGTTCATTAAAAGAAACAAAAAGGTTACAAGATTATTCAACTGTACCACCATGATCAAACAAAGCAGAAGGCGGCAGTAAGAGGGCTAGGATGTACCCAAAGAAATTACAAGAGAGTTCCCAATCAATCAAGTTATAGGCACTACTAGTGTCACACTTTCTAGAAACATAAGATATGTTTCAATGTAATTATTATCTGAAGATATCTTTGAATTCATCTACTAAGTGTTTGCCCCTCCATTCTTCATCCTTCTTGCTCCCTTAATAGCATTAATAACATTCAAAGCATCCCCTTCGAATTCAACGAGATCAAAGCCCTTTTCTTTAGCATACTTTAAAACTTGAAGTACAACTTGGGCCTCTGCAGCATATGGTTCTGAGGCAACGAAGCGGCCAGTCCAAGCTTTAGGTATTGTCCCCTTAAAGTTCCAAACTAATAAGGCTCCAATTGATTCCTCTTCTCTGCATGTTGCATCAAATTCGATTTTCAAAGAAACTTCTCGTGGTGTAGTCTATCTTTGAATGATTTGACCTCTTTATTTGGTCTTTCTTTTCTTTGCTGCCTTGAGGTATTCTTTTGGCAATTTGTTTACAATTGAGCTTGTCTCTTCCTATCTGCCAATGTGTTCCCCTATTCTAATCTTGTTCCTAATCAGCCAGCACTACTGCAGTGAAGTGCATCATTTCTACCTTTTCTTCTAGTTCCAAGGGGAAAAGGTTATTTTGGTTCAAGATTTCCTCAATCTGAAGCTCAACAATCCAATGAGAGAATCTCTCTAATTTTATTTGCCACCTTGAGTTTGCCCAAAGTATCTACATTGATGGACATTCTAAAAGTAGGTGATGAATATCCTTCATAGCTACATCGCATATAAAGCAAGACATTTCTCCTATGTAGAATATGCTTCCAAGTCTGGACCTTGTGGGAATGATGTTTGACAATAATCTCCAAATCAGCAATTTGTGTCTATTATGTAGATGGGAAGTCTACAACCTTTCCCAAAGTGTACACGATGTCCTTGGATTTTGAGGGATTCTTCACAATGTAGGAAGATCTAATTGCGAATTCCCTTGACTTGGAGGGGTTCCAAATGAGAGAGTAACCTTTTCGAAAAAAATAAAATTTTTAGAATTGCTCTTGCCACATGCTGCGAAAATAGGTTGTTTATTAGATTCCGATTCCATTATGTTCTATCATTGCTGAAAAGTTGGTTGACGAAATAAGGAGCGTTATCAAGTCTTGCTTCCAGTGGTATTCTGAAATCTGTTAGGTCAAGGATCCAAAAATTTTCCAAAATCCTAACAGCCAAATCAATCCCAATCTTGTAGCAAATTCCTTTAAGGAGTGAGTCTTTATATTTGACTATATCATTCCAGACCCAAGATCCCCTCTTTTCAATTTGGATAGCATCCAACGTTCTTCTTCCTTTCAGATACTTCAATTTCAGCAGTTTAACCCATGGTTTATCCGGCTATGTGCAGAATTGCCAACCCAATTTAGTGATACATGCTATATTCATTTCCCTTGATATTCTAAAACCAATTCCCCCTACCTCCTTAGGTGAGCATATAGAGTCCCATGGCTTATGATGAAGCTTTTTATCCTTTTTTCCTCCTTTTTCCCCCACCAAAAGTCTCTAATGATTTTATCAAGTTTATCACACATTTGGCTTAGTAGCATGATAGTTTGCATCTGGTAGAGAGGCAATGATTGAGCAATAGATTTCACTAATACACTTATACCTAGCATGTACATAGTTTTCTTCTTCTAACTTGATAATTTTGCTTCTCATATTTTCAACCAAGTCCTCAAAAGCTTTATTCCTTTAGTTCTAGAAAATTGAAAGACCAGATATTTTTCTTTATGTTCACATTCCTTGAAGTGGAGGATCTCACATATGCTTTCCTTTAGCTTTGCCTTGACATTCTTGCTGAAATGGATTGAAGGCTTCTCATTATTGATGTATTGACCTAAGATTATGCAATTGTCATTCAGAATTTTAAGCACCGATTCAACTTCCTCTTTATTCGCTTTATAATACATGACCAAGTCATCAGTATACATCAAATGTGCGACGGTCAGATTTTCTTTGGATACTTTAACTCCATGTAGCTTTTGTTCCATCTCTACTTTAGTAATCATAATGGACAATAGTTCAAAGAAGATAGTAAACAAGGTCGGCGACATTAGATCACCTTGCCTTGTGTCCCGTGTGGCCTGAAAATAAACATGAGGAGTACCATTGACTAATATAGAGAAAGTAGGGTAAAGACACGTTTCATCACAAGTTTGACAAAATCTGGGTGAAAACCTTGCTTTTCAAGAATAGCTTTCAAGACATTCCAGTCAAAGTCATAGGCTTTAGCTATGTCTATTTTTAAGGTCATATAACCCTTGTCACCCTTTTTCTTGTTGAGGTACCACACAATTTCATGGTTAATGATGCAATTATCCTGAATAGACCGGTTGGGGATAAAAACAATTTGCATGGAGGAAATGATATTGTTAAGGACCATCCTAATTCTACTTTGCAATGATTTTGGTGATTATTTTGAAGGTCCCGTTGTATAAGGTAATAGGACAGTAATGCTCCACTTTATGAGCCTTCTCATTTTTAGGGATGAGGCATAAGAAAGTATGGTTAAGGGGCTTAAGGAGATGACCTCTACAGAAAAAATCTTTCACAACCTCAATGACTATTTCCTATAACACCCCAATAATTTGTGACAAAGCCAGGATTTTGGTTCTGGGGAGGGGGGCACATTAGAATGAACTTTGGTATAGTTCATACTATATATTATACAGAATATGTAACAAATAACATTATATAGATACAACATAATAAGGATCGTAGATGCTTTAAATTAAAATAGAAAAAGATAATAGAAAAGAAATATAGTTCATACCTTTTTTTAAAATTGTGTTTGACATTCTTTCAAAGAAACAAAATCATCTAGTGCAGAGGTTGAATCTAAAGTTTCAGTAATTTCCCTCTCAATATAAACCATAAGATTATCAACAAGAAAATCATCCTCCATTTTTTTTACAAAGCTTTGTCATGACAATTTTCATTGTAGAAAATGCCCTTTCTGTCATTTCAGTAAAAATTGGAAGAGTCAATAGAAGATGGATCAATCCATCAATAAGAAATACACATTATTCATTTGTGTCTCTGCTAATCCTCGGCATAAATCAGAAATGTTAGACAAATTCTGTAACTTGGGATGATTTAGAACACTAACTTGATAGTGTTTGCAACTAAAACTTCAAGCTTATCTTCTCTTGCCTAGTGAAATTAAGAGGATAATATTTCTCCACAAGATAATAAATATTATCAATGTGAAAGGATTTATATCCATCCTTAGGATCCAAAGCTGAGCTAAGAGTAAGAAGACCTATTGCTTGTTAATTAAATTGACTATTTAGCTCAAAAAGTTGAGAATCTGTTGCCACATTAAATATATCAACCCGATAATAATGCTCCATATTGAAATTTGATTGTTGATGACAACCATGTTTCACCACATATGGAGAATTCATATTAGGAATATCAATGTTGTGCTTTTCGCAAAATGTATTTACAAGTTCTATCAAGTTGAGCCAGCCATCATCTCTCATGTTTACATCAACATTTTTGCACTTGTTATTAAATGCATAGCATTTACTATATCTTGGAATTTTGTTGTAAGCACTGACAAAGAATGCCTATAATCCCCATAATCTCCTTCATTAGATGTACGATAAAAACAAACTCAAAAGATTTGATTTTCTCACACACAAAATAATTAGATCCATTTTCAATGGCATTTTCTAGAACAAACCAAGTTGCAACAAACATCCTAATCAAACTACAAATGGAACTGAAATGAGAGTTCCAACATGTATCACATGGTCACTTCACAGTACTATTTTGGTTATGTCTTTTCCCGGTTTGAAGTTCATCAATTGGTTATAGATTTGCAATTTCAACTATTTGAGCAGATTATAACTCATCAAGACATTTGCAAGGCTCTCTAATGATATTAACAATGAAAGTCAAGTTTGAAAAGAAATTATGAATAGAAATTACCTCTCGAGAAGTACCAACTAATGCCAATTGGAGTCTGCGTGCTAAGTAATGAATATAATATGCAAATGGACAATCATTTAAAATTAATTCTTGCAAGCCATTCCATTCACCCTACATATTGCTAGCACCATCATATCCTTGACCACGAATCTTTTGAATATCTAGATAATGTCGAGAAAGAAGAGAATATATTTCCTTCTTGAGAGTCATTGCTGTAGTATCTTTGACATAAACAAGATCAAAGAAATGTTCTCTTTTGAATCATCCATCATCAACATATCTCAAAACAATAGCCATTTGTTCTCTTTTAGATTCATCACGTATCTCATCAACAATAACACAGAATTTAGAATCTCCAATATCATGAAAAATTTTATTTCAAACTTTACTTGCAAGAACAAATAAAATCTCCTTTTAGATCAAATGAGAAGTATATTTAGCATTTTTCGGAGCATTTTCTAATACAAATTTTCCCACCTTATCATTATATAAAGCTAAAAGTTCGATCAATTTAAGGAAATTACCACGATTGTTAGAACTACATGTTTCATCATGACCTCTGAAAGCACATCCTTGTAAAGTTATACACCGAACAACATCAATTGAAGTCTTAACAAGTAATTGGTTACCTTCTTTTTGCTCCCAACTTTTGTGCATTCATGACTTTATCAATGTGTTGAGCTTGATTCATCAAATATTGATAACATTTCACAGCTTTACTATGCAGTGAACATGGGTCTTCACCAACATGATTTAAGAAATAACACTTTTTTCCAATATTAACCTTTTTCCAATTCCTAAAACCTTTAACTATGAATGAATCTGTTCCATGGCAAACAACATGTTTAGAAATAAAAATGTAACATGGGAAACAAAATGTTGCATTTTCGTTAATGGAATACTCTAACCAAGGAAATCTCTTAAACCAAGATGACTGAAATCTTCATGGATGCTTCTTTTTTGAAAGCGAATACTTAGACAAATATGGTTGACATGACCCCATCTTTATATATGCTTGTACAATTTCGTCCATTTTATTAACCTTATATTCCTATATTTGATGATGTTTTTCTGGATCCCTTTCTAAATTATTAATATTGAAATCTTCAAGAGGTAATTATGCACAACCACTTGGATGATCTTTAGATTCAAGCCTTGGAGATTTAGAAACTTGAATTTCAATACTCGGAGAACTTTCCTTTGCTGAAAGATCACTGTCATAAGAGTCACTACTTTTTCTCTTAAAGAAAGTATAAATTTCAATACTCGAAAAACTTTCATTTGCTGAAAGACCACTGTTACAAGAGTCACTACTTTTTCTCTTAAAGAAAGTATGAATTGTTTTTAATTTACTAATATTTCACAATTTACTTGAAAATTAGGTTAACAAAATAAAATTTATTTTTTTATCAAATATATCTAAAATAAAATGTTCTAAAATTTTACTTTTTTAAACTAATTCATATAACAATATAACACAAACTTCAAAATGACACAATTCAAATAAACTAATATTTTTTTCCATAAATGCACAAACCCACTTCTTGCAAACAAATTAACAATTTACTAATTCTAATTTTATTTTAGAAATAAAAAAAACACATACCATTAGTAGTAGAAGACAAAGAGGAGTGGTTTGAGCTCCTTTCTCTTTCCTCCACCAAATACCCACTCTTGTTGTTCTAATACAAGTGGGGAACCTTGTGCCTTGTTATCTCTTGTCTCTTTTCTCTCGAATACTAAAAGCAAATAAGAAGATTTGATATTTTTTTTCAACGTTACACTAAAGGTTTACCTTCTCTTTTCTTCCAACTTTACTTTTTCTCCACTTTAAGACTTAGCTTCTTTTTCTTTTTTTTAAAGCCTATGATTTAACTTCTTTTGGAAGCTTCTATCTTTATTTTTTAGTTGACTTTCATGAGAAATCTTTTTATATTTATGTTGTATTATAAACATATACTATTATGAAAGTTTTGAAATTCTTGGTTGGTCATGAAGAATAAAGTGTTCGTAACATCTACGCTTGGACTCGTACTTGAAGCCATAGAGAAACCAATTTTTTTAATGTCTTAGGGAAGGGAATACCACAAAACAGACTATTATAAGTGTTGGTGACAAATGGGGTGTTAAAGTTATAGAGATCAGAAGGGAGTTGGGATTGCAGAAACTAAAAAGGTTAGTGAAATAATGCATAAACTCAGCGGCTATATCATTCCAGTTAGAGATCCACTATTTTTATTGATAAGAAGATGATCAATTGTATTGTACCTTTTGCGGGCAATGGTAGTGATGTGAAAAAAAATTAGTGTTGGCATCCTCATCTTCCATCCATCTCGCCTTAAATTTTTCTTTCCAGAGTAATTCCTTCCTCTTCAGAAACTCATCTAGCTCAATCTATGTATTGACTTTGTTTTCAAGGTTTGAGACAGTTTGTGGGGCAGATTGGAGATAGTCAATATAGTCTTGAAGGGATTTGATAGTGGACCGAACACAACAAAATTGGTATTTGTTCAACACTTTGAGGGTAGATTTTGTGTTTTTCAAGTGGGAAGCAATTTTGAAAATTAAGTGCTAGTGATCGGCTGATTCCATGCTCGTGTTATGATATCAGCAATTGAGGAATCTCTCAACTATATTGATTCCAATCTTAAGGGTTTGCATCTTAGAATATTTTTTAGAGAGGTGTTTAGGATGATGAGTTTATGATTTGATTGGACAACAGCAAAATGAGTGATATTTGCCTACGGAAACAGAGTTCTCCAGCTACTGTCCACTAATCCCCTGTCTAGCCTTTCTTGGATATTTTCTTTCCCCATCTCTTGTTATTCTTGATCTAGGGTCTAATAGTCCACTGTCATCAATAAATTCTATAAAATCTCTTTTACTTGAGCAACTGAAGTGTTATGAGAACCCATAAGGACTCTTATTGATCTCACTTCCACAAGTTGTGGGGATTTGTCCAACTCCCGACAGTTTTATTTTAGGATGATCATGACGATGTGGGGGTCACGATTAGGCCCGCCTCATCAGCAGCTTGGAATAGTGAATTGGAGTCTTAAAAAATTTTAGCAATTTTGATGCAAGAGTCTAGTGTAGATGTTTGGGCTTTCCAATTCTTGTTTTCTAGCTACTTTCTTAATGTATATGAATCTTCTTCTGATAACCATAACTTGCTTCTCTGTGATTACATTGTCTTTTGTGTTTGATTCTTCAACAAGTTACAGGTCTTCCTTTGCTGGGGGTTCGGGTTTCAACAGAGAGGGTTAGATAATTATCCTCTGTTTCTTCCATTTGGACAATAATAGTAAAGAGGTGGGTCACAATTAGTGAAAGGTTCGGTTGAAGGGATTATGGAGGAAAAGAGGATGGGCAAGGACAAGGAATAAAATGTTGACTATATAGAGAGTGGTAGTAGAGATGAGATGGGGAGGGAGAAAAACACCAACAGAGAAAGCATGGAAGTAGAAGTTAAAGAAAGGAGAAAAGGTAGGTTGCCAATGCTCAGATTTAATAGAGATGAATCATTGAAGAAAACTACTCTATAGGAGAGACGGAGAGAGAGTTCCATTCTGCAGAGGGAACATAGGAGGGCTTCCCTTTCTCAATGCAACAACAGAATTTGACTCCAATTCTAATCAAGGGGATCAATGTTGACCCTATTGTGATGAGATATCAAAACCTCATAATTTCATCTTATCACAAGTAAATTTGACTAACCTTTTTTCCCCCTCCCTTATAACCTTATTATTTCATCTTATCACACGTAAATTTACCTAAACTTTTTGCCCTCCCCTAAAACTAACTTCTAATTTCATTTGCATATTTCTTTTTAAGCTGAGGGTTTGGGTAAATAGCCTATATGTGTGATCCTTGAAGTTAGAGTAACACATTAAGACCCTATAAGTTTCTTTTCCTGCCTATTTGAGCTTTAAAAACCTTATAAGTTGCCGAAGTGTGTTACTACCACTTTTTCAAAGGCCAAATTATCAATCAAAATTTTTCTCTAATTTTTCTTTTATTTTTCTCTTTTTCTTTCTGCATCTTAAAAGTAATATTGATAACTCTTTAAAAAATCAAGAAGATCCTTCTAGTTTAGATTTGGATATATATATATATATATATATATATATATATATATATATATATATATATATATATATATATATATATATATATATATATATATATATATATATATATACACACACACACGTGTGTGTGTGCCGAGCATAGAACGACCGAGCTCGGGCTTCAAAATCAAGTATGTAACACCAGGAAAATTAGCCCACTCGAGACCATTGACCGTCCTAGCCGAGAGGAACTTAAAGTCAAGATTATGTGGAGCTTGTTGCTATGGCCTTGGGATTCAATTTAGGGTTTGTGTTTGAAGGGTCAAGAGTCAAGACTATGAGTAATAGAATTCGTGAATATAACCTTGGGTTGGAGTTTATACTTGAGTTTATAATAAGTGGAGTTTTTCATTTTTAGGAAAGCTTTAAGAGAGTGTAGAGATTGAATAAGTTAATGGCTTTTTGACTTAGTTTAGATTTGGATTCTAAATGCGAAGGATATAGCGGAGGATATGCATATTCGAGTTTATAGTTATTAACAAGAGATTTGAATCCGATGATGATGGTTGTTGGTTTATGAGCAGTCGTCATTATTAATGTTAGGCAGATAGTATTAAGGAATAAGAAGAGAGAACAACAAAAAATAAAATAAAATAAAATAAACACTTGAATTGATTGTTTTGCTCTTGAAAAAGAATTGATGGCATGACTTAAAGTAGTTTGTAAGTTCTTCATGGACCATGTTGACAAGCAAGGAATATATAGGATCTTAAGGTGGTTTTTAATCTCAAGAATCGAATAAAATTTTCAAAATTCAAGCATTGTATTTGAATTTGATTTTTTTAAAGGATGAAAAAAGTGAGTTAATTTGTAAGAGTAGATGTAAAATTTAAAGTAGAAAAGTTTATTGTTTTTCGTCATTTCTATATGTAGTTTTTTATTTTATTATATATATTTCGAAAAAAATTCATTATTCACTATTTACTTTTAAGAATTTTTAAGTTTTTCTAAAGCCTTTGAAATACCAAAACTTAAATTTGTCAACAATAACTATATTTTTTTTCAAATAAAGTTTAATTTATCAAACGATATCTAATTTTATATCTTTTTACATATAAAAAACTTTAAAATCAGCATCAAAACAGTCGATTTTGAAGATGAAATACCCGTTACTTGCATCAGCAAGTTGCTCAGTTTGCACACAATTTTTCCCAAAATTGAAAAAAATTGCAGTCAATTTTTGCCAATTTTTTTACAAAAATTGCACACAATTTTTGCCGACTTCTGGAGGAAATTGTGCGCAATTTTCTCTAATTTTTGGCGAAAATGGTCTACAATTTTTGCCAATTTGTGGTAGAAATTATGCGCAATTTTTGCCAAAATAGGCACAATTAAAAAATCGCATGGGCTGCCTCAACATTTGCAATCAATTATTTGAATGAATAACAAAGGTTATGCTAATAGAATGAAAAAATAAATATTCAAATCATATAAGTATTCTTCTTTTAATTACAAAATCATTGTGAGTTAAGATAGATTTATTATTAATATTTTCTGTTCATAGAGATTAATTAGTAGAATCACAAGTTCTCGAATTATGTCATCTTTCCATAATTTTGATTTTTCTTGAATTATTTCATTCTTTTGTCTTTTTTTGAGTATTCCTTATTTTTCTTTTTGTTTTTTTGATTAGGAATTTCTTGTCTTTGTATTTATTTTTTAAAGTTTTATTTTTATTTTTAAGTTGATAATTGTTAAGAATGTTGTTTTTAAATTTATTTCTATTAGCATAACCTATGTTACCTATTCAAATAATTGATTGCCAATTTTGAGGCAGCCCATTTGATTTTTTAATTGCGTCTAATTTTCACCAATTTTTGACGAAAATTGCTCACAATTTTTGTCAATTTTCTCTAAAATTGGAAGAAATTACATATAATTTCACCAGAAATCGGTAAAAAATATGTGCAATTTTTGCCAATTTGGACAAAAATTATGTGTAAATCGACTGTTTTGAGGCTGATTTTAAAATTTTTTAATATAAAAAAATATAAAATTAGATATCGTTTGATAAATTAAACTTTATTTACGAAAAAACGTAGTTACTGTTGACAAATCAGGGTTTTAGTATTTCAAAAGCTTTAAAGAAATTTAAGAATTCTTAAAAGTGAATAGTAAATAATAAAATTTTTTTGCACTATATATAGTTTAAAAAAATTGTATATAATATGCCCCTTGTTTTATTTTTCATGTTGAAAACCAATTCAAATAAATTTAGAAAGCTCAAAATTTAAAAGAAAAAAGGTTTTTGGGCTGGACTTCTGGAAAAATGGATTTTGCATACTAATCCCAGAGCCCATTTTTGGAAACTAGGTAACTACGCGACCCATTGTCCCGTACTATGCTTATTATTCTCTTTCTATTTTCTTCTTCTCTGCTTTCCTTCGCTCCGCCACCGCCGCTCGCTCTACCTCCCTCTTCCTCCGCCGCGTAGCGTCTCTTTCCGATTCTTCTCTTCGCTTTTTTACCGCACGCATACACAGTTGGAGGAAATTTTGGGTTATCCTTGCTTCCCTACGACAATCACAAACTTTTGGATTGTAAACCGCCGGTTATGAAGAAGTATGTCTTATGAGCCTACAGTGTTAGGTATGGCTTGTGTTGAAGACAAAGAAGAAGACGTGAATGAAGTTGAAGTTGAAGAAGATGAAGAGGAAGAATTATCGTGGTCTTCAGAATCTGAAATTGGAGATGCTTTGGATTATTTGGACTCGAAGGATGACTTTGAAGTAATTGATGGAGGTTTTACACCTCAAACTAGGCGCCCTAATGCTCATGGAGGGCTTCATGCTCGCCCTAATACTTCTTCTCTTCAACCTCTCTCGAACAGGAACCAGAAGTTTACCAGTCGTATCAGAGCTTCATCATTGGAGGTACTTGTTTGCATGTCGTAAGCAATTGCTAATCTCTTTTGTTACTGGTATTATGGGAGGTCATATTCATAAAGGGATTAGAAAGGAAAGAATTTTTAGGAAAAGATGGAACTTATTCTCGCTGTGGCGGTGTGAGAATAGGGATTCGATATCAATTTTGTTGGCAACTTCTTGCTGTTGTGGATGAGTTAAATTTTCAACCAAGTACGAAAGGAATGAAATTATTGATACATTTGCATTCATGCATAGAATAGGCATCAAATTTCCTCTTATGTTTCTTCTATGAACAAATGGTAGGACTTTACACACAGCCGGAAAGAGAAAGAAAGAAAAGAAAGAGGGTAGGACTTTATATTATCAACCCTATAGCCAGATACCTTTTACTTTGACATTTAGCAAAAGATTCTGTCGGGTTAGGATAGCTGGTGAGTTTAGTGTTGATATCTGAACTAGTGTATCGTTCAATGATTTCCTTTTTTTTTTTTTTTGTGGTTTGGGGGGGTGGGGGTGTGTGTGTGGTATACATGCAATCATGTGTGCATAAATAATTTTTTCAGTGCCGTTCAGTTCTGATGGAATCTTTGTATCCACTGAAGATGGATTTTCTAGTTAGCTATATCATTGTTTTTCCTTCATCATTCAAGACCTTTTATTAGCTGTGCAATTGTTATCCTTTTTTGTTTTTACTTCATCTTAGTCTTTTTTGGCTTGATTTTCCTGTGAATAATCTGATCTAGATTTTGGCTTCTAACAAGTTAATGGTGTAGGAGTGGGAAGGAAGGGTGAATGTTGGCATGTCAAACTCTGTAACAACTGCAATTCGTGAAAGCGTCCGTGACATGGCTATTGGAAAAACTAAAACCACAGAGAAGGCAGACCGTGCAACTGTTGAACAGGTGGATATGAGTTAAGAGTTTCTTAATGCAGATTATATTCTTCACAGTTTGGGCACTTAGAATAATGATCTCAGAATTTATTGTGAGATTCAAAGCACCAAGTATACTTATTGTTACATTTCTTTTTCTGGATTTTAGACTCTTTAATTAAGTTTGCTTCTATTTTTTTATATCCTGTGAATTGTTTTGGGAAATTATCTCTATCAATGAATTTATTTCTTTATTCTGATTAGATTTATCAATTCCACTAATTTTGATGGCTTGTTGCTTGCATTTTTCCTCATGTTTTCAGGCAATTGACCCAAGAACTCGTATGGTTTTATTCAAAATGCTGAATCGGGGTGTATTTAGTGATATCAATGGCTGCATTTCTACTGGAAAAGAAGTAAGCAGTTCGCTTGCTACTGTGAAAGTTATTTTTATTTTTTAGTAATTATACTTGAACTTTCTCGGGGAATTCAATGTATGGCTTGATCTTTCTCAATATATTATTTTTTATTGTCTTTTTTCCCTCTATACAGGCCAATGTTTATCATGCTACGAAGTCTGATGGTCAAGAACTAGCGATCAAAGTATACAAAACTTCAGTTCTTGTATTCAAGTATGCACATTAATCTTTTAGTTTTTCTGAATAAAATGTATAAAATCTCATGATAATAAATGCTGCTTATTCTCTTTTTTCCCCTTTAGAAATTTCAGTATCTTTCCTCTGAGTTGTTTTTGGTTCCAAGATTTGGATTGACATGTTCATCTTATATATATGCATTTGTCAGCATGTGAACTGTAATAAGAAGAAAGCCCAATAATAGTGCTTGAGGTTATGTGGAAGAACAAAGAAGTAATTTTGAGCTCCAGCATAATTGAAATGTGACTACTGATTCTTGCGGTGAACTCTTACATGTGAACTTCATTCTGATGCATCTGTCTCGCTATTTCAAGTTCTCTAAAATGTTCTTTGTATTGCCATTCACAAAAACAGGGACAGAGACCGGTATGTACAAGGTGACTACCGTTTCAGATATGGATACTGCAAACACAACCCCAGAAAAATGGTTAAGACGTGGGCTGAGAAAGAAATGAGGAATCTTATGAGGTGTTCCTCAATTTCTCTTGTTTTTCTGGTGCATTTCAAACTTTGGTTTAACGAAAATGTTTAAGCTGATGGTCTTTGATTTCTTTTATGATTCTTTTTTTTAAAAAATTATATATAAATTTGTAAGAACTATGGTCTGGAAACTCATTACTGTGGCATTGAGTTTTTGAAAATCTTATCCCCTTGATGTTCATATCAGGTCTGAGTAGTTCTTTTTTATTATCTATAACAATTAGCCAATACTCTTGTTGGACTCTGCAAGAGATGGCTTATGTGAAGGAAAATTGGTTTCTTTCTCTATACTTCTTCGAAGTTGCTTTTATTCTGCTCTGAGCTACGTGGCATTCTGTGAAGCAGCATTTCTCACCACTTCTCTTTTGTTACGCAATTCTTGTATCAAACCCTTTCAACTGCTAAATTTTCTTATTCAGCAGGCATATGGCTATTGCAGTTCTAAGTATGCAAACCATTCTTTTCTAAATCTATTTGGAATAACTGTAGAATTTTCTTCTAGGTGGTTTCATCCCAATGAATTAGGATATTGGAATATTTCTTCTAGGTGTATGAGTATCCTTATGTTATCTGAATCTCCAATATTAGGATATTGGCAATGGTGATGAATGTTTATGTTTTTCGTAGTGACCAAGTTTGTGGTTTCATGTGGGATGGGGATTGGGGTAGAGGAGAGTATACAAAGGGCCTATAAGAGATTCCGATTCTGGTGATATTATGGCAATTTGGCAAAGATAGTCTGATTGTGGTCTGTGTTGAGTATGTTCTCAATGATATTCCTCAAGATATTCTTTGGAGTTGCTTTTTTCTATTTAAACAATTTCTTATGAACACCTTGATCTGTGGTAGTAGCTTGGTCTCATAAAGTATAAATTACTGCTCCCTATACATGTTAGGATAAAAAGTTTTTAATTTCACCAGATGTGCTTTGGAAGTTATGTAGGTACTACCTGGATCTTTTGCAAAATTTTTGAGAACCCCCTACTTCCCTTTGAAAATTAAGGATTTTTGGAAGTCCTTATAAATTTATAAATTTTTTCTAGAACGTAAGGCTTTGTCTGTACCATATTCATTCTTTTGACTTGGCTCCCCAATTTCAAGTTCCTTCGATCTTGGTATGGGGGCGTTTGCTATTGTATCTTTCTTATTTCAGTTCATTATGAAAGTGTATCTTTTTCATTGTGATTTCTGCCTTAGGTATTATTCCTGATGATCTTATATAAGCCTTTATTTCTCCTTGTGCACTTGGAAGTTATGTGGGCTTTTGAACAAGTTTTATTATGAGAATGCTTCTTTTTCATTGTGTTTTCTGCCTTAGATATTATTCCTTATGTTCTCGTGATAAATTGTAGACTAAAGGCAGCTGGAATCAGGTGTCCAACTCCGCTACTTTTGAGGCTTCATGTTCTAGTCATGGAATTCATAGGTACTTCATTTCTGTCAATGAGCCTGAGACATTATTTAACTTTGGTTTAAATGCATTTTACCCCCTCAAACTCTCACCGTGAATCAGACTTTTGTTAACTACTGATTTTTTTCCCCTTACATGTAAAACTATAAAATAATAGGAAATTGTGTCAATTTTATATTTTGTCCACCCGCCCCACGTTTCTTTTTTCTTTTTCCCTAACTCCCTCTACTTCCTTCTCCGCCTGAATCCCTCCACACTGCCAGCCATCTGCTTCAAGTGGCGGAGATTCATATTGAAGTTGATTTTGAATTAGAGTGAGAAGCAGAATGACCTTTTCCAAATAAATAGATAGATAAGGAATTCTGATAAGCCCACCCAGCATAAGGAGTAGCCCTCCAGCGAACAGGAAAACTGGGCTGTTCAGGATGAAGCTGTAATCCCATTGGTGGTTCTTTAAACTTCACAGAGATTAATGACAATAACAAGGTTAAGGAGAACTCCATTAGCAATTCTTCTGTCAGTGGATGAGAAAAAATAGGTTTGAGAGGATTCTTTTAGACTTGTTGTGTTGCTAATGACTTTTTTCCTTATAACTTGTGTCTTAAGATTAAGAATACTTGATATTTATTTTGAAAGTGACATGATTGACATGCATGGAAGTGTTTCAGCGGAGAAAGAACTGTTTGCTGAACAATTCAGACTAAGATATGAAAGCCATATTTAACAGAGAAATTGACCTTGAATTGAGTCAAGGGGAGGAAGAAACTTTGCTGGTTTACTGGATTGTAGTTTAGTTCAGGAAAGTCAACTGATGCAGTTTTTATTCCTGTTTTGCCCTTATAAAGTCCTTAGTGAAAATGATTTAAGGTCTGAACTTTATGTATTCTAAAGTTTAACAAGTAATGGTTTCGGACAGAGAATGAATTTGATGCTCTTTGATCCGTTTTCTTGCAATTCCACAAGTTCATGGCTGGGCCTTCACCATCTTTAAGAAGTGCATTCCTTTTTAGAAGTATTGAAACAATTTCCACTTATGGTGTTACAGTGTGTTGTATATTTCTGGTTCATAGGCAAGGGGGGCTGGGCTGCACCTCGTCTCAAGGATGCTGCTTTATCTCTGGACAAGTTACGTGAGGGTTATGTGGAGGTATGCTTATTTACTTTATATTTATACATCTGATAATGATAACTACAGCAAAATAACTTGATTTTATAATTTCTGGGGGACTCTTTTGGATATCTTTTTTTATTATGATTGTCAATATGACTAGGAATATTATCTAAATCTTTGGGCTTTCCTTTGAGGAACTTTCAGTTCTTGTTAAAGAAAATGAACTCTTTTTTACTTGTGAAATTCTATCAGATGCCATAGTGGAAACTTTTCTTTATGATGTTTGCCATCACATTAACTAATTCCAGATATATCCCTAAAGTGCTTCAATTATTTAACATTGAAATCGACCTATTTTTCAGACCCTTGCTTTATATTTTAACATGTAGATGATTCTGTCGCACAGGCTTCATCACATGGGAGTCTCTTTTCTGAATTTTTAGACCTGAAACGTTTACGAAGCTCACATAGTATGATTTGTTTCAGTTGTTGGAGATCCCAAATACTATTGATGTTTACATTTTTATTTTTAGTTAGTGTCCTTAAGCATTGACAACCAAATATTTTGCACAAGAGCTCTGCTGCTAAATATTTCATTGTAGTTATTTTTCCAAATAACTGTAGGTTTAAGAAGGGGTTAGTCTTGGATTTTTTAAATAATATTCTGTGTTCATAGCTTTCTCTTTTCTACTTCCCCATCCTGTTCTTCCTTTCTGTAGGGAAAAAGTATTTAGGAAGTTTGATGTGATGCTAAAATTGTGTGTTGAACCAGATGATTATGGCAATGCGAACGTTGTATCAAAAATGCAAGCTAGTTCATGGAGACCTCAGTGAATATAATATACTTTACTTTGAGGTAGGCCTATACATTATTTTGCTTCAAAATGTTTTCACTTTTATGGGAAAAAAAGAAGAAGAAAAACATACTTAAAGAGTTCTTGTTTTTTAGGGGCACTTATATGTTATTGATGTCTCACAAGCTGTTGATCTTGATCATCCTCATGCACTTGATTTCCTTAGAGAAGATTGTGTTCATGTTTCTGTAAGTCTCTTCAAATCTCCATAACTATGGTTGAGATTCAATTGAATGAAAAAGATCCGTTAAATCATGAGAATGATAATAGCAAGCACTTGATACAGGATTTCTTTAAAAAGCATGGTGTAGCTGTTATGACAATACGGGAATTATTTGATTTTATTGTGGATCCTTCTATTAGTGATGATACAGTGGACGGTTATTTGGAGGAGGTAAAAAATTCACAGATAATTCATTCTCCATCTTTCATTCATTTGAACCTAAAATCCTAGTTTTTGTTAGATGCAAGAAAAAATTTTGGCTAGAGGCAACGTGATATCTACAGAGGAAGAAATTGCAGATTCTGTATTCATGCAGGTGTGTACTTATATCTCGGCTTCTCTTTTCTTTTATTATTTACCTCATGTGGAGAAGACTATCCATTTTTCCGGGGCATGCTTGAAGTTTTAGCCCAAACCACAAATGTTTTTTTCCCTCTTTTCTACAATCCCATCTTAGCGCAAAAGTGCAAAAACCTTCTATTATACCTGTCCAACACTGTCTGAATCAAGTATTCCATTGAGTAAAGCTAATTAAATGTCTCGAACTCCTTGTCTGGGAAACCCTGCTGTTTGTACTTAATTGATCACAGGTTCTACTTTAAATTAGCAAGAAGAATTGTTAAAACAAATTTCAAACCTATTTCTTTCCTTTATGTGTGTGTTCAGTCGTATATTCCAAAAACACTCGATCATGTGAGGAATGCGGAGGAAGACGTGCAGCGAATCACCAGTGGCAAAGACACAGGAGACATGTACTATAAGACCATTACAGGTCTCAAGCAGGCTCTTTCCATTTCCAATACTTCTGTCGCAGAAAAACGACCAGAGGAACAAGTTGGGAAAGATGTAGAAGATTCTCCTGTTCCAGATAAGCTTCCTGACCTGGATAATGGTCGAGAAGGAAGCGGAAGTGATGAAGATGAAAGTGATTCATCTGACTCGGAAGAACAAGATTCCTCATCTGAAAACGAGCAGCCATCATCTATTGATCGAAGAGCAGCTAGAAAAGAGAACAAGAAAAAGGTTAAAGAAGAGAAGCGGGAAGCTCGCAAACATAAAGTTCCAAAAGCTGTAAAGAAGAAGAAGAAGAAGTTGGCTAAGGCCAAGAAGTACCGATAGCTAGCCAATCACTGAAGCAATCTTAATTTTAGGCACCCTATATGTACATGAAACGCTTTCCAAGAGATGTTGCTTTTCTGCTTGCTTCCGAAAATTTTGTCTTGTCATCCGATTTAATTTTGTTACTAAGTTTATGTTTTTATTGATTTGGAAAGGAAGATGGACAGAATAGCCTTTACAAGGCTAATTTAAAGAAAGAAATCACTCGCATAGACATTGGAATCTGTCAAAGGGCAAACCAGTGAAGAAATGAGAAAATGACTTGTGCAAAAGCTTTATCTTCACAAAGAAGATGGTTGGTGATTGAGATCAGTTAAGCTTAAGAGACAAATCCAAATAATATATCATTCAAATATCAGACGGTCTATAATAAATGAGAGATCGGTCCAAAAAAGAAGAGTGCGGTACACTTCGTTTACAAATAAACAAGGGAAAGGATTTCACGTGAGAACCAAGCAAACTGATGACGAGTGGGTGAATTTTAAGAAATATTTTTTTATTTTAAACAGAATTACAAGAACTCCTAATGCCGGTAAAAAGTTTAGGCATCTAAATGCAGACATGAAGTCAAATTTTCACTCTATTGTTATTGTTGTCTATAAAACCTGAAACCGATTGAAATAGCTTCAACCGCACTTGGATTGTTGACACCAATGCTACATTCCCAACCCAAATCTTTAGGCAATCCCCACGGCAAGAACTCTGTCTAGTCCTTTATATAACTTCCTAACTTTCGTCTTTTCCTTGGTAATAGCCCCTTAGGGGTCTTGGTGGCACTCCTCATGGCTACAGTTGCTAATCTGAGGCACTGTCTTCAGAGAGTCAGTTTACGGTAATGCATGTGCATTTTCGTCGCACGTACAGAATCAAATTTGATCCGTCAGATCAGATCGATAGTTATAAAAATTTATAAATTTTTTAATTTATATATATATATATATATATATATATATATATATATATATATATATATATAAATGAGCAGTCAAATCTGATTTTAAATTTAATCCGACAGCTCAGATTAGATCTTGCACGTCTTGCAAAAAGGACTTACAGGACCGTAGCCACAATGTCTTCAAAAACAAGTTCAACCGGCTTACAAGCCTAAAAATCACATCATTTTCATAAAATTTGATGATTTTTAATTATTTTTTATCTTATATTCCAAATGTAAGCATCAGAATGTCGATGGAGGTATAAAACATCTCTCTCTCTCCACGAATCCTACTTGGAGAGATTTGATTCATTCTGAATTCTTTAATTCAGAATAAAGGGACTTGCTCTGACCGTTAAGAATAGGTAAATCCCCGAGGGTGTGCTTGGACAAGGTTGCGCACGGAACTCAATACAGTTTTTCATCTCAAATTTCACTTTTTCTCTCACAAAAAATTCTCTCTTCCGAAATCCAATATAAAAAATCTCAAAACCAAACTCTATCCAATCACATCCTCGATCAAATAGGAACCACCAGTTAGAGAAATAGGAATTCCAAGTCAACCGACATTGGTCAACCCGGAACCACTGTCTAGTGTTATCTTCGCAGGAATTTTTATCACAGCTGATGTCCAGTTGATGTCATGTCTGCAGCTACGTTTTTTGTTTTTCCCCTTTATTTTATATTTGAAGGACTCTATGTTGTTCTTTATTTTATATTGTACGTCTCTCAAGTAATTTTCTTTTAAATGAATGAAATACAAAACTTTGAAAAAAAGTAGACTAACTAGTATTAGTCCGAGGAGCAAAAAGCATAGATGTTCTCTACCTAAGAACAAACACGTCCGGATCCGGTCCTATACGTCTTTTTTGCAGGATATACAGAATTAAATCTTGACCGTTGGATCATATTCGAAATTTAATTTAACGGTTATTGAAATTTTATAAATTTTTTAATTTTTAAAAATATATACAGGATAAAAACATATGATTCATTAGATCAGATTTAACATATGATCCAACAGACCATATTTGATCCTGCACGTCCTGCAAGAAGAACGTGCAAGACTGGATCCAAATTGAGAACAAAGATGTTTTGCATAGGAATCCACCTTTGCAATAGTCCTCACTGTGCATCGACCAATCCCAACTACTCAGAATTTTTATAGTACCTTTCTGTGGAACAAATCAGAGCTATTGTTAGTTTTTTCCCAAAAAAAAAAAAAAAAGAGAAGCATAGTGCAAAGTTCAAAAGTTTAGATTGGACATCACCAAATACAAAGTAGTCGAGGCAACTCAGAGGTGCTTGACTCCCAACACAAAGTGAAAAAAATTATTTTTTAATTTTAATTTTATTTTTTTATATTTTTTAAAATAAAAAATTCAAATTAAAATTCAATCTAAACAAGACTTTTATTCATCGCTAATTGTTTGTAATGAGATGCTGGTTGTTTAAGCTTTAAGTTTGGAGTTCGATGTAAAGTTGAAGGCTTCCTTTTTGTTTTATTAGAATAATTAATATTAAACCGATTTAATTATTCTAACCCTACATCTGCTGTTAATTTTGTTTCAACAGTAAGAAATGTGAGCAAGAACTGGCAGATTAGGCTCAAGTTTCTCCAACTTCCTACCCTTCTCCGAGGGCCTAGTGCTGTCTTCTTGACCTTCGGATTGGTATCCAAAAGCCGAAGTTTTCACTAGAAAAACGATGATGTTTACAAGTCTTGTAGTTTCTTTGCACAAGTAGAGAAACCGTTGTATTTCAACAACTTGCCTTCTTCATTAGTAAGCAATTCTATTTTCTGGCCACTACCCTTCAAAAATGGAGTTAATTTTTTGTCCCAAAAAACAGAGACAAAGATATCTCCCGAGATACAAAGTTGTTTTGTCGGCATAACATTACCTTTGTTTTTGATCAGCTTGTCAAAATAGTTCCTCTAATATTGCTGACCACCAACTAATTCACATGCCCAATCATCATCGTCACCACAATTTCAATCAAACTGGTGACAAAATAGTCAGTTAAGTTAGTTATTTTTACTTGACAAAGTTCATATATTTTTTTCTAAAAATGTTCTTAGAAAAAAGAGAAAAAAAATTCTTGAATCAAAATTTTCACACCCCAATAATTTTTTTAGCAAATAAAAAACAAATGAGATTCACAATCATCTATTTTTTGTTTTAAGTGGCTCGGAATGTAACTCATTTATAAACCTCATTATGCAATGGTAAAAAGATGAAAAAGGTAAATCCACCAAAAAAGCGGAAAAAGATTTAACAAATTACTCTTTGCTAATAATTTGAGGAACTTATACATACTGAAACCCAAATTCTGCGGTTTGTTTTTACTATTCTGCCCCTTCTTCTACACATTATTACCTCCGCATCTCCCTTGTTTACATGAAGAGTGAAGACATAGGCCTTCGCTATTATCAAAATGGCACACTTCTCTATTTTCACTCTGCTGTTTTGCCTTTTGGGGATTGAAAGCAGGACAAGCAACTACCGAAGAAGCCATTCTTTTTCCTGCAATATACATAATCAATCAAACATTTTATCTTTTTTTTTACAATTATTTTTTGATAACTAATTTATATTACTTCTAAATCTCGAAAACAATACAGAAGTTTATAAAATAGAGTTTCTCATTTACAGCAAAACAACATCAAGACCTAACAACAGAAAATGAAATGAGGATTGAAATAACTATAAGATTACGATTATGCCCTCTTCTTACCGCATTTCTATTTTATACTATGATAAATTGGTTAGAACACATGCTCTTTTTTTTTTTTTAACAAATTGCTAGGAAAAAAGAAAGAAAAGAACGTCATACATGATTTTGTAAGCAAAATTCATCAATTATTTGTTTTTAAAGGCTTTGCCTTCGAACCAAAATATTTTTAATTTCCTCAAGACAATTCAAACTAATCTTTACACAGCATCTCGTGCATAACATAATATATAAAGTATAGATTATTAATTGGTTTTTTATTAAACTTAAAATTTTCAAAACTTTTAGGGCTAATAATTGTTATTTTACTTTCTTCCATAGAAAGCTATAATTATTAGTAATATTCATTGTTAGATATTAAATTAGAGAAACGTGAAGGCTACGGATGTTAGATACAGCAATCATCATCAATTTGTATTCATTGGAAAACATTAAACCAATTGGCCATCTTTCTTGAGATGAAATTCATAAAATTTTACTCGAAAGGAAAGAAATGTTTCTTTCAAAAAAAAAAAGGGAAAAGAAATGCAAACAATTCATTAATTCTCTATTTTGTCCTTATTGTTTCTGACATTCAAAATCCTATCCTAACAGCTGTTCCTTTCTTCTTCCATTTTGGTCTTGTTTCTTTGTTGGTATTTGGTAATATACCAAATCCAACCAGCTTAAACACTTTAATTTCTGCAAATTTGTTCAAGTTTCAAAGCCAATCCAAAAGGGTTTCCAAAACTTGATCAAGAATTGTTCAATTTTGAAATAATCAACCTTAAATTTCACAAGCAAATGAAATATTTTTGAAGAGAATTATGAAGAAGATGATGAAAATGTTACTAACGGAGTACCTTATGCTGCTGGTTCGACTACTGCTACTTCCACTGCTACCACTGCTACCAGTACTTCCACTATTATTACTTGATGATCTGCCACTAGAATCGCTCTCGCTTGAAGCAGAAAATCTTTTCTTCCACCAATCTTTATCAACACTTCTTGATGTTCTATCAGAGATCTCTGGTTTGGGAGAAACTTTTGCACATGCACTATTCAAATTCTTCTTCTTTTTTGATTTCAAAGAAATTGGAAATACCATCTTGAGAAACAACCCTTCATTATCCAAACTTGCACTTCTTGTGATACTCGATTTCTTCTCATTCTTCTTGCTTTCTTGCCTCTTGACATTGACCCTTTGATGTGCTACAACTTGCGGTTGATGATCATCATAGTTTTTCTCCTGAAGTAGACATTCTTCTTGAGTTTCCACTGTAGGCTGCTCCACAAGGTCCTTCAAGGAGAGTTCATAGCAAGCCTCAGGCATGTTCTTGACCATTTCCATAAGTTCCCTTTGCCCTCTTGCTATGGCTTGAGTTTTCGACACCGGCGATAAAGTCCGGTAGTTGTTGACGAAGTGTCGCTGATGCATCGGACTTCTTGGCGGACTAGTAGTCCACAAGGGCGGCGAGTGAACGCCGGACCGATCATCTGCTGCATTTAGAGGTCGAAATTGAACTGCCTCATCATCATCCCAATTATTGTTCCTATACTCCTCATAGTTTTGAGCTGTTTTTCTAGTTCTAGCACCGAAATTCCAAGGACCCCAAGTGCCATAGCTATCATTTGTGCCTCTAAAAGGATCAGCTTGCTCTACATGATTATTGGCAAGTTCCGCTCTTGGATCAAGCATGGCTTTCTTGAGGAGGATTTTGAGGGAGAAAAGAGGAGTAAAGAAGAAGAAGAATAGGAAGAAAGAAAGGAAATGAAGCAAAAGATGACGGAGAGATGTGCGTATGTGAATAGAGTTTGGTATAGTTGCATAGCCAGCAATGAGTCTTTTTGGTCAATTGTCCCTTTCCTTCTTAATGACAACCAAAGTTTTTATTGTTGTGGCTTCATTTGGTTTTGGCTCAAAAAAGTCTAGGATTTCTAGATGAGTGGGCGTAGGGCCATCTTCCCTAAATTTCTCGTGTTTGTCTCTCTTGATCTTTTACTTTTGATTATTTATCTTTAACTTTAATTATAAGTCTAGTAGTATTTAAGTATTTGCCATGGAAGGAATGGTTTGAGCTATCCCTTTTCATTTCACATCGTCATATGGGTCACGACATTTTTTTTAACTAATATTTATGATAAAGGAGATAATAGGTCCTTTAACACTGCTTAATATTTATGTGGAAAAGTTTGACAGATGTGATGCAGAATATTGGATTAAGATAGAGAAATAATTAATTAGAAATTAGTTAAATAGGCGTAGATGAAATTTAATTTTCCTAATTATTTACATAAAACGACAGAAAAGAGATCATTTGTGCCTTTGCTAGCCCCAAAATAGATTCCCGATATAAATTTAAAAAAGGAAAGAGAATGGTTTACTTGCTAATCCGCACCATCAAAGGTGACTTTTTTAAAAAAAAATTTAAAAAAAATCATTTCATTTCAAAATAATTTTTGTCAGCAATCAGTAACAATGATATATTATAAAGAAAAGGTGAAAAGTAAATTTTACTTTTTTATAAATTTATCATTCTACTTATTTTCTATGCATGAATATTATAAAATATACTACTGCAATTATCTCTGCGTATAAAATAATTCATAAGTGGGAAATTAATTATCTAGGTTTCTCTTTTTCTTTTTTTTTTAAAGGGCTAATTCTCATATTTTTGTGTTTTCCAGATTTAAATAATTGTAACTAAAAATTCAACTTTCAAGAAGCTATATGTTCTAATTTATCCTCCATCAAATTCTTCTCTCTTGGCTAATTGAAGGCTTGACTCATAAAAACTTTGGCACTTTGGTCATAGTCTGCTAAGGAAATCTATAAATTTTTTCTCTTTCGAGCCAATCAAAAGAAAATGGTATTTTTTTAAAAAAAAAAAATTTTGCAGGCTGTCAAGAAACATATTTGGAATTGTATACTCAATTTATATAATATAGATATTAGGATTTAGGATAAGTTTATCCTTACACCATATAGAAAGTTGATATGCCTCAAATGGCAAAATTATTTGATTTGTTTAGCTATTACTATAATTATAGAAAAGGTGGAAACTTCTTCCCAGATTTCCCTTAATTAGTAGGCAGGTGAGGTGATAGTTCATTATTGAAATGTTTGGCTCATATTAGAAAAACAAGAAAAAAAAAATAGAATTATATGAGAATTATTTGGAAAAGGGAAACAGACTTTAAGGTAGCAACTTAACTAGTTGTGCTTCGCTGCGTCCGGCTGTCCATGTGGTCTGTCTCTTCCCTTCCCCGTGTAATTATCTATCAAAAAAAAAACTTAACTAGTTAAAAATAATCCTTCTTAAGTAATGGTTTCGAATTCAAATTCACATTTTCTGTCTCCTAATGTATTTGAAAAAAAAAGAAATAAGATTTCGAGTCCTAGTATATACCATTTTTTTCAATATAGATACGGTAATTTTTTCAGTGTTCTTATATATTAATTCATAGTTTATGTTAATTTCTTTTAATTTTGACCAGTAAAACAAAAAAAGTATTAGTAACAAAAATTATACACTAATAATATTTTCTTCAGTGACGAGCTCAATACGAATTCTTACGTCATATTATTTTCACATTTGTGAGTGTGAATGTGCTTTCTTTTTTTCTTTTTTCTTTTTTCTTTTTTTTGTTATTTACCAATAGTACAAGTTATGCTGTTTTCATAAATTTGTATGCTCATAATACATAGATTTCAGTATTGATGTTTATTTGTTTTTAATTTTATTTTAAAATTTAATATAAATTTTTATTTTTTTACGAATAATATATTTTTATATAAAAATTATTTTTTTTTAAAAAAATCCAATCCATTTACGGCTTTTGCTTAGTAATTTCCAAATGGTCCAGACCCGCTGGCCAGACCACGAAACGCGGGGCACCAGACTAATCTAATTTGCTAGGATTTGAGAAATACGAAACTTTTAAGAAAAAATGGGAAAAAATCCAGAAGAACGAATGAAATGGTGACACGTGGTCAGAAGCGGACGAGATTTCTATACCATGACATCATTTTTATTTATGATAATTTTTTTAAAGTATATTTAAATCGTGTTTTATTTAATTTAATTTTATTGAATAGGCGATATTTACTTTTAAATAATACATGACTTGAAGAAATGTATATGAAGGTCGCACCAACCCACCCTTTTATTATTATATCATTATTTTTAATTAAAAAAAAACTCTAACCCTCTTATTTGAATATTTACTTTTAAAGATTTTTTTGCTTTAACAACTTTTTTATTGGAAACATGAACTTTGGACTTTAATGAAAGATGTTGGTAGCTTTGGAATTTGTAAGCTTTTGTTTAATTGACTTTAGTCTCATTGTAACTTCAATTTGAGATATTTCAGGGCCCCGCCCATCACAGCAGTGGCCCCTTATCAACAATAGTGGACATGATTTACATAACGGTCATATCAACAAAATATGCCCACAAGGCAAACAAAAAGAATATATATATATATATATATATATATATAATTTTTGTTCTTTCTGTTGGAGCATTGCCGATTGGGAGCCAAAGTTGCTTTTGGTATAATAGTTTTTTCTCCAAATGGGTTCAGAATAAGTGAATACATCAATTATACCGTATAACCATACCTTTCTCTTTTTTTTTCGTTCTTTCGTTTTTAGATTATGTATAGAGTTTTTATTATAAAGAAATCGGCATTTACTATGAGTGTGATTGGATAGAATTTGGTTTTGAGATTTTTTATCTTGGGTTTCGGGAGAGAGAATTTTTGTGAGAGAAAAAGTGAGATTTGAGATGAAAAACTGTATTGGGTTCCGTGCAGAACCTTGTCCAAGTACATCCTATTTAAAAGTATGCATTTATTGTGTGATTGGATATGATTTGATTTTAAGATATCTCGAGATTCGTAAAAATTAAAATTATTTGTGAGAGTATATGTGAATCCCACACTTAAAATTTTAAATTTAATTTTAAAATTAAACACTATCTAAATTTATCCTTCGTAGTGTGTAATAAATCGCAGACTACATAGAAAATAAATCAAATTAGATAACTTCGCATGAGGTACTAAATTCAAGTCTTAAAAAATTTTACCAACTCCCTTACAATATCGTGCCAATGTAATATTTGTAGCAGGAGAGAGTAGGTAACATTACATATGTTCTCTGTCCTACTAAGGTACAATTGATGTATTTGAATTGTGTTTAGTTAGAAGAGTTTTTATTTTAAATTTTATAAAAATAATTTTTTTTATAAAAAAAGTATAACTTAATTATATATTTAATTGAACGAAATACTATCTAAATGAACCAAAGATAAACAATATCTCCACATCATCCATCATCTCATTTCTCCAAAATCGAACCCTCAATCAAACAAAAAACATGTCATGTTAGATAATAATTTTGTGTTTAACTTTTTATTCTTATTGACGCGTAAATTTTTCTCATATTTTTTATTTTATTTATTTATAAATTTTTCAAAAGCCCAGATCCATTCTTCTGGATATGCTTTCAACAAGTAGTTCAAAAATAGCGAATAGGTCAACTCTAACATCATCGACATTAAGTTTCCACGGACACACGTGTGGTGGTTCCTATAATTTCTTGCTTTCGGGGTATCTAGAAGAACTGTTTTCTTTCCTTCTTTCTTTCTTTTTTTTTTTAATAGAAACAATCTAGAACAACTGCTAATAATAAAAGAACAAAAAAAGGAGAAAAGAAAAGAAAAGGAAAAGGGAGGCGGTGATGGGTGTTTGTGTAGAGAATACGTTGGTACTAATATGATTTCCCAGAATCTCCGAACTTGATCTTCCATTTATTTTAAAAGAAGTTTTCTTGATATACTCGGCCTACCTGACTAGACTATTTTTTATTTACTTTTTTCTAGATTAACAGCGCATGCTTACGCAAAAGTTGTATAACAAAGATAATATAAAAAGATTCTCTTTCTATTTTTAGATTTAAGGAAAATAAATTCAGAGGCGCAACCCCTCACATTTGTGCTAGATATTCCTTGATCAGGTGTAGTGTAAATCAAAAGATATGCACAAATAACACCCCTACGAAGAAGATGTAACTAAATTCAGCAATACTCTTTTGTAATATTTTAATAAAGAACTATCACAATACAGATTCGAACTCGCATTATCAGAGTATCTCCACTCTAATCACTTAATCACTTATTTTTAATGATAGTTGATTGAGTTCAAAATTTTATATAAAAATTTAAATTATATTAAAATTAATATAATATAATAAAAATAAATAATATTAATATATAATAAAAAATAATTTATTGACAATATATTATATTTAATTTTTTTAATTTTATAAAAAATATTCAATATTTTAAAACTCTTTAAAATCATTTTATATATTTAACAATGGTTAAAATCATTATTTATTGATGGCTGCCTTGACAAGTAATGATCCGACAATGAACTCAAATCTGGGTACGTTGACATAAAGAAGGGGGCACATCTTGATGTGTGTGTATATATAAATATATATATATATATATATATATATATATATATATATATGTATATATATATATATATATGTATATATATATATATGTATATATGTATATATATATATGTATATATATAATATAACTATTTCTTTTTTATGATTGTAAAATTTTTTAAAGTTTTTATCTTTTTTAATTAGTCGTCAAAAAATTTAATTTACTATGATTGTTTTAAATTTATTAAAATAAAATTTAAACTAACATATATATTAATTTTTATTTTAAATTTCGTATGTTAAGTTACTTTGTAAAATTAAGAGTCTTTAATTATTATTTTAAATTTTTTTGATTGGTTAGAATTATATTTAATCTATTAAAATAATTTTAAATTAACTTATTTATTAATTTTGATTTTAAATTCTGTATAATTTTAATACATTTATCATATTCAATCTAGTCATATATATACATTTATATGACTAGTCTAACTTGAGAAGGTTTTTGGGTAAAATTTTTGTTTTACCAAATCAGTAAATTCAAGGTGCAATCCTTCTTCGGTAGCACTTGTTTTCTTTCATTTTCTCCTTTGTTGAAAAACAAAAGAAAGGGAAGTGCAGACAATCTTGTTAAAAGGACCGACGATACAAGGAAAGGACAAGAATGGAAATGCATGTATACAGTCCAGTAAATATCGAAAGTGAAACTTTCTGCCCAATAAAGCATGATTTACTAATTGAAAAATTAACTTAACTCATAATGCTATTATTGTATACTTATCTTGATTATTAGAAAAACAGAAAATATGCATATTATCCACTATCCGCTATCTATCGGCATGACATTTGTTACTTATTGGGATTATTGCAAGGGATATAAAGAGAAAAATAGTGATGACTATGTATGGTTTTTTTTCTTTTTGGGGTAAATAAGATTGTATATTGTTTTATTTTGAGATTTTTTGCTTTGAATTTTAGGAGAGGGAAATTTTTTTAAAAGAAAAAAATAAGACCCAAGTGAGAAATTTGTATTGGGTTCTGTAACGGAACCAAATCCAAATACACATGTATATACTTCATGATGACTAGATTCAACATCGTATGATCTACTCTATCTATTATATAGTATTAGCTCTATCTACCCTTTTCATTTGTCTAATAATATTTGTTTTATATACATATTTTATTTGATCCATAATATTAATTTGCTTTATTTGTAATACTAATACAGATTTAATGATAAGTTTTTTCCACTTTCCCCCTTCTGCAACTACTATTATCTCAATTTCCGATGAGATGCCTCTAATGTGTTTTATGAGCAAAAAAAAAAGAGTCTTTTTATTTTGAATTGTATATATTTTAGTGAATTCTTAATTTATACTAAAAGTTCAAATTGAGCTAATATAATAAAATGTAGGGAATAGTAAATAGAGTTTCATTAACAAAATTACTATTTAATTCCAGGTCCTATATGTCCTAATTATAGATACTTTTATTATTAAAGAAAATGTTTTTTTATCCAAAACGAATAATATATCTATTCAAATAGTTTCTTTTGTAAATGTTCATTACTAAGCAAAGAAGCTTATTACTCAGCATAGCTATAAATTTTCTCAAAAGAAACAATAATTTGTCGCCAAGCAAAGAGAGAGAGAATTGAGTATCATATAAATATAGGAAAAATCTCTTAAATTATCCAAAAATTATTTAAGAAAGTACCCACATTTTTCATCAACTAATTTTATTTATTAATTAATGGAATCTTGCCCAACCACGCAGCAATGATATCTAGTGAGATTTCACACACGTAGCTTTTGCATCATATTTTGAAGAGGTAAACCAATCATAACAAGTTATTTTTTCTAAAAATAACATCTTAATCCTTCCTTTCGATACGTTTCATACACCTTGTAACTTGCATAATGCAAGTTATCTTGACTTTTATTGGCGTAGAAAATAACTTGTTTTAACTAATTTATCGATTTAAAATGTAACACAAGAATTAGACTTTGAAAATTTTTATTAAAAATTACTAAATGGGTGTGTAGTATTCTATTAATTGATACATAAAATTAGTCGATGAATATAAAAAAAAAAAATTGGATAGATTGGAAACCCTTAAATAGTTTTTTGGTATTTTGAGATTAGGGTATAAGGGTAGTTAGCAACTAATTGCGGGGAGGTTTCCCTACATAAATGAGAAAGAAACCTTAAAGAATTGACATTCGTACTTCAAACTTTTTTGTGGACGCTTGTCCAATTCATTGAGGTTTTACCACCTCATATCGAATTGGACTATTTCAATTTCAAGAAGAAGAAGAAAACCTGTGGCTAAAAATCTCGGGCACCGTTTGGCTATTCTAAGGTGGTGAAAATTTTCAATGACTTGCCGAGTAAGATTAAGAAATTAGCATGATGATAGAATGACAGAGATATTACTTCCAATCATGTCGTTGTCGCACGTGTTTTCTAGTTGCCCTTTAATTATTTGATTGTGGTAGAAATATAATTTCATCACATTTTTCTTCTCTAACAAAAAAATTAATTTTATAGAATTTAAAACAGAAATTTTCCCAACCAAACACATACTTGAATTGAATTGGGTCTGGGGTCTCCGGTTCGATTTCCAAATGGGCATGAATAGCAAACGGTAACCCGTTTGAGCCTGATTGCTCCGAATCCTTGGCTGGCTGGACTGCAAAATTTCTGAGTGCCTCCGAATCCGTCTGTGCCCCGATCCCACTTCGGCCCACACACCAAGTACGTGCGCGTGTGTAAGGTCTTCGATTGGGAAGAGTGTAATGTCTTTTTTTTCAATATGCAAATGCGTAAAAAGTTAGTGCCATTGTTCATAAGAGAAACAAATCAAGATCTTTTGAACAATGGCACTAACTTTATACAATTCATCTTTGTATAAATTGCTACGAAGTTACATCGGAGTTTTATTTTTTTATTTTTTCTTTAAATTTGACCTATAAGTCGGGCATGAAGAATATTTTTATAAAATCTATAAAGATCAAAATAATTTCAAACTCAATTATCATTTAATCATACTCTAAAAAATCTTGCATTACACAAATATATACATATAATTATTACTCCTGAGAGTAAGTCATCCTCCTGTTAATTCCTTCCCACAAAAAAGCATCACCCGCAAATTCCCTCCATGGACAAAATCAAGCTCAAAAAGTCACATTATTTTAATGTTACGATTATGTTCCCACTGGATCTGTATTCCACACAGCAATATCTCAAATCTCACTAAAAAATTCCTAGTTCTCAAAAACAACTCTGTATCCCGCTGGCTATATAGTTTTCCCATAGGAATTCAGCTAACGAATCCCTGAAATTTGACCACGCTCGAAGTTCCACTGGCGTGCATCGTTCCATTACATCTACAACGTACGGAACACGTTGTGAGGCTGTATCTTGAATATGTACATCCCTAGCTTCATTTGGAATACGGGAAAAAAATGGGTCATTTATGTCATGCATACGAATGAAGTTATGAACCACATAACACGCGGTGATAATTGCTATTTATTTGCCTAGCCATGCTATAGGGCGGCATTCTCTCAGTCAATATCGGATATCGCTTCTTCAAGACTCCAAACGTGAGCTCGATTACATTTCTTATGGAGGAATGTCTTCGATTGAACAATTCTCGCGGCCCTTGAAAATGTGTAGCACCCATAAAATCACTGTTATGGTACCGTTCGCCCTTGAATGGTGCTAGAAAACCCTGCTGATTAGCAAATCCCACATCGACAAGATAATATTTCCCTATCAAAATTGTGTACACATGTATTTCAGCTCCAGAATTATGTGAACAAAAAGTTTTAAACCCACTTGGGTCCTTGCAATATTAGTAACATTTGTAAGAGAATCCTTTTTGGAAATATATAGTTCACCGAGTTCTTTTGTACCTTCAGGGGGCTTTGGAAATTCTGCGCCTTCCTTCGTTGTGGCATCGAAGAGAATTCTAGAATCATGCGCACTCCCTTCCCAACCTGCGTAAACGAACACAAACTTCATGTCGTGGTCACATGCTGCTACGACATTTTGTGAGATTGTGGACTTCCTATTTCTATACATTTTACGGGTCAATCCTTTAGTGTGCACTGAAATATGCGTCCCATATATCTCCCCAATACAGTCCAGAAATTATATACAACCATAGTAGCAGATAATCTTCTCCTCAAAGGCAAGCATCAATTTTCTCAGAGGAATTACTAAAACCATGAGGTAGTAGATAGATACAAAAAAAAAAAAATCCAGTAAAAAATTACAATCCTCACCATGAACCATGGAAAATGTTTATCGTTATTGATTATCTTCGGGTATGGAACCTCAACATTCCCTGGCTTGATATACTGAGGCGCTAGTGCGTATAAGCAGTCTGACATTTTTTTAACATGTCGAGTAATAATCTCAGTAGAATGTTGGAAACGTTCTCCTTAGTCACTATGCTTTTTATTTCTCGTAACAACGTGTAAAAAAATTGCCAAGCTTTCCCTCACATCAACTCGTTGCTATGGTTGGTCAACCCAGTGACCTGCTGCAACCAACACATTGCATAAACGTATGAATGGATCCTTACCTATATGTAGATTTTTCCATATTCGCGCCGGGTGGCCATTGAGGAGTTTGTCCACCCACATTGGTCCTCTAAGGATGGATGTGCGACATGGCATTTTTTCCCTGCGTCGTTTGATCGAACTTTCGTACTGCATCAAAGTCATTAGCTGCATTCTCCTTAGGTCCTGTTCATCTTCTCTTGAGCTTGTATGTTCTGCTACTGACGAATCATTGTCTATAGAGTTGGAGTGGAATTCAGCTGCTTCACTCATTACTAATGTTGAGGAAAAAAATCCTGAAGGAATAGGACAGCCTCACTAACTACAAGTCACCTGCTTACGATGCTTCATAGTGTCTCTCGGTACGCATTTTTGTAGAGTAGACATGCTAGTGTTATTTTGCCCGTGACAGATAGAATTTTTTTTTTTTTAACAAACGATGATTATCTTCAAAGAGTATCAAAAAAATTGCTCGTCCAAAAAACCGTACACTTGAAAATTTATCTATAAGGGTTCGCATGCGCTATCTAGCCTCAACAACATATCTTCTACAGCTCATAAATAAAAAATGTTTTGCGGGGTGCTCTATAAACATCTCTGACAAAGCAAACTTTCCCGATGTGAGCAGGATATCTGTTGACTTGAGGAGTGTCTTTATCCGTCCTTAATGCATGCCTTTTCAAACAATTTGGAATGGGGTCCCCTATATTTTTGCTTGTACGTTACAGGTTATCTGCGATTGGTGTGTCGATGTGATAGCATGCAAGCATGCAATCCATGTAGGACGAATTTCTCAAAACCAAAAAATTGGTCATGCTTCACCAGATTTGGACGCAACAAATGGCCAATCACTGGGTACCAAGCACAGTTCATTGAACGTCCAGTAAGCATGTTTGAGTGGTGCACATTATTAATGTGCACCGTGCAGCAGACAGTGGGGGGAGGGTTCCCAAGTGGGGGTAATAGTTCCTTGAATAGTAGCACATTCAACCGAAGAAAACATCAAATACCCTTTAAAAATAGTACAACTATATTATTTATATTTTTACTTTATTTTAATTATTTTTTCATTTAAAAATTTTTAATGCGAGATTGCTGGATATGTACATTGACATCACCAAATGGTAGCCGATACCGTGAAATGCTACTGAGGTCAAATTGGGATATTAGCTAGGAGAGAATTTTGTCAGACGGTTATTTACATTATTATTCTATTGCTTTTACAATAGTTGACAATTCAACCACGTTCTGATTTGTAGGGTTGGATCTTTTGTTAGTATTTTAATAATAAGGATAGAAAAATAATGTTTAAATAAAAATTTTTCCGTCTCAAATTTTATAACAAATTATGTATGGAAGAAAAATATAACTTAAAATACAAAATAATATATTAAATACAATTCCCCAAATTTCGCAGCAAACAAAAGGCAAACAATGTGAAGCAGGAGATGTGTATAACATTATTCAAACATGATCACTGTTACAGGTTATCTGCGATTGGTGTGTCGATGTGATAGCATGCAAGCATGCAATCCATGTAGGACGAATTTCTCAAAACCAAAAAATTGGTCATGTTTCACCAGATTTGGACGCAACAAATGGCCAATCACTGGGTACCAAGCACAGTTCATTGAACGTCCAGTAAGCATGTTTGAGTGGTGCACATTATTAATGTGCACCGTGCAGCGAGCATGATGGGGGAGGGTTCCCAAGTGGGGGTAATAGTTCCTTGAATAGTAGCACATTCAACCGAAGAAAACATCAAATACCCTTTAAAAATAGTACAACTATATTATTTATATTTTTACTTTATTTTAATTATTTTTTCATTTAAAAATTTTTAATGCGAGATTGCTGGATATGTACATCGACATCACCAAATGGTAGCCGAGACCGTGAAATGCTACTGAGGTCAAATTGGGATATTAGCTAGGAGAGAATTTTGTCAGACGATTATTTACATTATTATTCTATTGCTTTTACAATAGTAGGCAATTCAACCACGTTCTGATTTGTAGGGTTGGATCTTTTGTTTTTGTATTTTAATAATAAGGATAGAAAATAATATTTAAATAAAAAATTTTTGTCTCAAATTTTATAACAAATTATGTATGGAAGAAAAATATAACTTAAAATATAAAATAATATATTAAATACAATTCCACAAATTTCGCAGCAAACAAAAGGCAAACAATGTGAACCAGGAGATGTGTCTAACATTAGTCACACATGATCACTGTTACAGGTTAGCTGCGATTGGTGTGTCGATGTGATAGCATGCAAGCATGCAATCCATGTAGGACGAATTTCTCAAACTAAAAAATTGGTCATGCTTCACCAGATTTGGACGCAACAAATGGCCAATCGATGCGTACCAAGCACAGTTCATTGAAACATTATTCAAACATGATCATTGTTACATATATTTGCAGAAAATTTTTAATCATTGTTACTTGGGTTTTTCAATTCAATAACATAAAATTTTTAATCACAAATATAGTGGTAGTAGTAGGTATGCCCCAGAGATCTGTTCCAAACAGCTGGTCCAGCCACATAGATCAGACTCATAGAGATTGTCGCATCCTCATTTGGAAACAAAAGAGTGGTAGCTGCCCAACAGCAGCTAAGCTGGGCGAGATATTTGTCATGCCTTCTTGCAGGAAATAAGCATACATGCCAGAAATAGCATAGTATTTATTAGTTCCAGAATTAAAGATGACATGGTCAAGCCAAATTAAACAGCAGTGAGTATATACTACTGCTTGCACCAAATGTTACATACGTATCGTTTCATATTTTCTTCTGATCCACCGAGCCAGTGGAAATGAGGGCAGGCCGCCTGCGTGTCCAATACTTGCAAATTGCATTGAAGGTTCAGAGCGTTCATCTTTCCCAAAAGCTGCGGTCTGCACTTCAAATAGATTAGTTGTGTGCGAGGAACTTGTAGGCTGCACAGTACTTGAATGCAAGTGGGTTGCCCATGCATTTTCTACCTCACGAACGGAATGAAAGCCCTTGTAAAAATTTCTCTTAAAGCCATTTACAGATTCTAAACATTCATCCCAGCTGAGGAAGACACTGGTCTTCCTGCCTTGAAAGACAACATAAGTAGCTTTTTAGCCCATCAATTCTGACTGAATTTACATCGCAGCCTTGTCCATTTGTTTATAGGACAAAATTTGCCACTAAACGGGCCCCCAATATGATACAACCAATGTCATATTATTGATGCATGGGCCCCTTCAAGATAACTACAATGAAATGATGACTGTTCATAGCAGTGATAACTGTACGTAGCAGTCATGACAATACAAACTCTATAAAAAGATCAAACACAATATTGGACAAAGGTCAAATACTACAGTGATGCATGATTTATTGGCAGGATACTCTTTCCAACTGCATGTTAAAAGTTCACAAGTTAACATGCTGCAGAAGAGTATTTTCAACAAATTGCCTTGAAACTAATTGTAGAATATTTATTTAGACACAAACACATATCTTTACAAATTGGCATTTGAGAACAGCAGCCATGTGTGTAGTTAGGTGTAGGCTGAATGAGTTGTAAAAATGACATGATACAGCTATTTTTCTGTTTGAACTCAGCAACCAACTATTTTCCCTAAGCTGTTCCTGCATGAGATCAAGGGTCTAGATAATGACCATTCCTGGGTAAAGCCATAAGCATCATTCAGTGTACCATCTTATCCCATGATCCACAAACGAAATACAAAACACCTCAAGCAACATAACTTTTTTTATCAGCACTGCGGGAAACATCAATTTTTTAGCAGAACAGAAGAAGTAACATAACCAGACCATAATATATAATAGTATACTGCCACAACATAAAACAAAACATGGAAACTGCCGATATTACAGTAGTACTGCCACAGCGTAAAACAAAACATGGAAACTGCCGACTTTACAATAGTTCAAAAGTCAAATTTAAAAGGAGAAACGCCCATGTTCACAGCAGTTAAAATGGACATGTTTCGCCAAACTACAGCATAAGTGCACAAAAGGATTAATTATCATTATCAATTCAGATTGTTGCATCAGCATTGTCACTGGCAGAAGTATCTGCGTCACTGACTTGAACGCCTTCTATTGTGGGTTTCAATATCTTGTTTCGCACGTGCCACACCCTTCTATCTTGGACCATGGACAACCATCGTTTCCTCCACTGCTCACCATCATAGAAGCTGTCCACAACGATTTGTACTCCTTGTGAGTGAGGTACTTAAAGTCGCGATTAAGAATTTTCATGCACTGTGGGATGTCGTATGCGTCCTCAACTTCTATTTTTCCCCTCTTCGCCAAATATCTGCTCTTGCACTCCTCAGCCCGAAGTTCCTCGATACGCCTCCAACTACTAACCACACTAGCCCAACCTTCATCCATGTCAGAGTTAAAGGAACTGCCGAAGCTTTTTCCCTTGTTCCACGTACTGCCCCCGCTAGCTTTTCGCTTTTGGCCTGAAGAGATGGGCGTTGGGCTTCCGATGACATCAACATCCGGGAAAGGCAGAACTTTGGACGGTTGGTCGTGCTGCAACTTGGCCCTTACCTCCTCCTCCGCTGTCATTGGGCCTTGCATTGATGAACGGGCGTAGCAACCTCGAGCAACTGAGTTGAAGAACACCATCTTCATGAGGTCGTAATTAGACAGGCCTTTGAACATGAACTATTTGGCCTCAGGCTTAATCTGCAAAGATAAAATATAAGAAAATGCTTAATGCAGTTATGTATGATTAACACTTCTGCTGGCTGTAAGCAATGCATATTGAGAAAAATAAATTATGCAACCTTATGACTAAACTGTTATGTTTTGCTTTCCAAAAGATAAAAATTGATTTCTAAGATGCATTACATTAGCCCTTCGAACTGTGTGACAGTAACAAAAATTATTTAGAATGTTCAAGCCATTACTGAAAAAAAAAGATCAAACTCTGCATTTTCTGTCGCAACACACATAAATAATGAAATTGCTACACAGGGTTAATCTTGGGCAGGACTGCAATAGCATGCTAGTAAGCAGAGCAAGCCTATTAGCAAAACAAATGGGGAAGCCACGAAGTGAACTGTGTCAGAAATGCTGCACAGGCTGTTGACAGAGAAAGCAAATGCAGTCTCCTTGTAAAGTGAAGAGGAATTCATTTTTCCAGTCAGCGTCAAAACCATTGCAAACCGAAAAACACCACGGATGATTAAAGTCACCGTAACATGTCTAAATTCTATCCCCCAAATCAGTTTGAAAACATCTGAAGATTTTTCTCACATGTGAAGTTACATGAACATAGTTGAAAGAAAGATAGCCTCCATCCAAGTCAATGATGTACACAATGCGTATTCAGTTTAGTATAAGAAATGATCAATTGTGTGGCCATTCTCAGAGAAATCTTAGATACAACATAATTCATAATCGATGCACCAACAACTGTAAAGAACTATACATGCACATCATGGGCAAGAAATTCTGCACAACTGTGTCAACCAAGACCCTAAACCATATCAAATGATTGCACAACAAAGAAATAAGCATGTGAAAAAAGATAGCAGAGGCGTAGGAGAGAGGTGGAAATCTTTATTTCTAGTACCCGTATAAGTCTTCCCAAGTCTCCTCACTTGCCGTTATTGTGCCTGTCTGTGGATCCCAGCCGCAACTCGTCTGGTCCTCCAAGAGCCACTTCATAGTGCCATACTCCCTACGCATCCGACTATACTTCCCGTAAAGTTGATCTCTATTTGTAGGCCCGTGCTGTTATGTTATACCACTCACTGACCACCTCTTTCCACCCTTCTGAAGTGAAGCCTTCTCCGGACCACATTCCATTCTCTGTCTTAACGCGTGAGAAAATGTTGAGGAATAGGTTCTCCAGGTGCAACGGCCACATATCCACAGCGTCAAACATAGGATGTTGGCTGCCATTGTCCTCCATCTGGAAAAAAGAACTTTGGTCACGAATAATGCAATCGGGTAGAAGCTCGAAAGCGTGATAACAGTTGTTTATGTTGCTATTTTCGAAGTACAGCAAGCACGACTCCAAAAGAAATATATAAAGTGATACCAAAAATCCATGAAACATGTAGAAAAAATATTATTTGAAGCATGGGGCATGAAGCCCTTCTCAAATTTCGTAGACTTGACAGCATGTTCGCTATTGAACTCAAGTTAATATAACCATATTAGCCTCATGTACAGCCTATAATATGAGTATGAGTACTTGAAAAGGAACCGCAAGAAAAATGCAAATATGTCACTATACTATAGGAACACTCTTTTACAAATTCTTTATGAACGAAATAAGGAACGTGCATGAATGCAACAATGTGTATGAATAGGTCATCTCACAAAATGAGGTAACATATGTGGACAACGTCGTAGCCTACATACGCATTGGTCATTATTTGCAGGGTTACCTTTATTCGTCGTCGACGCTTGAGAAACCAGAAGTTGGAACTGGTTGGAATCAGTTATGCTGAGGCAGTCGTCAAGCTCGGAGGGAAGTACCTCAACCTAGACAGCCTGAAAATCCCAGGGCAGAGAAATAGTTAACATATATTTAAAGAATTCAAATGAAGAACCAAAGCAGTGGTTAGTTAATAATAGATTAACCTTGTCACTCTTTGACGAGTTCACAACGGCGTTGAAAGTGTAGGGCTTAGTTACGGGTTCCTGAGATTTAAAATTCCTTAGCAACAAACTCGGAGAAAGACAAGTATTTGGATAAATAAAAGTTTCATGATTGGTAATGTAATTATACCGGTGCAATCCAGTAAGCAGTTGGACAATTCTCGTGATTTTGTTAAATGGAAAAAGACTGAGAATTCTAGAGCAAGGGATTATAGTGGTACTACCGACATTAACAGTAGGAGCCCGTGGTGCTTTGTTGCTCTGTAATAAACCAACAGTTGTTTTTCCAATAATATATGAAGAATAGTTAAGTTAACTCTTATATCTATGGTTGAAATGAAGTTTTCATCCATTGAATGATTAGCAAATAAAATGAATGGTGTACACTACATGATATGGACGAAAATGCCCTAAAGCAAAACTGTATCCAAATATGGAAAAGCTAATCCGTATATATCTCAAATTTTATCTGTTTTGTCAATGTGACTAAGTTTCCTTGATGCATGCAAACTGATTTCAGTTTAACAGGGGCTGATATTTAAATACAACTTCTTCTGCATAAGCATCGTACTAATGGGCAAAGCTTGCTTTTCTTGCGAATTTGTAGAATCAAAACAAATAGAAGAACAAAAGGATGTGTAATGCAGAAGTGTTAGAGACATTGAACATCAATTTTCTTGATTTCAGGCAGCCTAGACTTGAAGTGATCATATGGTACATTTTGCAATGTAAGTAACATGAGATGACATGTCACCAGCATTGATATTGGACACAAAAGGTAAAGAATGAACATATCTGCTTATTATACAAAAATAATACTTCAGTTTCTTAGATATATAGAAATCTCCAACATAAAATATTACTATCTTCTTGCGCAAACAGACCCATAGTTCACGAAACATCAGACGGATTCTGTTGTATCCTTAGTATCTATCTGTTAGCATGGTAAGAGCTCGTGGATTGAAATAGAGAATTTAAGAACAAATTTTACACGAGTGATACATGTTCCTTCAATTTCTCCAAGCAAAGCTCTTCGCATCGCAATGCCTATTGTGTCGGCTTGACCTTTCATAAGTGGAGACAGAATAAAACGTCCATAATAAAGACGTTTACTGTCTGTTCTTGATTCAACACATTTCCACTGTAGTGTCCGAGTAGATACTGTTATTTTCTCTCGAACCATAGTAATATTATTTCATTAGATCATTAGAATCATTTATTTCTCTTGTTTCTCAACTGGGTTGGACTAAATTTCCCGTCATTTGAAAGATAGGAATATAAAGATAGGAATCAACTAAATAATTTATTTTATAATTGAAAGAGTATGATTCATGTAATAAACACATTAATTCATTTCGAATTCCATGGCGGAACATATGGCTCTGTCCGAGATTGGCTATAGATACACAATCCCAACTATTATTTTCCATTCATTATTCCTTTTATTACTAAATATGTTCCTAATTCAAGTGACTGCACCAAATTAAAGAACGCAATGAAAGGGATGACTCCCTTCTTAGAATCAGTAAATCTTATACATGATTTAAATGATTGGTCTGATGTATCGTGGAAATTCTTTGAAATGGAAGAATCACCCACATTGAAAGGCAAGAATCAGCTAAGGTGACATCATGATCTATTCTATCCTGGTGCAGTTCTTTTTTTTAGTGTTACAGTTAAAAATGTCCAAAACTTTTTAAAGACATTGCACTTAACAGCTTATGATGATGAACGGCAATTAACTATAATCAAAATCAAAATCAAAATCAACAGCTTTCTTGGAATAGTGTGCACTGAGCTAAAATAGACAATACAATAATAAATGTTTGTCGAACCATGAGTTGCTGCAAAGGTTCTAGTTCACTGCAGAACACTAGAAAAGAAACAAACTAGATGATTGACAACATTGGCAGTTAGTGGTACATAAGTATATATATTTTTCTGAAGTAAACTATTCTACAGGTATAAGCAGTCAAACGCCTCTTCCCCCACCAACAAGAAGGAGATCCCTCAGGTGTAATCTTAGGATTGTTATTTATTATATTCCACACAGCAACATATCACGCTGGAGAAATAGTTCCACTAACTATTCAAATCCTGCCAGATATATCGTTCAGTTCATGAAAAAGTTTACATTTTTTAAACATAGGATGTATGTCTAAATGCATGTCCAGAAGCTGATATATTTCCCATCACCTTTCAAGTAGCGGTCAACAATAGCTACCAAATGATACCATAAACTATCAAGTATACTGTGATCGAATTGCCCGGAGAGAAAATCAGTATCGACAGTTCCAATTCTTAAGAACTTAAACATATCTTCAAGAAAGCTCCAAAACGAAGAAAGCCCATAACAACTCGCGTCTTGTTTCAAGAAATCCAGAAATTAAAAGCCTTTCCTGTATGGTTTAAAACCCCACAGGAAAGTAGCTCTAAAACCTGAACATGCTAACAAAATTAATAGCGAATTGAGGAGCTCGGCTCCTCAATTCCTGAAGAAATCCACATATAACTAGTAGGTGATAACCGCCAAAATCGCGAATAAAGAAAGCACTTCAAATAACGGGCACAAACCAAACCAAAGAAAAGGTTATGCAACCTTTATGGCCTAAAAAGATAGTTAGCTACTGATTATTCTTTAAATAAAGAGGATGACCATCATCAGAACCACACAATTGCCTTCCAGTACTACTACAGAAAGCAGGAAGAAAGGGAAGCAGCGGTGGACGCTGAAGTAGTTTTGCCAAAAAGAACTATTCGAAGAAGGGCAAAGAATCAATTCTTTTCGGTTGAATTTCAGAGAAGGAGGAATCAATCGGTGTGGAGCAATGATAACGGAAGGATACACCGGCAACATCGCGACGGCAATTTTGCCGTGTGTTAAACTAATTGCTTGCATCAATGGGTAAGGCCATTAAAAAATTCCTAGGTCACAGAATGCAAGAAAACCAACCCAACAGAAACATTGCAGAGAAAGATGTTTTCCGAGCAACTTACTCGGAGATCGGCGGTGGACGTGTTGCTTCCTTCACTGGTGGGGAGTCTCTGGTCGTCTGACTCCCTTCTCAAACCTGCAACTAGGCCTGTCAATTGGGCTCTACGAGCCGAGCCGACCTAAGCTCGGGCTCAGCCCGAGTAACATCATATTGAGCCCGAGCTCGAGCTCAGCCCGAACGGGCTCACAAATGTTGAGCCCGAGCTCGGCTCTTATGAGCTCGGGCCGAGCTCGGGCTGAGCCCGAAATATGCATATTCATTTTTTATTATTTTCACAAATTATCTTCTCACTACAAATTATGATTGCCTTCACAAATTAATGTCTTAATACTTGTCTAACAATGACTTTCAACTAATTTGTATATATTATTAAACAATATCTCTAGAAACTAAGCAAACGTCTATCTGAAAATCAACAAAAACAAACTACCATAGCAAAATAAAGTATTGTAGCAATATCTCAACCACATTAAATTCCAACCAAGACAAATCAACAAAAGTGGAGCACCAAACTACCAGAGTCTGAGAATTTATTGATCAAGAACCCTTCAAATGGATATTTAAACAGAGATATATAATGCATTAAAATCTAATAATCTGGTATGTCGTGCTTCAATATGAAGTAACCGGAAAAGAGGAAGAATGATCCTATAACTCCAGAAATCAACCAAAGCACTAAAACACACCACCACTGTGTTTGCTGTATAGAGAATCAACCAAATTTGCAGCATACACCACTGAGTTTGCTGTATAGTAAGCAGTTTATAATTTTAAATGCATATTAAGTTATTAATACACAAAAAACAATCTTCTAATGTGCCCTAATAATAAATATTGATTTTTTAAAAAGATATTGGGCTAATACTAAAGTTTACTAATCACTTTACTAATCACCTTATAAGTTATATAATATAAGTATTAACCATTAAGTAATTGATAATTTTTTCTCTTCTCTTTCTAAATTTATGTTGAGAAGTGAAAAAAATTATATTTTGTGAAATTAGTTAAATATATTAATTACGAAAGTGAATATGTAGAATATATTATTTTATAAAACTAAATATTTACTTTGGAATATTCTAAATTACAAGTGCAAAAATCAATTGGAAGACTATGCTAAGATCTTATCTTCTTCTTTCATATGATTTATATTTCTCGTGTTAGTAAAGGTAATAATATTCATACCTACGCATTTCATCGTGTTAATACTTAATATCCTTAGAATTATGATAAGCTCAATAAGTAGTTACAATCTCATAAATAGACTCTATGATTGAATAGCATGCATATTATTGCCAAATCTGCTAAGAATTAAAACTATTAAACCACATTGCTTTTCTAAAATATAATTTTAAAGTTTTGGAAGTGAAAACTTTACACACTAAATTTTTTTAAAAGTGAAATATAAACAAATTTATTTATATCAAAACACATAAAATTTTAATCTATATAGTTATGATGACATTAATATAGTATTATACACAAAAAATTTCTATTATATCAAGAAATTATAATATATAATTATAAATTATTATTAGATATATGATCGGGCCGAACTTATAACTAGCCGAGCTTAGCCAAGCCCGAGCTCGGCCCGATTCACAAACGAGCCGAAAATTCAGGCTCTAACCCGACTCAACCTTAGCTCGAAAAAAGCTCAGCCCTCAAAAAACGAGCCGAGCCGGGCCGAGCTCGGGCTAGCCCGGCCCAATTGACAGTCCTACCTGCAACATATTTCTCCTCTCTTGGAACAACGACGCTCTTTACAAGCTTCCCTTGTATGGTGGTGGGTGACCGAACCATTACTCCTCAGCGACTCCTCTATAAAGGTGGTTGTTCTCAGGACACTGCAATTACTGATCGTGTTAAATGTCTGCGATTGGTTACACGCGATTATTACCGTTAGTATATGGGTCGGAGTAAACAAAAGCTTGCACCGTCAAAATTTAACTACAAGCCCGACTTGTCTGATTTGGGCACCCAAAAGGGTCAACATCCCAGCCGCAGCCCAAAAGGCTGTCCAAGTGAAATCCATATGGTTTTGGAATAGGCTGAGACTGGAACTGTATCCAAGCAAAGCCACAATCTAAATACCACTCTCTTTGTAGTTGATCACAATACAAATTTGGGTTAAATCCATTCCAATACCCCCAAACTGTGTCCAATCTAAATCATATGATTAGGAATGTTCAACCGATTTTCAGTTTTACTATTTAATTTTAGATTCAATTTTTTATTTTTTAAAAAATAGAATCAAACCAAATTTATATTAAAATTGAATCGAAGCGAAATAAATAAATTCTGTTCGGTTCAAAGTATTGTATTATTTTTTAAAAATTAATATAATAATACATTATAGACATGCATTACATGAATGCATTCTTATATATTTTTTTAAAATTTTAATTTTGTAATTCGATTTTTGATCTGATCACAAAAATAAAAAATAAAATTAAAATATTTATAAATTTTATAAATCAAATTAAACCGAACTAAAATATTAAAAAATTGAACTAAAATAAAAATTTTGGTTTAATTCAATTATTGCACGCCCCTGCCCTGCCTATGATAATTGAGGGTCAAATTGAGGCAAAAGTGCAATTTACTAAACTAATTTTACATTTGTCCATAAATAGTCCTCTTATTTAACCCTCCGTCACTTCAACTTTTGAATTTTTCAAATCTTTAAATATTTTATAACTATATTGTAGTCCTTTGAACCTTTTTCCTCCTACTCCCATCAACGATTTGCAACCTTCTCCTCTTCGCTTCTACTTTTTCTCCTACTTCGCCTCCTCTACCTCCGTCTTCTACTCGAGGAAAGGAGCAAAATACTATATGGATTATAGAGTTTGTGCACCGGCAATATTGCCGAACTTTGACAGCGCCTGCTGTCAGTGGCTGCCAATGTTTGTTGAAGAAGACGAGAAGGCAGAAGGAAATAAAAAAAATCGAAATATACAAGAGGGATATTTTGGAAAAAACATAAAAAGAAACTAAATCTCCATCGTGTCATCTTTAGGATACAATTACATATCCCCCTACTGTTTCAAGCTGCATGGTTTGTGTTTTGATGGCTTTTACTAGGGTGCTGTTTTTGATGCTTCACTTTCCACCAAAAATCGCACATTTACTCCAGCCCCTAATTTTCAAAACAATGAGATCAGCTACTTTATTGTCACAACCCCTACTGTTTGGGGTAGTGGAATAGATTTAACCCTACAAATTTAAACAAATCTAGAAATAGAGTTTATACATCTCAACTTTTTGCACCATGTATGTGATTGATCACCTAACAGTTTATCTCCCAATTGTAATTTGATAGGTTTTTATTTGAGAATTAAAAGAAAAAAATTGGATTTTTTTTCTCTCCTTGAAGTACTTGGAACAATATTTCTTTTTTTTTTTCTGGTCGCTTATGGAATATCGAGTAGCAAACAGGGTAACAGGGCATACATTTTCACATAAAATAGAAACCAAGAAGAAAAGAAAATTGTAATTTAAAAAATTGATCAAAATATGTAGAAAACATCCTTACCTCAAGCTCTAGATTCTTCTAATATTCTCGTCCCTAATATAATACTAAAAACATATTTAATATTTAAACCAAACATAAATCAAACTACCAAACAATTTAGTTAAATATTTCTTGTTTCCATTACCAATTTTCGTTGAACACCTTCATTTGGAAGTCTCTTCCATACCATCTTTATAGAGAATTACACTCCCTTTGACAACCCCATTCAATTACTCTTGCAATTGTATTTCATATTCATTAATATTAACCTGCCAGAGGCCCAGAATCACTTGTCCAGATAATTAGAGATACTTATCCTTTGTTTTAGGAAAACCGGTTTTAGGGAAAAATCGCTGTAAAGATTGAAACAGCAATCTTTGCAGTATCAACTGGACGTCCTAAATTTCTCAGATACTAGGGAACCCTAGATGTTATAGCTTTCATACATTCCACGACTAAAAGGAACTAATTCAATTCAGCATAAGCATCCAATATCTTAGAGCACAATAAAGGTGGTGGTTTGGTATGGGCTCGTAAGTTTTAGAGTAAGCCATAAATACCATCATGTTTATATAGTTATCATGAACAGGGCGTATTCATAAATAGATTTTTACGTCTCAAACGCTTTAGTATGCTATCGTAACAACTTCATCCATCTCAAACCGGACATTTCATAGGGAGGGAAGCATCCACTTTTAAGAAGTAATCATGCTTAGAATTAAATAGAATCAAAAGGTATGCAGATCTCAAAGAGGAGGAACAGCAAACCATAAAACTATACCTAAATCTAGCCATCTATTTTTTTGGAAATGTCAGAAGTTTCATCAAGAGTTCAATGTTTTAATGCATTTAAGAAGTAATCATGCTTAGACTTTAATTCTTTAACAGGAACATTCAGAAGAAATATCAACCATTTAATGAAAACAAGGGGGGGGGGGGGGGTAAAAGTACAATTTACAGCTAAATTTTGGGAGCTATTCACCATCAATAGGTAGAGAACTAGGCAAAACCGCTGAAGAACTGATGGGTAAATTCATACCACTCAACGAACATGTGTACTGAGAAGACCTGATCTGTTTCCACTTTTCAGTCATGTCAGAAGTGCATGTACAACATTGTAAAAAGAACATAATCCATCTCCTCCTAAGTTTTTCCTTTAGCTGTCACAAACCAAAAAGCAGAGTCAGGTTGCTAAGTTAGGCCCCTAATAACATGGGAAGGAAAAAAAGATAAACTGAAATCTCTAACAATCACCTGATGCATTTCGAGGGCATATCCATAGAATAATTCTTTATAAGCATAATAAGCATAACTTGTGTAATAGAGGGGGAAAGCCAGAACTTTTTAAAAATAATGAAAAGATTGATTTACTCAGTCGAAAAGAGATGCACAATCCAAGTAACTTCTCATTAGAAAAGATCAGTTTTTCAAAGGAGCTTCTATACTTTTAAGACAGATTTAATCACATAATTTCTCCAAGAATATTACGACATTGAACATAACATGGCAACCAAGTGCAGATAAACAACCTTAGAACTACTTGCTTGAAATAGCAGCTGATTGTTTGCCCCAACATATCATAAGAAGATGATGAATCAATTTAGGTGGATGAATAAGGACTTTGGGCTCCTCATTTCCCATGTCCTATTACTCCTCCAGAATTTGCCTCATTGAACATCCAGCAGATTGGCTGCACCAATGCACTTCAATCATCTGCAGTGCAGGAATCTCTGCCGGAGAACAAGAGACCTGCTCAAGGTCCTTAACACCTTTGCAAGACAAGCTGTTTTAGGCAGGGAAAGTGATCAGCTGAAGCATTCCATTGACCAACACCTAGTGAATCCAACAAGAATTCATATCCACATATCCAAAATCCAGTTACTAAATTTCAAGAATTGCATTGACCAAAATCCACACGTTCCCCACAACTGGTAAATAAAACTCAATCTTTCCGTGTTTCGATATTGTAATTCATCCATAACAATAAGGAATTGATTCCCCTTCAACCATCAACAAGCACTTCAGCTAAACCGGTGATTTTATGGATTCCATCAGCTCAGCAATATCACCAAAAATATCAAGCAGCAACTCTTGCTACTGATAAACCTGGGATATGCAACACCATACAAATAGATGTAACTGAAGGATCACGGTATACCTTTTTGGCCAAAGTGGTCTTACTTAGCCCAGGCTTTCCTGTAATGGATACCATTTCCCTCTGTGCTAACCCTCTAGTTAGTTGGCCAGTTATTTTCTCTGCCTTATAAATAAAGCCTACAACAGCTTCATCAATCATTGGGCTACTGGTCTGTGATGGCGTGTGATTGGAAGTTTTGGCAGTGTTACAAACTTCTTTGCCAGACCTGTGGGAACAAACAATTTAAGATGAGGACAAACTTGCTAAGAATTTTGAAAATATAATAAATCTAACAACACCTTATCTGCTACAAGGCCTATCCTTTGCAGAAGAACTCCCCTCCATTCTGCATGGAGCCAAAAGATCAGTAGTCTTCCTGCTCTTTTCCATGGATCCGAGAAAGCAATTCCAACTTTACTAGCAAGGAGAAGGCTTGAAACTCAAACCAACTGCATTTAACTGGTGAAGGATACCCATAGTTAACTGCATACATACACATTTCAGAATCAAAAATGCACTTTGCAGGAGGTGGGGGTTGAAACTTGGCAAGCCAAGTCATAGGCTGAGACTTTGAACTATGAGTAACAGTAATACAGAAAATAAATTGAAGGGAAGTTCATTGATGAAAGCAAACTGAAGGAGCTTTTATTGATAAAATAGTCAACTTTGGTGCACCTGAGTTGATTTGAAGCAAAAGCAATGCAAAACCAGCAAAGAAGCAATGAATTGATCAAATGATGGAAAATCATTTGTAGAGGAGATGCAAACTAGTTTGCATGTGACCCGAAATTAACTTCATGCATCGCCAGAAAACAAATAGAGGAACGACCAGAATGATGGAAGATGAGAGTGATTAGAAGTTTTAAACCAATTAAATGTAACCATAAGCTCCATCATAATACACATAAAACGAAGTCAAAATTTCCACCAACAAATTCCAATAGCCTTTAAGCATATTGAGTCACTATAGCAATAAAAGATTAAAAGAAATATCTTTCTATTAATGCATACAAGAAGCAGTTTCAGACCTCTGTCAAACTGAAACGTACCTACTTCACAACTGAAGTGGCATTGAGTTTTCATTGGTTTCCCTTCCTCTGTACCTGTGTTGATGATGAAAACAACACAAACAAAGATTCTTTCAGCATTGACCTAATTTATATCCATCTTTATCAACTATGTGTCGGAAAAGAAAAGGAAAAAAGTGTCCCAGAAAATAATGGACTTTAGATTAAAAAAATGAGAATCATGTAAGATCTATTTCCTCAATTTCCAATACCTATGTTCTGTATTGAAGTTTCAAATAAGAAATCCAAGAAAAAAATTTAAAAATTACATGTACTTCACAACTTGCCTGAAAAAGAAAAGCATTTCCCGGACTGATGTCTCAGCTCTTAGACATGAATTTGAAGTGGAAGGCTTAAATATTTGATCTGTTAGGGTGATCAGCTGCCCATTGTCCCAACCTTAAGTGCCCATGTCCTTGGCAAAAGTCCAAAACTCTGGTTAACATTGTGGCAGTGGGTTCAAATGGCATCTTTTTCATAAAATTCTCTAGTTGATCCAAAAATCCATACCGACCATATAGTTCAATCATTGATTGATAATGCTCTAATCTTGGAATTATATAATATTTAGAACTCATTGAATCAAAATACTGCCTTCCCAACTCAATGCAACCCTCACAGATACAAGAAAGAAGGAGGCCTTGAAAGGTAACATGGTCTGGCCTAACACATTCCTTCTCCATCAACTCAAATAATTCAAGTACTTTTGCTGACCTTCTATTATGAACACATCCCAGTATCAAAGAGTTCCAGAGAATAACATCCGATGAATTAGCCTCTCTAAAAACCCTAAGAGCGTAATCAATACAACGGCATTTGGAGTACATATCGACCAAAGCTCCAATGATTACAGTGTCCATAAAATAACTATTTCTAATCATAAAGGCATGAATTTGTTTAGCTGGTTGAAGTGCAAATATATTTGCACAAGCAGCCAAGAGGATTGCAAAAGTATAGCTGCTTGGAATTGTCTCCCCTAGCATCTCCAAGAAAAAATCCATGGCTTGTTCACTCAATCTATTCCTTGTATGGCTACTCAAGAGAGCATTCCAAGAAACCTCATCCCGCAGATGACTCATTTTGAAAAACCAATCTCTGGAATATTTTATATTACCACATTTCCCATACATGTCAAGAAGTGCATTACCAATAAATAGATCGGAGAAGAAACCATGCCTATAGGCATATCCATGAACTTGTTTCCCAAATTCAAGGTTTGAGAGAGCAGAACATGCATTTAGTACTAATCCAAGAGTTACATTATCAAGCTCTCTTGTTTCTTTGCACAATAAAACAATAAAATCCATTGCTTCATCCCACTGCAAGCTGCGAGTATAGCCTGCCAACATTGCATTCCATGAAACAATGTTCCTTTCTTGCATCTCATTGAAAAGCTTCCTTGCATCTCTGATTTTCCCGCTCCTTGCATAACCAAATACCATCGAAGTCCAATTAATTAAATTTTTTGAAGAAGGCAGGTCAAAAATGGAAGAAGCACTTTCCATATCTCCACATTTCGTGTACATACTAATAAGAGAACTTAATACTATCTCATCTGCTGAAAAATTAATCTTGATAGCATATCCATGAATTTGATCTCCCTCTTTAAGTCCACCTATCGTAGCACAAGCAACAAGAGCATTGGAAACTGTAAAGGTCAATGGGCTCAAATTGGTCCTAACCATCTTGCAGAACATTAACACGGCTTCCTTGCCCTCATTGATCTCCAGATACCTTCTAACAATTACATTCCATGAAACATCATTTGGATTCTCAATTTCATCAAACATCTTCCTTGCCTCCCACATCACCCTGCATTTTCCATACACATCTACTAACGAACACTCCAGTATCACATTCCCAGAAAAACCGTACTGTATAATAAGCCCGTGAACTTGCCTTGATAACCGAAGTGCCAAAACTGAAGAGCAGGAACCAAGAACACTAGCAAAGGTGACCTCGCTCGAGTATACCCCTGAGCTATTCATAGAATGGAACAATGCTAGAGCATTCTCAGGGCAACCATTTTGCGAATATGCAGTAATCATTGCATTCCATGACCCTCCATCTCTATGAGGCATTTCATCAAACAGCTCTCTCGCATCAGCCAAACATCCACACTTTCCATAAGCTTCAATCGCTCTGTTTAGCAAGAATAACGGTGGTTTCGGAGTAAAACTGATTAGATGGGATTCCACCTTTCGGGTTTCTACAATGGCTTTGTTAGAGGCACAAATTTGGAAGAGCTGAGCGTATAGTGAGAAGTCAAATGCAACTGGGGAAGCAAAGAGAACCGATACAGCTTTCGTTAACCTGCCAAAGCGGAGGTGATTGAGGATAACGGTTGCTAAACCCTTAGCATTCGTGGTTTGCGGCTGTTTCTCGTGGTGGGTGACGGTAGAGGTAGGGGTAGTGGTGCTGCGCAGAATGTGGTTGATGAAAGATGCTGCATTCATCATAAAAATGCCTGTAACCTGCTGGTGTACGCAAGCTTACATAAAAGACTTCGCTTCGTTCTTCATCCTATGGCTGTGCATGTCATTAAAAAGAGAGGTTTTTTATCTGACTAGCCGTCTAAAGTGCAGTAGTTCTAATAGTTGTATTACAACAAATAAGAACAATAAAAGTGTACCATCACCGTCGACTCAATTATGTACTAATTTTGGTACGGACGTTGGATGCCGTGAGCATGATGTAGACTCAACTCTCCAGGAGGTGCAATCTATTCTACAAACTCTTTCATTCAACCCCATTATTTTCATGAATAAACATTAAGGGTGTATTTATATTCTATTTAATTAGAAAAAATTTTATTTTGAATTTCGTAAAATTAAATTTTATATAAGAGAAGAAGTATTGATTAATTATATATTTAGTTGGAAGAGATGCAATTCAAATAAAACTTAAATTTTTTTAAAAAATCATTATCAACTTTTTCTCTATATTTTTTTCTCTTTTAAACAGGTTCACTTTTTCTCCTCTCTTTTCAATTCTTAAACTTTTATTTCCTTTTCTGGACTCCAGTGCTGTTCCTTTCTTCTTCTTTTTTTGTTTTTTGAGTTTCGATTTAAAATTTTAAAATTTTATTTTTATTTTTTGTAAATGATAATGCTAAAAATAAATTAGAAGATGCATTTATTGGTGTTTTGGAATGGTTTTCAAATTGAAGATGATGCACACAATACATATAATGCTTATGCCATTTCAAGGGATTTTGGAGTAAGGAAGGGGCAAAATTTCTGGGGTAGGAATGAATCAGCTAGACATGTGTTTGTTTGTTCATATGAAGGAAAATATGATGTGTTTGCACCTCATGAGGAAAGAAAAAGACAAAGACTAGAATATCAATGTGGATGTATGACTTGGATAAAATTTAAAATTTGCAGTGGGTTATGGGAGATAGTTGAATTCAATGATAGATCATAATCATCCAATGGTAAATGATAGACGAAGACATTTCATCTCATCTACAAGGAAACTTACACCAGCTACTAAACAAATTATTACCTCATAGGTTGATTTTGGTGTTGCTCCAAAAAAAGCATATAGGTATTTGGCGAATCAAGCTAGTGGAATTGAAAATGCTGGCCTAATAGAACAAGATGTTCATAATTTTCAACAATCTAGTAAAAGAAGCTTGATTAGCTCTGGTGATGTACAATCTCTTATAATTATTTTACGGCTAGACAATTAGAAGATGCAATTTTTTTTCTATACCTTTGAACTTGATGAGGAGGGCCGATTGTCTAATGTCTTTTGGAGGGATGGAATGTCTAGATTGCACTATGAGTGCTTTGGAGATGTGATGATTTTAGATACTGCATACGTAACAAATAAATGGAATATGATTTTTGCTCCATTTGTTGGTATGAATAACCATTGGAAAAATATATACTTTGGATGTGCTTTCTTGAATGATGAGATTACAAGTTCATTTTAGATTCTATGGGAGGAAAAGCACCCATGTCTATTTTCACTAACCATGATCATGCAATGGGAACTGCTATAAATAATGTGCTATCTAATACACATCATCGTTTGTGTGAATGGCACATATTAAGAAAAATGTTATAAAGAAAATTTCTCATCTTCTTCAGATATCAAATTTTGGAAGATATTTCAATAAACTTTTGTGGAATTGTGAATCTGAGAGTGACTTTCACTTAATTTGGCAAAAAATGGTTGTTGAATTTAATGTTGAAGATGATGATTGGCTTAAGAGGTTGTATGGAATGAAAGAGAAATCGTGTCTTGCATTTAATTATGATGTATTTTTTGAGCAACATAAAATGTAACTAAAGAAGTGAGAGTGCAAATAGAATTTTTAACGAAATGGCTAGAAAGAGACTAACTCTTACTAAATTTGCATACCAATATGCGGCAAGAGCAAAGGAATTGCTTGATACTGACTCTTGTGATGATTACAAAACTCAAAGTAGCCCTAAGATGCTGGTACGTAATTGTGGAATTCTAAAGCATGCAACACAAGGGCTATTTTTTTTTTTCAAATTTTAAGATGAATTTTTGCAGAGTATATCTAAAAAGGAAGCTCATGTGACAACCAATGGGTCCCTTCAATTTTATACAATGCAAAGTAGTGTAAACGAAAAAAGCCATGTTGTGCAATATAAATCAGCAAATTCTACTATCAAATGTAGTTGTCAAATGTTTGAAAGTTTGGGATGGTTGTGTCGTCAGGCTTTGAGAAACAAAATGAAAACAATACATTTGCACCGTAAACCAACAAGAAGATTCTTAATACTTTAGGTTCTGTTTGGTTCAAGGATTTTAGTGGAGAAAAAGAAAATGAGAAAAAAGAAAATAACATGCTTAGGAAGATGAAAATATATATGTTGTTTAGTTCAAGAAGAAAAATACTATGAAAATGAAAAATGATTTCCAAGAAACCAATTCAGTTGTTTAGTTTGTTAGATTTTTTGATAAAAATAAAAAAAATAACACATTAATATTTTTTAAATAAAAAAACTCTTTTAAAAAAATTTAAAAAATAATAATTTAAACGGTTAACAATTTAATAACTTTCAACTAACAATCAACTTGCACATTTAAAAATTTTAAAAAATATATTCATTTTAGAATAATACAAGTACTAATTTGTTTATTATTAAAAATTCTAGGAACAGTAAGTTTGCACGAGAATTGAATACTTATTAAAACATAAAACATATCCGCATTCGAACTTGAAGTCGAATTTGAGTTTGATTTTTTTTTCTTGACCTGTAAGCTAAAGAGAATCACAGTTACACAATCAAATCCTATTTAGCCATAATTGGTCCTTTTTCATTTTTCATTTTTTTTTTTTGGTTGTATATCAGTTAAATTTTAGTGCATAATCAGAAACTTCTGTTCATTAAACAATAGAAAGAGAACCAAAAACGTAAACCTAAACCTAGCAGTCTCTTCTCTACAGATGTTTCATTCATCAGAAAGTGTAACTGTGACACAAGAAAGAGCAGCAGCACTGCAAAGTCACCATAGTTACAGAAAAGAAAATTTTCTCATGAAATCCAGAAACGAAACATATCTACAATTAATACTTGATTGCCCACCAGGAAAGACAAGAGCACAATCTATTTAATCATGAACAAGGCAAGGAAGCCAACTTCACCTACAAATGAAACGTAAGAGGGAAACTCCAATACTTATGCAGCATCAACATAGAGAGGAAAGGCACTGGTTGAAGACATGATCAGAGGCCAAACAACTGAAGAACTGATCTGATGAGATGAAGCTTCTGTCTCAGCTTGCTTCATGAATGTAAAGGAAATGTTTTGAAAATAAGCAGTCTTGGATGCGCTCAGAGTCAAGTAACATCCCAAATAAGACAGAAGCAAGAAAAAGTTTCAAACCATCTAATGCTTTACAGATATTTCTGTATGCCTGATTTCTCATGGCTTGTCATAACATTATAATTTATAAATGAGATCTTAAAAGGAAGAAACTACAGTATGAATCATGAAAAGACTGACAAGTGCTCATTACAAGTGAATAAGATGCACAATCCACAGTCTACTTCTTATCAACAATATCTTAAGATTGGTCAAAAGCATATACTATATTTCTAAGATGGTATAGTTACATAACTTCTACCGGTGCATTGTTGCATAAGAGTTAGAATCAAAGTATGAACAAAGTGAGCTTAGACATGCCTACCTCATATATGAGCTGAGAGTGTGCAGCAACCATCCTTAAGAAGATGTTCTATACCCTATTCAGCAGCTGCATGCTGAATAGCAACGAATTTCAATCAAGAGAACCCCAATTATGTCTCTTAGGTTGTCTTCTATATGGCAAAGTCTGCAAAAGCGTATTAACTACAAGATACAACTTTATATATACCATTAAAAGCTAAAATGTTAAAGCATCAAGATGATGAGAATACTGTTGAGCTTTTTCCTCTGAATGCTAGTCATAACATCAAGTGTGTCTGCCAAAATCCAGCATCACAACTAGATAGCATATACAATTCCATTTACAAGATAAATCCAAACCAGTACAACTACCAAGTGCTATCTCTTCTAAGCCACAGAACAAAGTATATAACCAAAATGAACTACATTAGGCAGCATAATTTGTGAATACCTTTCTATCAAAAAAGAGATCACAATAAGAAAACTGCAGAGTCACTAAGAGGAATGGCTAGTCAAAGACTCAGACTCTGCCATAAGTCCCGCTCTTTTAGCATCAAGATTTTTCAATAATTCAAGAGCCTTGCTCTTCCCTTTTGCACTCCCCTTCGTCCCAACATCAACAATTCCATCTAATGCCTCCATTCCCATTTCACTAATACTGTTAGCAACTTCCTCCCCACCAAAATTCACCAAATTCAACAGGGCAAAAACTGCATTTTCCTTGGTCCTAATACTCGATCCAGTTGAAATATCTAACAAATCAATCAAAACCCTCTCTCCAGAAACCTTCCTGAAAGCATCCCAACTCTCCTCACAACCTGCGATCTGCGCGATTACCGCTGTTGCATCCTCCACTACTCCAACCCTCCCATCCTTACACACCAAGGAAAACAAAACAGGTACCACCCCAAACCCGATCAAGGCAGCCCTATTCAGTGGATAAAGTGAGAGCCCAAACAACGCTTTCAGCCCGTCTTTAATACTCCTGGAAGCCGAATCAGGCCTTTTGACCATATCCACCAATCCGAACAGTATATCCCTTTTATGCCCAATAATCGAGCGGTAAGATTCTACCATTAATAGACTATAAAGGGTCCCTGCCGCGCACTGTTCGGTGAAAGGGGAAGTTGGGTTGAGGAGAGCGTGGGAAAGCGCGTCGAGAATTCCCCGGGTAGACATGACATGATCCTTAGACGAAATAGAGAGATTATGGAGAGTGGCGGCGGCGTTTTCTTGAACAACTTGAGTCGGCGAGTAAAGGGCTTCGGCCAAATACGGTATGGCCTCGACGTCGGCTATTACCGGGCAGCATTCAGGGTCGTTCTTGGAGATCAGTCGGAGCTCGCACAGGGCTTCCGTCCTTGTTTGTTCAGAAACGGAGCTTAATTTGGTTACCAGAGTTTTCGCTGCTCGTCTCTTCACCTCCATTCTTCCTGTCGGCGCGTGTTTCTTCTCTGGTGGAGTGGTGGTGGAGGTTTTAAGCACTGCTGTATCTGCCGGTTGGCGGACAATCTTGATTGTTTGTTTGACGCGGTTAGTCCGGTCTCTTTTAAATAGTGCAATAAAATCTTGGTTAGGTTAGTTCTGATTCTTTGATTCGTCAATCACCTATCGGCTCTCACCTTTGGCCTTCATAATCCTCCGCCCAAAATTACTTGGTTCCACACATGACAAATGGGAAATGCTTTTTGGATCAAAGTTGATCCAACTAATTGTGTATCAACAATTAAATGCCTTTTATAATTATTAAAATGACCCCCAAAAATTGTAGGAAATTTTCAACTTCTTTCCTCCTTTTCTTTAATCTCCCGGGTGTATAATAACTGGTGTGTAATAATCAAAATGAATTGAAATTTTTATTTTAATTTGATTTTTTGATATTTTGATTCGATTCGATTTATAGACTTTGTAAAAATTTTGATTGGATTTTTAATTTTTATGATCAAGTAAAAAATCAAACAAAAAATCAAATTTTTTAAAAAATAATACAAAAATATCCAATCATTATCGAAAAAATAATATAAGAACGATAATTGTTGGATTTTCTTGTATTATTTTTAAAAAAAATACAATTTAATTTAAATCAAATCGATTCGAAATGAACTAAAAAATTTTAATTTAATTTTTAAAAAATTAAACAAAAAATTAAATAGTAAAACCAAACTAAATTGTTTGAATTGTTGGAACACTCCTAATCTCGCGTCAGAAATTGGAGAATTGATCAACAATTAAATGCCTTTGATAATTACTAAAATGACCCCCAAAAATTGTAGGAAATTTTCAACTTCTTTCCCTCCTTTTCTTTTATCTCACGTCAGAAATTGGAGAATTGATCAACAATTAAATGCCTTTTATAATTACTAAAATGACCCCCCACCGCCAAATTGTAGGAAATTTTCTACTTTCCCTCCGTTTCTTTTATCTCACGTTAGAAATTGGAGAATTGAAAATTCTCCCTCTCCCACCTGGCTTTTTGCTTTCTCTTTTTGCTTTCTTTAAGGCTATCTTTTGTCTCTCTCTCTCTCTCTCTCTCTCTCTCTCTCTCTCTCACACACACACACACACACATAATGTCTCGCCATTTATCTCTCTTTTAAATTCCTTCTCTTCTTTCTGTCCAAAATAGAGGTAACGGCGGTAATCTTTTTTTCTTTTTATTTTTTTACTAAGTTTTTTTAAAAGTTTTAATATGAATAACAATATTAAATAATCACATTTTTTTCATTGAGTATTGAATAACTATATATATATATATAAGTAGTATTAGTAACTATTAATTATTTAATGATATATTTTTTTAGATATATAACGGTAATTCTAGTTTATTAGACATACTTAATTATTTGAAAATATAGATTGTGGCTAACTGTTCAATTATTTGATATGAAAATTTATATTTTGTTATTTCTTTATATTTTAATTATTATTGTACAACTTGAATTTGTTTTTAACTCAAATAGTCCTTTAATGTTTCAATAAAAAATTATATAAATAACCATTTGTAGTAATGATGAATGAAAATGAGACTATAACACTAGTTAGAACTCATCGCCTGAGAAGACTATAAAGTAGGTTTTATAGTTTTTCTTTAAATTAATTACGGTACTTATTAAATTTTTTTTATAATAAATATAGTTGTGCTAACAGTAATGAACTGTTAACTTGGGATTTTAATTAATCAAATTAATTCATAAAAATGGTTTCTTAACTATTTCTTTTGTATTAAATATGTCTTTTAACTTTAATTTTTATAATTTAACTTTAAATTTAATTTTTTCAAAAGAATATAGTTATTCTTGTCTGTCATACTATAAAATGAGGTTTAAATTCACATGTGGTATGCACACGAGTTCAATTTGAAGGGTAAATTTATCAAATTTTGTCCACTTTTAGTATCACATACAATTCATAATTCTAATTTAGCATCAAATTCAATCGTAAATTATTTGATTTGATGGTATTATATTTTAGAAAAATGTATGTGATCTTCATTTGCAACCGTTTTCAAGGGTGTTGGGCAAAGATGTAATGAATTTGCCCTTCAAAATGAACTTATGTGAATTTTAACTAAAATTGTATTTTTTGAAAAATATATTTAATATTAAAATTATAAAAATTAAAGTTAAAAGGATGTGCTTAAGACAAAAAAAATGTTAAGAGACTATTTTTGCAAATTACTTAATCACTGATTAACTAATCACTTACTCTAAAAACGTGATCATAGTAATCTAATTAATCTCTTACAAATATTAAGTACATAGTTGTGGTGATCTTGGTTAACAAATTTTGTTTATAATAATTGCGTGGTTATCCATACTGAAGTATGCAATATTTAACTAACCCCCTTACTTTGATTAAGTATTCATTGTTCAATATGATTGATTCCAAGTAATTGTATGATGGTTAATTAACTAATCTCTTACTTTGATCAAATATTATTAATATGCTCTAGTAACAACTGTGGTAATATTTGGTAATCAAGGTTTGATTTGATACTTTAACTAGAATTAACTAAATCAATGATAGTTAACAGATTTCAATTAGAGTAGTCATTGTAATACGACCTAATTACAATTTTATGGCTTGATTGAATCACTTATTTTATGAGTTATTAATCTCTTTCTTTTCTTAAAGTAGATTTAATTAACTATTGTAAACGAACAAATAATAATCATTGTTAATTTGGTTAAAATAACTATGGTTAAAAATTATAATTGTAACAAAATAATATAAAAATCATAAAAAGATGGAATCTCACAAGTCTTCTATTAATTAACTAGTGAAAGAATATTCAATAGGACATCATGGAAATATTTTTCAAATAAACTTTGTAAATTTAATAATAATAATAATAATAATAATAATATAAATACAGTAAATGAATCTAAAATCTAAATACTTGTAGACAAAATTTATAGTCCTTTAAACAAAATAAATGAATTTAAAGTTCATTAAGCAACAAAAAAAAAAGGAATTGAAAGAGTTCTTGCTAAGAATAAAGGTGACTTTACTTTAGAAAGGAAAAAAAAAAAAAGAGTGACTTCAAGTTGCACAGCATCATCCACTAGACTGCACCGCCACCATGGCTGAAGTTGAACTTTTGCTGAAGGGTTGCCAATTCAGTCTTGGATATCTCTCCCTGGCAGACTTGGCTATCCCACATCATAATTTCTGGAGTAATAAGCAATGGTTTAGAGTTTGATTAAGGAGTGTCAACATTTGGGAACAAAAAAATGCTTTGAAAATTGAAACAAGAATAAATGCTTCATTTTTAATTCAAATCTTGGCCTTTGGATTGAAATTTTATTTTGAAGATAATAAAGGGTGGTTATGGAATACTAAATCAATCTTCTTAATAAATTTACATAAAAATCCCTATAGATCCATGATTTGGTGGATCAACTTGATCCATTTAGCACTATCCATTAAAAATAATCTGATTTGAGCTATAAAAAAGTGAATAAATACTTTTTTGAATTGATAAATTGTCAATTGTTGCAGGGAAACATGCTTATACTAATTTTTTGACATGTAATTTGGAACGGAGGCAGTAGATTGGATTAATAGTAGTAAATGTTGACTTTCAATTTAAGGCAATAGCAAAACAGGAACAAAATACTTGAATGTTTTTAATTGAAAGTTTCAATGATTAAATTCCAATGGCAATGGGCATCATTCATAAAAAAATAAATAAATAAAAAGAGGAAAGATTTTTTTTCTCATGGTTAAATCATCTAGTATTCTCACTAATTGGTAATACTAATTTGGAAGGCATCATTCATTAAAAAAAAGAGAAAATATTTTTTTCCTGCTTAAATCATCCAGTATTCTCACTAATTGGTAATACTAATTTGGAATTGATCCGATGTGGCATCCACAAAGTCTAACTTTGGCTAGAGAAAATAACTCTTTCTTCTTATTTTTTAAATTTTGGAACATAGGGCCTTTAATCATTACATTGCTTGAACATATACTTTTACATATAAATATAATTTTTTTATTCTCTGTCATTGTGTGCGAAGTTAGTCGATGGGAAAATAGAGTTTGGCAACCGTCAGACTGTCAATGGGTCGGGTCTTACCCAGACGTGATTCGAATCCGGTCCAATAATCTCGAGTCTGGAATAACATTCATACCCATTTACGGACTAGGACCCGATAGTACATCTTTTAAACGGGTACAGATATGGTACACAAAGTTCTAAACCCGATAGACCCGATTTAATTTTGAGTAATAAATATTTTATATACTTAAATTTTTTTATAACTATTAGATGTGTTTGATTAACGATCAATTATTTATAAATTTATATCAAAATATCATATCGGGTCTACCCGAACCCGACCTGAGATCCTATAGGGTAGGTACGAGTTCACTTTATTTAGACCCATCGAGTAATCGGGTCGGGTCCGGTACCTATAGGGGTCAATCGTATTCGGATCTGGGACATGGTGTCCCGGACCCATTTGGATTGACACCCCTAACCGTGAGTAAGAGCCCAGCATTGCTGTGCACTTTTTCCCCATCTCTTACATCCTAACTTTTCCACCAAAGGCCTCGAATGGCAATTCAGGAACCTGAAGGTTTGATGGTCTTCTCCCAATTGTTGCTATTTGCCACCAGGACAGGCAGAACTTTAACATATCTTCCCATAATGAATAATCTTGAGTATTTTCCAATGCTGGAGGCTCATTGCATTGCTTGAACAAACGTATATCCACAGTATGCATCTGAGTTTCTTAAGTCTTTGAAATTTTCTAATCATCTTTACTTTACTGTTTTTAAAGTGAAGGACTGGTGTGGAAAGTGTAGCTACATTATCCAGCAAGGAAGAGTTTTCAAGTTCCTTGAATTTGAAATTGAAGACAACAGAGTCTTTTGTATACCCACGTCTGAAACCTTTTCATCTTCCAAAATGAATATGGTAGGTGTTCAACTTCACCCCCTAGTGTGAATGTGCTGTATAAGCCAGGAAAAATCTACTGCAGAATCCCTGGGTTTTCAGTGACAAAATGACTAAAAGATGGATAAAAGCAGGCAAATTACTTGTGCACAGTGGAGAATGGAATATCTAAACAAACACAACTTCTCTAGGAAGGTTTAAATGGTAATATGAGTTCCCTTAGAGACTAGCTAGCTTCCTTCCATATTGTTTGCTACAGATGACGCACAAAATTTCTCTGTCCAGCTCACATTCTAGGCCATTATAACCTTTATCCGTCCATGCTTCAAACCCTCTGCTTTGTGTTATCTATCTATAGGATAACACAGGGAAACAACATTTTTACAAGTATCACAGTCAAATAGTTCTGTCAAAAATAGGTCAATTCTTCCATGTTTTGTGTGGGACTAACGGTAAAAGACCTAGAGCTTCCCATATGTTTTTCCAATATAATATGTTCTTGCCATGTTCAAGATATATATAATTGATTCTGCTGTAAAGTAACTTCATTGATCAACTCTGTTGCACTACGAAATTTAGTTTAACTAATTGATCCACGACATGGAAGGCAATGAGATTTAAAATAAAAAGACTATCTAGACATTATAAAGCATTAAATCATAAATTCTAAATTTAATATCTAAAGCTAAACAGTCTATTTCTGGGAGATGTTTCATTCATCAAAGGACCATGAAATGTTTTATATATATAGGAAGGAGCTGTAGTTATTCAAGTAGTCATAGTTACACTGTAGTAGTTGAGCAGACATACATACTAAGCTGGTGAAAGGAAACAACAGAAGATTCTTGGTCTGCAAGAAAGACATAGAAGGATCTAACTAATCACAGCAACACAAATATGCCAAATCGCTTGAACATGACATGGAATGAACAGAATCCATCCCTAAGAACTTCACCCTTGTTGTCATAAGAGAGCCAATGTTTCACAAATGAGCACGCCTGCAATTATGTCAGGCAAAATCCAAAATTAGACAAGCAAGATAAAAATCAAATCTCTTAAAGATCATTAGATCTGATACAGACATATCTCTACATCTAATTCTTTATATCATAATGAACAAAGAACAGAAACACGAAGATTGTTCCATAATTCGATAATGAAGAAAATGAAAAGAAAAAAGAAAAGAAAGATAGTTATGGAACGACTGAGAAGTACTTGATATTGAGTGAATGAAGGATGAATGACGCACAATCAACTTGACTAACAAATCTTGGTTTTTCTGAAGGCGTCTAACTTATGGCATCGTGTTCAGCATATTATTGCATCTAAATGAATAAAATATATTGACGTAGAAATCAAGTTCGGATGAACAAGCTTCAATCCACAAACCTGAAACATGATCAAATATTTGTTGCAACCCCCTCATGAAGATGACGTAATGTCCCATTCAGAAGGATGAATGAGGACATTGAGCTACTCATTTCCAAAGTCTCGTTGCTCTTCAAGAATTTGCCTGACTGAACTTGCAGCAGAGTGGCTGCACCACTGCACTTCAATCATCTGCAGCGTAGGGATCTCCCCCAAACAGTTGGGGACCTGTTCGAGTCTTTTACAGCTTTTCAACACTAGCTTTTGAAGGCTGGGAAAGTGATCAGCTGAAGCATTCCATTGAACGACATCTAGTGTGTCCAATTTCAGGAATTTGAGTTTGAGGAACTCCCCATCTCTCATGTCCCACCTCTCTCCCTCAAATGCTCTAGATAGCAGTTTCAGAACCTCAAGGTTGGGTAGTTTCCCAATGATTGATATATGACTCCACGGCAAA